>CM076575.1:933421427-934095256 GCA_034641835.2 Pinus albicaulis | reverse complement strand
GGAAATTAAAATAATTAATAAATATTAATTAAAATAGAGTGTGAATCTTCTAGACATGTCAGATATCAAGTCAATTTAATCTTAGCCATTGATTAGAGATTTAATCTCGATCGTTGAATACTCAATGAGAAGATTATAAGGAATCGATGGATCATTTAGAAAATAGATCGAGAATATTTTTGCAGAGAGGGGCAGAGATAATTTTTGGTTGGAAGAGTTTCCTGATACAGAGAGTGCAAAGCAAAGGAGGCAATAAAATCCACATAGAGCAGTGCAGAGCCAGCTGTGCAGAGGCTATGTAGGGACTGCGTAGAGCTTTAGAGGGAGTTCGATTTTTTTTTGAGGAAATAGTCGGGGTTTAGTGCTAGTAACCAGAGGGAGTTTATGGAGGCTAGAAGGGCCTCATTTCCAATTAGCAGAGAGATCTAGTGTAGAGAGAGAGGGAAACTTTAGTTGTGACACAGAGACTGTGTAGAGTGACGTAGTCACTACATAGAGGCAGCGCAGAGCAACTCATCTCTAGCTAAGGTCAGTGTCAAAATCCCATGGCAGAGTGAGATCTTCTCACGAGATTTTATTTGTCAGTTTTCCTCCGTATGATTTGTTATTTTTGACCATCATATATTTTTACTCATAAATTTGCTGCATAATAAACAAACCCTCAGTTGCTGCACCAATTTTCCCGCATTGGGTTTTTCTGGGGAGATTGGTCCAAAAATAATGGTGTCATGTGTCTATGATTTATTCTTCCTCAGATCTTGTTTCTGCACATTTATTTTCTGTAGTTTAATTTTGTGAATGCTATAGTGTATGGGTTTCAGTATTATCATAGAACACAGTAAATAATTTGTTCAAGTAATGAAAAAATAGAACAAATATAATAATTCTCATCAGTTGTGGAAGTAGGATTAGGGCAACCAAATTTTCACATGGTATCAGAGCTTGTTTAATTGAGTCGTGATTTTCTGAGAAATTCAAGCTAGAGATCTTAGCAGTGAGGGGCATAGATAACATCTGGAGAGGAAGAGATTTTCTCAACTAGTGGAGCATCAGTCAAAGAGAGGAAAAAGAGATATAGCCAAAGAAAGCGCTGAAGGAAGAGGGTTGATGCAGTGACTGCATAGGCTCACACTGAGGAAGAGGAATGGTTTTCAAAATTTTGTTGGTGGATCAGTCTTAGAGGCCACGATACAGAAAGTGGCACCAGGAGGTTGTTCCTCAGGGTCCAAAGAGGCAAAACGACTTGGTTGGGGCTGAACGCTGAGCCTAGAAGGGGGTGATGCAGAGGCTGCAAGGTGATTTCTAACGAAGGAGATGAAGGAAAGGTTGAGTTCAATTTAGTCATCTTCAAGGGAAAAATTCCACAAGATGGAGGACGATATTGGTTGGGGCATATTTATGATTTGTCTTGGGAATTTTATCTTCATCACAGGTCTGAGTTCAAGTAGATAGAAGTCACACCTATTAAGGGTGATTTTGATGACAATTTGGGATTGTTGTGAAGGTGTCATTCTCCTTGAAGCCATCCGCACTAGTTTGGGTCACCTATAGCTAGGCCATAGGGCTTAAGAACCCTGTCCTGGAGGCCGAGAACCTACAGAAAGAAAGCCACTGTCAGGGCTACTTTATCATGAGGCTGTGTAGTGGGTTTTGAAGCCTATAAGAAGGCTTATGGGCTACCAACATTTAAAGGTCTGGTTGAAGGTAATCTGCAGTCTAGTAAAGGTATTTAAGGTTGTGAATGGGGTAGTTGCTGACTGTGTTTACACCCTAGTCAGTCCTACCATAATTGTAGAGAGGACACAAGTCCTTGGAGCCTACACCAAACATCATATTTGCAACCTTGTTGGAACCATCCTCTTGTCTAAGGGAAGTGGCATTAAACCTTCTCAGTTGAAAATCATTCTGACTTTGAAGTATTGTATTCTCTCTCTGCTGAACATTTGACTTTAATGATAAGAAGAATTGAAAAGGTTTTCCCCATCTTGGGGTTTTTCCCCGGCTTTAGCCATATTCATATGTTCTTCTGTCTTGGCTTATCTTCACCTTTTATTACTTATGTTCTTTGATTAGTTACACTTGTGATTAATGATATTGCTAATGGATTAATGGGAAAATTATGTAACTAACCTAAGATAACAACATGTTAACTCAAAATTAACAGGATGCCACGTGGGAAAACAAGCAAAGTTTGCAGCACCTAGTTTTACAGTTGCTTGGCGATAAGCAACATTTGGGAGGGGAGAACTATAATATCCCTTCCTAAATAATTTTGTAAGTAGTACCACAAATTTTCCATTTTCCTAATTTTGGGGGCCTAAGATAATTTTGGAGAGGAAACATAGGAAAAGGGGGTCAAAATGTTTGCCTTGGTGTAATGTCGGGGCCACCTCCCCGACTAATATGCACTCCTTGAGGAGAGAGAAATTGTATGGCCAAGGGAAGAGGTTTGAATTTCTTAGTGAGGGGCCCACATGGAGGAAATGAACATAAATTATAAATAGGAGAGAGGAAGCAACATTTGAGGCATTTTGATAATTTGACAATTGAAGTGTTTCTCTAGTTGTTTAGCAGAGTTACATAGTGTTGTTTAACACAAGAGTTCCCCAAAGAGGAAGCTCAACCTTTCTTCGATGGACTCTGAGTACCACCCTAGGAAGGATTCTTCATAAGTTTTAGGAGCTGGATAGAGGGCCACACATGTGGTACAATTTTTGGGCAACTGAGACATATTCAGGAGGCCACACAGAGAGTTGAGGAGGAAGAGCTGGAGTTGGGAGCTGTAGCATTGTCGAAGTAATTTTTGGTCAATTCTAGGAAAAAGGAGGAAGATTTACAAGGGTAGAATTTGACACACAACATAAAACTGATTTTTCGGAGGAGAAACTATGTCATCCTACCCAAAAAATCTGCAATCATTGTGGAGGCACAATTGTGGGGTGGCTTGTGAAGGGAATTTGAGAGCTGGTTTTCTGGGCTTGGTTTGGGGTGCAATTGAGAAGAATTTTCCAGCCATTTTGGGACATTCATTCCAACATCAGTCATAGTTCTATTTTTTCTTCACTTAGAGGAGGGTCAAGCAATTTGGGGTGCATTTTTTGAGCATCAAGGATTCCATGTCTAATTTATCAGAATTTTCTGAGCAGTTAGTGTTGAGATTTTTTAGTGTTAGGGTAGCATCGAATGTGTTCTAGATCCCAAAATTTGTGGAGGGACTAGAGTACATGAGATCTCCAAGACCCAAGAAGGGATTTGAGAAATTCCATCCAGTTTAAGAGATAATTAATTAATTAATTAATTAATATTTTTAATTAAGGACCCTAAGTCTAATTAGGAAAATTAAAAGATTAAAGGTAATTAATTCAAACATGTGATGGAAATGACTTAAGTCACACGAATCAAGATTTATTTTAATCTTAGCCGTTGATTCAAGATTAGATCACAGTTGTTGGTTTCCCAATGAGAAAAGTATAAAGGAAAGGCTTGGGGTCAGTTGGAGAACACGCACGGAGGCAGAGCACTAAGACTAAGCTGGAATTCTAGGGCATGGTTTGCTAAGAATTTACAGAAGTGTTTCAACTATAGCGAGGGATAGTATTAGCGATCGGGATGATCTGATCCCAAGCTAAGATTCAGCAAGAGGCAAGGAAGAAGCCGTTAGAGCAGTGTAGAGGGAGCAACAACTGCACAACGCAGAGGGCTCAGTGCTACGCAGGTGCTATGTAGGCCGAGAAAGTGCAGTGAAGAGGCAACAGGAGGCCATCAAGGCTTATGCAGGCCCAACTACAGCAACGCAGGGACAACGTAACCTAGTCTGGGGTTACGTAGGCCTCTCCTGAGCAACGCAGAAGCACATATAGGCTAGCAGAGCTGACGTAAAGGTCTTCAGAGCTGTGCTGGGGTTTCTAAAGACAAAAAAGGGCTAAGTTATATAAATATCGTTTGAGGGTGTGAATCAATCCAGTTTTCCGTCCCTGAAACAGAGGTATTACTACAAATTTTTTCTCTATCGAGTTAACCAATAAGGTGCCCAAATTTGTTGTACTTATAATCTACTTAATAATAAAAACCCTCCAGCAGCTATAAGACCGGTTTTCCTGCATTGGGTTTTCTCGAGGATAGTTTTCTAGAATATCTTGTGTGTCACTTTGTCTATGTGCATGTATTCAGTTTAGATCTGGATCTGTGTAGGCCATTAAAGTGTTTACTTCGATGTTAATACTAAACATTTCAAACTAATAACTTGTATAAGTAGAAGTAAATCGTGATTTAACAGTAGGGTTTCTGCATAAGTAATATTCATAAATTTTCACAGTTAGGAGGGGGCTAATCAGGGTATCAACACAACCAACAGTGCAAAAATGACAAGGTCAATGCAGATTTTTAGTGGGAAAATTTCAACAACAGTTTGGCATTGATAAAACATCCACTTGAGGCTTGTAGCTTGCCTTACAAAAGCGAGGGTGTGCATTTTTTTTATTTTGTACTCCAACAATATCTTATAATAAAATTTGCCCATTTTGGTGTGTTTGGAGCATTTTTGTTTTATGGGTGTTTCTTGAAAAATATTTGTGTTGGGTTTATTGCATGTTTTTTTTCTCACTGTTAATTTTTCCATTAGGAATATTACACCTTGAGAGGCTTGATCAACATATCAAGTCAGATTTGAAACAACATTAAAGTAATCCTTATAGATCGAAGGACATTCTTTCAAGCACACATGAAGAGCCTAGGATACACCTTCATTGAATGATAAAATGATAACATACTTTGAGCATCTTTTGAGTTGACAGTAGAGTGCATTGATGATGACATTAATTGAGCATTCTTCAAGCCTTTGTTGAAACAACAGTCACTCTTGAAGCATAGTTGAAGACCAACACTTGAAGAGTTGTTTTTTTGAAGCAATCACCCTTGGAGTATTGTTGAAGACCAACACTTAAAGACTTGTTTTATTGGAGTAGTCATCCTTGGAGCATAGTTGAAGATCAACACTCGAAGAAATGTTTTGTTGGTGCAACCATAAAAGTTTTGCTGAAGTAGACATGAAGTTTTTGTAGAGGTAGATTTGAGAGCACTTTCCAGACCTATCTTGGATACATTTTTTAGAAGTATTTGAAGTTTTTGATGGAGGCTTGAAGCAGTATTGAAGTCACCTTAAGGGATTGAAGCAAATTGAGAGGGTTGGATCCGTAGAGGATTGGAGTTGTTGTACAAGATTTGATCTTGAATTTGTAGTTGAATATTAGAGTCCTCATTCAGGGTTCAAGCCTTAAAGGAGTTAAGGACTTTGCTGTACAAGTTGGAGTTTGGGTTTTTAGATTCCTCAAATTCATTAATAAAATTATTTTCTTGTTGCACATCTTGTGTTTTGGTTTAATTAGTGATTTTAACTGGCATAATATAACAATTGTAAAGAAATATTGATTCAACCCCCCTTTCAATATTTCCAACACTGGCACACCTTACATTTTTTCCACCTTGCAATATTTTTATTGACATGCTAGAAGAAATTTTCACAATGCAATGTTATTGTTCGTATTCTGGTTGTTTATGATAGAAGGAAATCTAACATGTGTTAGATTTCCTTCACCTTGGAATGTTCTTACTAGCAATGTGCTTGTGCTTGTGTTAAAACGAAATATAGCACGCACTAGATTTCTTTTGGCATGCAATATTGTTGTTGGTAGTATGCTTGTATTTGTGCTACATGTAAAGCTAACACTCATTAAATTTCTTTCACCTTGCAATGTTGTTATTGGAAAAATGCTTGTGTTTGGGCTAGAAACTATGCTAGATTTCTTTTGCTTTGCAATATTGTTGTTGTCTATTTGGTTGTTTATGATAGAAGGAAATCTAGCACGTGTTAGATTTCCTTCACCTTGGCAATGTTATTGGAAATGTGCTTGTGTTTGGGCTAGAAGTTGTGCTAGATTTCTTTTGCTCTACAATATTGTTGTCAATTTGGTTGTTTATTATAGAAGGAAATCTAGCACGTGTTAGATTTCCTTCACCTTGGCAATGTGCTTGTGTTTGTGTTAGAAGTAAATATAGCATGCACTAGGTTTCTTTTGGCATGAAATGTTGTTGTTGGTAGTATGCTTGTATTTGTGCTACATGTAAAGCTAACATGCATTAAATTTCTTTTACCTTGTGATGTTGTTATTGGAAATGTGCTTGTGTTTGTGATAGAAGTTGTTCTAGATATCTTTTTCCATGCAATGTTGTTGTTGGCAATATGCTTTTGTTTACGTTGGAAGCAAATCTAACATGCTAGATTTCTTTCACCCTACAATGTTGTTGTGTGCTTGTGTTTGTGCTATGCGTAAATCTAACACGTGTTAGATTTTCTTCACCTTGCAATGTTTTTATTGCCAACATGCTTCAATTTTGGCTCGAAAGAAATCTAGCATGCGCTAGATTTCTTTTTCACTGCAATGTGGTTGTTGACAATATGATTTTGTTTGCGCTAGAAGTAAATCTACCATGTGCTAGATTTCTTTTATCTAGAAATGTTGTAATGTGTTTGTGTTTGTGCTAGAAATAAATCTAGCATACATTAGATTCTTTCACCCTTCTATGATTTTAGTGACAATGTGTTTGTATATGCGTTAGAAGGAAATCTAGTGTGCACTAGATTTCTTTCGCATTGCAATGTTGTTGTTGGCAATTCAATTGTTTGTGCTAGAAGGAAATCTAGTATGCACCATATTTCCTTCACCACAATGATGTTATTGGAAATGTGCTTGTGATTGTGCTAAAAGGAAATCTAGCATGTGCTAGATTTCTTTTGCCCTAGAATGTTGTTGGTAATATGTTTGTGTTCATGCTATAACAAAATCTGGCATGCGCTAGATTCTTAAGCCCTACAATGTTATGTGTTTGTGTTTGTGCTAGAAGGAAATCTACCACACCAGATTTCTTTTGTCTTGCATAAGGTATTTTTGACAATATGCTTGTTTGTTCTAGAAGCAAATCTAATATGCGATATGTTTCTTTCACCCTACAATATTGTTATGTGCTTTTGTTTGGGAGAGAAGGAAATCTAGCATGTGTTAGATTTCATTCACCTTGCAATGTTGTTATTGGTGACATGTTTGTGTTTGAGATAAAAGTACAAATAGCATGTTAGATCTAATTCACCTTGCAATATTGTGATTGGAAATATGCTTATGTTTGTGATAGAAGAAAATCTAGCATGATTTAGATTTCATTTACCCTACAATATTGATGTTGACATTATGTTTGTGTATTGTGGGAGGAATTCTAGCATGCACCTAATTTTTTTTGCAATGCAATATTGGTGTTAGAAACGTGCTTATGTTTGTACTAGAATAAAATCTAGTATGAAATAGATTTTTTTCGCAATGCAATATTGTTGTTGGCAACCTGCTTGCTTGTATTTGTGCTAGGATGAAATATAACCTGCATTGTATTTCTTTTGCAATGCAATATTGTTGGAAATGTACTTGTTCTTGTGCTAGAAGGAATTCTATCATGCATTGGATTTCGTTTTCACTACAATGTTATTGTTGGCAATGTGCTAGAAGTAAATGAAGCATAGGTTATATATCTTCCACCCTGCAATGTTGTTTTTGGCAATGTGATTTTGTTTGTGCTAGAAGAAACTCTAGAATGTGAGATTTCTTTTACTTTGCAATGTTTTTGTGAGTAACATGCTTCTATTTAGGCTAGAAGCAGATTTAGCATGTGGTGGATTTCAAACGCCTTACAAAATTGTTGTTGGCAATGTGCTTGTGTTTGTGCTAGAAGGGAATCTAGCATGTGCTAGATTTATTTGACAGTGTAACGTTGCTTCTAGCAATATGCTTATGTTTGTAGTAGAAGGAATGATATTGATTGTTAGCTTTCATTTAAGGTGCAATGTTGTTGCTCGAAATGGGGTTCTACTTGTGATAGAAGGAAAGCTAGCACACATTATATTTCCTTCATAATGTAATGTTTTTATTAGTAATATGTATGTTTTTATGCTAGAAGGAAGGTTATAATGTGTTAAATTTCCTTCATCTTGCAATGTTATTGTTGAAAATGTGTTTGTGTTTGTGATAGAAGTAAATCTTGCATCCCTTGAATTTTTTTCGCAATGCAACATTATTGTTGGAAATGTGCTTTTATTTGTGTTAGGAGTTATAAAATGCACTAGATTTCTTTGTTCTTGTTCCAAAAGGAAAACTATCAAGATTTCACCCTCACCAAGGTTAGTGCTCTGAAATTATTCTTGGCAATGCATTTGTGATTATGCAAGAAGGATACCTAGTGATTACTAGCTTTCTTCTAGACACCATTACACTTATGCAACCAATGCTCTAGGGGTGACATTGTCTCAATAATCACAATGGTTAGAGTTATAGCTTTTGATGTGCCCCTTTATTGAATTTGGAACAATTTATGGAGATCAATGATAGTGAAAAAGAATTGTATATAGATATATGTTGTTGTTGGCACTACATTTGTGCTTGAGTTGGAAGGAAAGATAATGGTATAGCTTTCCTTTTGGCACAAACACAATAATCCAATCATAATTATTTGATCCATGGAGAATAATGTGATCTTTGTATAATTTTGAAGTTTATGAATAAATGTATTATTGAGGTATACTATATTTTTCTTCCAATGCAAATATATGCAACTTTAAAGTATCAAGCATAATTTTTTAACATGTATGATTTTTCTCTCTATTTTTTTGTATAGTTATGAACTTCCAAAAACAATTTCACTAATGTTTGGATGCATAATATAAGACTCTTCCTCATCAACATAAAAATCTAGGAAAACTCAAATCTACACTTTTTGAGGACCTAAAGTTAACATCCCTTTGTATCCATCCTCAATAGTATGTCCTTATTGTGTATAGGTAGGGAGTGCTAACATTGGAACTAAAGATTTGTAAAATGAAATTTCTTTTCTTTTAGAATAAAAATGAGAATTATCTAGTATTTACAGTACCAAAACTTTTATTTGGAAGAAAACCTCTAGTTTTCCTTTTGATTATCAAGTTCAAACATCAAACATCCTCTCTAAGTGAATATAATTTCTCCTTTTCATGGGGATTTTAGACATCTTATGTAGCATCAATCTCAGAATTTCTTAGATTTTACAATGGACCATGTTTTGGTTCTTCAACTTCTACAAATTTCTTATGATCATTATTCATACACAGGCTTTAAGACTACAAGTGTCGTTTCTGAATTTAAATAGGAACTTGGTGGTTTGATATGAGCTTATATTTGTCATTCAAAACTTTTATTTGGAAGAAAACCTCTAGTTTGGCTTTTGATTATCAAGTTCAAACATCAAACATCCTCACTAAGTGAAAAAATAATTTCTCCTTTTCATGGGGCTTTTAGACATCTTATGTAGCATCAATCTTGGAATTTCTTAGATTTTACAATGGACCATGTTTTGGTTCTTCAACTTCTACAAATTTCTTATGATCATTATTCATACACATGCATTAAGACTACAAGTGTAATTTTTTAAGTTAAATAGGAACTTGGTGGTTTGATATGAGCTTATATTTGTCATTCTATGTCACTATCTACATCTCTCATTGCATGGTCTTCATATATGTTTTTTTGTGTAATTTGCATGTAAAGTACTTTTTGGTAGTAGGCACTAGATGGTGGGGAAAAATGTTTCATTACATACAATATGACTACCATACTTTTTAAATTATTGCATCTATGTTACTTTTTGAAAGTTGTGTGTTTTTGCGAAAATATAAAATCACACTTTACATGGTTCAGCCTTTTAATTACAATTTATGGTTTAATTGTTGTTACAGAATTGGTACAAGCTACAATGGAAAATATATCAAAAGGGGACTATGTTGATCTCCTTATTAATGATCAAGTCGTTGGGCTAGGAAGGGTCGAATATACAGAGTCTAGAACTTATTATGTCGGAGAAAGGGTTAATGCATGTTATGTTGCAATTTTGATAATTGATGTCACTCAACCACATTTGATTGAGGATGTTGATGAAGGGGACATACATCCATGGAAGATCAGGGATTTGAGGCATAACATAGGTAAATCAAAATATTGAAGCATGTGTTCAAATATTATTGATAGTATAATACTTTTTTTTGAGTAAATACTAACCTTATTTACATTCGTTTATAGGTGCAAATGTTTCTTCTACATTTTCTATTGGAGAAAAGGTAGATCTTCTGCAAAATGGAGTGAAGGTTGGTGAGGGCTCCATATTCAATACAGAGCTTGGGCATAAAGTGCATGGAAATATGGTAAAGAAAGGATGCATAGTGGTTAAAATTGAGAAGGTTTTAAAACATGATGTTGCTCTACCACATCCAACAGGATTTGAGCATACACTAGGGGGTGCATTGGAATCTTATGAGATTTGGCCAGAATCAGATTTGGAAACTCATTGTCATGATCAAGCCATAAATATTCCCCAAGATAGGGTTAAATTCATATGTAAAAAGGTTTCTCTTACACATGAATGCATGGGAACAAGCATGTGCATTGCCAAAGGAATGCTAGTTAATGTCTGTGAGGATGACATTGTTGAAGGTGAAACACTAGGAGAAATGGACTTTGGTGTTTTTTTGGGAGAGATAGATGGAAATTGTGAAATATGCAGAATTGGGGATAAGTCTATACATTGTTTGGTTAGATGGCCAATAAATAAGTTGGTGGACGACAAAGGTGTGATATTAAGGGTTAAGGAAAAGTTCAAGGAGCCAACCAAGGAAATGGTGTTATGGGATGTTATAGAAGACACAAATCCCTTAAACAAATGGGATGGGAATCTTTGTAATGAAAAAGATATAAAATCGATTGATATGCATGTAACAAGGCCATATAGAAGGAATAAATGAGTTATGGCTACAACAAAAATTGCAAATGTCAAACAAATATAGATGAAGAGAAAGAAATTCGACTTTTGGCAACAGCTGTATGTTGTACAAAATATTGTCTTCAACATGTGGATAGGAAGGCCATTGCAGGTGCTAGAAGGGGCATGAGACAAATAAATAAAAATGGTATTAGGGAATTTGTCTTGAATTCACTCACGTCAAACACAGTCATGTCAAGGAGCCATGGCCATGGCCATGGCCTGCCACCTATTTCTAGAAATGTAAAGGACATGAGATTTAATGGGAATATTATTTGTAAGAAAGCATGGTATAAAATACATAAGATTCCTCAAAGCACATTCTATAACTACCAACAATATTTCCAAAATGGACAGATCAAAGCTATTCATGGTAACACCAACACATGCAAAGCATGAGGACACACCGTGGCAACCATAGAAATATTGCACAAAATTGTAATGGATAATTCAGATTTTTCACCAAACCAAACACGTCAAGTTGAAGAAGATGGAACATCTGCTCCTTTAAGATTGCTTCCTTCGACTTACACATGAAATTCTCTGTTAAAAGAGATCAATGAGGCTCTTCAAAAGCTCAATTACCCATCAATATCACAGTCAACAATGAGCAAGATATGGAATACTAAGTTTCGAGATGTGGCATTTTCAAAGAACACCAACTTCAGTGAATGCAGTGAATGTATTGTGTTGAAAGCACAGATGAAGTCAGCGACTACAAAAGAGATGGAAGAAAAGGCACGAGGTAGGCTGAACAAACATAACAAGATTGTTATGTGTGGAAGATATTGCTACTATGCCCATAGAATTATGTCAGAGCGGTTTCCAAATGAGTATTTGAGCATTATCCATGATAAAATGGATAAAACAAAGACTTCAATCCCAAGGCTACATGTCAAATCAAAATCTATTGTAGGAACAAATTTAGGTGTGTCATTGACAGGTATGCTAACACATGGGCATAACACAGGAGGTTTTGGTCATTTCTCCCTACCATTTGTACAAATGGGATCGCAATTTACTATTACATCCCTTGCAAAGTGCTTAAGGGACCTTGAAGACCCACAAATTGATATGTATGGTGATCTACTTTATGAGAGTGGAAGTTCAAGAAACCCACTTACAAATGCATTACTTGACACCTCTATTTACTCAAAATTTCAAGTTTACAAGGATGATTTTATATCTCATGGAAGATCAAAGAGCCAAAATGTTGATTTTAAAACTCTTCCTCCACATTTGTTGTTACAGTTGGACAATGCAGCAAGTGATAATAAGAATCACTATCTTTTCATGTTTTTATCACTTTTAATTGCACTTGGTGTCTTCATCACTATTGAGGTTGGATTCTTGCCTGTGGGGCACACCCATGAAGACATAGATGGAACCTACGGAAGAATGTCTTCCAACCTAAAAAGTAAAGATATATATTCTTTACCTGAAATGATGGATACATATCGCAAAATTGAAGAAAATCGAGTGTTTCCACCTATACTTATTGACAAGGTCTATGACTTCAAAATTTTCCTTAATGGATACATCAAGGAGGGAAAAATGCACTAGTTGGACATCTTAATGTTCAATACTTCCAATTTCTTGTACTCAATGATATTCTAGTACTAAGGTACAAAGAATCCATTAGAGATACTGAGTGGTCAGAACCAGTTGAGTTATGGAATATAGATGATGAAGGTCGACCTATAATTCCCATAGGGAACCCATCTTTCTTAGATTCCAAAAATAATGATGCCTATTTCAAAGAACTAAAGGAATGGATAACATCATACATAAAAATGTGGAAAGACACTATTGGGAACGAAGATTCACCAATTGTTACAGAGGAATGGAAAAATAAAGTAGTGTATTGGGAAAGAGTTCTTGATACATTAGATGGAATCTATAATGATCATAGAATAATAGATGGAAGTGATTCATCTTTTGAGGATTTCTGGCCCAAGACAAGGCATGTTGTTGATGTTGATCGTAATGCACTCCATGTAATATCAAGTATTATGGATGAAGATTTCGATAATGCAATGGATGAACCCATATATGTTGGACCCAAATGCAACAAGCCAAAGCCAACATTCAATCCAAAGATTGATGTTCAGAAAGGAATGATGTTGCTAGTTAGATCAGGAAATGAGGATGCAGGAGAGATGATTTGGATGGAAAAATCCATCTCAGATATATTTAGGGATAATGAAAGTGAGAATATTCATGTAAAGGTTGATTGGTGGAAGCCTATTTCAGGGAAATACAATGGAAAATTTTTAGAGCAATATTGGATACCAAATCTTGATGACACAGAACTTGGCTCTATTCCAATTAATACCATAGTTTGGGCATGGCTGCCAAAGAAAGAACATTGCAAGAAGACCAAGATAGATAAATATGGTCTAGAAGTTGTTCTTGACCTACTTGGGTGAATATCTTAAGATTAGGTTTATATGATTCATGAATGTGATTTTTTTTTTAAGGATCTTTTAATATGCATTCAGACACTTTTCAATATTTGTTGTATATCAAATATTATTCTCTTCATATTATTTTTGGAGGAGTTTTATATTATTTAGTATTTCAATGTAATCATGTGGTGATACAAATGACATGATTGTGCCATAAAATATTTAAGTTTTCAAAGCTTTGTTTGACCAACATGACTTGTCACCATATCAAATATGCATAATCAAATTCAATAATGCACTTAAAAACAACATCTTCTAAACTTGGTCTATTAAAACAATAATGGAGTAGCTAATTAGTATTCTATTTAATATAAACCGTTTAAACACTTAATGAAAAAATGTTAGACATTTGTAATAATGTTTGAAGTGAGTTTTCCTTAATATTCCTTATTATAATTGATCTAAATCAAATTTGTTGTTTTGTTGCACTCTAATTTTAAAAAAAATGATTTTGATCATTGAACGACACAACTAGACTTATAAAATATTTCCTCTTATAGACTTTGAAGTGGTGCCAACATTGTACTAGCATAATAAATTTGTACTCAACATAGGAAAAGTAGTTAGTGTCAATTTAAAATGGTTAATAATAGTAAGAAACACAATATTCATATATTGTTAAATAACTTTATAGGTAAGAATATTTTTACAAAATCTATTATTCACGAGTCAAATTTAATACATAAATATTAATATTAATGATAATAGAAATAATGTAAGGAATCTAAGTTTTAGATGAATTTCAATATCTTCTTTTCAATATAATATCCTTAAACACTCCAGGAATAAAAACTAAACATTTGTAATAAATAGTTTAGTCAATTTTCTCTCTTTCCTCTTGGATTTGAAAATAATCAAATTGTATTACTTTGTTACTATTCTAATTCATGATTGATTTTGATAATTAAAATGATTAGTAATTGAGTGGAGAGGCGAGGCTCATTCTAAAACCTAGTATGAGGGGATGTGTAAGTTCGACTATAATTTTTTTTTCAAGGATCTATTAATATACATTTAGACACACTTTTCAATATTTGTTGTATATCAACTATTCTCTTCATATTATTTTTGGAGTTTTATATTATTTAGTATTTCAATGTAATCACGTGGTGATACAAATGACATGACAGTGCCATAAAATATTTAAGTTTTCAAAGCTTTGTTTGACCAACATGACTTCTCACCATATCAAATATGCATAATCAAATTCAATAATGCACTTAAAAACATCTTCTAAACTTGGTCTATAAAAACAATAGTTTTTAACTTAGTTTTTAACACAAAAGTACAAATAATAAATAATAAATAAATTATACTACTACTCTCATTCAACATTTAATCCCTCTAGGCTCATGTTAAATCTGTATTTAAGGTGGATCTATGCTGGTATATATTGGACACATTACTATGATAATTTGTCATTAAATAACTTTATACTTAATATATATCTTGCATATTAATATATTATTCATCAAGTCAATCTCAATTAAGTTAGGTTTTCACACAAAAAAATAAATAATAAATAATAAATAAATTATATTACAACTCTCATTCAACATTTAAATTGATCGTAAAAAAATATTTTCTCATGTCAACTTTAAAATGGTTCAAACTTCCTACAATAGTATGTAATGATGATGGTGATAATGATGATTATCATCCACTAAGACCAAATAATATGGTATATAAGAAGCCATAAAGATATTACTCTAAATTCTTAAGAATTTTATTGTTATGCTAAAAAAGCATTAAAATAAGTGTTTCAAGATCATCATAATTTTGTTTAGTTAAAAGATCAAGAAGGTTAGTAGTGCCACAAATATTTTGAAATTTAAATCCAAATTTGAGTATAAAGTGGATGATCTAAGAGGGTTTTTCATCTTCAACCATATTACTAGTGTTGCAAAGGCAATAGAATTTTAAATTGTGCCAACCTTGTCTTAGTAATAATCATAATTTAACACATACATGATATTTACTATATCAAATTATAATTAAATGGGTTAATAATAGTAACATACAAAACATTCTTTTCATAAAGTTAATCATAGTAACATACAAAACATTATTTTCATAAAGTTAATAATAGTAACATACACAACATTATTTTCATAAGATAACATTAACAAACTTAGCTTTTAGTACAAACCATAAAAAATATTAAAAGAGATAATGTAAGGACACCAAGATTAAGATGTGAAATATTTGTTTTTGCAAGTTTATATAAATTTGTTTTATATACTTTACCATGACAAAATTTTCACCAAAAATGGTGAATATCTACATTAAAATTAGTAAACTAAGTGATTTTATAATTCCACATTTTGAAAAACTTAATCTAGTTAAAATTTCTAAATTCTAGATCGACGGAAAACTTCCAAATTTAATGTAGTCACAACAGGTCTTTAATAATATCAAGAGAAAGGGAAGTTTGTTCTTGAAAAGATACGTTTGAGGTAGCCATATTATCAAAAGCAAAAATGTGCACATCCATAGGATCCAAGACAAACTCCTCTTCTTCAGCAAGCTCTTCATTTTCTGAACCCAGAGGAATACCATCATCTACAAAAGGCTCTAAAACAACTTATTTTTCACTGTTTTCCTGCAACTTATGATGGTCAATTTGAATTTTATCATCTTCAAAATATAAAGGTACATGTATCTCTCTTTTGGAAAATTGATTCAGGAGTAATCTTTCGTGTGAATCTAAATTAAGAGTTTCTAAAGTAGCAGATTCATTAGATATTTGCAAAATATTAACTTTAATGGACTCTTAAATAACTGGTACAACAAGATGCAATTCTATGTCACATACCCCTTTAATGCCATAGTCTTGGGATGCATTCTCATGGTGCTGAAAGTAAGAATTTTTAAAAGGATTTGTAATATGCTTTTCCTCGATCATTGTCCCAGAAAATGAATAAACCAATGGATTGTCTATTTCCTTTTCTTGTTTAAAAGAGTTCTCATAATCCTGATCACGAAAAGATGGACAAGGCTGCAAAAATTAGTTAACTTCATGGGATATAACTTGACCGTTAGGATGCAACTTTGTTTCATCTTGAAGCAAAGAAGGAGTTGATGCATGCTGTGAATGATCCTTTGTATCAAGGCATCTAATCTCTGTTATTTTCTGTTGAGAAGAAAATTCATGAAGGGCCTCTATGATCTCATAATCCAGGCACTCTTCATCACCAAAAGCCTCTTCAAGGTATTGAATGAAAAATTCACAGGATTTACAACAATATTTGAACAACAAGAATGAATGGTGATTAGCGAACCCATTAAATGTCGGTAGACAGTATCATCCACTACCCCTCCAGAAGTAGAATCCTCTTTCCTCCAATTTCTTGGAAGAGGAGTATCCATGGGTTTGCAACTTTCCATGTTAAACTTACCCAGTATCTCCTTTGCATACTTGCCCCGAGACACAAAAATTTCACCATCCCGTTGCCATATTTCCAATCCAAGGAAATAATGAAGGAGTCACATGTCCTTCATTTCGAACTCTCTTACAAGATCCTCCTTGCATGAGTGTATCAGCTGCTCATCACGAGTCAAAATTAGATCATCAAAATAAATAACAATGATTAATAGCTTACCCTCAACCAAAATCTGGTATAGGTTTGCATTTGCTTCACTTTTGGTGAAGCCCAGTCCGGTGAAATAACTGTCTATATGAGTGTACCAAGCACATGGTGCTTGCTTTAGCCCATACAATGCTCTTTTGAGTCTGCACACATGCGACTAACTGTTTAATATTTTGAAACCTTTAGGCTGCTCTATGTACACCTCTTCATTAATGATCCCATTGAGAAATGAAGTTTTCACATCCATCTGATGAATGCACCATCCGATCTGCGTTGAGAGTGCAAGGATGGATCTTATGGAAGAGTACCTTGGAACAGGTGCAAAATTCTCATCATAATCTATCCCCTCAATCTATTAGAATCCTCGAGCCAAAAATTTGGCCTTGTATTTATCCACACTCCCATCAGGAGCTTTCTTTACCTTGTAGATCCATCTTGATCCAACCACTGATTTGTCAACTGGTCTTGGGACTATCTCGCATGCAATGTTCTTGACAATGGAGTCATACTCCTCCACCATTGCATCAACCCAAGTTGGCTGCTGCATTGATTCCTAAAGAGAATATGGTTCAATCACAATAAATTTTCTCATAAGATCCATGTATCCAGTAAATAGGTCAGGAGACTGTCTCTGTCTGTGTTGTGAAGTAGGGGCTCCTACATTCTCTGCAACATCAAGTCTCAATCTATCATCTTCCATGGTGCACCTTCTACCATTTTTGATGGATGGCTCTGCATGAGTGTTTTCCTCCACTCCATGAACCTCCTCATGTGGCTGATCCACATCTTGAGACATCCTTGGGAACCAACAGTTCCTCCTTTGCATGCAAGTCCAACTCCCTCTCAAGGGAAAACCACATGGCTTTCTCCTCATCAAATTTGATATCCTGTCGCACAACAATCATTCTGCTGTTTGGAAAATACACACGATAATTATGGGGTGTTTCAATGTACCCCACAAAAATCCCAACCTCAGATTTTGGTTCCAGCTTCTTCCTAGCGTCCTTGGTCACATGCACATAAATATATGAGCCAAAAATATTAGTGTGAAACATCAGGTTTCTTACTAGTGAAATACTCTTCAAGTGTACTCATGCCAAGTACTCTATGAGGACAACGGTTTTGCACATGTATCGTTGTATTTCATGCTTCAGCCCACAGATGCATCGGTAGGCCTTGATCATGCAACATCGCTCATGCTGTACCCAAAATAGTTCTATTCTTCCTCTCTGCGACCCCATTCTACTGTGGGTTATGAGGCACTATGAGTTCTCTTCGAATTCTTTATTTTCTGTAGAATTTCTTGAATTTGTTAGAGATATATTCTCCACCATTATCACTCCTAAGAGCCTTCACTTGATTCCCTGACTCTTTCTCCAGCATTGCCTTAAATTCACATAACTTAGAGAATGTTTGATATTTATTCTGCATGAAGAAGATCCAACACTTACGAGAAAATTCATTAAAAAATATAACATAGTACTTATTTTTTGTTGTCGAAGCAACCGAGAAAGGACCACACAAGTCTGCGTGAACTCTCTCAAGGATACCCGAAGCTCAGTTTTACTTCTCATGAAAGGTGGCCTTTACATATTTTCCCATAGTAAATCCCTTTCATGTGTCTTACTACACAAGTGTACCCCTAGGAATACCAATAGAAATATGTTGCATGACTTTCAAGGCTCCATGGTAAAGATGGCCCAATTGCTTGTGCCATAATTCGCCCTCATCCCGTCTCACCACTTGATTTGCCTTCCCCATCATTGCTGCGCAGCCATGTACCTCTAGATTGTAGATATTCTTAACTCGAATCCCTATCCTCTTGGCTTGTCCCATTTTTTTATGTTGCAGGAAATCTTTTCCATTACTAAAAAAAAAATCATAGCCTCTATCCTCCAACATTGCGACTGAGACCAAATTTTTCTTCAGACCTGGTACATGCATTACATATTTTAATTGAAATGGTTTACCTGACTCCATCTGAAAGGTAATGGTACCAATCTCGGTATCAGTGTATCGTCCATCGTCACCCATTTCAATATGCATCTGGAGATCTTTCTCCTCCAAGTCGCTGAAAAGTTCCTTATCTCCCGTCATGTGAAAGGAAGCGCCACTATCCAAATACCACACAGATCACAATTCATTGTACACCATGCATGAGATCAATGAGAAGTCAAGCTGAAATTGTGAGGCAAGGGCCTCACTAACTGTAGATCCTACAACCTTCTTGTTATTCTTCTTTTGTGGACAGTTAGTAGCAAAATGCCCATGCTCGTGACAATGTAAACACTTCACCTTGGACATGCACTACTTCTTGCCATTCTTGGACTTAGATTTAGAATGTAATTTATTCCCCTTCCCCTTCCTTTCTTTGGAAGTCAAAGCACAATCCTCTTCATACTCATTCTTAGATGAAGATCCATCTCTGGTGTTCCGTCTGAATTCCTCCTGCACCAAATCCGACCATAGTCGTTCCCAATCTGGCAATTTTTCCCTTCCATTGACAGAGCCTTGATAACTGTGCCAACTCTTTGGAAGTCACAGGAGATCCAATATCACTAAATAATCATCAAAAATTTTTATTCAAAGGCTCCCCAGTACATCCGGACATTGGAAAAACTTTGTTAGATATTTTAGAATGGTGTCGCCCTTTTCCATATTGATCTTCCCGAGTTTATCTTTGAGTGCCAATTTCCTATGGTCACTGCTGCTTTGGAATAGATCCATCAAAGCCTTAAAAATTTCATATGGTGTGGCTTTCCCATGGAGGCTTGAGAAAATGTGGCCTCGTACTCCCTCCAACAGGATCCTCCTCGCCTTTTCCACTTTATTTTTCCATGCATCAAGAATTGCAGCATCTGCAACATCGGGTTTAGGAACATCTTTGTCAATGAATTCCTTCAACCCATTGTCGTTGAGTACTGCCTCCATCCTGTCCTTCCAAGAAATGTAGTTCGAGATTTCCTCAAGTTCATACTCTAACCTCAAGCCATTGAAAGCCATTTCGATCTTGAATCGGCTATAGCACCAAGAAATTCTTTCTGTAAATTCGAATTATATCCAATCACAAACTCAGCTCCTGCTTCACTTTTGCAATTTCCTGTGCTCTGATACCATGTAGAAATTATACAACATGCATGTATATCTTGGATTCACCAGATATAACAATGCACTAAATTTAAATACTAAATCGCTTCTACAAATTTTTGCGGAATTAAAAACACAATCGCTAATCACATGAACATGAAGAAAGATTTATCAAACACAACGCAGATAATTTCCCGAGGAAATATTACAGCTAAAAACCCCACTATCGTATATTGTATATTAAGCATGGATCATGAAACAATTACATACAAAAATATTCTCATAAGAGCCCTCTAGTACTCAGCTAATTGTCTCACACTGTCATATGAAAAACTGACCAACACATAGCCAATTCTCAACCTCCAAACAACCTGCCTTGCTTGCGCAATCCATGACGGTAAAGATCCCTAAAAGATAGGAATTCTTTTCTGTCATGAGTGCGCAAGTGTCAAGGGCACTCCAATGGGTGTCTTCCTTCATGTGTGCAAGCCAATAATCCTACAACTGATAGTCAACTTCCCTTTCACCTAGAACTAAATTGGGTCTCCACTGGATCTGACATTCATGTAGCTAATAATAGTAAATCCACAGTTGCATGTGAGATCACTGATTGTGAAGAAATTAATATTTAATTCACTAGATCTCTCACTAGTGTATCTTTAGTTACAACTAGCACAACTGATTTTAACTCACTTAACTGAGTTAAACTATTTACAACTTGCATTAAATAATGCACAACTGCACTTCAAACTCTGTTACAACTAGAATTACTCTGCATGCCTCACCAACTTCCTTTAACTCAAAATCCACTAGCTAACTGAATTTATCACTTTCAGTTAACTCATTCAAGTCGACATTGAGAATATTTTACAATTTAATGTCCATCTTAATTAAGGGATAACAAAAATAGACATGCACCCAAAAATAGTACTGCGGGCCCCACCATAGTCTGGGTGCTTAATGCAACCAGGTGCTTAATGCACTAGGCATGGGTGCTGAATCTTCTTGCTGAATCTCAACACTATAGAAACTGTATTTTTGGAATTTCTGTCAGATAATAACACCTGTGCATAAAATTAAGGTTTTTTTTGTTCTTTGGCCTATACTTGACAAAAACCTCTTTCAATTTTTAAAATTCATCTCAATTACTTCAGAAATTGATTTTGAAGCAAAATTGTCACTGTGTACAATGTGAACCCTAGAAAATGACCACGAAGCTCTAAAAATGATGCCATGGGTTTGAGTTGGCTCAAAACTAGAATGGTGTCCTCCCTTATGAATCTTCTTTTCTCCCTCCATGGTGTTTGTCAACAAGATGAAACCCTAGCTAGATGAAATGGGTAAGGAAGATGAAGATTTAGGAAAGGAGGGGATAGTGGTAGGGTGGTTTTAGGGGCAGAAATGGGGTGAAAGGAAGCTAGGGAAAAGTACCTAAAACATTGAGGAGGTAGGGTGATGAGTTGGATTTACATTGCAAGTGAAATTTCTGGAAATGGGCATGAGGAAGGTGCCCAAAAGGTCAAAACATAAGGTTTCAGTAGTTTTTCTGCAAGAATGTAGTGAAAACTAGGGTTTTAATGGAAATAATGGAAAGGAGGGTTGTGAGCGATAGGGTGTGTTACGGTATGTTGTATGAAGTTTGTAGATGGTTAGATTAGGAAACAAGCCAAATATGGAAAAAACCAAAAACGTAGTGGAGATAACCTAATGAAGGAAACCACTCATTTTGTTGATGCATTGACTTGATAAAGGTATGGAGGGTATCCACTTACTATTTTTGGAGGTGTATGAATCTTTTTTAGTGGTTTGAAATGATGGATAACTAATTTGGAGCTCAAATACGAAAAGCGTAGCACATGCGAGAAGCGTAGCACATGGCAGAAGCGTAGCGTAGCAACTCCAGAAGCATAACGCAACACCTTACAAGCCTAGCACAGGTAGTGTTGGCACAATTTTTTTTTTTTTTCAACCCTTGGTAGCTGTGGAGTATTATGGTGAGAAGAGTGAGCATCAAAGGATAAAATGAGTTGAAGAAGCCTCTTTTTCCTTTTAACAATCAGAAAATTTATTTTTTTGTCTTCTAGTGAAATCACAAGCTTTGCGAAAAGATTTTATTTTTTTGAACAACTTGATCATGTAGCATGCTTCATTTGATGAAAGACAAAGTGACTTTACTTATTTCCCTATCTTTTCTAACTCCCTATGTAAATGATTTCTATGGTGAAAATTAGGTTTTGTTCGCCTTCTTTCATGACATAATTGACTCTTATGGTGGCGAAACAAACGAGACCTAGACTTAGATGAAGGTGCGGTGAATGAACTATGAAACTAGATGATAATGGATGACATGACCATAAATGGAGTGAAGGGAGTAGCAGTTCAAACCTAGACATATTTAATGAACAAATTTTATTTGAAAATTGACTTGAAACATGAAATATTGACCTAGGACCACTACCAAGTAAATCTGAAAAGAGTATTTTTGATCACTGAACATTAAGACAGTAATATTGGCTCCAACTGGGGATTTCATCTCCTTAAGGAGGTTTCAAGAAAACCATAGATCAAGTAGCCTCATCCATTTGGAAATGGAGCCAAAATTGGAAACTGAAATAACTTCGACAATCTTAAATGACTAACTAAAACATAAAATGACTTTGAATCGAAAAATGACTTGACTACTCACTGAACTTACTTATGGCATCATACCATCGAGATCTTAGGGCCTTCTCCTTGGGCTTCAAATCATGATGATATCTGGCCACCTACTAAAGATATATATACAATCATGCGATATGATCCCTCCACTGTAACCAATCCAACAAAGGACTACTTACTTGAATCCTGCTCACACTTTCCTTAAGCAGGAAAAAGAAATAAAATATAGGCAACTCAAAGTGTCCACTTAACATGTGCTCATGATCCATAAATACAAGAAGATTCATTGGTCCAGGAGGATCTTGATCGTTACAGTTTAGCAGAAATATCCAAGTCAACTCCAGTAGTTCGATGTCTAGATCAGTTTCCAAATCTGCCAGTTTTGTCAATGTCGTCCTCAAAATGATCATGGCTCAGTTCGTCATTGAAAATTTCTTCAAATTTTATGGTCGTCAAGAGTTTCGAATTTAGGTTATAATGGTGGTGTAATGGGTTAAGAAAGGCAATACCTTACTTGTAAAAATCTAACCTAGATTTAAACCCTAATAGCTAGACCTAAGTCCTATTCCTAAAACTCTAATCCTATGGGGTCCTAAACCATATGTCAAAATCCTACACCTAAAAATTCAATGGTGTAACACCTAAGTCCTATTCATAAGTTTTAAAACTATGCTAAAAACCCTAAGTCTAAGTCCTAGAGCAAATATATTCAAACCACATTATAAAAATCTATGCCAAAAACCTTATTACAAGGTTCGGGTGATGTGGTTTTAACACATTGTAATAAAACCATGGTGTAAAACCCTTAGTTATAAGGTTCGGGTTATAAGTTTTGAAACAATATAATAAAACTTTAATTAAAACCCACCACAGTGTTAGATAACCACCAGCTCTTGACCGCGTCAGAAAACTGTTGTGAACATGTTTTATGTTACCATGGCGGAGTCAAAGGTGGAAAACTATTGTGACCGCGTAATATGTTGCGTCATGTGATAAGATAAGTTGTTAACTGTCGGGTTGAATCGTGCCAAAGCCACCGTGACCGCTGGTGTTACATTACGCCCGCCTGCCTAATCACGCGCAACAGTTAAAAATCTCCACCCGATTAGCCTAACTGTCGGGCTAAGTTGTTAATATAATGTTTAAAAGTGGTTTTTTAACATTTATATCAGCGCTAAGAATTTGGGAACCTAATTCCTAGGTTTGTGCAATGATAGGGATTCGAGACCCTCTTTTGCTTAACCAATGGATATTTTTGGCTAGCCAAGGTTCGATGCAACTTATTTAAGCCAGGGAATTTTCTCATGAAATCATCTTGGATATTTGTGAAGGCATAGTGTATTTGGAGTGAAGTTTCAGAAGGTTAGAGGCGATATTGTTTGCAGCATTGCTCAGCCGTCGGTGGTCGGAATTGAGCATAGAGATAGGCGTCGGAAAGGCGAGGCAGAGTAATTTTTGTTTACAGGGTTCAGAAGTGCCTATGAGCATAGTCATTCTGTTCCATTTCAGTGTAAATATTCTTCAATATCAATCCTAATAAAAATAGATGCCCACTTAAAAGCAGACCCGGAGATGTAGTCCAGGAGGGACGAACTCCGTCATCAATTTTTTTTGCCTCTTCTTCTCTCTGATTATTGCTATTATTTCATTAATTTATGTTGTTGGTTTATGCCATTTTTCATTAAAGCATATTTCAGTTAACAGTCAATCTAAAGGAAAAAATAATCAAACTGCTTACGCACTTTATTCGATCAGTTATCTGATCATTTTGGTATCAGAGCAGGTTGTGCTTGTAGTTTGTTTGTCAGTGGATGTTAACCAGGTTGGGATTGCAACACGGAAAAGACAAGCTTGAGGAATTCGATCCAGAGATTGGAAAATGGAAATTTGTTCAACAATCAACGATGATAGGTACTGAGACCATTGAGACTCCTGAAGCTACTGAAAAGAAACCCATGGATGAGAATCAAATCCAGTAGATGTTTCTAAACATGCAACAAATGTTGGCAGAATTATATGAAGACAAGAAGACGAGGGATGCAGCCTCATCGTCAAAGGCATCAAAGAAGGACAAGGGTAAAGGCAAGGCAGATAAATCTCCTTCTCCTCTGTCATCTCCATCATCATCTTCTTCTTCTTCTATTTCTAGTTCTGAATCAGAAAAAGAAAAGAAACATAAGAATCCACTTTTGAAACTTGATGTTAAGTTCAAATTACCTGTGTATGATGGTGAAATAAACCCTGAGAAATTAGATAATTGGGTAAAACAGTTAGAAGTCTATTGTCATATTCAAGATATTACTAATGATAAGACAAAGATCCAATTAGCTACTCTTAGAATGGGGGGTACTGCTTTGATCTAGTGGGAGAGTAGGACACAGATAGATTTAAAGCATAAGGAAAAGTTATCACCTCATGGACTGAGTTTATTAAAGCTCTAAAGAAACAATTCTATCCTTTGGGTCACACACAATAAGATGTAATTGATTGGCAACGCTTGTGACAAGGTAAGGGACAAAGTGTTCAAGAGTTCACATAGGAATTCAGAAAGAAAGCATTAGCACTGGGTATTTCTTTGGACACAAAAGAAAATTTGTTGAAATATATTGGTAGTTTGCACTCATATTTGCAGCATACATTGTTAATGATCAATCCTAATGATTTTGATGAAGTTTGTGTTCAATAAATTCATGTCGAATCAGGTGGTAGACCATTCAAGTTTACACCAAAGACATCTAAGCAGATGGAAACTGAAGACAACAAAAAGAAGGGCAAGTCAAAGGGAAAGAAGACTGCCACAGCTTAGAAGGAAGAATATAGAACTATGTGTACACATTGCCAAAGGATCGGCATGATGAAGCTAGGTTTTGGAAACTTCATCCATAACTGAAGCCGAAGAAGTTTCAATCGAAGAAGGGTGAAAAGAAGGCTGAAACAACAGTCCAGCAAGGCTTAGACTTGGGATCCGATTCAGGTGATGAAGGAAAAATCACTACTATGGTTACAACAGGTAAAATCTCTGAAGCTAACTATTTTGCCTCTTCAAATATCACAAAGTTGAATGAAGATAAAAGAATCAAGTTATTTCATATAAGGGTAACTTCAAAGCATACTAAGATATATACATTGTTTGATATGGGATCACAGGAAAATTTTATTTCTGAGTCATTGGTTAAACAATTGGGTTTGAAAACACATAATCATCCAAAGCCATATCCTTTAGGGTGGTTAAAGGAACAAAGTCAAATTCATGTTACCAAACAATGTCGGTTAAAATTTGCAATTACAACTAACTATATTGATGAAGTGGAGCTAGATGTGATACTGTTAGAAATTTGTGGAATTGTCTTAGGTAGCCCTTATCTCTATGACTGTGATGCAGTATTTTATAGAAAATAACATGTGTATCATCTCAGGAAATATGGGATTAAGTACATCGTTGGGCACATAAAAACAAAGATCACTTGAATTTAATTAATGCTAATCAGATGAAGCGCTTAATAAGTTCAAGTAGGAGATACATACTCATGTCGATAAAAGAGAAACATAAGGATCTTATTGATACTTGTTCAAGTTGTGAAATTCGGTATGAAGGTAATTTGGTTAACAAGGTAGATTCATTTCAGGATCTAGTTAAAGAACCAAAACATCTACTTCATAAAATGGAAATATCACATGAGATGCAATTGATGTTTGATGCCTCTAATAATGGAATGTATCACAAGTCAGTTATAGAGCATAAAGAAATAAAGCAGCAAATTTCAAGGATGGAATTCATGCGACATAATTTAACTCCATACAACTCACCCATAATTTTGGCTCATAAGCAAAAAAGGGCATGGAGAATAAGTGTCGATGTTAAAGTTGATTTATTTAAGCAAAAAAATTTCACAGTATTGATAAATCATCAACAGCCATATGAATTTAAAACAAATGTTAAAGGATATGCAATAGAAACAATGATTCACATAGATTATCAGCTGCTTCGATACTTTTAGTCATATACTAATTTGCAACAATCTCACTACAGTTGGATGGGATTTCTTCAGCAAAATCACTTAGTAATTAAGGATAGGGAAGGTGTAATAAGTAAATTAGTTGATATGCTGTCTTTGAATGCATCAGTAGTACTACATAAAATTTCATTAGTTTATGAAATTTATGTAGAACAATATAGTACTGATAATGATTTCGAAGATACTTTTGAATCACTAACTCATAATGCTTAGATAGAAAGGGTGCAGGTTTTGCGGGAAATTTATCTTTCTCGGATTGCAGGCATAAGCAAGACTACGACACAAAGTAAAATATATTTTTACTCGCCTCATATGTATGAAACAATTGTGAAGTACATAAAGGGATGTGTAATGTGTTCGATAAGCAGTCCATCCAATCGAAATATTGGTTTGCACACACCACTTCTAGTTCCTTTGCAAACATGGGGCAACATGGATTTCATTCAAGGACAGACAGAAATGGTGAACAGGACTAGGATACATATTCTTCGAGGTAACTCCAGTATACATCCTAAGATATGGGATAAATTTGTAACTTATGTGCATCAAGCTTACAATCAAGCCCTACATTTTTCTGCACCACGAAAAGCATTGAGTCAAGACAAGTTCAAATTGCACCATGATAAGCATCATTTTTAGGTCAACGAGAAGGTATGGTTGTATGTCATCAAATTCAAGATGAAAGTGAGAGAGTTGTATTCTCACTTATTGTCAGTTTAAAATCAAGCTTGTGTGGTCCAAAATATTTTTAACTGGAGAGGATTGATCCAGGAGGATCTTGATCGTTATAGTTCAGTAGAAAGATCCACGTCATTTCGATGTCCATATCAGTTTCAAAATCCGCCAATTTCGTCAATGTCATCCTCAAAATGATCATGGTTCATTTCGTCATTGAAAATTTCTTCAAATGTTATGGTCGTCAAGAGTTTCGAATTTAGGTTATAATGGTGATGTAATGGGTTAAGAAAATCTAACTAGATTTAAACCCTAATAGCTAGACCTAAGTCCTATTCCTAAAACTATAACCCTATGGGGTCCTAAACCATATGTCAAAAACCTACAGCTAAAAATTCAATGGTGTAACACCTAAGTCCTATTCATAAGTTTTAAAACTATGCTAAAAACCCTAAGTTTAAGTTCTAGTGCAAATATATTCAAACCACATTATAAAAATCTATGCCAAAATTCTTATTACAAGGTTTGGGTGATGTGGTTTTAACACATTGTAATAAAAACATGGTGTAAAAACCTTAGTTATAAGGTTCGGGTTATAATTTTTGAAACAATATAATAAAACTTTAATTAAAACCCACCACATCGTTAGATAACCGCCAAATCTTGACCGCGTCAGAAAAATGTTGTGAACAGGTTTTATGTTACCACGGCGGAGTCAAAGGTTGACAACTGTTGTGACTGTGTAATATGCCGCGTTATGTGATAGGATAAGTTGTTAACTGTCGGGTTGAACCGTGCCAGAGCCACCGTGACCGTCGGTGTTACATTGCGCCCGCCCGCCTAATCACACGCAACAATTAAAAAACTCCGCCCAGTTAGCCTAACTGTCGGGCTAAGTTGTTAATATAATGTTTAAAAGTGGGTTTTTAACATTTATATCAGCACTAAGAATTTGGGAACCTAATCCCTAGGTTTGTGCAATGATAGGGAGTTGAGACCCTCTTTTGCTCAACCAATGGTTATTTTTGGCTAGCCAAGGTTCGATGCAGCTTATTTAAGCCAGGGAATTTTCTCATGAAATCATCTTGGATTTTTGTGAAGGCATAGTGTATTTGGAGTGCAGTTTCAGAAAGTTAGAGGCGATATTGTTTGCAGCATTTCTCAGCTGCCGGTGGTCGGAATTGAGCATGGAGACAGGCATCAGAAAGGCGAGGAAGAGTACTTTCTATTTAAAGGGTTTAGAATTTCTTGCGAGCACAGTCATTTTGTTCCATTTTAGTGTAAATATTCTTTAAGATCAATCATAATAAAAACGGATGCCCACTTAAAAGCAGACCCAGAGTGTAGTCCAGGAGGAACGAACTCCGTCATCAATTGTTTTCCTCTTCTTCTCTATGATTATTGTTGTTATTTCATTCATTTATGCTGCTGGTTTATGTCATTTTTCATTAAAGCATATTTCAGTTAACAATCAATATAAAGGACAAACTAATAAAATTACTTAAGCACTTCATTCGATCAGTTACAGATCGTTCATATTCGCATATGGATGCAACAAACTGGTAATAGGGTCTTCAATAATATTAGGAGAAAGGGAAGTTTTTTCCTGAAAATCTGCATTTGAGGTAGCCATATTATCAAAAGAAAAAATGTGCACATCCATAGGATCTAGGGAAAACTCCTCTTCTTCAACAAACTCTTCATTTTTTGAACATGGAGGAAGATCATCATTTGAAAAAGGATCTAAAACAACTTATTCTTTTTCACTGCTTTCCTACAACTTATAATGGTCAATTTGAAGCCTAGCATCTTCAAAATATGAAGGTACATGTATCTCTCTTTTGGAAAATGGATTCATGAGTTATCCTTCATGTGAATATGAATTAAGATTTTATAAAGTAGCATATTCATTAGATATTTGAATAATATTAACTTTAATGGACTCTTAAATAACTGGTACAACAAGATTCAATTCTATGTCACATACCCCTTTAATCCCATCGTCTTGGGCTGCATTCTCATGTTGCTGAAAGTAGGAATTTTCAAAAGGATTTGTAATCTGCTTTTCCTTTATTATTGACCCAGAAGATGAATAAAGCAATGGAATTTATATTTCCTTTTATTGTTTAAAAGAGTTCTCATACTCATGATCATGAAAAGATAGACAAGGCTGAAAAAATTTGTTAACTTCATGGGATATAACTTGACTGTTAGGATGCAAATATGTTTCATCCTCAAGAAAAGAGTTGATGTGTGCTGTGAATGATACTTTGTATCAAGGCAACAATTATTTTTTATTATCTGTTGAGAAGAAAATTCATGAAGGTCCTCTATGATCTCATAATCTAGACACTCTTCATCACCAAAATCCTCTTCAAGGTATTGAACTAAAAACTTCACAGGATTCACAACAATATTTGAACACCAAGAATGAATGGTGAGACTTTCCATAAAACTCAAAGAATGTTGTGTGGAAATATTTAAGAGAGAATAAGATACCCAGCTTCAACACTTCATACCATGATCTTTCTTTCCCTTCCAAGGTAGCCATACAAATTTTCATCAAACAATCCTCATGAAAAATAATCCCAAGCTTATGTAGATGCCAATGAAATTTTATTAGATGCATAATAGCCTCATCCTCATTTCAATATATGAATTTGGGAAGATAAGCTTGCAAATATATGAAAGGAATTCGATTTGGAAAACTAGGAATGTGAGCATGATTCATAGGGGCATACCTTCTAGTGGTTGAATCCATCTTGAAAACAGTGAAGTCACCAAAAATTTCTTCAAGCTACCGATTTTTGAACAATGGAGTCGCCATGAAAACTCTGAACCTTTGGATTATTCGACACTGGAGTCGCCAGGTGAAAGATGCACATCCTTCTTGTGCCTGAACACTCTGCACCATTAGTAATCAGAGCTAATATTTGGCGTTCTTTCCTGGGAAATATTTAACCTTCTCTCCCCGGAAACGACGCAAAAAATGTTATCACTCCCCTCATTTCCCAAGGATGAGAATTGAAATGAAGGAGTTAACCACAAAACAACCTTTAGGTCAGGTAGCTAGCCCTACCAAAGCTAGAGAGGGTTCTCTCAATGTTGCTTTACAGCCAATGAGATGTCTAGATATATAATGATCTTAGGCTAGTTATGATGCTCAATAGATTATTTTTTTTAAGTTTATGCTAGATAGGAATGGCAATGAGGAATTAGGTCTAGGGTTTAGGTATGATTTCAAAGATTAAGTTGCATAAAAAAGGATGAGGCCAGGTAGGAAAATTCATGAGCATACTTAATTTGTCATTGTGTATAGCATTTGGAAAAGGTGGAGTAAGAATGAGAATTTAAATGAGTTCATTCATCAAAAGAGTAGACACATCCATGAAAATCTTATAGAACAGATCATAGAAAGCAATGATTTCTATTCATAATCTCATAATATTAACATACAGAAGCATACATGTGATGGAAAGTTAACATAAAATTTAACTTTATGAAGTAGCAGAGAAGAAACAACGCTTGAAAGAATACCACTAGAGTCCCAATATTAAAACTGCATCATTCCTTTTATTTTCACTGAAAGAGAGTTTGTACAATAGCTCCACCGCAAATAAAAACTATCCAAACTCTAAAATGGCTTGAGTTTGGAGTAAATATATAAAATATAAGTCATGAAACATCATTCGTTCGAAATATGATCCAAAACACTTCATAAATTCACCCTATGAGTCATTTCCTAGTTTCTAGGGAAGTTAGAAACCATTCCCTCAAATTTAGCTAATAACTAGGAGGATGTGTCTCCTTCATTAATTAGATTATTCCTCTACAAAGAGAGGCAAAAAAAAATCTCCTACAAAAATATATCTCATGGGATAGATAAGTCTTGAATTTTTGAGTTTTTGTGGCTTGAAAATTGTCCAAAGGAATCCAATGACAAAAGCATCGTACCTCCCAGCAGAAGCATCGTGCCTTCCAGCAGAAACATCGTGCCACTTTGGAGCTGATTTTGACTGACATTTAGGGACCCATTTGAAATTTTTTGAGTTAGGATAGGTAGCCTTGTGTGTCCTCTTTCCATTACATCCTTAAAAATTATAAAATACCCCCTGGAAGGCCTCCAAAAGCACATTCTACCAACTTTACTCCAGAAGCGCAGCGCAAAGGAAAAATAGGTGGAAGAAGCATGAAAAAAGTCATGTTTTTTGGATTTTTATTCATAATGGGAGGGTGACATGCAAACCTGAGGTCATATTTATGATTTATAAGAGAAAATACATCCAACCATATAATATTTTCTTCATTTAGATGCTCTGAGAAAAAGCGTCACACCACCGCGCGACGGTTCTACAATGACCAATTTTTCAGATTTTCCAAAAAATTTCTGCAAATTAGGGTTCAAAGATGGATCAATATCTATCTAACCATAACATTTTTAAAAAAAATTAGAGACATTTTTGTTATTTGGCTTCAAACCCTCCTCTAGTGTTGAAAAATACTTTCCCATTTGCCCAAAATTAAAGTTTGAAGTTGATCACTAAAAATTTGCAGAAGCATAACACACTCTAAGCAGAAGCGTCACACTTCTTTGAGATGGAGTTTGGAGGCCTTCACAGAGGATTTTTGGGATGAAAGTGGTATGGTTTGAAATATTATTATGTCTTATACAAAATGGAGTCATCAAGCACTTCAAACCCCTGCTCAAAACCCCTGAAAATTTGACTTGAAGATAGCTTGTTCAAAAGTGGAGAAAATGACCTGGAGCAACTGTATTTTTCGATTTTATCTCAAATCATAACACCTGTGCATAAAATGAAGGATTTTTTTTTTAATGGGCCTATTATTGACAAAAACCTCTTTCACTTTTGTAAAATTCATCTCCATTACTTCAGAAACAGATTTTGAAGAAAAATTGTCCCTGTGTGCAATGTAAACCCTAGCAAATGATCACGAAGCACTAAAAATGATGCCATGGGTTTGAATTGGCTCAAAAATGGAATTTTGGCCTCCCTTATGAATCTTGTTTTCTACCTCCATGTTTTTTTTCAACAATATGAAACCCTATCTAGATGAAATGGGTAGGGAAGATGAAGATTTAGGAAAATAGGGGATAGTGGTAGGGTGGTTTTAGGGGCATAAATGGGGTGAAACAAAGCTAGGGAAAATTCCATAAAAAATTGAGGAGGTAGGGTGATGATTTTGATTTAAAATGAAAGTGAAATTTCTGGAAATGGGCATGAGGAAGGTGCCCAAAAGGTCAAAACACAGGGTTTCACTAGTTTTTGTGCCAGAAAGTAGTGAAAATTAGGGTTTTAATGAAATTGATGGAAAGGAGGGATGTGAGTGATAGGGACTGTTAGGGTATGGTATATGAAGGTATAGATGGTTATATTAGGGTTTTATCATCTGAAACAAAATAAATATGGAAAACACCAAAAACGTAGTGGAGATAATCTAATGCATGAACCCACTCATTTTGTTGATGAATTGACTTGATAAAGGTATGGAGGGTGTCCACTTACTAGTTTTGGAGGTGTATGAATATTTTTTCAGGGGTTTGAGGCCTTGAAGATCTGAATTTGAGCTCAAATACCAAAATTTTAGCACATGCCAGAAGCGTAGCGCAACACCTCCAAAAGCCTAGCGCAACAACTTACAAGCATAGCCCAGTTTTTGTTGGCACAAATTTGCTCAGTTTTCTTCAAAGCTTGGCAGTTGTGGAGTATGATGGTGATAAGATAGGTGCTATATCGAACATTAAAGGATAAATTGAGTTGAAGAAGCCTCTTTTTCCTTATATAACAATCACAAAATTTCTTTTTTTGTCTTTTAGTGAAAATTATCACAAGCTTTGAGAAAAAATTTTCTTTTTTTGAACAACTTGATCATGTAACATGCTTCATTTGATGAAAGAAAAAGTTCCTTTATGTATTTTCCTATCTCTACTAACTCTCTATGTAAATTACTTGTATGGTGAAAATGAGGTTTTTTTCACCTTCTTTCATGACATAATTGACTCTTATGGTGGCGAAACAAATGAGACCTAGACTCTGACCTAGATGAAGGTGTGGTGAATGACCTATGACCCTATATGATAATGGATGACATGACCATAAATGGAGTGAAGGGAGTAGTATTTCAGACCTAGAAATATTCAATGAACAACATTTTATTTGAAATTAACTTGAAACATGAAATTTTGACCTAGGACCACTACCAAGTATATTTGAAAAGAGTATTTTTTATCACTGAACATTAAGACAATAACACATGGCATCTATGGGACCTCTGGGAGTTGCAAAAATATTTCATATCCTTTGTGTCATATTATCTTGCTAGCATGTAATGCAAGTTTTCACATACTATTCCACATCTTTCTGCGTTCTTCCCCAAAGTAACCTCCCTCCAATAATGCCATTGTTCTTCATTGTCCTAGGTGGCTAGTGTAAGGAGAGTCATAAAACTCCTTTCAGAGTTCCTTTTTTATTCCAATTTTTTTTAGAAAATGGATGTGGGATCCATATAGAAAGAGATCATCCTCCAATAAGAACTTCCTTTTCTTTCATTCCTTCACCTACTTCATTATGTTCTTCACTATAGTGTTGTTTTGCAACCCATCATGATTTCTTATGTGCAACTATTTAAAAAACTAAATTAAACTTTCTCTTGGAGTAGTTAGGTTCTCTTGATTTTCATTAGGTGTTGCCAACTATGCCTTCCTACTCAAGGAATCCACAACTGTATTGAGTTTCCCAAACATATACTCAATTGTCATGCCAAACTCATCCAAAAAGTATTTCCACTGAGCTTGTTGCGATGACAACTTTGGTTGGGTAGAAAAATTAGCTCATTGTGATGTTATCTATCTTCACCATGAATGCCTTCCCCAATAGATAGTCTCTCCAAACCTAAAGTCATTGCACCACCACTGTCATCTGTTTCTCGTGGGCAGGATACCTCCTCTCCCATTCCTGTAACTTCCCACTCTAAAAATCTACAAGGTGACCATCTTGCATCAAACATTAGGGTAATTTTTAGGTCTAAAATGGGCCTCCTAAAATATTTGTACAACCAAAATAAAATTTATAAGAACTAATAGGATTCAATATGATGATTTCAACCATGGGGGGATGATTCACCATTTTTGGAGTAAAAGAGTAAAAAGATTAAAGAATAATAAAATAATAAAACTACTTTTTCAACTCCTATTTTCAACTTACATACCTAAGTTTTTACTCAAATTTTTAGTGGGAGTACTTGTTGGATGAAAAATTTGATTCCTCATCCAAGGAGTACCCATGTTGCATACTTTCGATGGACCCTACTACACGAAAAATGAGAAATACATGAAAAAACATTATTGCAATCATGCCTTTCATGTATTTATCATTTTTCATGCAGCAGGGTCCATTGAAAGTATGAAACATGGTACTCCTTATATGAGGAATCAAATTTTGCATCGAATAAGTGTTTCCGCTCTAAATTTGAGTAAACCCGTAGGGAGATAAGTTGAAAATACGAGTTGAAAAAATAATATTTTTTCTCTCTAGAATTTGATGATGTAATCTAATCTTATTTTATTATTTCCACTATTATTTTATAATTTCCTTAGGAGGCCCATTTTATACCTAATGACGCCTCCTATGGTGAAATAAAATGCAAATTTCTACACCTTAAGTGATCTCTCATAATCCGAAATTTTCAACACAAGAGTTGTCACAATCCTTCATTTGAGCTCTTTAAATGTAAGTTTACTCTTCTCTTTACAATTCCATGGTGTGACCTTATTTAGTAATTCTGTCAAAGAGGAGGATATTTTTGCATATCCCTCCATGAACTTCCAATAGTAATTGGTCATTGAGGTGAATACCCTAACATTATGCACATTGAAAGGCTCCTCCCATGAAATTATCACCTTTAAATTCTCAAGATCCATGCAAATACATCCCTAGAAAAAACAATGACCCAAAAATAGTATCTCCCATTGGAAGAAGATACATTTGGTCTTCTTTAAGTACAACTGATGATACCTCAATGCCTCAAATACTTGTGGCAAATTTATCTTATGCTCTTCCAAATAGTCGTTGAACACTATGATGTCATCAAAGTATACCACGACAAAATTATCTAAGAATGGATGAAATACCTCATTCATCATGCTAAAAATTGTATCAAGAACATTTCACAAACCAAAAGGTATAAATAGGAATTCATTACTTTCATACCTTGTTACCATGGATGTCTTCGCTTCTTCAACCTCTGCTATATTTTGTGCCTGAAAGTAACCTTGTCTCAAATCCAACTTTGTGAACAAATTGGCCTTGGTCAAATTTTCGAAGCAAGCTATTGATAATGGAAGGGGGTACCAATTCTTCATGGTTTTTTTGTTCAAAGATCTGTAGTTAATACATATCCTTATCTCATTTGTGTCCTCCCATTTATTTTAGAGTATAGGATCACCATAAGGAGATTAATAAGGATGAATGAATCCTACATCAACCAAATCTATCAATTTACATCTCAAATCATCCAAATTTGGTCTTAACAACCTATAAGGAGCTCATGCTGGTGGTAGAGCACCAGGATCAAGCTCAATGTGATGGTTCACTACTCTTCTTTGTGGGAGAACTTTTGATAAATCATATTAAATCCTATTCGCATATGTCTTAATTGACAACTTAGAAAGATTTGGTGGAACATGAGTCCCCATCCCATAATACCCTACATCATTGATCATTGCTACATATATTCGAGCATCCTACCTCTCTACTGCTCTCTTCATATTAAGTGTAGACACAAGCTACACACTTTTCTTCTGTTGCTTCCATGTGATTATGCGTACAACCCTCATCTTGATGTCATCCAAGATAATGAGTCGATCCATCCACAACATTGAAACCACCCAATTTTCTCTCAAGAAATCCTATCCCAATATCACCTCAAAATTATCCATCAATATCACTAGAATATCCAAAAGTCCCTTCCAACCATCAATTCGAACTAACACACCTACTTCCAATCCTATCACTAATTTAGCCCTAGAGTTGATTGCCTTCACTATTGTCTTGCTCATGGTTACTTTTGACCCAAGTTTCTCTGCCAAAATTTCCTTCAATAAATTATGTGAGACACTTGTATCGAAAAGTGCTAGTGTTACCTTCGTATTGATTTGTATGTTCATAAAGCACAACTTGTGCCTTTAGTTGTCTTGATACTTCCATAAGTCACCTATCCTTTTAACAAAATATTTAAGTGAATAATAGTAAATAAAACTACACATATCTCTTTGATTGCACATATCTATCTTGGCTACACTACTAAAATGCTCAATTTCCACATGTATGTTGAGTGATAGTTTTGATACCAACTTTCATGATCCCAGGGGCTCCTATTGTTACAAGGTGCCATGGTGGGCGCATTGCGACCCCTTAAGTGTGCAACACTGATGTGTTTAACGATTTCCTAGTGTAGCACAATGTTAATCCACTTATACTACGCCTCCCAATATATTACCCATGTCAACCTTCGTATTATGTTAAGTTGTGGAATGTCATCAAAATAGAGTAGTAATAAAATTGTCACTTATACTTTAGTTAACTTTCATTAACCACACATGAGAATTATATGTAGGACATTAAACCATAATAACATAATCATATATTTGAAAAATATATAGGAAATTTCCCTTCATATTTCTACTATTTATAATGAATCACATTATATTAGTTCCCCGACACAAAGGCTCGGTCCATAGAAGTATATAGTGAAAACCCCATACAAAATCAAATAAAGAACCTACCACTATTCAGACCTCACTTGTGTCGTCTTGACACCCAAATCAGGCTAATTGGGTCAACCTGTCACTTGCCTTGGACCACACTTTAGTTTAGTTCCTTCTCTCGCTTGAGTCTACTCAACCGAAACCTTTCAAGCTACTCCATATCTGTCTCAACTTTTGTTCATACTTCACTCGTCTCTTGTGACTCAATTCCAACTCTTTTTTGGTTGTGTTCAGTTGTGCTTTCTCCACTTTATTGTGTGGTTATTTTTATGGCACAATGTTCATTCGTACAACTCTCCACACCACTCATACTCAGGTCGACTCGTCTCCACATGTTGTGCATATTTGGTTGGTCCGACCTCCATTATTCCACCCTCATATTGTATGCAACAGTCTTCTCACCTACCCCCTTGGCCATTCCACCCCACGACTGTCCCCTCTTTGTCTCATCTTGTCTCAAGGTGACATACCTTTAGTTAAACTCCCGCACTTGGCTAGCATGTCTTGGGGTGCATGCCTTGGGTATTCAACCAACCTCACATGCTAACAATATACTTTTGTTTTTTGACACTCGACCCTCCATAATATTTCATTTATTACAATGCTTTCTTCACAAAACTTGCAATGGGGGTGTCACCCACGAATATTTGTATCGCCAAGGATTCTTGGGCACACACTCGACACATTAATGAGATTGGCGCATGCCTTGGCACCCTAGATATTGAAAACTAGGTATTAAGTCAATTGAGTGTTTGACCTAGTAGGCAGAGAAACCCCTACAAGTGAAGCAAAGTATCTTTGTATGCTTATACAATCTTGTCCACTTGATTTTGTTTTGTAAAGACATTGTGCTAACACTATAATGGTTGAAAAAACCTTCCTTTCACCTTTTGACCAAATAATTAAGATGAAAAACTTTTTAGTATGAGAGATTAATTTTCAATATTTTTTTGTTGATATTAAGAAAATTTCAATTGTCGAAACGACCTTTGGTACCATGTAGAGATGACCTCTTAGAGTAACAATGATACCACATAAGAAAGACTCATAAATAACATAATTTTTCCACATATAAGGTTCTTCTAAAAGAACATAACAAAATTCAAGTGGGGTAACATCACATTACCTAATTTTGAAGGGCTTAATGCGATAGGACAAACGACATTGTTGGCTAACACATATGTTTCGTCCATGGCTCAACCGACTAGTGGTGTATGGTTGGGGGTGTGACACTAACAATAGCTTCAATACTTTGGAATCTTGGTCAATATCAAGTTATTCTAGCTCCCATTCTCAACAGTAAATTGTAGAGTGGTCCCCTTCACCCAAATTTGTGAATGGAAGAGGTACTCCCCCTCCTTAGTATCCTTTGAATTTTGTGGATAGATCTTTATTGTTGTGATAGTAGCACTAGATTTTGCATTGATGATGTACTTCCATTTATCCTATTTTGAATGAGAATATGAGCTGAATTATATTTTTTTCTATCTAAGGTCATCCAAAAATGCTTGTTTCAAGTGACATTCATTGGTATTTTTCTAAGGGCTTTCGTGGAAATCATACCACTTTTCATTGCTCTCCTTCAACATCCCATTACCTTTATTTTCTTGTGACTTGGGATAGTTATCTTGAGGTTGGATCTTCTTGATTTGTCCCTTGTTCTCTGAGTTAGGGCCTCCTTTTCTAGGCTTCTATTGTAGTTTATTTACTGACCCAAACACTTGCTTATTATTTTGCTTCAATTTTTTCTCTATTTTGATGGAATATGATAAGTGTCTCCTAGTGAGGAGATGTCTAGTAAATCCATATTTGTTTTGATGTAGCTATGTAGGCCACTACGGTACCTCAAAACCATGTTTCACTTAGAGTATTTGATACCGAGATTTTAGTATAAGGTATGTAAATTATTGTTTTCCTATGCTACCATTTGGTCTCTCTCCTTTCGCAGAATTTTCCATCTCGTAAACTAGTCATCATAGTTCCTTATAGGGTATAATATGTCCTTAAGGGCATTAATAAAATCATCCCAATTAGGTACTACATTGAACATCATAGGCTCATCTTCGTTGTGTCTCTCCTAGTAACCTTCCCATCGATCTTTAACATCAAGAAGGGATTTGAGGAGCATAAAGTGATCTTCCCATTTTCAGAAAATTTTCTGAAAAAGTAATAGCCCTCTAATAGATTTAACCTTTTATCGAAAAAATCTACATATATTTGGCTTTAAAATAAGGGGATATCAAAGTTAACTTGTACCTAGAAGGGTGTCACACCTCCAAAATTGCCGCTTGTTGAAGGTGCTTTAGCTGTTGTTGGCACCCATATAAATTTTCCATCATCTAATTCCTTTGCCGCATGGGTGATTCCTTGAGAAAAAACTTGATAGGATCTCATACTCCATAATTTCTTTTTTCTTCCACCAATGGGAGTTTGCTTGGATAGTGAGAGTGGTTATCCTCAAGTGAAACTAGCTTGAGATTAAACTCTGTATACCCAGAGCTCATCAGGAACATGCACTGGTAAATGATAAGGAGAATATTTCCATGATACCATTGATCCAAGTGGTTTGAGAAATGAGTCTAAATATTGAAAATAGAAAACGTCACAAGTGCATAAAAGAAATAATCTAGAGAATAATATTTTTTTATTAAATGGTAAATATGTCATAAGAATACATCATGAGAAACTTCATGGCTTCTATAATGGTGACGACCCCTATATAGATTATTTATGGTGTATTTTCACCGATATTCTTGCAATTTAATTATATTTAAAATACAATGGGTTACAAAAAAACATGGTTGAATAGTATAAATAACTATGGTAAAAAACTAACAAATGGTTCTATATGATAAAAGTTAATTGTGTGACTAGAATTTTTTCTTCCACCTTTCAAATATCATGGTTGGATGCTATGATTTAGTAAATCCATGGGCTTGTAAACCACCAATAGTTGAAAACAATGATTGATTGTGGTGATTCGCCAACATCAACTTAGATCAGTTGGTAGTCAAATTTTCGAGAAAATACGAGTTTTATTTAACCATATATATTATTTACTTATTATGTGCCTTTTATCAAGTATTAATTTGAGTGTAATTGGAGTTGGGATGATTATACATGAATTGGCCACATGAAATATGGTAGAGCTGCAATAAATATATTATAAGAAATGGTTAATTATATTTCATCATTTATTCATATAAGTTTTATTCTTGAATTTATTAATATGATGGTTATTTGGATGATTTTTGGATTATAAATGGAATTTAGGTATGAATAGTCTTCGCATCTTCATAAAATTGATTATAAACATTTTCCAATAAGCCCCATTATTTTTATATGTTTCCAAACTTGTGCAATTAAATTCAATTAATGAGTAGACATGTTGTTGATACACAAGAATGACAAGGTCCAAAACCTTAGCACTTGGATTCAACCTATCAAGTTTGCTATCAACCTTAATAATCAGAGCCATATGGGGGCATCAAATAAAATTTTTTTTGGTAAAATTTTTCTTGGATTTAGAAAATATCGTTTGATTTTCTTCTACACACAGAGACCTTTCCAAAAATTCAATAATCACATCAATTGGAACTCATATGAAAAAGTTATGCCTCTTCCAAGTTAAACTACCATGTTGACCACCATGGTACAATAGGATGCCACATTAGTGCCCATTCCTCATACATATGGTGCTATCCACGTGGAATTTCAAGAATATTCTATAAGGTCCAAAATTGTAACTCTAATTTAGGGTTAAGTAAGTAAAAAACCTACCCCTATATGGCTATTACGTAGTGTTAAACACTAAGATACTAGGAGGATAATGGGTTCCATTATACGTCATTATATTTGTTATTTAGTTGAGAAAAAGCATCTACGAGTAGGAATTTAGAGTGCATAATAAACAGGGATAAGATTTTATCACAACCTCATAGGCCACAAGTCTTAGGTAACTCCACAAAGTAGCTCTTTCCTTGTATTTGCATATTTCCATACTAGATAAAATAGAGTAGAGTGGCCTCACCTTCTAGCTAGGTTTTCTCTTGTATGGGTTGTTGGAAAATCAAGGCAAATGTAGGTTTACGTTCATTTTTCCCTAGCTTGATAATTATTTTTGAATTTTGATGTCTTCTTATTAATTAGTTTAGTTCTCTTTCATCAAGTGATTACCAAAAATGTAAAAACAAGAGACAAAAGACAACAAATGTAGGCTCCATGCCAGGGAAAAACCCACAATAAATTCTTCTCATGAAATTCAAAAAAGACTTCCAGGACCAAATGACCAAGTCAAGTATTCTAGGTACAATTCAATGCCTCACCAAGAGTCTTCTCAAGTCAAAATTCTACTTTCTGCAATTTTGGACTTCACTATTCTTCTTGTTGCAAATTTCAGAACTCACTATGGAATATTTGGACCTTTATTAATCTTCATGAACCTACAAACCTATATAATCCTTATTGTAAACTTTAGATCTTTGTTACTATTGCAACTCTCAGTTATTCTTGGCTTCCTGTGACTTTTGGATCTCTCATTGTGTTTGTAACTAGAATTCTCGGTTCTTCTTGGCTTGTTATAAGCATCGAATAGTAATAGGGTCGACTTGAAGTGCTTCTAAATATTTACTTGAAGTGCATCAAAAGGTTGACTTGTAGATAGATCCTCAAGCATGAAACCCATGCTTTAATAATATATTTTTTTATTTTTACATTTTTCCTATATAAGAACTACATATGAGACAAAACAATAACAATTATGAATGCCCAAACTAGTTACATTTCCCAACACTCCCTCTTAACTAGGGAGGTATTCATAATTGTCCAATTGAGACAAGGAAAATATTCCATTTGAAAATTTGTTATAAGAAGAGATCCATATTGATAAGAATCATTCATCATAGCCAACATTGTCACATTACCTAAGGCCTTGACAATTACACTCTATATTTCACAATATTAGAGCACAATTCTAGGAGGCATTCAATAGGACACCATACTGCCTCATCATGGTACATAATCCACCTAGGATACCTAAAGTAATCCTACCACTAGACCATTCTTATCCAAGTTCATGTGACTTAGGATTTTCATCCTAATACATCACATTACATGACTCTAAGAATGTTTTTCCAATATGCTTATTCAATCCAAAATTATCCTTATCCATGTTCAAGTACTTAACCTAGGACATCAGTCCTAATCCATCATAGTACCTGACACAAGGAGAACCAAGCAAGTCATCATTCTCCCTATCTATGATGCATGTACTAGACTTACGACTCTTAGTCCTAACCTAGTAAATGACACATGGATAAGCAGTGTCCAATCATACTCCCTCCCAATCAGCGAGTACATCCCTATTCTCCCTTTAATCATAGAATGGATCTTTCTCCTATTCAGGGAGACTCCCTTTACTCCCTCTCAAACCTAGAGGAGATTCTCAAATTCACAACCACAATTCCTCTTCCTTGCCTTTCATAAAAGCATTAGATAATAGTTCTTTACAAATTGCATGGCTCCCTCTTTCCTCCACATCTTATTTTACAAAGCATGCTTCCTTTCATGGATCACAGAGCCATCTTATCACGATAGGTTCTAGGTCATCCATATTACACATCACTTTCATCTCGACTTTATCAATGAAGGCATTCTCTTGAACCTTCCCAAGCTTCAAGCTAACCATAGCTTCCTCATGAAAGTGACCATCCTTCTAAACCTTCTAGTTATCTTCTCAATCTGCTTCTTTTCCAATCCTAAGATGAGCACATCTCGATATTCATGGATGAAAGGTACCAGATCTTGAGATTTCCATCAATATCCACACAATTGAACTTGTTTCAATTATCATCATGTAGCCCTGCAACATATTTCTATGTAGAAAAACAATATTTCGACTATATCAATAATAGATATTAAAATCATAATTACCTCACCATGACGATATTCTGAAGCACCAACATCCTCATGGTCCATACCCATATGAGCCTACCTTTATGCATCAGAGTTCCCAAGGATTCAACTTGATTACCAAGTTGCCATTTACCAGTTTCCTCAAGGTATTTATAGTTACCTCCATTCATCATGCCCTTTATGGCATAAGATCAAATTTTCTTAGTCATCCTTCTCACTTTTATTCCTTCATTATGTACCTGTATTCATCATCATCAAGTACCACCAAAATATACAAGTACAAGAGCATGCTTATAATTTTGACAATCTAGAGATTGCATGGCCTCTTAGTGAGGGATAATTCTTAGGATTTTTAGATCCAAACCCTAAGTTTCTTCATATTTCCATATGAAATATAAACCCTAGGGTTTGAACCAAAATTATCATCCAATTATGCCCTTGCAAGGATTTGACATACACCCTAGAATACCTACAAACCCTAGAATACAAAATCTTGGGTTTCTATGAGGGAACAAAAATACAAGCGTTAGGGTTTCTTTCTTGATTAGGGTTTCCAAGTACCAACTAGGGTTTTACAAAATCCTAGTTACCAAAAAAGTTTAACAAGATGAAGACTACAAACCCTCAAACCAAACATGTCCCAAAAATAAAATAATAAAATTCATGTTAGATCTTATATGCATAAAAACAACTATATATACCTCAAGGATTACATACCTTAGTCCTTTATGATAATAGGAATCTGATACAAAGTATTTTTACTTGACCTCACAAAATATTGTCACTTCCACGATTTTTCTAATGCCAAATCAAGATGCTCTACTTTTACCTCTTTTTACTAGTTCTGATGAGAGAGAAAACATATCTCTTTAAGCATGTATTTATTTTCTAAAATCTTATCTTGAAAACTTGGTGTATGATACACCAGTCATCATTTTAAATAGTAAAGGTCTCTGGCATCTTTCTTATTATTTTTAGAATATTCTTTATCCTCAGTTGTTAATGCCCCAGCATTTATTTTCTTTTGTTGTTCTTTGGGTTCTTAGCACAATCTAATTTGTAATGTCCATATTCATGATAACCATTAAAGAACTGAACTTTGGATATGTATCTATTTTTTTTCTTCTTTTTCTTATCAAAATTCTTCCTTGAATTAGATGCAAAGGTTTGAGAAGTTTCATTGTCGAGTTGAGTATTACTTCTAGCCTTTATTATATATTCTTCTGTTGATCATTGAGACCATAGTTCTTCAAATGATGGGGGTTCTTTCCTTGCACAAATTCTACTTGCAAAAACATCGCACTCTTTAGGTAAAGCATTGATTGCTATTTTGATTAATTCGGAATTAGAAATTTTATCACCAATTTCTAGGAGTTGATATTTGAGTTTTGATAGCTTCATGAAAAGGGAAACTATAATATCTTATTTTGTCATTTTTTATTGAAATAATTCAGTGCTTAAGGCTATCATGTGACCTGTTGTGTTGATAGAGTATAATTTCACCAAGGTATAATATAATTATTTGGATGTAGATAGTTTTGATATAAAAGTAATGAGGGTGTCTTCGATAGACTCAGATAATTATTTGAGCTTTGAAAACCCCTTTTTCATATTTTTAAACTTCTTATTTATCCTCTGAATCTGGAATAGGGACCTTTGCAATAACATACTTCATGAAATCATTCTCTCTAAGGGATAATTCGATCATATTTTCCATGCCTTGTAGTTGGATGCTCCTTCTAACTTATTGCTTTCCTTGCATGCATACACCATTAGATTAGACACAAGGCCTTGGAGATAAAATTTTATTTGAGGGACACGTTCTGCAACACTGCTTTCTCTTAAGATGCTACAATGATAAACTTCTTTCTTCTCTCTAGATGTGGTGTTTCTTCTTCACCTTAGCTATGAAACCATGTTGGAAAATCAAGGCAGATGTAGGTTGGCATTGATTTTTCATTAGCTTAATAATTACTTGTGAAGTTTGATGTCTTCTTATTAATTAGTTTATTTCTCTTTTATCAAAAAATTGCCAAAAATGTAAATATAAGAGACAAGAGACACCAAACATAAGCTCCATGCCAGGGAAAAACTCATCCAATAGGTGAAAAACCACATAAAATTCTTCTTATTAACTTCAAAGGAGACTTCCAAGACCAAATAACCAAGTCAAGTCTTCTATCTACATGTAAACGCTTCACCAAGTGTCTTCTCAAGAAAAAAATCTACTTCCTGGAGTTCTAGACTTCACTTTTCTTCTCATTGCAACTTTTATACCTCACTATGAAATCTTCAGAACTTTTTTCCTCTTCCTGCAATCCATGAACCTCTATTATCCTTACTGTAAAATATAGATATTTGTTACTTTTAAGTTTTTACGGCAGAAATAATAAATATTTTACTGAGAGAAATAAATAAACATAAGCATGAAAGAGCCAGCAAAAAATCACATAAACATAAACACATATGTTTATCCTAGAAAACCCCAAATCCGGGGAAAAACCCATCCTAATGAAATTTCATTAAAATTGGCAAAAACCCTGGCCAATCCGGCCAAGTGAGCCTTCACTGCTCACCTCCAGGCCTACCTTACAATGAAGTTTTCCGATCCTTTTATAGGCTCTATTACATGCAATACCATGGGATAAAACCATGGGTGCACAAAACCACGACTATTACCCTAGTCAACTTTGACTCTATCCCGAGTCAAGTTTACCTAACAATTCCCCCCTTAAACTTGACTTGGGGATTATTGACTAAATCCAGCCAAACTTGTTAGATGAGACAACCCCGCTCACTCTAGCTCTTCCCCCCTCAAATTATTATCCAAGGTAATTGTTAACTTGACATCCCCCCTATCACCTAGGCCTAACCCAGACTTTACCAGTGATTACCCAGGGGTACGCATGCCATACCAGGTCTTACAGCAGTATGCCCATTTACATGTAATAAATTGACTCCATTATATATATAGTTTTTTTTGTTTCATTGTTGCTCTTTGCACAAATGAAATAAATGTCCATATAAAAAGAACCCATCTACCAGATTACATGGGTCACCAGCCTCTGTAACCGCCAGTCCTCTAGGAATTCTCTTCAGATACATGGTTCATCAATTTAATTAATTCACCTGCAAATATCTTCTCTCATTTTCTACATGATGTCCTCTCTAAAGAGGACATCATAGTTGTACATAAATCTGCCTTCTACGCTTTTGCTAGTCCATTCTAATTTTCTGCTTGGTTTCTTGGTGAAGCTCCTCTTCTCCACCCTTGACCACAATTTTCCTCAACCATGTACCACTACACTATGATAATTATTTGATTGACTCATTTTGTCAAACACTTTGCTCTCCTAACGAAACTAATGGCTTGCTATTCTAGCACATATTATCTGCCTCATAAACTCTCAGCCCTCGTGAAAAAACACTTGACCACACTTTTGGACCTGTGACTCCGCAACCCTCATCGACAAATGCTTGCTGGAACCATCTTACATCAGAGCATCACTAAATCTCTCGATTAGATCCATTTTCTATGCGCACGCATTGATGCACGTTGCTCGTACCTCCACCACGAACCCATGGCTACAATATCTTCAATACTAGCGCATATTGAATCATTACCCACAGGGATATCTGGCAATCTTAGCGTAATGTACCATTTCCAGTTATTAATGCTCCTCAGCCCATTAAAGGTTCATACCTGAACATCATGCAGATCATTGCAGGTAGCACCAGAGTGTTTGTTTGCAGCCTCCAGGTTCAACCATTGTAGTGGAACAATGGGAGAGTCCATAGGTAAACAACGTCGTTCTTTATTTCCTAGACATACGTGCCTTGGTGGCTCAATACCACGCCAGCCCAGCACAATACTCAGCCTCTCGTCATCGGGTGATTTCCACTTGAACCTAGGATCTCCTATATACAAGAAGTCCTCGTACTCCATGGCTCCGCTCCCGACCGCCTCTGTCGTTGGCTTTACGATACCTTTCTATCCTCCGACGCCAACTTGCAGCTCATCATTCTTAGGTACATTCCCCTCATTGTTGGAATCCATCTTTCTTATCTTGTATCAGGTATCCACTCCCTCCATGAGCCCCTCGCCGAATTCGAGGCCATCCTGCTGGTTCTTTATGCTAGTGAAGTCAAGAGCAGAGGTGGGAAGCCTCTACTTGTCCACATTCCTAACCTAGCTGAGCCCTCTCTCTACCATGCCCCCTGGAAAACCCTTCAACGCGATTTCTACTCCATGCTTTCTGTCGAGAAGCTCTGCACCCCCCTGGAGCCTCAGGACGCCATCAAATACACGAAGAGGGCATTCATTGTCAGGGTCACCCTTGATTTTTTTTTACAGGAAGATTTCCCTCATGCTTGCCGGGGCCAAGGTCGACTTTTGCCACTTTGTTCAAGGTTGGGCTGGTCAGAATTGCATCTATGCCCGTAGATTTGATGATCAGGTCCATGAATGGTAGCAGGCAGACTTGTTCGATTTTAATTTCCAGGAGGAGGATGAGGCATGAAATTGTAGAGAAATATAATAGCTTGAGTACATCTAACATTGAAAGAGCTCTGATAACAGTTGTTAAGATTTTACAGCAGAAAGAATAAATATTTTACTGAGAGAAATAAATAAACATAAGCATCAAAGAGCCAGCAACAAATCACATAAACATAAACACATATGTTTATCCGGGAAAACCCCAAATCCGGGGAAAAACCCATCCTAATGAAATTTCATTAACATTGGCCAAAACCCTGGCCAATCCGGCCAAGTGAGCCTTCACTGCTCACCTCCAGGCCTACCTTACAATGAAGTTTTCCGAGCCTTTTATAGGCTTTATTACATGCAATACCATGGGCTAAAACCATGGGTGCACAAAACCATGTGCCCCAAAACCACCACTATTACCCTAGTCAACTTTGACTCTATTCCGAGTCAAGTTTACCTAACAATTCCCCCCTTAAACTTGACTTGGGGATTATTGACTAAATCCAGCCAAAAATGTTAGATGAGACAACCCCGCTCACTCTAGCTCTTCCCCCCTCAAATTATTATCCAAGGTAATTGTTAACTTGACATCCCCCCTATCACCTAGGTCTAACCCAAACTTTACCAGTGATTACCCAGGGGTACGCATGCCATACCAGGTCTTACAGCAGTATGCCCATTTACATGTAATAAATTTACTCCATTATATATACAGTTTTTTTTTGTTTCATTGTTTCTCTTTGTACATATGAAATCAATGTCCATATAAAAAGAACCCATCTACCGGATTACATGGGTCACCAGCCTCTGTAACATGTAAACGCTTCACCAAGTGTCTTCTCAAGAAAAAAATCTACTTCCTGGAGTTCTGGACTTCACTTTTCTTCTCATTGCAACTTTTATACCTCACTATGAAATCTTCAGAACTTTGTTCCTCTTCCTGCAACCCACAAACCTCTATTCTCCTTACTGTAAACTATAGATATTTGTTACTACTGCAACTCTTGGTTCTTCTTGGCTTCCTGTGACTTTTTGATCTCTCACTGTGCTGGTAACAACAATTCTTATTCCTTCTTGGCTTCTTGTAACCTTTAGATCTCTCATTGTGCTTCTAACTACACCTCTTGGTCTCCAAGATACACCTAAAGTTTCAAATTTGAGCAAACTACTTCTTGTTTTGGCTATGAGAAAAATATTTAGTTGTTTCTATGGTCTTCTTTCCTTGTCATGGTTTCATTATTCAATCAGTCTACTGAACTTTGAGCTTATTACATATGATGTACCAAAGTGATCTGAATCTCATGATATATATACTCATCTGCGAGTATCTTGAAATGGGGTTGGCATGAACAACTTCTAGGCCTACTTGAGGTGTCATAGGATCAAAATATAATTTGGCCAACTTGAAGTGCTTCTAAAGGTTTACTTGAAGTGCATCAAAAGGTTGGCTTGTAGGTAGAGGCCTAAATGACTTCTTGAAGACAAAATTACATGGAAAATCCTATAGGCATGCAATGGATGCCTTGACCTATTTGACTAATTACTCAAGCTTGAAACCCATGCTTTACTAATATATATATATATATATATATATATATATATATATATATATATATATATATATATCTTACATTTTTCTTTATAAGAATTACATATGAGATAAAAATATAACAATTATGAAGACAAAAACTAGTTACATTTCCAAACATGGGTTTCCTAGGGTAAATTTTGTGTTTATTTATGAAAAGCATGTGTGTGTGTGGTAGGGGAGGGGGGCGGGACACACATATTTTTTTTATTTAATTTTTACATTCTAGCTATCTCATATATTTAAGAATAAAAAAAATTTAAAGATTCTGAGATATAAAGGATATTAAGCTTCACAATAAAGATTTCACTATTTTATTAGATCTGTTGTCACAAATTATTCTAGTCGAGTATTCAAAATAATTTATATATCATATTGGTATTAGAGCAACTTTATTTGAGGTATTTTATGGGAACTTGTATGGGATCCAAAAATTGGTTTAAGAATAAATTCACAAAACCCAAGCCATGGTCGACAAGTCTATTCAAAATAACCCTTAAGATATGGGAGAAAAGAGATTTGGAACTTTGGAAGAATAAGTTGTTGATGTCAATTGTAATATGAACATTCACATTGTATCTATAGAAAGAAAAATTGGGCCATTCAGAGAGTTCAAAGGTTCTAACTTAGACATCATATTAGAGGGGAAATTGAGATATAACGAAGACCTAGAAAATGATGAAAGGAAAAAACCCAAGGAAGAGTAGCCAAGTTTGAGTGCCATTAATCCTTCATTGTCCATTAGAAAAATTTTGAGGTCTAAAATGGGCCTCCTAAGAAAAATATACAACCAAAATAAACTTTATAAGAACCAATAGGATTCAAGATGATGATGTCAACCATGGGGGATGATTTACCATTTTTGGGGTAAAAATGTAAAAAGATTAAAATCTAAAAAAATAATAAAACTACTTTTTCAACTTGTATTTTCAACTTATCTCCCTAAGGTTTTACTAAAATTTCGAGTGAGAGTACTCGTTGGATGCAAAATTTAATTCCTCATTCAAGGAGTACCCATGTTGCATATTTTCGATGGACCCTGCTACACAAAAAATGCAAAATACATGAAAAAGTGTGATTGCAATCACGTTTTTCATGTATTTCTCATTTTTTGTGTAACAGGGTCCATCAAAAGTATGAAACATGGGTGCTCATTGGATGGGAAATCAAAATTTTCATCCAACAAGTGTTCCTGCTCAAAATTTGAGCAAACCCATAGGGAGATAAGTTGAAAATACAAGTTGGAAAAAATAGTTTTTCTTTTTTCCCTCTAAAATTTGATGATGTAATCAAATATTATTTTATTATTTCCACTATTATTTTATAATTTCCTCAGGAGGCCCATTTTAGACCTCAAAATTCCCCTAATTCCCTATTTAAATTGGAAGCAAATATTAACATAAAGCCATAACAAGGTGATATCGATGCATTATGACTGAATAATTGTTGCAACAACTAGAAGTTTATTTTAGTGTTCACCATATTCATGAAGAACACAAAATATTTTTTTCTAGACTCAAATTTTAGGGCCATGCTTTAACTTGTTAGGAAATCCACACAAAAACACTTATGATGGAGGTTGATTTACCAGTAACTTGGTGGGAGGACTCCAAAACCCTCATTAAGTCCCAATTATACCATATTAGCCGTGTAGATAACCAATGGATATAATGACACTACTTCAAGGAGAAGAAATGAGAGAGCATACAAGAGTACACCATTGAGTTAAGAAAGATGGGCATCATGTTGGGTATCTCTCCCCAAAGTAAATATGTACTCCTCAAGTACTTGGGTTGTATATATACCCATATGAAATAAAGTGATGTTTTTCAAGCTAAGTAAAATGGAGGAGGTATGTGTATATGAAAACATAGACCACAAGAAAGGGAAGCCAAGAAATTCCAAGTAGAAAGAGGACTAGGAAGTTTTTAAGGAGGTGAAGAAGAAGTGGAAATGGTAGAAAGATAAGAATATGACAACCACTAAACATAAATTCAAGGATCCTAGCAACCATTGCAACAATAATGGTCATAATTAGGAAAAATTATAGAAAATTCAGCTAGATCCAAACTTGAAGAACCATAAGAAGGATGTAAAGAAAAAAATTCTAGCCATAGATTTGAGAAATCACGTTGAAAGTAGCTATGATCTGGATGAGAATATTTTCTACACATCCATGGAAAAGGAAGTGAATATGCATAGCCATCATCTTTAGGAAGAGGTGGATATGTCCAAACTCGTGTACATCAAGATATAGGTCAAGAAGACTAAGATAAATGCTATGTTCGACTCTAATTCACAAGATAATCTCATAGCAGTGGATTTGGTCAGCAAAATTGGATTGGAGATTTTTAATCACCCTATCCCATATCCATTGGGATGGGTAAACAAGGATGCAAAGATAAAGTTAATGAAATAATGTAAGATTAAATATGTTGTAAGTGTATTTTATTAATAAAGTGGAATTTGATGTAACACCCATTAACATATGTGGAGTAGTATTTTGAAGCCCCTATCTGTATATGAGGGATGCAATGTTCAGGTGGAGAATAAAACAATACTTCTTGATCAAGAATGGGAAATCCTACATCATAAATACACACAAAAGTAACTGAAATACATCACTCATAAGATCCAACCAAGCCAAGAATTTAATTAGCTCTGGTAAGAAATATGTTTTATTTTTGTTAAGGAAGAATGAAATATATGATGCATTAATAAGTGTGAAGGCATCAATGGAGGGGTTTACTAAAGAATCGAAACATTAGATGAAAAATTTACAAGAATTATACATAAGAGTATTCTGTGAGCCTAAAGGGAAATTACCCAAGAGGGAAGTGGAGCACAAAAATCAATCATTTCCTGACTCACCATTATTGAATATTGAGCTCTATAGGAAATCAATTTTAGAAGCAGATGAAGTGAAGAAGCAAGTGCAGTAGTTCATGGAGTATGGAGTGATTTGTCTAAAATCCTCACCTTATGTCTCACCTATAATTATAATATCTAAGAAGGATTAGAATTGGAATACGTGTATCGACTATATAGAATTAAATTAGATTACATTCAAGAATCAATACATTCTTTCCAGGATTGATGATTTCATGGACTAGTTTTTGCATGCCAATTTCTTTACCAAGATGGATATGAAATCATGATACCACCAGGTTTGATTCAAATAAGAAGATACTTATAACACTACCTGTTAGACTCCTGTATTTCTACAGTATCACTATATGACTGTTTATTTCTCACAGTCTGCTAAAAATAATATTCCCTGATTATCATTTATTTTCAGAAATCTCACTGCCTTCATTATTTTCCATTTAAACTATCCATTATCTCTCATTTTACTTTTTATGATACTCTCATGCTCTGAAAAACCCATATTTGACCTTAAAACCCTCATTTTAGCCTTTTCCCCCATCTTAAAAACCTCTTTCCCTATGCTAAAACCCCATTTTCTCACTAAAACCCCTTCCCCTTCACTCATTCCCCTTTGTTCATTTAAAACAATGTAAAAAGCCATTTTTACATTATTTTTTGTTTCGGGCCCCACTTTAAATAAACTCTGTTTATTAAACTACCCAACCCTTTATATATTTAAACCCCCGACTTAAAAACCTTATTCCCCAGCTTTAATGTGACCCTGGCTCCACCTTATATTAAGCAACTCTGCTTTAATATTGTCCCCAGGCCCCACATTATATTAAACCTCTGTTTCATTTAAAATCTCGGCCCAACCTTTCCAAACCTACCTACGGTCAAATCCACACTTGAACGTTGTCTGATCTCCACCCCTTGATTTGACGGCCCTCGCGCCGTTTTACACCTCCAATCACCCGTAATTTAAACACCACCGAGGGTTGCGAAATGGGTGGTTTCACAACCCCTCCCCTCCACCACGTGTCACATCTGTGCTTCATCGCATCCCAAAAAAATAAATCGCCTCACCGCTTTTGACTGTGCGATAAACCATAAAACCGCTTCCCCGCCTACAACGAAACCATTGACCCTTTTGAATATTCTGAAGCCCTGTGCTACCGTGATAAGCTCCTGTATATCTGCGATAAACCCTTGCAAAATTTCTAAAGGACTTGGAAGGCCACATCTAAACGCAAAAACTGAAAAACCTCCATTATCTGGACTCCTTCGGCAGATTTCCCGAATTATTTCAAAGCCCTATTGCCTCCCTGCAGAGCTTTTTTTATTTTATTGAATAACTGTTTTAATTTTGCAGGTGATCGATGTATTAGAAAATGCAATAATCAAATTGCGTTTCTAGATCCCAAAGACTTGTTTAAATCCAGGATATTTGAATGACAATTTAGAAGCCTTATTCATCAAAGGATTAGGAGTAGAAGATAAAAAAAGTTGCAATGGATCATGATTATTAAGGATTGTACAATTACCTCAAAGACAACGAGGCTTATCCAATGTAAATGATAGAGAAAGGGAAGGGGAGGTTTTACTGTGACAGTGAAAGGTGAAAGAAGTGAAATAGAGCGGTCATGAGTTAAAAGATAAAGGACAGAGTTAATAAGAAATAAAAGGTAACACAGTAAGGTAAAGAAATAAATGACAGTGAAAAACAAAGGTAGTAAAGAGATACACAAATAAAGACTAGTTAAAGGTAAAAGGACAGATCAGAGGGAAAATCAACGAAGAAGATAGAGCCAAATGACAAGACCAGTCAACATTTACTTCTTCTCAAACACATTGGCCACCTATAGCCTAATTTTGATTTAATGAAGGAAGCTACAGTTAATATAACAGTCAGAGATATTTTAGCTGTGGCCCAGAAGTTATTGTAAAATTTAATTTTGAAGGCATATTAATCAAAGATATTTTAAAAGTTAGCTCAACAGTTAATTTGAAAGTTATTATTACAGGGAGTCTGTCAGGGATATTTTTGAGTTGGGCCTTGCATGGTCTCAATTTTCAAACATCATTCACTCTATAGTAAATACAAATATGTCACCCTAGATTAGGGAAACCTCCTCAGTTGAAGTTAAATACTGCATGTATTGTTCATTATCATTGTTGGTTTTTGGGTTGGATTTTGCTTAGACTCTGAGTTGCAAAGATCATTGCATTGGAGCACTGTAACTGTTTTGAGCTGGACATCAGTAATAAAAGAAATTTCAAAGGATCCTTGAGCTATGTTTAGTGGTGATGTTATCCTTCTTTGTTAAATGTTTTCTGCTTGTTTTTTCCATATTGTGCATCAATCTCCCTGATAGTAGAACATAAATCTTAGATTAAGATATGCTGCATGAGCACCTTAATTTTGTCTGTAACTCTTATCTTAATGTTTTCCTCTGCAAAGTATAGCTAAAGAATTCAGAGACTGTCTTCTCTTTAGTTTCACCTAGCTGTTATCTTAAGGTTTTCTCTTGATGTTTAACCAAATAATTCAGAGATTGTCTGCTCTTTAGTTTCTCTTAAACTATTATCTTGAGGTCTTTCTTATGATGTTGAGTTAAAGAATTCTTAACTGCTCTTTACCTCTATTGAACTGTTGTCTTACATGCTTTCCTCTAAGGACTTGAACGTAGAATTCAGAGTCTGTCTGCTCTAATTTTATGTTGAAGTATAGTTAAGGAATTCAAAGTCTGTCTGCTCTTTATCTTTACTGAACTCACTATCATTTCATATTCATCTTACCACAGAGATCCATTTGATATAGTTAGTTTTCCCCGTGAAAACCCTTGAAAATTTGATGTACAATTTAACCCTTTTATGACTCCATATCCCAATGGATTAAGCTCCCCACAATCTACGTATCCAACCTACAATAAGTCAAGCAAAACAAACAACCCCAAACTTCATAACTAGCCTAAAATCATAAAAACATAATCATAAAGCTAAAATCATTTACTCATAAACATAGAGAGAGCCCTCTCTGAGCCCAGAAAGGTTAGGTCCCAGACTCCAAAGTGGTTTGATGTTGTTCCCTGATACTTGTTCTTTCCACTCTTTCAAATCACAGGGATCCAACACTACCTTCAATACAAGGCAATGTTTGTATGAAATATTTTTCATGACATTTTGTTTATGAAGTGCACTAGTATATTTATGAGACTGACGAATGATGTATTATTCCATATTTAAATTCATTTGTTATAATCAATTTTGATGATATATTGGTTTGTAGTGCTACCTAAGAGAAGAACCTGTCACATCTCATGTAAATTTTGGAGACTTAAAGAAGAACTATCGACTAGATAATATAAAGAAATGTTAGTTTTCTCATTAGTATTTGGTATATTTTGTGTATGTGATTGGTGGAGGGGAGCTCAAGATAAATCCTGAAAATATGTAGGCCTTCATGAAAATGCTAGTTTTATCAGAATTGATGAAGGAACAAAATTAAATACATACATAAACTGAAACACATAACTACAATGAAAAAAAACTTCAATTCATTGATAAAAAAATATTGAAAACTATTTACATGCAAATTGGAAATAAATTAGCTTGGGCGATGGTAGCTTATCTCTAAGAAGATATGTGGTGGCTACATACCTTCTAAAATATGTTAAAATGAGGCTCATAGGCCTATTTATTATTTTTAAATAATGAAAAAATCTAAACATCCAAAAAACTAACCCTAAGAGATAAATCGCCAAAACCGTGGGCCCCGTTGGGGTAAATTGGTACATCAACTTCTCGGAGTCATAAATTTTGCACACGATCTTCGTTTGATGCATATGATACACTGTTAGAAATATCTATTTGAAGACTACAACTTGAGACTGAAAACCTATGCCACAAGCTACGAGTTTTCTAATTTTCCAAAACGTTGTTTAGTGCCTCAAAACAGATCTAGAAGTTCATGACTCGAAAAACTTCCAAAAATAGTAAATTGTGCTACAATTAAGGAAGCTAAAATAAACAATGTTGGGATTCCAAGTGGAATAGGTGGGTGGCCACCACTAAAGTTTCTATATCATAATTTCTACAAATGACACTAAAATTTGCAACTTTTATAGGGAACACTACTTACGAAAGTTGATAGATTAATTTTTAGAAGTAGTTACACCACTCCATGCCAAAACAATTAGTAATAATAGTTTATAGTGGGGGGAGAATTAAAAAAAAAATTTCTAGGAGATGAAAATAAAAATCATCCAAGCACCATTTCTCACATTACTAAACTTGCACAAGCCATTTGAAGTGGAGATAGATGCAAGTGGTTATTCCATGGAAGTGGCAGTATTGATGCAAGTAGGAAGGACATTATAATATCGTTCAAAATTGTTTCATGTGATATTTCTAAACTTCTCTCCCAATGACATGGAACTCTTTGACTTGGTTCAAGTTACCAATAAGTGGAAGCAAGGATGCCATCATCCATATAGTTCACCATCTACTATGGTATTTGAAGGGCTAAAGTAGTCTACAAAAAACCAAACATTACAAGTGCATGGGACTTTTTTATAATAGTTTCATATAACCATAAATTATAAAAATGGGACAAAAATAGGTTGGTAAAAATGATTTCAATTCCACCCAAAAACCAAAATTATAACTTGGGGATATATAATAGACATGGAGCCTTTTACCTATGATGCATATAGAGAGACATATACAGAAGGTGAGGAATTCAAGGAGGTTTTTCAACAAATATAGTTCCAAATTCACATAGATGAAGGTGAAAACAACCTTGAATATAATTTTTATAATGGGTTACTATACAATCTTGGAAAAATTTATGTTCCTAAAAGTGAAAATTTTAGCTTATCAAAGAGGCTCACACCTCCATGGTTGCAGTAAATTTTGTTGTCAAAAAGACATTTTCCAACTTACAAAGTTGTGTATTGGCCCAAAATTCAAGAATATGTAACACAATATATTAGAGGATGTATACCTTTTTGTACCAACAAGATTAATAACATGAATCAATGTCTATAATATCCCTTACCAGTACACACTAGACCTTGGGAAAGTATTTACATGGATTTTGTGGGTGGTTTACCAACAATTAGGAAGGGACATGGATATCTATTTGTGGTTGTTGACAGGTTCAACAAGATGTGAATTCTCATGGCCTACAAAATTATTTTCAAAATATAAGAAGCAATAAAAATTTTCTTGGAACATGTTTGGGATACCAATGATCGTAATCTCATACATGGATGCACAATATCTTAGTGCATTTTGGACTACATTGCAAGACAATATGGGAATTAATTTGAAGATATCTACAACATTCCATCTACAAACATGTGGGTAGGCATAAGTAGTCAATAAGAATTTAGGGCATCTTTTGAGGAGTTTCAATTAGAAGAATATTAAGACTTGGGATGAAAATATTATCTATATACAACACTCTTTTAATAGAGAAATCCACACTTATACTGGTAAGTCACCTTTTAAAACTCACTTTAGATATTTTACATCTTCACCCTTGGATGTTATATATGGACATTAAGGAGGAGTGACGAAGGACCTCACAAGAGATGCTTTGAGTGTATACTTAGCACCATATGTTCAGTAAAATTTGGTAGAGGAAAATAGTTTTGTAGAAGAGGTCTGGAACTACAAGACAAGGGTAACATGAAATTTGGAAGACTTTTTTTAAAGGACAACTCCTAGGAAAAGAAAAGTGGTACTTTCAGGAGAAGGTAGAGGAAAATATTTCTCCCCTCATTTAGTAAATATTTTTGGGAGAAAAGGCTTCCCTAAATGGGGGGAGGTGTGATCCAGATTGGATCATTATATTATTTTTCATCTATCTTGATGCTTTCAAAGTGGAAAAAAATTTGAGGAATAAACTTGTTGGGTCATTTTAGTGAAAGGTCTTAGTTTGGATAATTCGAGTTTGAAACCTTCGAGAGCCATATTTAGGCATTGAAAGTTTTTGGGGTAAAAAATTTATTGGCTTTATCCAAGACCAATTGATGTTGATCTGGACTTGGATACCTATCCAATGGTGTAATAAGTTAGTCAATTAGAGTTCATATGAAAAAATTATGCTCCTACAAGTTGACCTACTATGTTGACCACCATGATATGAGAGGATTCCATGTCAACCTCTATTCCACACATATGGGGCTATTCACATGTGAAATTTCAAGAATATTGTAGAAGGTCCAAAATAATAGCTCTAATTGTGGGTTTAGGAAGTCAAAAACCTACCCGTAGATGGATATCATGCAATGTTAAATACCAAGATTCTAGGAGAAGAAGGGGTTCCAATTTATGTCATTGTATTTATTCCCAAATTGAGCATGAAATCTAGGATCAGGAATTTAGAGACAAAATAGAGGGGGATAAGATTTTATAACAACCTCACATACATAGGTCTCAGATAACTCTACAAACAAAACCTCTTTTCTTTGCATTTGCATATTTCCATACTAGAGAAAATAGAGTAGTGTAACCGTTACACCAATTTTTGGTCATATAACCATGTATAATTAGATGGATCGAAATACACCATGTAAGATCAATTTTACCATAGTAAAATTGCTTTCACTAAGAAATAATTTAATAAACCATAGTTTATTAAGTTATTTCTGGTCCAAATAGAAAACCCCACGAGGAATAATTAAATATATCCTTATTTATTTGATTTTCCTCTAGGAATAATTAATTAAACCTCTGTTTAATTATATTCCTGGTCATATTTAACCCAATTAATGAGAAATAATTAGATAAATCATTATTTATCTTATTATTCTTGAGGAATAATTAATTAAATCACTATTTAATTAATATTCCTTGTTAAATTTGACTAAATCATTTTGGAATAATAAAATAAATCATTTTTTTCTTAATTATTCCTTGATCCCATCCTTCAAATAATAATTAAATATTTTATTTGTTCATTGTTTCTAAATAAAGGGATTTAACCAATTTAAATTCCTTTTCCCTCCAACAAAATATAATAAAGTATTCCAAGCAGTTAGATCTAAATTTTGGTTAATAATATTTTATTATGCACCATTATCAAGGATAACTCAATATTTTGTTATATATAGGAGGATTTTCCATTCATTCCCTAAGACTTTGATCCTCCTATCATTGTCTATCTTTGATTCACTTTTATTTTCTTTTGCTTATTGAGCTCCCTTTGAGTTCTACACGTGTTGGGTATTCTACACCATTGAGAGAGAAACTCTGAAGCTGAAGTGTTTGAGGACAACCAAGAATCCATCCCATTGAGGGAAACTGTATCAGTTCTCTTCCAAGGTGTTATATCATACAAATAATTGTTTATAATTCTTGTCTTTTCCATTGGATATTTTGGAGAAACTCTTATTTCATTTTGTTGTTTAGCTGCTTTATTTGCATAGATATGGGTTTATTTTGAATTTTTTTCAATCATATATTGTAGATCTAAGAAGTTTAGTAGCCATAATTGTTGTTAGGGATGTTTTTCATGTGCATCTAAAGTGATATCTTTTCGTACACTTGCATTAAGATTTCATACTAACAATTGGTGACTCCATAGGGTTTTATTCAGGTTTTCCTACGTTTCCATCTGCTTCAGTACCTAGAGTTTTATCATTCAACTATTTTTTAGCTTCTTAATGTTGTTTTTTACCTTTTATATCCTAAAACATTAAAAAATCTAACTTTCGCATGTTTTTGGGTGTTTTCCGCAGGCAATAGGTATTAGCCACGACATAGACAACAAATTTTTTTTGAAACTTGCCGTCGAGACTCCCGGAAGTGCAGCTCACACTTTTCAGCTTGAAACCTATGATTTTAGAGCTCAGATAGTTGTTGTTGGGCCAAAAACTGTGAGTTCATGAGTCAGCAGGTCAGTACCTGCGAGTTGCGGTTTTTTTCTTAAATTTTCAAGGTTTTCCGCAAGTACTGTTCAAGGTTGATTGATCTTTGTCTCCACCCATATTAGGCTTGGATATGTTCAGTTTTTATTTTTGAAGTGGGAACAAGCCTCTTAGGGCTTCAGTATGCTTCCACATTTTTAGGAAGGGTTTAGCTGAGTAGGTAGTCTGAGATTTTGTAGCACTTTTAACCATTTCTCAGGGTCTGATCCCTCTTTCTTTCAGATCCATCCAAATCGGTTATTATCTCATTAGAAACTCCCCCTTGAGTCCTATTTGACCTCTCCCTTAAGGTCCCTCTTGTTTCCCTTATGGTTTTAATTTGTCGCCTCCATTTTTGAAGTAGTTTTCCCTCTGGTTTCTTGTTGTTTTCTGCACCTCTTTTTGATAGATCTGAGTCGTTAGATCCCTGTACCTTAGACCTTAGATATTTTGGAATTTTTGTTTTTTTTGAGTCAATTTATCTTGCCTCTTAGAACATTTTCTTCGGAGCCCTTCTTTTTGGGTTAGAATTTATGCATCTTTAAATGTTTATTTTACTGTTGCTTTCAGTTTTATTTACAATTATACATCATTTTTCATTTTCTTTATAGACAACCATCTGGGCTTAATTAAAATTAACACACAGATCACATACACGCACACCTAAAGCGAAGAGTGCTTGTTTTACACCGTCAAGCCAAGACATAAATATCGTAATTAATTTATCTGCCCCTCTCTGCCTTTATTTATTTCTCTTCCATCTTATTTGGGTCTCTGTTTCTTCCAATCATTGTGCCCCCAAGGGCGTTTATCTCAGAGAATCCTATGCCTTCATCCTTAGTTTTCATTAGGAATACTTACTCCACCTCGTTGCCGCCGAGTCAGTCCTCCGCTAAGTCCCAATACCGATTTTGATTCTGATCCATCGGGCCCTCACTCTGATTTCGAGCTTGGTTCCCCTCTACCTCATTCTCCCACCATGTCAAGTGCCAATGTAGGTATTGGTCCTAATGATGGTGGTATCCCCAGACCTAACTCTGGAGCTGCTAGCAGTGGAAACAATACTGGAACCATCCTCACTACTCCATTTCTACCTTTTATGGCAAGTTTGAGCCTCCCCAATTTTAGCCAGTTAATCAATGACCCTACACACCATGATCTAGGTTGGACTATTTTTCCAACCAAGCTTCCTTATGACATCCCTAAGTTCGAAGGAAATGCTAGAGAGGACCCTACTAATCATGTTTTCCCCTTCCACATGTGGTGTTCGTCAAATTATATCACCGATGACTCTATTCGTCTTTGATTATTCCAGCATATGCTCACAGGCGATGTTTCTAAGTGGTATGTTGACCAAGCCTCTCCCTCTCATTCCACTTTTGAAAATATTGTGAAAGAATTCCTATCCTACTTCTAGTTACCTCTCCGATATGATACCAGTACCGAATTGTTGAACACATTCTATCAAACTTATTTCACTCTCCTTTCCGACCATGTCCAGGAATGGCGTAGAAGGAGGAGCTTATGTCGAGATCCCACATTCGATGACCGCACCTATATGAATTGGTTTCTCAGGATGCTTTTTCCCTATATTGGTAAAGATGTCGCATCTCACTTTCCTCAGAAAGAGGAATAAACTCTCCAAATCGCCTTGAAATATGGCCAGCTACACCCAATTTGGTTATGTTTATACCGTCTTATCAGATCTTCCTGAACCTAGTGGTGTAAATGTAGTGGGGGAATCTCATACCACCGACTATATCGTTGGAGCTCTTTCACATCCGTATACTCATCTGGCCATGGGTTATGGTTTCCCTGAAGGAGGGGCCATCTCCTCTAACACTTATCCCCCTCCCAACAACATGTATCCAAGACAAAGCACATTTTCCCCATTGCATCAACTGATGCCAGGGCCTGCAGTCACTCAATCTGTTTACCCCAATGTTTCTCAACCTCCTTTCTATCTGTATCAACAACTTGGTGCTCCAACCCCTCCGATATTATCACCCTAGCCTCCTATTCCTTCTAAACCTATACCGCAACAACCACCTCCCCCTCTGAGTTAGGTGTATGCACAACAGAGCGCGACCGATCCTCCAAATTAAGAAAAAGAGGAAAGGCAACCAAAATCAACCAACACAACGTAATCAAGGGTGTCAACCTAATCCACCAAACACTAACAACCAGTAACAAGGTACTAAGCCCAAGCAGGACATGCCTCTTTGTATGAATAAGTCTTTTTCTTGTTGTGGTGTGCATGGCCATTATACACACGATTACCTCATTTTACCCCAAATGCATCAGTTGTGGGAAGCACAACCAACATCTAGAGGATTAAAACAAGCCTTGGTTTCGGCTCCTCAAAATACTACACTTGTTCAACCGACTAATTTTTCTGATCCTTTCCCTCAGCAAGGATATGTGGCTTCCCAACCCCCTCAAGGCTAGGCCACCCCTCAAACTTCTCAGTATGGTACCTTTGATTACTAGATTATCATGATGAATTTTGAAGTGGTTAATACCACTGATGTCAACCTTCAAACTCAGTCACACCAATATGGTAAGCCACCTGCTTCCTCTACATCTAAGTCTCAAACAAAAGTTTCCATAGATTCCAGTTCAACACCTGATTCCCCTTTACAGATCCCTCAACCACGTGCATAGGTCCTTCCCAAGATACAAAAAGGGCCATTACGTCGAACTTTTGCTTCTGCTAAAGCCGCCCATAATTAAAATATAATATATGACTTAGCATAATCTCCTGCTGATGTGTCAACACTGGAAGTCCTCCAGTCATTCCCTTCATAACATAAATCTCTATTATCTGCTCTGGGAGACGTGGATCCTTCAGATGATCATTTGTTCATATTTTATGTTAAAAAGTCATAACATCACCCCTTACCTTCATCCATTGCCTTCCAAATACCTATCAAGATTCATAATACCCATGTTTCATGTTGTATCATTGACGAGGGGGCATCCACCTATGTGATGTCCGCCTTTGTTTGGAAGTAACTCGAATCAGCTGAGTTAGTCCCATCCACTGTCACTTTGAATGCTTTGGATGGTCACTCTTCTCAGCCCCTTCACATGTTCTGCAATTGTCTTGTTACTCTTGCGGGAAAAATTGTTTGCATTGACATTGAAGTCATTGATGCCCCTTTGGATTACAACATCCTATACCTATATTATTTTTGTTGTCGCATCTGCAGTTCACTCTAAGATGTTCTTTCCTCACAATGGAAATATCTTCACCATATATCAATTGACATATTACGAACCGAAGTCTTAGCTCTCTCTTGAGTCTATCATCTCTTCAGTGGCTGATAAAAAAATAGTCACACCTCTTATGAGTGTTTCACCTGGATTCTATAAATATTCCACCTTACTTGGTGCATTCCCTGGTCCCCCCCTCTTTTCGCATATCCCACTCGTCGAATGTTTACATGATGTAATCATCTTGGACTAACCGTATGTGGTATGGTTCAACCACCCAACAGCCTAAGCCTCTGCAACCTGCTGGTGGTCACTCGAAGGAGCCTGAAGATCCTTCCTTCCAAGGACCCTCATATTTTGCTGGTGTCTCTTCCACTCCTTTTCAACCAGGAACGGTTCCCCCTAGCCTTAACTAGTTGGGAGCCATTTCGCCAGGCCATTACCCCCCCGGTCAGATACCGTTTCTCGCTCCCCCCTTTGGAGTCTTTTCGGTACTTGTTATGGCAACATTGAGCCTTCCTAATTTGACTCTGGGGATCGCAGTATGGTACATCGATCCCCCAGTCGAAACTATGCCTAGTCAGTGCTAACCTTATACTGCTTTAACCCTAGTCCGACCAATCGCCACGACCCCTACCTTTGCTTCAGTGCCTCCACCACCTCAACATGAATCTAATCCTATTGCAAAAGCATCTGGTCAGGGGGGCAAAGCCATAAAGAAGGAATCTAAGGATAAGGCTGCCCACACAACTCCTGCTCATCCTAAGCCTCCAAAGAAGAAACCTTTGTGCGCTTTGTGTGATTTTGTTGGGCATGCCACCCATAACTGTCCTAAACTTCCTCGTCTCAAACCTGTGGTCAACGATATGTTTCCTGAATATGATATCCCAATGGTCCATGTTACCTTACCAGATTCAGCTATGAAACTAAAAAAGTTATGCACGAAACACCCTTGTGCTTTGTGTGATATTTATGGCCACTATTCTCACCTCTTTCCCTGTCACGATGACTTTCATGACACCCTTGAAGTTGTTCGTGAAATAGAGGCTACTCGTAGTGGATACTTTACACCTCTACTTGTACGTTGTGCTTCAGTAGAAACGAAGGAAATTGTCATACCTCCCCCCAATGTCGATATGACAGAACCTTCAGCCACCAGCCTCTATCTGTAATCATCCATGAGATCTTTGGTGGAGCACCCCTCCGGGGAGTTCCCTTCTATTTCTACTGAGCCTCCTTTGGTGATCACCTTGGGCTCAACATCGATAGATGTTTCATCTACTAGTTCTTTGTCTAACCCCCATAGCAATGTGTATGTGAACCATATCTCTCATGATGATGCGTCAAGTAGCCCCGCCGCATCATGTGGTCTTTATTCTACCAATCCCCCCATATTTCACTCTAATGAAGACATTATGGAAGAAATTTCCACCCCTGCCTTTCCTTGGGATGATATGCACCATTGTGCATACTTCCTTCTGCAGTAGTCCCTTGACCAGTATGTTGTGGAGTCTAAAGAATTTATCTACGATGAGTCGATCAATTTAGAAATCTGATTCCTCCACCATATTCTTTCGACGAAGAAAACATTGCATTGGGGCGACCTTGCGCCCCGGATGAACTTGAGACTTACACCAAGCAACTCAAAAGATTCCATAATTTTTCCGCTAGGTCTTATTCAGAGAGGCCCAAACATGATCCTATCGCTGTCAATCACCATACTAACACACGTCCTGATGCCTACCCTATCCATCAAAAGTTGAGACACATTTCTCGATGAGAGGCTCTCACAACCGCAATCGATAAGCTCAAGCAGGATGGCTATTCCTATCTCGTTTTTAAGAAAAGAGGCACCATTCGTGTCTGTATGGAATTTCGTGACCTGAATAAATATTGCCCCCATGATAGCTTCCCTACACCATGTATTGACCATATCTTTACCAAGTGTAAGGGGAATAGAAATTTTACCCATAGCATCCCCCATGCATTTTTTATTTCTGCCATGCATTCAAGTTTCTTGCAATGTCCATCATCTTCTCCTTTGTTGTCTTGTGATGCCTTTAAGATGGGTCCTTCATCCACATCGTACATCGGCTATGCCGACGGTGCAAGTCGTTACTCGCGGAATCTAGCCTCGGCATCCTGGGGCATTTTTACCCCCATACATTCGTTAGTCCTTTCCAACGACATATGTATTGGATATTCCACCAATGATCAGGCCGAATATGATGCAGTGATAGTTTTGTTAGTCGATTCCCTTGACCATCTCATCCTTCATCTTCATGTTCTTTTATATTCCTTGTTTCTTGTCAAACAATTGAATTGCGTTTATCGTGTGCATAACCCTGTCCTTTTTAGAAGATATTTACGAGTGAAGCTCTTAATTCGTGAATTTGAAACCATTACATTTAGTCATGTACCTAGATCCCAAAATCACTATATAGATAGCATTGCAAACAATATTCTAGATTGGCACTTATCACATGCATTTAACAAAAGAAAATAACATTAAACAAAAGGTGAGCCACATGCTCTTCATATATAAAATGTGCATATCCATAGTATGTGTCTACAAAATCATAAATGTTTTGGAGTCCTCTACTCTAATAAATCCGACATGCCCATCACATATTACAAAAACCAAAACTGGGGGCACCTCATGCCCCTACATCTAGTCACTATTTTGAGGGTCCCGAGCCAATGGCTCAGCTCCTGTAGCCCTCAGATCCCGCATACCCTGTCTGGCCATCGCCATGCACTGCATGACCCCTCTCCACTCCGAGGGTAAACCAACACATGCCTTAATGTAGCAATCATCTAGAAATTTATAGCCGCACTCTGATACTCTGGTCATCAACAACTCACTTCTGTGGCAGGCGTCCTCTAGTAGTGCATCTGAATCTGATCAGTCAACTCCTCTAGCTGTACTGGACCCTATATCCCATGGAACTGCAGGTTGTCCCATATACTTGTCCAGTCTCACCAGTGCTATATCTGCATACCAAAAGTAACGAATTAGTGCCATATAAATCATTCTAAAACTTTAAATGCATCATGAAATATAACAACTTGCTACTTAACATCTGGTCCCAATGCTTGACAGGGCGAAAGTGGAAATTCTAGGCCCCCCTGATATTTCATACAATTATATGGATAGTCTTCTATATACAGTGGAATTTGGTCCCAATGTGAAAATAAATCGGGTAATAATACCTGTCCAAATCCCCAGCCTGCTCCTCTCCTCAGTAGCCTCCCACAGCGATGCATCGTCGGCTCCTATGGGCCCCCATCCTAGATCTGTACATGAGGGAAAAGCGTGGGGATATTCTTGAAGAATAATGAGCAAAGCACTATCCCAAAAGCACAGTCATGATTCACTTTTATCTTGCATAGTGACAACTCTTGTTTCAACAAAAACAACATCATTTGGGCCCACCCATAGTAGGTCTCACTCAAAAAACCCTCAAAAAGCATCATCTTCCCTCTAGTGATGTAGTGGAAGGTCTAGTTTCCCAAGATTCGCAACACTGTTGTGGCAATAGCCCGCATATGTAGTCTCTCTAGGTCTCCAATCGGTATAGTCGTGCCCTTGACACGAACATTTGGTTGATAGTGGGGTTCCACAAACTCAAAAATATTCTACCATCGCGATAATGCTGGCTGGATGTTTCCCACCATCCCCAATGGTGGGAGACCGGTCAGGAAATAAATGTCATGCATAATCAGCTTGATTTGGTTCCCTTTCACTATAAACACTCTAGATCCGGGTCCCAATAGATGACTATCTTGGCTAAGAAGGGCTCTCTTGCCCTCATCATAGGGTTCTCAACCAACTTGAGCACCCCATATCTTGCCAGTGCACCTCAAATAGCCTGATCCCCCTAGATCTCAGAACGAAGCGCCTCAATATCTCTCTCTCTCCAGTTGATCCTTAGCTCTACCATACCGGAAAAAAACCAACAATTTTTTAGTTATAATAAGGAAAAAATACCTCAAAAACATCAAGACCCAATTCCCAACAAAAAGCCCAACTTTTGACAGCTTGCATATTTTTTCAGACCTGTACCTACGAGGTCGCAGTTTCTACCTTAAAACCTATTACCCAGGTCGCATAACATGCCCCAAAAATTGTGAGCCGACTGAGAGGAGGGGAAAAGTGTTGTTCCTAGGCTCTGGGAACCTAATAAGAAATTCTAAACCACTTAAATTGAAGAGTATGGTTAGGCCACCTACCTGCAACTGACGGGTCTCGATTTCAAATGTCATTTTTTCCATTACGAACGTCGCAAGATTTAGGGCCTTCTACTCCTATCCACATTCACCATAGCTACACTTGCAAATGAATCAATTTGGAGGGAAATCACCCTATTAAAAGAGAACCCCTAATTTTTCTTTCGCTAATTGCGACCAAACCATAGTTTTGTTTGACGAACTGTCGGCACCATTTGAAATATCTCACTGAGCTATAAAATGGGTATTCGTTCATTTTTGAATATTTGATACTTCATCCGGAAGCCTTTTTTCCATGAAGGGTACTTCTTGTCCACTATCAGGCATTTGGCCCAGCTCTTCTTCCAACTACAATGCAGATCCTGTTGAGGGTTTGGTTGTCTTTGTAAGCTGTAGAAAGTGGAGACTAGATCTACTCAGATCTAGGCCATTCTAGTGCCTCTTTTCAGTGGGAAAGTCTTCTATCCCCCTGGCAAGAGAGTATTGGATGATTGGAGCACTAATTTCAGATCTTGGCTTGAGGCCACATATTTTCTAGAGCCTACAACATAGTTTTCCTTCTAGTACTGTGTTATTTGCAAGTGTACAGGTGCAGGGTGTTTTGGCACACTTTTGGGGGAGAGATATCTAGTGTTGGGGTTCTGCCCTTCACTGTGGTGATCCATGGATTTCAGATCTAATCCATGTCATATTCAGATATGATCTAAATACTCTTGTATTTTCTTCAGAATTTCTGAATCAATCTACAGATCTGCTGCATAAGATCTCATATATACTCCATGTACTTCACTTTTTTCTAAAACCCGCAAGGGGCATTTGTAGAGGAGCCTATCTAGTGTACATATCTGATATAGATCTAAATTTTTGTGCACAGATCTGCTCTAGATCTGAATTTTAATCTACATTTGTTATCAGCCAATAAAATAACGTTGTCAAGCTTGTTCAGTAATATTCTATGGTTGCAGTACCTCATTTTTGAGGATTTCTTCATGTAAAGTCTTCTATTTTCTGTTTTATAACTCATGGGCTTCAATATAACTCTGATTTGCTGTTGTAAATTTACATATTGAGCCTCCATATTGGCCTCCTGCTCTTACTTTACTGAACTACGTTATTTTCTGAGTAGTATTGTTTAATATTGCTGCTTGTTCCCATTTGGGATATTAAAGTGGTATCAAAGCATCATCTTGGCACATCCTATGCTTATTGAGAAGCCAATATGTATTTTCAAGAGAATAAAAGACAAAAGAAGAAGTTTTATTACATAGACAAAGAAGACAAGGGTAAAACCACTTTATCTGGAAGAATGAAAGGGAGAGTTCTCTAAACTCTTTCTCAAGCTATGCATGATATGAAAGGATAAATCTGGGGAATAAGGAGGGAAATATGCAGATCCCTCAAGAATATTTTCACATCAAGGAAGCCCCAGTATTTCATACTATGTGTGTGATCATTCAGCCACACAATCGAAACTACAATGTTGTAGTGTGCCTACTTTCTTGACAAAGGAAGAAGCAGAAGGAGGAACACCAAAGGATGAAACTCTTGTTGATTATCTCCAATAATATGAGTCTCAGTCAAAGAGATTCAAGGAGCATCTAAGTTTCCCAGAGTTCTGTCAACTTAAAGAAGAAATAAGATCCAACAACTACAGTAGAAGAAGAGGTTGCATGCAACACACTTTGGGTAGATTCTCTCTACCTACTTTTGATGGATCACCTGAGAGCTCAGCCAAGTCTTGGGTAAGGAAGCTAGACACATATTTCCAGCTGCATCAAGTTTCAGAAGAAGAAGCCATGAGAGTAGCAGCGCTGCATCTTCAAGGTAAGGCTTATGCCTAGTGGTTATTTGAGTCTTCTTCCTTGAAAAGTGTAAATATCTCTTCTTATGCAAAGTTCACTAGGAGGTTTAGTGAAAATATTTGATTTAAGACATTCTAAAACTTCTTTGGGAGAGAAAATCAAGCCCAAGAAATCTAAATATTTGCATAATCTAGAAGAATCCATAAATCCAACTCCATTTCTGAACATTTTTGAGGGGTTTGAAGATCTGATACATGATTTTCCAAAGGAAAAAGCCCCACTACAACAAGAACTCTCTTCTCAAGGAGAAGAAATGAGGGTTCCTTCTTCAAGAAGAGATCAAGGAAAAGGGTCTCTTAATGGTGAGGCATTCTCCATTGATGAGGATAAGGGAGAGAAAGAGTAGAGAACATCCTTCAGCGCTGTGACAATAGGAGGAGATCCAATTTTATTGGGAGATGGAGATGAAGAAATTGCTTCCACTAGGAGGGCTCTTGTACCTTTGCAATAAGGCCCCAAGGACAATGAGGTAGAACAAAGGAGGGATCACAGTGCTGTCATAGCAAGAGAAGACCCACTATTGCATGCAAGAGAGAATGGAGCAAATGCTCCAATTAGAAGCGCTCTTGCATCTTTAAGAGTGATACCACATTATCATGAGACTTCCACACAAAAAACAGAGAGGTATTTGCATAGTGGAAGTAGGGACATGAGGATCCCATATATTATGCATATGAGGATGGTCCATGAGACATCAGTATCTAGTGGAAAACCACTTGGGAGGCCACCTGATTTAGATTTTGTGGGAAATACCTCACAAATTTCTGCTCCAAACTTAGATCTAGGAGGGATTGGAGCACTTGAAGACAAAGCTACATCACTGGGAGGCTTGGGTAAGCTCAAGAAGGAGGGAAATATTCTTCCATTATCATCATCACCCACTCTCATTTCTGGATCTGTGCTATGGGAGGAGAATAATGGAAGGAATGGCCTTCCAACACACACCTTTTGCATAGGAGATGTCAAGGAGGATAGCAACAACATGACAATCATTTATGTTGATGCATCATCAGCGCTGTCATTGTTGAGAAGTTTAGATCTGTATTTGAAATCCCAACTGTTAGTGGATTATTCCAAGGATCTTCACACTTGTATGATACTTGATGACCAGTTGCATGAAGAGGGCTACTTAGTCCAAGGAGAGGTCATCTATCATCATGGTAGGATCTTCTGGTCTAGAGATTCCAAGCTCAAGCATAAGTTACTACAAACAACATACACAGAGTTTTGTTTCAGCCATATGTACTCCATGAAGATCTACACCATCATCATGAGAAGCTTTGATTGGGAAGGCTTGAAAGAATAACTACATTAGCATTTTCAAGAATGCATGAACTATGTGGAGTTGGGGCAGCCATGTGACTCTATGCAAGAGTTATTTCAAACATCTCTTCCTTCATTTGAAAGAGGAGAAAGATCCATGCACAACTCCATGTGTATGAGAGGCATTGTTTGTGAAGAATCTAATCATGTAAAACACGTTTCATTTTTTGATTGTACATATTCTTTCACCATGTTTATGAAAGCCATGACTCCAAGGAGGAGTGATGTATCATGTAAATCTCATGGCAAACATTGGGCCACTAAAATTTTTGAATTTGGCCACTCCCTTGATGTGCAAAGGGATATTTTCTTTCATGATGGGTGCTTCCCAAAGGCACCAAACATATCTCACACTTTCAGCCATGGTAAGATGACATGTGCAGCAAGTAAGTGGCGGGGAAACCACTTACCATACCTTGATCTGATGCAGGCAGGCGATGCACTGCGCTGGTATCATATGTGGAACTATGACCCACCTCCTCATGCTCAAATTTCTGTTTGTGTATATGTATTTTTTCTTCCATACATTGATGACATACTTGTACTTTTTATGGGATTGTACGCAGGGAGGATGGGAAGCTTGTATGTACCATATGTGATGGAGACTCTCTATGTACCTTATGCTACATGTTTCAGGGAGAGCATTGGTTCAGCCATGTTTATTTCATTTGAGTTCTTGACTCCTTGTGAGATGGACTCTGTACATCTCATAATGACTTTGGAGGAACAATTCCTGGAGGGTTGGATTCATGAAAACTTAGCTTATGAAGAAAGCTTAACTCATGATGGTGTCACCAATGGAGGAGGACAAGTATTGCAACACTCACCTTATCGGTTTCTTGAGGACAAGCAACATTTTGGAGGGGAGGACAGTTTATTCCTAATTATACCAAGCTAATGGGAATATTCAATTTTGTTTTACTTTACTGTTTCATGAATAAATGTGTAGAAGGAGGAATATAAAAACTCCTAAATCAACAAATAAATCAATGCCACATGTGAAAAAAGATAAATCTGGGCTATTTAAATAAACACCCTTGTATGTGAAAGGGGCTGAGACATTTGACTGGGTCAACCATGACCAAATCTACAACGCTATCTAGAAGGAGTGAACTTCATTAAGGCACAACGCAGTTTTAGTTGGAGGTGGAAAATGTGAAAGAAGCCATTTCATTGGAATTTTTTAGGGTTTTGCAAGATCTCAATCTTATAAAAGGAAGAGGAGGACAACATGAGAAGTTTTTTGATTATTATCATTTTCTGAAGATTTTGTCTATTTATACATTTCTTATTCTGTTGGTTGTTTAGCAGAGAATAGTGTTGTTTAGCATTAGGTGTTCCTGATTGGGAATCTCACCTCCTTCCTTGAGTAGCTCTTGGAAGAGTATTATACTTCTTATCCACTATCAGGAATTTGACCAAGATCTTCTTCCAACTACAACACAGATCCTGTTGAGGGTTTGGTTTTTTTTGTAAGCTGCAGCAAGTGGAGGCTAGATCTACTCAGATCTAGGCCACTCTAGTGCCTCTTTTTAGTGGAAAAGTCTTCTATCCCCCTGGCAAGAGAGTATTGGATGATTGGAGCACTGATTTCAGATCTCGGCTTGAGGCCACATATGTTCTAGAGCCTACAGTGAAATTTTCCTTCCAGTAATGCATTATTTCAAGTGTACAGTTGCAAGGTGTTTTGGCACACTTTTGGGGGAGAGATATCTAGTGTTGGGGTTCTGCTCTTCACTGTGGTGATCCATGGATTTCAGATCTAGTCCATGTCATATTCAAATCTGATTTGAATACTCTTGTATTTGCTTCAGAATTTCTGAATCAATCTGCAGATCTGTTGCATAAGATCTCAGATCTACTCCATGTACTTCACTTTTTGCTAAAAACCCCAAGGGACATTTGTAGAGGAGCCTATCTAGTGTACATATATGATATAGATCTAACTATTTGTACACAGATCTACTCTAAATCTGAAGTGTAATATACAACTGTTATCAGCCAATAAAAAAACTCTGTCAAGCTTGTTCAGTCATATTCTATGGTTGCAACACCTCATTTTTGAGGATTTATTCATGTAAAGTCTTCTATTTTCTATTCTATAACTCATGGTCTTCAATATAACTCTGATTTGCTATTGTAAATGTACATATTGAGCCTCAATATTGGCCTCTTGCTCTTACTTTTCTGAACTGAGTTATTTTCTGAGTAGTATTATTTAATATTGCTGCTTGTTCCCATTTGGGATATTACAGGGACTCCTTATTTCCGTTTGAATTGATTTTTTATCATTCACTCCACTTCAACATGATCAAGATTCGTATGCTCGATAGTTCGGTGATCCAACAGATTCATCCAGTGATTCCCGGGTGTGTGAGAGATGTTTCAAACCTCATGAGGGGGTGGCCCTTTAGGTAGCCCCCCTCATGACCATATGACCTCATTCTCTTCTACAACCTCAGATGCAGCTCTGTAGATTTTATGGGTTTGGCCCCAGCCACTTGCAATGCCTCTAGCATCCATATATCACTTATATGATCGATTTATATTTTCAGAGCCCTTTCCTATTTATCAGGGCTTTTCTGGTTGTTATTATATGTCGTGTACTCAGATATTATTGTATTCAGTCCTGCTTGTTGTCCCAGATGCAGTATGTATGTGGGATCCATTATATTTTTGTCTGGCTCATGTTTACGCCAGCATATCATGTACTTTATAGATATGTTTCATTTTGCTAAGTGAACCATTATTCTTTGTACTTTGTTATCACAATAGGCATAGGTATGCCTCCCTCGCCTCATTATATACAGTTAATCAAACATTAAAGGATACTTACGATTGTCGGTCTCACCCCCTCAGTGTTATTACCCTCTCTTGCTTCGCTTTGCCTACGTATCTCTCTCTCAATGACTCCCCTTCGGTGTTTAGTGATTGTGTTCTTACAACATACTTCGATCATACGATTTTCTCCTAGCGCTCGCACATTCAGGGGCAATCTGTTACACCAATTTTTGTTCATCTAACTATGTATAATTAGATGGATCAAAATACCCCATGAAAGACCAATTTTACCATAGTAAAATTGCTTTCACTAAGAAATAATTTAATAAACCATAGTTTATTAAGTTATTTCTAGTCCAAATAGAAAACCCCATGAGGAATAATTAAATAAATCCTTAATTATTTGATTTTCCTCTAGGAATAATTAATTAAACCTCTATTTAATTATATTCATGGTCATATTTAGCCCAATTAATGAGAAATAATAAGACAAATCATTATTTATCTTATTATTCTTTAGGAATAATTAATTAAATCATTATTTAATTAATATTCTTCGTTAAATTTGACTAAATCATATAGGAATAATAAAATAAATGATTATTTTCTTAATTATTCCTTGATCCCATCCTTGAAATAATAAATAAATATCTTATTTGTTTATTGTTTCTAAATAAAGGGATTTAACCAATTTAAATTACTTTTCCCTCCAACAAAATATAATAAAATATTCCAAGCAGTTAGATCTAGATTTTCGTTAATAATATTTTACTATTCACCATCATCAAGGATAACTCAATATTTTGTTATAAATATGAGGGTTTTCCATTCATTCCCTACCTTTGATCCTTTTATCTTGGTCAGAATTTGATCCTCTTATCATTGTCTATCTTTGATTCACTTTTGTTTTCTTTTGCTTATTGATCTCCCTTTGAGTTCTACATGCCTTGGGTATTCTACACCACTGAGAGAGAAACTATGAAGCTGAAGCGTTTTAGGACAACCAAGAACCCATCCCATTGAGGGGGATTGTATCAGTTCTCTTCCCAAGTGTTACATAATAACAAAAATTATTTATAATTCTTGTCTTGTCCATTGGATATTTTGGAGAAACTCTTATTTCATTTTGCTATTTAGCTTCTTTATTTGCATAGATCTGGGTTTATTTTGCGTTTGTTTCAACCACCTATTGTAAATACAAGAAGTTTAACAACCATTTTTTTTGTTAGGGTTGTTTTTCATGTGCAGCTAAAGTGATCTCTCTTTGCACACTTGCATTAAGATTTCATACTAACAGTAACCTCACCTTCTAGCTAGGTTTTCCCTTGTACAAGTTTTTAAGGGTAAATCTTGAATTTATTTGTGGATCAGGAGTGTGTATATTTCTATTCTCTATTTTTCATATTTATTCTTTTTCACACATTTAAGCATAAAACCGGTAATTAAAGAATCTATGATCTAAAGGAAATTAACCTTCATAGTAAATATTTCATTATTTTATCAGATCAATTATGACGAATTGTTCTAGTGGAATATCCATAATAGTCTATAGATCAAAGAGGAACACATGTGGTGATGCTCAAAATAATATCAAGTACTTAACATCTCAAATACATTGAGAGTTTAGGTATTTAGAAGTTGGAAATTGTTACCATAGTATTTTAAGTCCTCAATTCATCTTATAATCTTTAATAATTCCTCAAGAAGAGTATGATCTATAATACTAGTTCAAGAAGACGTATAATACATGTATTACTTCACTTTGAATTGGGGCTTGGTATCTTTTTTTTTTATATTTTTTCAAATATACAGTTTTTATTTGATTTTATTAGGAAAATATAAAATAAAGTTGCAAATGGAAAGAAATAAAATAATTATGTTCAATAAAATATAAGCAAATATGAATTGGATTTTAGCGAATGTCTATTTTTTATATACTTCTAATAATTATATTTTAAAGTTTTAAAAATTGATAAACTAAATGAAAGTGAAAATAAATCCAAAGATATTACTAATTCCCAATTTTATTGCACCGAGAGGCGCTCTTCAGCCTAGTATAGGGTACATGTGTATATGTAATGTAAACATTTGACGTGTCAGAGTATAAGGTGCATGTGTAGATGTAATGTAAACATTTGATGTGTCGGAGTATAAGGCGCATGTGTATATGTAATGTAAGAAATGTAAGGTAAAAAATGTAATGTAAGTAAACATTTGAAATGCTATAGCATATTTACAAACACTCAAAAAAGAGGTATGGTAAATAAATAAAACCTCTTTTATACTTACTATAGAGGTATGGTAAATAAATAAAAATATAAATAGATTACAGGTATGGTAAATAAATAAAACCTATTTTTATATTTACTCCATAAACCTTTTTATATTTACGAAAACTAAAAGATGAGGTTTTATTTAGTTTAAGACTTTGGGCCAAATACCATAGCCAAATAGCATGGAACAAATTATTGTTAATACAATGGGCTAAATACTATGGACCAAATACGATATTTATAAAAGAGGTATGGTAAATAAATAAATATAAAAGAGGTATACAAGGATATGGTAAATACATAAAAATATATCAAATATGATTAGAAATCAACATCTAATTATATACCAAGGCTATCTATCAAACGCCGACAGGGATCAAATCTCTAGAGGTGCAAACCTATTTTTTGAGTGACTTGAGGAAAGGTTTGCACCTCGAAATATTTGATCCCTCTCGGGGCTTGATAGATTAAGAGTTAAGATGGATCTAGGCTGGTATTTTATACATTTAGAAATATATTCTTGAAGTCACTTTGTTTCAGAGGTGGGAAAGGGAAAGTTTTCAGAAAATGCATAAATTAAATCATTCTAATTTGGTGGGAGAAAAAGAAATCAAACCTAAAAATATATCGCAGTTCCTATTGTGAAATCCTTTCCCACAAAGAAATCAAACCTAAAAATATATGGAAGTTCTTACTTTGAATTCCTTTCCCACAAATATTATTTTCCACTCAGCATAGCTCCCGAAATCATTTCAAACAAATATTATTTCACTCTTCGCAGTGTCATAGAGATGTTTCCTCACAAATACAATTTGACACTTTATTTGTGTTAAGTCATAGAGATGTTTCCTCACAAATACAATTCAACACTTTATTTGTGTTAAATTTATATATTTAGGGAGAAAAGTTATTTTTCATTAGGGCCCAAAGTAGATTAATTAGATTAAATTTTAAATATTAAATGTTAAACATTACTTTTACATTTACATTTACGTTTACTTGAGATAGTCAATGCATATAGTGTACTCAAATACAAACCTCCCGGATCCAAATTTATTAAATTTAATAATATTAATATTATATTATATTAATATGAATATTATAAATTATAATAATATTAGTATTAATATTTTAATATTAATATTAGGGCATTTGTCCCATAGGCTTCACCTAAATAAAACATCTTTTCTAAATGTGCTTAAATATAAAGAGGAGTATGGAGTAAATATAAAAAGGGGTTTTATTTTTTACCACACCTCTGGTTTATTTATATTTACATTTATTTACCATACATCTGTATACCTCTTTTATATTTATTTAATTACCATACCTCTTTTATAAAAATGTATTTGGCCCATAGTATTTAGCCCGTGGTATTAATAATAATTTGTTCCATGGTATTTGGCTCATAGGCATCACCTAAATAAAACCTCATTTTTTAGTTTTCGTAAATATAAATAGGTTTATGGAGTAAATATAAAAAGAGGTTTTATTTAGTTACCATACATCTAGTCTATTTATATTTTTAGGTTTATGGAGTAAATATAAAAAGAGGTTTTATTTAGTTACCATACCTCTAGTCTATTTATATTTTTATTTATTTACCATACATTTAGAGTAAGTATAAAAAGTGGTTTTATTTATTTACCATACCTCTTTTTTTGAGTGTTCCTAAATATACTCAGGCATTTCAAATGTTTACTTACCTTAACTTTCTCACATTACATCTATACATGTACCCTATACTGGTTTGTAGATCATCTGTCTTTGTTTTATTATTATTTAAATAGGCAAAAAAATTAGAATTAAAAACATAATTTAAACAAGAGCCATGTGGTGGCATGTCAATGCTTATTTGTATACATGATTTGTGTGAATGTAGTTTTTAGTTTATTTAGTTAAAATGTTAAGTGTGAAGAAGAAGATGAACTTAGAGCTCAAACTCATATATACAAGGAAAGTTTAGGCCTAATTAATTCCTAAAAACAAGATAAAATAAGGCCAAGTATTTTGAACTAATTCCACACTATTCAATTTTAATTTCTAATTTCAAAATTTTGAATCTTAATTTCAAAATGTAATTTTATAGATTATTCTTAATTGAAGAACATGAACTTTTGATACTATCATTTTTCTTCGAGTTCAACCTATTTTTATTGGTATTTATTTACATGGAATGGGAAAACATGTTTTTTTTTTGCAAAAATTACTTTTAGCTAGCCTTTTGCAACATGGTATTTGTGTCTTTGTTTTTTAATTTAAATAAGAAAAAAAACGGACTACTTTGTTTGCTTGTGTACTGATAATTATAGTTATTATTTTGAACAATAATAGACATTAGATAACTGAACAATAATAGACATTAGAAACGGGTTTTTGCTCATTATTAGTTTTCAAGAGATTTATTGTCTATGTGACCATCCCACCCAAGGTTCTAGTATGAGCTGCATTGTAAAAATAATGTAAATATTTTGTAATATTTTGAATAACAAAAAAAAAAAGTGACTAAGTCTAAGGACATGGATTGTAGAGCTAGGAATGGAGAATTCCTAGTAGGGATGATACATTTTATTGTGCAAAGAAGAGACAATAGGAAATAAAGACTAAGTGGTACATGAAATAAAGGGGATGGTTCCAGAAATTAAATGGTCTAAGGAAAATATTTAGGCCCATGCCTGTTTGAGATAATACAAGGAGCAAAATGGAACATAATTTATGGAGTGATTTCAAGAGAAAGGATGCAATAGTAATGGAGGGACAAGAATCTTGCTCCAAGGAGAAAAAGGGAACATAATTTATGGAGTGATTTCAAGAGAAATGATGCAATATTAATTGAGGGACAAGAATCTTGATCCAAAATAAAGAGAGGCATTTGGAAGAGTGGATGTGGATAGAGGGCTAGATTCAGTTTTACTATAGAAAGAAAAGATAAATATTGTATGATAACTATTTCCAATTAATGATTTATGATATATTGTCGTTATAATCAATATGGATAAATAACAACGACAATATGTGTTGTTTTGAATATATCTGTGATGCAACTATGAACTAATATTTTCCTGATTTTTATATTGATTGTGGTTATGATTATCCGTGAGAACATGTGTCCTATGCTAGTATTAAAAAATGAATAAGTTAATATAGTAAACAATAGTAATTACAAAGTGCCTGAACTTCATATTGAATAAGAGTCCCATAATACTTTTTCCTAAATGCTTAATGATATCATAAATAATTCAATAAATGAAGTGAAGGAACTCAACGATATATTCCAATTGAAAAACAAGATCAGTTAGAAGAATTGGGTTTTGAGACCCTTTGCATTAATGTACAAATTTATAACAGAGACACTCTATTTGACAGAGTTAGTCAATGTGTACATTAAGGTATCTATTTACAAAATACTATGCTAACAGGTGAAAAATATGAAAAAGATCAAAAATTTTCTCATTTCGATTATTTATTTTTGTGGTACTTCCATAGGATTTAGCCTTTATTCTACATGAGCCTCCATTCCCCCCACATGGAGCTTGGAAATGAGGGTCACAATCCCTTATCAATAGCGAAATTCCCTGGCTACCCATGAGAAGTCTCAAGGAGATGCTGAGAGAGTTTGTGAGCATCCTATAATAGTTGGTGTGTGGCAGGTGAGGTGGAAGCCCATTATAAGGTGGCACCAGGATTTGGTCAGATAAGGGTTGTAGGAGCTCCTACACTACCATGCGAGGAATTCCCTACCTGAAGGTAGAGAAGCGTTACAGGATAGTAATTTCTCAATGTAGCTATCACCCAAGCTCAAAAGGGGTAACATTGTTGAACGTCTTAGTATGACTTCGATAGAGTGGCGAGGTGCTCATTTAGATCTACAAGTGGAATGAATCCCTGAGATCAGGATTCAATCGAGAGGATTAGCTCAAGGTAGTTCATGCAGAAATAGACCTCGTCTTTGGGAAGAGTGCAAAAATGTCGAGTAAAGGATTTGCGTGGTGCAGAGAGAAAGGGCCATGACACAACCATTATTGAATAATAAGAAATTATGTTAAATGTGGAGGAAAGGGGGGAAATGATGAATTTCTAGAAAGAATTGGACAAGGTTTATCCTATTCATGGGGGCTTCATTAGGGGAGAAATACCATACCACGTGGGCTCATATTAGGAGATATTTATTGAGGAAAAAATGGCATAATATATTGGGGTATATATAGGGGTTATAAGGTTTTTATATTGGTAGGTATAAAACATGGAGACCAAATTTAATAAAAAAATATAAAGGGGTATAAAAAATGTTAATAAAAAAATGGATACCTACAATATTTAGTGAAAGTAGAGGAAGTTTAAATTGGGAAGGTGTATTTGGTTCGTATTGGTAGTGGGTTAAATGATGTGATTTTTAGAGGTATTTTCAAATATGTAGTCAAATTAATGGTATTTGTTAATAGGCCTTGAATGCACGTCATATGTCAGAGGTTCATTGAGTGAATCCCCCATGATCCTGTTGTAATTTGGACCGTGGGCATGAAATATTTTGATTGGGGCAGTGAGATTCTCCTATTGTACAATTGCAAATCAGACATTGATTATCTGTAGGGTTCAAGCAATGAGGTGGGTAATGTAGAATTGGGAGGATGGAGTAAAATTGCATAATATCATAAGAAAAGTGGTACCAAAATCCACTTAGTCCAAGGTCGGGAGGCCCAGCTATATGCATTTGCAGTCACCCCGAGTTTGTATTCAAACGGTTAGAAGGTGGAGTAGTGGGGAGGTTACAATTTTTTTTACAAAATATTTCTAGATCCGATCTCCAACTTAAGTCTTGAAAAAAGGAAAATTTTGTTTAAGTATTTTGTTTTTATAAATTTTGTGATTCACAAAAGAAAGAAAGCCTTCTTTTAAAACTGATAACAAGAATGCAAATTATTTTGTTAATTTTAAATTATATGTTTCATATCAAAAAATTATAGAACAAATAAAAAAAGAAGACTAGAACCGATTCTCAAAGTGTGGAAAGTACAAAATTAATGTCCATACTATGAGGTATTTTTTATTTTTTATTTATTGGGTCGATCGTACAGTCAAGATGTCATACAGTCAGGTGTTTTTTTTTCATGATTCATTTATTCTATCATGACCTCGACTATACCATAGTCCAGCAATTTCATTAGGTCAGGTAGTTTGAAAGTTGGGAAATGTTGAGATCGTGAGGTCAGGCAGTTTGATAGTAGAGAAATGTTGAGGTTGGAGGTAGGGCTAATTATTTATAAAATTTTAATTTGGGTGGTCGGAAGGTCGGGTAGTTATAAGGTTGTATTTATTTTTTACAAAATGTTTCTAGATCCAACCTTCGACTTAATTTTCAAAAAATAAAAAAATTGATTAAGACATTGTTTTTATTCATTTTGTGATGCACAAAAGAAAAAAGGCTTCTTGTAAACTAGATAAAAGGAATGAAAATTATTCTATAAATTTTTGAATTATATGTTCATATCAAAAAATTACAGGAAAAACAAATAAAGGAGACTAGACTTTCAATAACTGATTCTCAAAGCACGAAAAGTACAAGAGGGGTTTTTTTTAATTGGGCTGATGGTACAGTCAGGAGGTTGGATATTTGGGTGTTTTTTTTAATGATTCACGTATTCTATCGTGACCCCGACTATACCATAGTCGAGTGGTTTCATCAGGTAAAATGCAGGAGCAAAAGAAATAAATCCTTTCCCACAAATATTATTTTCCACTCCACACAGCTTCCGAAATCCTTTCAAACAAATATTATTTCACTCTTCGCAGTGTCACAAAGATGTTTCCTTAGAGATACAATTTGACACTTTATTTGTGTTAAATTTATATATTTAGGGAGAAAAATTATTTTTCATTAGGGCAAAAAGTAGATTAATTATATTAAATTTTAAATATTAAATGTTAAACATTACTTTTACATTTACGTGTTTACTTGAGATAGTTAATGCATATAGTGTACTCAAATACAAACCTCCCGAATCCAAAATTATTAAATTTAATAATATTAAAATTATAATATATTAATATGAATATTATAATTAATAATAATATTAGTATTAATATTTTAATATTAATATTAGGGTATTTGGCCCTTAGGCTTCACCTAAATAAATCATCTTTTCAGAGTGTTCTTAAATATAAAGAGCAATATGGAGTAAATATAAAAAGAGGTTTTACCATACCTCTTTTATAAATATTGGCCCACAATATATAGCCCATGGTATTAATAATAATTTGTTCCATGGTATTTGGCACATAGACTTCACCTAAGTAAAACCTCATTTTAGATTTCGTAAATATAAAATAGGTTTTATTTATTTACGATACCTCTAGTCTATTTATATTTTTATTTATTTACCATACCTCTAGAGTAAGTATAAAAAGGGGTTTTATTTATTTATCATACCTCTTTTTTGAGTGTTCTAAATATACTCCGGCATTTCAAATGATCTTGTTGCGGCGAGAGGCGCATTCTACAGCCCAGTATGACCCGGATGTGTAAATATGTCAAAAGCCAAAATAACAAAAACTAAAGAAAATTTTAAAAATAAAATGTCAATAATGCGGGCTTAAACAATAATTTGGAAAACCATATAAATAAACAATTAAAAATTCATTAAAAAATAAATTTATCAAAATATCAAGAGGTTTACAAACACTAAAAAAAGAAATGGTAAATAAAAATAAATATAAATAAACTAGAGGTATGGTAAATAAAATAAAGGTATGGTAAATAAATAAAATATTTTTTTATATTTACTCCATAAACCTCTATATTTACAAAACTCAAAAAAGAGGTTTTATTTTAGGTGAAGCCTATGGACCAAATACCATGGGACAAATACCATGGGCCAAATACCATACTTATAAAAGAGGTAAGGTAAATAAATATATATAAAAGAGGTATAAATAGGTAAGGTAGATAAATAAAAATATATCAAATAGGATTAGAAATCAACATCTAATTATATATGAAGTCTATGGCCCAAATACCGAATAAATTATTATTAATAGCATGCAAAAAAAACATTATTGCGCCAAGGCACATTCTACAGCTCAGTATGACCTCGATGTGTAAGTATGTCCGAAGCCAAAATAAAAAAAACTAAAGAAAATTTTAAAAATAAAATCTCAATAATGTCGGCTTAAACAATAATTTAGAAAACAAAAAAATAAAAAATTCATTAAAAATAAATTTATCAAAATATCAATAGGTTTACTAACACTAAAAAAAATTGTAAATAAATAAAAATATAAATAAACTAGAGGTATGGTAAATAAATAAAACCTTTTTTTTTATATTTACTCCATATACCTCTATATTTACAAAAGAGGTATAAATATGTAAGTTAGATAAATAAAAATATATCAAATAGGATTAGAAATCAACATCTAATTACATATGAAGACTATGGCCCAAATAGCATGGAATAAATTATTATTAATAGCATGCAAAAAAAAACATTATTGTGCCCCCGATGTGTAAGTATGTCAGAAGCCAAAATAAAAAAACCAAAGAATTTTTTAAAAATAAAATCTCAACAATGTCGACTTAAACAATAATTTAGAAAACCATATAAATAAACAATTAAAAATTCATAAAAAATAAATTTATCAAAATATCAAGAGGTTTGGTAAATAAATATAAATATAAATAAACTAGAGGTGTATGGTAAATAAATATATATATATAAATAAATATATATATATATATATATATATATATATATTTACTCCATAAACCTCTATATTTACAAAACTCAAAAAAGAGGTTTTATTTAGGTGAAGCCTATGGGCCAAATACCATGGGACAAATACCATGGGCCAAATACCATATTTATAAAAGAGGTAAGGTAAATAAATAAATATAAAAGAGGTATAAATAGGTAAGGTAGATAAATACAAATATATCAAATAGGATTAGAAATCAACATCTAATTACATATGAAGACTATGGCCCAAATACCATGGAATAAATTATTATTAATAGCATGCAAAAAAAACATTATTGCGCCAGTATGACCCGATGTGTAAGTATGTTGGAAGCCAAAATAACAAAAACTTAAGAAAATTTTTAAAATAAAATCTCAATAATGTTGGCTTAAATAATAATTTAGAAAACCATATAAATAAACAATTAAAAATTCGTTAAAAAATAAATTTATCAAAATATCGAGAGGTTTATGAACACTAAAAAAAGAAATGGTAAATAAATAAAAATATAAATAAACTAGAGATATGGTAAATAAAGTAAAGGTATGGTAAATAAATAAAACCTTTTTTTTATATTTACTCCATAAATCTCTATATTTACAAAACTCAAAAAAGAGGTTTTATTTAGGTGAAGCCTATGGGCCAAATACCATGGGACAAATACCATGGGCCAAATACCATATTTATAAAAGAGGTATGATAAATAAATAAATATAATAGGTATAAATAGGTAAGGTAGATAAATAAAAATATATCAAATAGGATTAGAAATCAAGGTCTAGTTATATATGAAGTCTATAGCCCAAATACCATGGAATAAATTATTATTAATAGCATGTAAAAAAAACATTACTAACCCTACAACTCATTCTGACCCTAAAGTGTAAGTATGTCGGAAGCCAAAATAAAAAAAACTAAAAATAAAATTAAAAAATAAAATCTAAATAATGTCGGCTTAAAGAATAACTTACACAACCATATAAAAAAACAATTTAAAATAAATTTAAACAATATAAATTTAAAAGATGAAGAGTTTTAAGAAAACTAAAAAACGAGATATGGTAAAGAAACAAAAATATAAATAAATGAGAGGTATGGTAAATAAATAAAACTTATTTTGCTACTTACTCAGGAGGCATGGTAAATAAATAAAACTATAGTTTCTGGTAATAAATAAAAATATAAATAAACTATAGGTATGGTAAATAAATAAAACCTCTTTTTATATTTACTCCATAAATCTCTTTATATTTACAAAAACTCAAAAAAGAGGTTTTATTTAGGTGAATCCTATGGGCCAAATACCGGGACAAATTATTATTAATACCATGGGCCAAATACTATATTTATAAAAGAGATATAAAAATGTAAGGTAAATAAAGAAAAATATGTCAAATAGGAGTAGAAATCAACATCTAATTATATATGAAGCCTATGGACCAAACTAATAATAATAGTATGCAAAAAAAACATTATTAACCCTAATATTAATATTAAAATATTAATATTATTATTAAATCTAATATTCATATTAATATTATTAAATTTAATAACTTTATATTAATACAATATTAAATTTATATATATATATATATATATAAACTCTAGATATATATGGGAGGGAAGAATAAAAACATATGATAGAGCTGGAGAAATAGCGGGAGTGACAAATGAGAGATGGAGATGAATTGAAGGAGAGGGGAGAGGAGGGATGAAGAGAGAGAGAGACGGAGAGGAGTGGGAGAAAAAGAGAAGGGTAATAGAGGGAGATGGAGACATGAATATGGAGGGTGGAGAGAGAGAGAGTGAGAGAGGGAGGGAGAAGGAGGGAAGATTGGAGGGGAGAGAGAGAGAGAGAGAGAGAGGAGGAGGAGAGAGGGAGAGAAGAAGAAATACAGAGAGAGTGAGAAGTGGAGAGAGATGGAGTGACAAGGGAGATATGGAGAGAGAGTATGTATGTTTAGGGGTGAGATAAAGAGACATAGAAGGAGCGATGGAAACAAGGGGGAGAGAAGGAGAGAGAAGAAAAAAGGGAGGGATATAGTAACATAGTTGGAGAGAGAGATAGAGTGATGGGGGAAGAGAGAGGATCTGAGAGAGAGAGAGAGAGAGGGAGAGGGATGAAGGACGAGAGAGAGGACTTGAGAGAGAGGAAGAGAGTGAGGGGGAAGTAAGAGGATTATAGGGGAATGAGAGAGAGAGAGATAGAGAGAGAGAGAGTGATGGGGGAAGAAAGAAGGAGGTGTGAAAGAAAGGGAAATTGAGGAAGGAAAAGAGAGGGGACTTGAGGGAGAGGAGGAGAGAGGGAGGGAAGAATAAATACATAGAGTGACAAGTGGAGAGAGAGAGGGGGTGACAAGGGAGAGATGGAGAGAGAGTGTGTATGTTTTGGGGTGAGATAAAGAGATAAAGAAGGAGAGATAGAGAGAAGGGAGGAGAGAAGGAGAGAGAGAGAGGCGTATATGAACAAAGTTGGAAAGTGAAGATAGAGGGAAAGAGAGAGGTGGGAGAGAAAGGAGGAGAGAGAGTGGAGAGAGGTAGGGAAAGAGAGATGGAGATGGAGGGAGAGAGAGAGAGGGAGGTAAGAATAAATACATAGAGAGTGAAAGATGGAGAGAGAGAGAGAGAGAGATAAGGAAGATGGAGAGAGAGGGAGAGAGGATAGCACGAGGGAAAAGAGATATAAGAGGGGGAGAGGGAGGGAAGGGGAAGAGAGAGAGAGAGAGAGAGGGAGAGGAGGAGGGAGTGATAAATATATATATTGGAGAAAGAGAGTGTATGTTTTGGGGTTGATATAGAGAGACAAAGGGAGATAGAGATATAGATGGATTGTGAAGAGAAAGATGAGATAGATGGAGACAGGGATGGAGGGACAAAGAGATTGGTAAATATGGAGTGAGAGAGTGTGTGTGTTTGTGGGGGTGAGATAAAGAGACAAAGAAGGATATATGGAGGGACACATAGATATATATGGAAGGGGGAGAGAGGGAAGAATATTTATTGCAATAGATGCATTGATTGCAATGTAGATGGTGATTTCTAATCCTATTTGATTGTTTGAACTAGATGCATTGATTTTAGTGTAGATTTTGATATCTAATTATATTCGATTACTTGCACTAGATTCATTGATTTCAATGTAAATAATTTCTAATCCTATTTGATTGCTTGCACTAAATGCATTGATTTCGGTGTGGATGGTGATTTCTAATCTTATTTGATTGCTTGCACTAGATGCATTAATTTCAATGTAGATGTTAATTTCTAATTCTATTTTATTTCTTACACTAGATGCATTGATTTCAATATATATGATTTATAATCCTATTTGATTGCTTGCACTAGATGCATTGATTTCAGTGTAGATGGTGGTTTATAATCCTATTTTTTTTCTTGCACTAGATGCATTGATTTTAGTGTATATGTTGGATTCTAATCCTATTTGCTTACTTGCACTAGATGCATTGATTTGAGGGTAGATGTTGATTTCTAATCCTATTTTATTACTTGCATTAGATGCATTGATTTTAGTGTAGATGTTGTTTTCTAATATTATTTTATTTTTTGCATTAGATGCATTGATTTTAGTGTAAGCACAAAAAATTATTAACAAAGTAGATTTATGATTTATAGACAAGGTATGATGTTTAATACAACAAATCGAGCTAAATATTTATGATTTCAACTGTCTTTTTTATATAATCGATATGGAAATATGGCAAAACTAACAAGGGTGACAATAAGAATAATAGAAGAAAATAGTTTGAGATTGATCACAATGAAGGCTATTTGTAATTTACTACATTCTTATTATTCACATTTTCTATCACTCAATATTATTGCATTGTTGTTCAAAAAATTTATTTCATCATTTTCCATCATTAATTAAATAAGCGAATTTAAAATTAAAATGAATCGATAAATCTCAGACATATTTAGCATATTTAAAATGGTTATATTAATATTACATGTATTTACATATTATTGATAAAATTAATCATATGTTCCTCATATTATTTATAGATTTCCTTGGCCGCACACGACTGAAACCAACCTAGATCCATCTTAACTCCGGATCTATCAAGCGCCGAGAGGGATCAAATCTCTCTAGGTGCAAACCTTTCCTCAAGTTTTGCACTCAAAACAGAGGTTTGCACCTAGAGAGATTTGATCCCTCTCGGCAGAGTTAAGATGGATCTAGGCTAGTTGTAGTTAGGATCATGGGCAGGAAAGATTTTGATTGGGGCATCAATATTCTCCTGTTGTACAATTGGAAATCGGGCACAAATTATCTATAGGGTTCAAGAAATGAGGTGGGTAACGTAGATTTGGGAGGATGGAGTAAAATTGCATAATATCATAAGAAAAGTGGTACCAAAATCCACTTATTTAAAGGTCAGGGAGTCAAGCTGTATGCGTTCACAGTCACCTCGAGTTGGTAGTCGCGTGGTTAGAAGATCACGTAGTCAGGAGGTTACACTTTTTTTTTACAAAATATTTTTGGATCTGATCTCCGACTTAAGTCTTGAAAAAAGGAAAATTTTATTTAAGGATTTTGTTTTTATACATTTTTTAATTCACAAAAGAAAGAAAGCCTTCTTTTTGACTTGATAATAGGAATGAAAATTACTCCGTGAATTTTAAATTATATGTTTCATATAAAAATATTACAGAACAAATAAATAAAGAAGATTATGTTTTCAGTAACTGATTCTCAAGGCGTGGAAAGTACAAAATCATTGTCCATATTGTGAGGTTTTTATTTATTTATTTATTTATTGGGTCGATCGTACAATCAGGAGGTCATACACGTAGGTGTTTTTTTTTATGATTCATTTATTCTATCATGACCCCGACTATACCATAGTCGGGCAGTTTCATTAGGTCAGGTAGTTTGAAAGGCGGGTAATGCTGAGGTCGTGAGGTCAAGTAGTTTGAAACTTGAGAAATGATGAGATTGGAGGTAGGTCCGATTATTTATAAAACTTGTAGTCACTTCATGTTACTATTTGGGTGGTCGGAAGGTCAGGTAGTCATAAGCTTGTATTTATTTTTTACAAAATGTTTATGGATCCAACCTTCAACTTAATTTTCAAAAAAGAAAAAAATTGTTTAAGACTTTGTTTTTATTCATTTTGTGATGCACAAAAGAAAGAAGGCTTCTTGTAAACTTGATAACATGAATGAAAATTATTCTATGAATTTTTAAATTATATGTTTTATATCAAAAAATTATAGGACAAACAAATAAAGGAGACTAGACTTTTAGTAACTGATTCTCAAAGAACGAAAAGTACAAGAGGGTTTTTTTTTTTAATTGGGATGATGGTATAGTCAGGAGGTCGGCTATTTGGGTTTTTTTTTTAATGATTCATGTGTTATATCGTGACCCCGACTATACCATAGTCGAGTGGTTTCATTATTTAGGGTATTTTGACAGTAGGACAATGTTGAGGTCGGGAGGTCGGGTAGTTTGATAGTCGGGAAATGCCAAGGTTAGGAGGTCGGGCCGATTATTTATATAAAGCTCATAGTCAATTTGTGTTTCTAGTTGGGTTTTTAGAAGGTCGAGTAGTCTGAAGGTTGCATTTATTTTCATTAGGGGAATTTTGAGGTCTAAAATGGGCCTCATAAGAAAAATGTACAACAAAAATAAACTTTATAACAACCAATAGGATTCAAGATGATGATGTCATCCATAATGGATGATTCACCATTTTTGAAGTAAAAAAGTAAAAATATTAAAAAATAATAAAATAATAAAACTACTTTTTCAACTCGTATTTTAAACTTATCTCCCAAAATTTTTACTCAAATTTCGAGCGGGAGTACTCATTGGATGTGGAATTTAATTCCTCATCCAAGGAGTACCCATGTTGCATACTTTCGATGAACTCTTCTACACGAAAAATGAGAAATACATAAAAAACGTGATTGTAATCACATTTTTTTAATGTATTTCTCATTTTTCGTGTAGTAGGACCCATCGAAAGTATGCAACATGGGTACTCCTTGGATGGGGAATTAAATTCTGCATCCAACGAGTACTCCCGCTCGAAATTTGAGTAAAAAATTTGGGAGATAAGTTGAAAATATGAATTGAAAAAGTAGTTTTTTCATTTTTCCCTCCAAAATTTGATGATGTCATCAAATCTTATTAGATTTTTTCCATTATTATTTTATAATTTCCTTAGGAGGCCCATTTTAGACCTCAAAATTCTCCTAATGTTACAAAAATTTTCTGGATCCAACCTTCGATATAATTTTCAAAAAATAAAAATTGTTTAAGGATTTTGTTTTTATTTATTTTTTGATGCACAAAAGAAAAAAGTCTTTGTGTAAACCTCATAGTAGAAATGAAATTTTTTCTGTTAATTTTTAAAAGATATGTTTCATATAAAAAAATTACAGAAAAAACAAATAAAGGAGACTAGAATTTCAATAACTGATTCTCAAAGCACGAAAAGTACAAGATTACTGTCACGATAGTAAGGTTTTCTTTTTTTATTTCTAATTTTTTTAGTGTGCCGATCGTACAGTTGGGATTTTTTTTTGTTTTATGATTCATTTATTCTATCGTGACCTAGACTAGACCATAGCTGGATGGATTCATCAGGCCAGTTAGTTTCAACAATGGTGAGGTTGGGAGGTCAGGCTGATTATTTATTAAAAAAATCATAGTCAACTCGAGTTTCCAATCATGTGGTCAGAAGTTCGGGTAATTAGGAGGTTGTATTTGTTTTACAAAATATTTTTGGATCTGACCTGTGACTTAAGTCTTTAAAAAAGAAAAAAAATGTTTAAGGCTTTTGTTTTTATTCATTTTGTGATGCACACAAGAAAAAATAAAATTTGTTGTAAACCTAATTGCAAGAATGCAAATTATTCAGTGAATATTTAGATTATATGTTTCATACTAAAAAATTACAGAACAAAGAAATGTAGAGGACTAGATTTGCCTCTTTCCAACAAAATATGAAAATACTTTACTATGTGCACACAGGAAATTATTTCCATGAATCTTAGGTCAATTATTGGAAGTTATGTGACACTATAAAGTCTTTCTAGAATTTCAGTGACTGATTCTCAAAGGCCACATTCCTTGTTTTTTTGTGTCTACATTTATATATAACTATACATTTCTACATTTTTTTCCTTTGGTATCAATAGGATTAAATAAGCAAAGTTCCCTAGTTATAGTTGTATTCATAGCTAAACACTTGAGACAGATGAATAAAATAACATAGTGTGGCAAGGAAACACAAACGCTCAATCTATTTTAGATGCCTATGTTGCAACAACATATTGCAACTCTTATATGACAAAAATGGATTGATTCATTACAATTGAATTTAAAAAATTTCAAGAAAAAATGTATATCTTGTTAAGACAACAAAATTGAAGCTATTCGAAAACTTGGAAACACATTTCTAAATATACAAAAAATTTCTAGTGGACAAGAAATGCACATTTTTTTATCTTTGTATTTGTATTCAACTTCTAGAAAAACAATCTTCATGAACACTACTCGAGCTGGAAAAGAAACATATGTTCTAAAAAGACCTATTTTGCTATAAAAAAATACCTGATAACTCTTATTTCTCTAGTTATAGGTGTATTCAGATCTAAATACTTGATACAAATGAATACAGTAACATGGTAATTGACATAGAAATTTTTTACGAAATGTGCAAGTATTTGGCCAACTCCTTGTGCTACTTTGTGTATAATAACTATTATGCTGGAACTCTGGGCACACTCAGTGTGGAAATGAGGTTCAACATGGAATTTTTGTCATGTTGTGCTTTGTATTATATTCGTAACTGTTTTCATGGACATAATGACACACATACATTACAAGAAACAATACTGCAACAAAAACTACTGGAATGTAACTTCTTGAGGAAACCTGTACAACATTGCTCAAAATAATAGTAACTTTATTATGCCATATACAATGATAAATTTTTTAACAAGAATTATGTGAGTCTATTATATTATAAGCATTACCAATGTGAATAGGGATCAAGGCACAATTATGATTGGAAGAATTGATATGCTTGCATCCAATTTACAAAAGGAATTGTTGACAAGTGGTAAAAATCCTCTTGCAACAAGTCAATATGTGGTCAATCAAAGTTCCAATTATATGTTTTTTTTCATTTGGTTGGTTGTATACCACCTGTAACAAAGGTCCTGCTTCCTATCTGAAAATAAAATTAAACTAAAATATACAGCTCAATCTAGACATTCATGGCCATGAATATAATATTTTGCAACATAATCAAAATTATGTATGTGGAAATTTTGGGCCACTCGTGTTACATATCACTATAGATATTCTAGCTTCAATAGCTCAAGCAATTGGCTCATGCATTTTTTCATAGAAATTCTCACTTGGAAACTTTTACATATTGTCAATTGAGCAAATCTTACTTAAACAAGGTTTGTAGATCTGTGGACAAAATAACAATGATTGTCATGACTCTTTGTTTGGGTCTATTCAATTGCACCATTTTTTATATGTCTAATATGAGAAAAAAAATTTTACAAGTTTTAAATAAGTGTTTCGTTTGCAATGACAATACCTCCACTAATTGCTTAAAACAACACCTAAATGCTAGAAACATTGAACAAGAGCAATATATCAATTATTCACAAGGTAATACTATAAAATTATTACTTCCATATGCATATGAATATAGTGGAAATTTTTTTTGTAATACAATGGATTTGTGAACTACTTGATGTTAACATATATATCCCCAATACAAAAAACAAGATATTTTCTTGAGATTCTATTCATAAAACACTTTCTCCAAAGTCTTGTACATTATTCATGTACCAATATCCACATCATATGCACATTTAAACAATGATTTAATCAATCTAAATACCTGCAATTAAAGGAGTTAAATGAGAATAACATTATGCTTAATATCATGAAATTTAAATTCCTAATTGGAATGGAATTCATAAGATCGAATAGATAAGTTTTGGCTGAAGATTTAAATATAAACTTCAAAAATATTTTCGGTTTTGATATTATTCAAAAATATTTTTAGTATTTTTTTGAATATCTATACATGCATAATTTAAAGTAAATAAATAACAATTTATATCTGATAGAGGAGAGCAAGTGTTCCTACATTTGAGTACTATATTGCAATGGTCAACTATCAATAAGTTAATCTAAAATTTTTTAATTTCTTATTATAAAAAGATGTAAATTGCAAAATTTTCATAAGGAGTCTTAAAAAGAATGATCAAATATTCATTCAGAATAAAAAAAAAAACATAAGCCATAGAGTAAAACCATAGGCATTTAGTAAGTAATTAAAATCATGTAATAACATAAATGTCACAAGTCATCACACATGAGCTTTGAAAATGGTATTGAAAAAAGTTGGCACTTCAAAATTGATCAAAAACATCCAAGTTTGTAATCTTCACTGATTCTGGACTCGTTTCACCAACGCATAAAGTTCTATAAATAATAAAATATAATAAAATAAAATAGGTATTGAAACATGAAAATCAACAGATTTTCTTAAAGTAAATACTGAATTCTAAAAATTTGTATGTTTAATTGACATCTGGTACGCAAGAAAGCATATTATCCTCATATTCAGAGTCTTCGTAATTGATACTAAGTAGCAGGGGAGGTGCATGTACTTGGATATAAGTCGCCCATTGTGAATATATATTGTACAGTGTAGAGAAATAAATGGAAGGAAACTGATTGATGTTAATATGGAAGATGGAAATTAATCCTTGTACCTCTTTCTTCTTCTTCTGATATTTGACCTCAAACTTGGAAATAAGCTTGATTTGTTCAAAAGGTAGTTGCAAAAATTTATGGAAACTTTGTTGTCTCTAAACTGTAAATTTTTATTTCTACCTAGTCCTTGGCAACAAGATCTTGTGTGGGTTGTTTTAATTCTCCCAGAACTGCTTCCTTTAATGACTTGCCACATGATAGGTCAAATTGTTATTAAAATAGGTCCAAAAATAGAAGAAAAGAGAGACCAACACCTTAGAAATTAGCCACTCCGAAGGGGAAACCTCCTTTGTACATTACATAAATGAAAAATTCTTGGATGATCCAAATGACAAAACCTCCTTTCTATATATAGGAGTCCATGGGGTCACAATATAATCCTAGCCTACCTAACAATAATAATGTAAGGGCACAACAATAACAATATAGGGGTTTTATGGGGCACAATAATAACAATATGGGGACTACAGGGGTAAAAAAATAACATTAAGGGGGCTACACTAATAACAATAAGGGACTAAACTAGTAATATAGGGACCTAACATGCTCCTTTCCTTCAAAAAAGTGTTGTCCTTAATGCTTGAGTAGCTCTGGATGCTTCTGTATAAAATTCTCATCCTCCCATGTGGAATCCTTAGTGGGTAAGTTCTTCAACTTGATGAGATACTATGAAATTGATCGATTTCGTAGCTGTCGAGTTCTTGTTTCCTTGACTGCTTCAGGTTCCAATATGATTTTTCCTTCCTTGTCAAGTTCTGGAAATATTGTTTGAATTGGAATTTTGTCACCTATAACCTCATTTAAGCATGAAACATGGAAAACTAGGTGCACTCAAGAAGAAGCAGGAAGCTCCAATTTGTATGCCATAGTACCAATCTTTTGCAACACCTCATAAGGACCATAGTACTTTGGTGATAGGGACATTTGTTTGTATGGTTGTAGCCATAAAAATACCTAGTCTCCTACATCAAAACTTTTCTCGCTGCAATCTTGATATGCTTGTTGTTTCATTCGATTTTGTGCCAAATTTATGTTATCCTTTAAGATTTGGATAACTTGTTGTTGATGCTCTATGTGATCTTCCACTGCTTGAACCTTAGAATTTTCTCTTAAAGTTGATGTGATGGATGGTGGATGATATCCATAAAGTTCCATAAATGGGGTCATTATTTCTACAGTATGGAAGGAAGTGTTATACCACCATTCAACTTGAGGTAACCACTTGACCCATTGTGCTTGTTTATTAGATACAAAATAACAAAGATATCATTCCAAACATTTGTTCACTATCTCAGTTTTCTCATCGGATTGAGGATGATAAGATGAGATATGGGCTATTTGAGTACACAAACAAGAAAATAATTCTATCCAAAAATTTCCAGTGAAAATGGGATATCTATCGCTTACAATAATATTTGGGTTTCCATGTATCTTTTGAATTGTTTCCATAAATGTAGTAGAAAATGTACTTTCTTTAGATGGATGAGATAATGCAAAAAAGTGTGCATACTTGGTAAGTCTATCAACTACCACCATGATGACACTATTTCCTTTGGACTTAGGTAAACCTGTGATAAAATCCATTGAAACCTACTCACAACGTTGACGTGGAATGGGTAAAGGTTGTAGCAAACCCGTGGTCTTAATTGTCTCAACTTTATTTTTCTGGAAAACCAAAAATTCTACCACAAACTTTTGAATATCATATTTAAGGCCATCCCAAAAAAATATTTCTTCACCCTGTGGTAAGTTTTTAAAAATCCCGAGTGTCCTCCTATGGGAGAGGTGTGCAATTCAAAAATAATCTTTTTTTTTAGTTGGGAATTCTTACAAATATATAAGCGATATTTGTACCACAAGGAATAATTTTTCCAACTAAATGTATAAGATGTACTGGGATCTTGTTGCAACTTTTGAATGAGTGTCCACACTTCTTCATCATTCTTCCATTCCTCCCTTGCTTCGGTTATAAAATATGGTTGGATAATAGAAATGGCACAAAGAAATGATTCCACCTCCTCATCCTTTCCTAATAGTGCATATGCAACAACATTTATCTTCCCTTTTTTGTATATGATTTCAAAATCATAACCCACCATCTTTGTGACCCATTTTTGTTGCTCCTCTAAATATAGTCTTTGTTCCAAAAATTATTTAAGACTATCATGGTCATTTTTCACCTTTAAGTGTCTTCCAATTAGTTAAGGTTGCCATTTCTTTAGTACATGTAGTATTTCCAAAATTTCCTTCTCATAAATATCTTTCTGTAAATACTTTCCTTTTATTGGAAAACTTTCAAAAGAAATGGGTCTTCCTTATTGCATTAAAACAACACCAATTCCATTTCCTGAGGCATCACATTCCACAATAAAGGTTTTTATGAATTCTAGTGTAGCTAAGACCGATGTTAGGCACATTTCCTCTTTAAGATGTTCAAAGGCCTTAGTTTCTTCAAGATTCCATGAAAATGCATATTTATTCAATAATGTTGTTATAGGTGTCGCTATTCTCCAAAAATTATTAACAAACTTGTGATAATACCCTGCTAACCCGAGAAATCTTCGCAACTGCTTTATGGTTGTGTGGACTTTCCATTCCTTAATGACTTTAATTTTGTTAGGGTCTACCTTAACACCCTCCTGAGATACAATATGACCCACATGCTCCACCTCTTGTACTCCAAAGAAACATTTGGAGGTTTTTTCATATAATTGTTTCTCCTCCAATAGTTTGAGCACCATGCCAACATGTTGAACATGATCCTTCCAAGACCTACTGTAGATTAGTATATCATCAAAAAAAACTAACACAAATTTTTTAAGGAAGGATTTAAAAATGGAATTCATCAATTGTTGAAATGTAGAAGGTGCATTGGTAAGGCGAAAAGGCATGACCAAAAATTCATAACGACCCTCATGAGTTAAAAATTCTATTTTCGAAATATATTCAGCCTTCATTCTAATTTGATGATATCCTGAATGAAGATCCAACTTGGTAAAATAATTTTCTCCATGTAATTCATCCAATAATTCATCAATCACAGTATTGGGAAATTTATATTTAATAGTGAGCTTATTGAGCTCCCTATAATCTAGACACATGCACCATGATCCATCCTTCTTGTGCACAAATAATACTAGAGCAGAGTTGACTAGGTTGAATTATACTAGCCTCTAACATTTTTGTAATCATACGTTCAATTTCTCTCTTTTGGACATAAGGATATTTGTAAGGCCTAATGTTTGGAGGAACACTTCCTGGAATCAAATGAATAGCATGATAATGATCACAAATAGGTGGGAGCCCTCTGGGATTTTCAAACACCTTGGAATGATTGTCCAAGACTTTTTGGAGATCTGGAGAAATAGATGATTTTGATGTTGGAATTTCTAGTGAGAATAATTGTGAAATTACTCCTCGTTGTTATTTCTTTAGAAGATTTGTCATGACATTAGAGCTTAGAATCTTTCTCGGCTTCCCCGCGATACCCAGTAATTCAACTTCATTTCCTTCCGAAAACAATTTCAAGAAAAATTCTTGAAAATTAAAAGATACCATCCCCAAATATTGTAACAATTGTACTCCTAGTACAACATCAACACCTCCCATTGGAATGGAAAGCATTGGACTATTTTATACATATTACCCCATGTTTAGCTTGATATAATGGAATTTTCCAGAGCAATTTATAGTCCCTCCTTTTGCAACCATCACTTGAAATTCTGGTGCTGGGTATAGAAAGCAATTCAAGTCCTTGGCTACCTTACAATGAATAAACTAATGGGTACTACCTGAATCAATCAACACTATCACATTTTTATTCTTGAAATGTCCTTCTATCTTGAGAGTTTGAGGACTAGTAATTCCTACCATTGTATTACAGGACATGGTTAGACTCATTTCTTCTTTCTCTAGGGTTGGTTCCCGGTGTATATCCTCTTATTTTGAAGTTTATTGTTCATTTTATTCCTCCTCTTCACAATATATGTAAAATAATTTCTTCTCAACACACTTATGATATTTAGTGTATTTGCTATCAAAACTATAGAAAAGACCTTTTGCTCCCTTTTCTTCTAATTTTTTTTGTGTCAACGTTGTAGGCTGTGGAAGTTTAGGAGTAGCAACAATTCCATATTTATATATGTGAGTGGTAGGCTTCCTTGTCGCAATAATTTTACTTTCAAGTTTTCTTGCCAACCTAAATGCCTTCTCCAATGAATCAGGTTCCCAAAGGCGAACTTCATGTTGGATGTTATCCTTTAAAGTCCCTATGAAGACATCAATCTTGTGTTCCTATGGAATATCAGTTACCCTTATATTCAATTTTTGGAAGTCCTCAATGTGCTTCACCATTGAACCCTTTTTGTTTGATATTTTTCAATTGGATAAATAAGGTGTTTCTCTTTGTATCCTCATAATGTGGTATCATTTCCTCCGTAAAAATTGACCAAGTGACAATTTTTTTACGAGAGAAAAGCCATCGATACCATACAAATGTATTTTGTTCTAAATTTAAAGTTGCAATGCGTACCTTTTGTGTGTTTTTCACATTATGGAGATCAAAATATTGCTCCATATGTAGTATCCATGTTATGGGATCCTTGCCATAAAATTTCCTCATATCAATCTTTGGAATATAGTGGGTCTTAAATCCAACATTTGATTTTATGAAATAACCTTTAACATTTATTTTGTTCTCATCATGAGTTTCCTGTACTACCTTTTCACCATTAGGAATCATTTATTGTATTAACTTTGTCAAACCTTCCTTAAAAATTCCATGTATGCTTTTAGATCATTCTTCATGTCTTCCATGTTGTCTTTCATTTTTTCATCTATCTTAGCTTCCATTTCATCCATATTTTCTTCCATGCCATCCATCTTAGCTTCCATGCCATTCTTCAAACCATCCATCTTAGTTTCCACGCCTTTCTTCAAACCATCCATATTAGATTCCATGCCTTTCTTTAAACCATCCATCTTAGCTTCCACACCTTTCTTCAAAACTTCCATTTCATTTTTTGTTGCTCTTTGCGAGAGTGAAATTTGGTGCACTTGGTCTTGTAATTTTGATATATCATGTTGCACTTCTTCCTATTCATGAGTCATAGTAGAGCCTTCTGAGGGCTTAATGGGTGTTGAATTATTTTTAGGGGTCATTTTAGAACCCAATACTGATATATATGCTTCAATATTCCCTTGGAATCACTTGAAACTAATTTTTCAAACAAGAATTTTGAAATTTGAAAAAAAATACACACATTTTTCTTCCTTCCGAGGAGCACGAAATTGAAATTGATGTATCTCTAGAATTTCGGATCCCCGAGATTTTATCTTTAGTACTTTAGTAGCCCTCTAAATCTTCTTTGCAATTCCACAAGTCTGACCTTATTTGAATTCTTCAAGGCAAAGTTATGCCTAATCTCCTACAATGACCTAATTATGGACTGATTCAATAGAGAAAACTTATATGGCCTACCACATTTCACTGTTTACTCCTTCGACCCTAAAATTGATACACAGTAAACTACAGTCCATGTAATTTCAGCCATTTTTTACATAATTCCAGTCCGATGCTCAAGGAGAGAGTTATGATGATTTTCCCAAGGTCACCTCTTTGAGATGAAATTTAGGAGCCTACAAAAACCCTAACTTCCACAAATCATATCTCCAAAAATATTGTGAACCAAGATCTGTTTGTAGCAGCGAAACCCTAGAATCCAAATCTCTGATACTAAATTTTATGAATCCAGCTCTGAAAATAGAATAAAAGAGAGATCAATGCCTTAGAAATCAATCACTTCAAGGGGGAAACCTCCTTTACATTACATAAATGAACAATTCTTGGATGATCCAAATGACATAACCTCCTTTCTATATATAGGAGTCCATGGGGTCACAATATAATCCTAGTCGACCTAACAAAAATAATGTAAGCACACAATAATAACAATATGGGGACTAAAGGGGTACAACGATAAGGGACTACACTAGTAATATAAGGACCTAACACAAAATATTGTATAAAGTTTGCTCCTTTTTTCCAAATTGATAAACATTGCTCATATGTCATTTGTATGCATGCTCTGGTTTCTTTTTCTTCTTTATCCCTGCAACTTAAGGAAGCAAGCATCACTATTTTATCTCTCTTAGAAACTTTTGAAATTCCTCTAGATTGAAATTCATTTTCCCTATCAATAATAGACATAAAATTATTTTTTATTTATTTGTCTTCTTCTACTAGTGACAATTCTTCCATTTAAATTTGTGATTTCTTGATAAAATCTTGAAATTTTATCCATTTTTTTAGGGAAGTTTGATTGATTCTTCCTTAAAATTAGACAAATTTATAAATATTGATATTTGAAAATGTCCAAACTTTGTGTTTCATATTTATTCTCATTCACTTGATATTTAAGAGATTCAATTTATTGTTCCAAAGTTTTGAAAATAATGAAGGAATTTTTTTTTGCTTCTTCCTTATAGACATAGGTTTGATCTTCATGTAATTTTCCCAATTCCTGAATCTCCTGTTCATGTTTTGCACTTTCTTGTTCCAATTGTTTATGAAAATTCTTATGCATATTTTCTCTTTCTACAAGACAATCCTTGAATTAAAGTAGCAGAATTTCGCTGCCATTTTTCTTCACTGAACAATTCATTTTTCTTCAATTTTCCTCCAAAAATTTAATTTTCTACAAATTGTCATCATATGAAGCTGCAAAATCATTCAAATGATATAGATGGTAATTAAAAAAATATCCTAAATCTTGGGAAGATTCTTGAGCTTTTTATTTTACGTCTCCCTGAGTATTCCAACTGAATTCAGATATAGTCGCTAGAGTAACATGTTTTATTTTATTTGTTCTTTGGACAACTAATTGTTAGAAAATTATATATTACAGAGCAATGAAACACATAAAATATGCGGAAAAAACAAGCACACAAAACACATAAAACTAGAGAGACACAGATATACGTGGTTCACCAAATTTGGGCTAAGTCCACCCCGAACAGCCAGTCCTTCCTCTCTATTATCCAGCAAAATGAAGAGACACAACCTACAATGGATCCGTTGTAATATCCTCGTTTCTCTCTCACAGTCTCCCTATCTGTTTCTCGCTTCGAGAATACACATGCAATACACAGCCGCAATACAATACCCTCATATAAGCGAGGGGTTGCCTTCTAGGAAAAAAACCCTAAACTAAACATAACTTCTACCGTCAGATCATCCACCTAATGCCCAGATTGACTAGAAATTACTATACTTTTACAAGGCAATTTTACATCTGTTTTTAGCTTCGGGGGCGCTGCCCCTAAAAACCCCGCAAGGGGGGGGCTCCATAAAGTCGCACCCGCCCCCTCTGGACCCCCCAAGTAGCGTTTAATTTCGGGCGGCATTGACACCCCATTAAGATACAGGGGTCCAACATTGTGATACAAAATAAACAAGATAATCAGGCTCCACACCCACCACTAATTTTTTTTGAGTATTAAAATAATAATCTGTCAAAGAAGGAAACATATCTAGAATTGGCTCTAACTTAGAAACTGATTTAAACACGAATGATTCTCAAGGAATATTAGTAGAAATCAGTGTTACTGATGCCTGAGGAGATACAATAGATATATTATCCAATTTGTTATATGATTCCATTTTTTTCTCATTTTCTTTGGTGTTGGTTTCAGTAGATACATGCTTGTCTTTATCCTTAGCTACTTCCATTTCTTTGAATTATTCACTTTCTGGTTTCTCTTGCTCTATTTTCTCAGGAGAATTAATGACAATAATCTCCTGTTGAATTTTTTATTATTTTTCTAGAGTCTTTTCTCTTCCTGTACCTTCTTGCTCCTCTTTCATATTTTTTATTGCTGTGAATTTGGATTTCTTACCCGTGGCAACAAAACCTTCTATTTTTTGAATTTCTACCGCTTTTCCCTTTTGAGAAACAATATAGGGTTTTGAAGTGAGTTAGTTGAAATTAAATTTCAAAATTTTAGTAGAATTTAACTCTTCGAATGAAATTTTGAGGTGAAAAGCCTTTTCCTTTAGGAATTTTTCGAACAATTTCTCCCTAAATTCTTGCAATTGTCATCTTGTTTCACTATGCAAGAGTTTGACTCTTTGGAAAACTTGCTGAAAATCATCAATGTTTATAAAAATCTCATCGAAAGGTGTTTCCTAATGAATACAATTTTTAATATAACTGACTATTATATAATGAATGAAAATGAGACCTTGAGGATCATAGTCATAATGGGGTAGAGTAAATAACCAAATTTCCTCATGCTCTTTGGCTTCTTTGAATCCGTGCCCTTTGTCTTGGATATTAATGTCACCAAAATTTATTGGAAAATTAGGCCAAATTTTTTTTTTGCAGATTACTCGAAATTTTCACTTTCCCATTCAAAACAACTTGATTAGTCACTTCTCTCAAAGCAATAATTTTTGGGATATATCAGGGCAGGAGATGGGGACCAACTTCACTTCTGAAAACTTTGACATAGGAAAGTAATTCTTCAAAAAACCGATCACCTATTGATTCTAGGCCTTCTTTCATATTATCACTTACTCTAGGAGGTATTGTTCCAAACAAGATTTCATGCAAAGGAATCAAAACATAGTGGCAAATATCATAAAAATGGTATTTAAAATTAGATTAGTAGATAATAGAGCATAATTTTGAATCGATATTTTTTGTTCAAATGGGTAATTCCATTTCATAAGGGGAAATGGGACCGAGGTAATAACAACATATATCAAATATGCATACATACAAAAATATATTTGAACCCAGGGGGAGATGACACTGAGAATTTTAATGAATCTGTTATATTCTGTGACAAGATTTCAGCGTAGTTTAGGTGTTTCCCCTCATTCAAAATGCTATGGATTATTGAGATATATTTAATTTTGCAATTCTCAGGATATTCTTCCCCATATAATCTACTTATCATTTTAATAAGAAATCTAACACGCTTCTTAAAAATAGCTATGGGATACTCCTTTTTTTCTTTGATCTTGAAACCCTCCTCTTCTTCTCGCAACCAGTCTTTAATTACTATATCATAATTCTCTTTACATTTATTCAAGGCAATACATCAAAACTTATAAATTAATTCAACATTAAGTTGTATTTCCGGGGGACTGACCTTATATATGGGCGATAAGACTTCAAATTTCCAAGAGGCCATGACAATTTCTTGATGGTCATGTATTGTTCGGGTTTTAATATCAACACGAGAGAGAATCCACGAAAACATGTCATAATAGGGAAAAAATCTGGCCCTAGTTGCTACTTTATGTAACTTTTTTGCTTTGATTGCTTCAAACCGATTTTACTTTGTTTGATTAGCTCTTTTGTTTTTTAACGATTCCCTTTGCTCAAAGAATTCAAATATATCCTCCCAACTCATCATACCTTCTTTTTGTGTTTTGTAGGTTGAATCTAATATGAGTAATGTGTTTAAGTGGACTTTTTGTGCTGGTGTGTCATCCATCCACTTAATCTTTTCTCTAATCTACTTTATTTGTTGCTTTGCTGCAATGAAAATTTTCCCTTTCTTCTTTTTTGATAACATTTAATCAGTAACAAAGGATATATAACTTTTGATTTTTTAAAATTTGAAATTGAATTTAAGAATTTCTAAAAGAAATAACATTATGTTACACATTTTTTTTTGAAATTGGTACTGTGTTTCCCTAATTCTATGCTTCTTCCAATAGGATTTAAGAAAAGGGCATGCAACCACCCTAAAATATTAAATTTTCCATTGGATATTTTGCCTTTTTTGGAATTTTATGAGTTGTAAACACTAAAAAAACATATATCAACTTTGATTATTCAAAATTTGGAATTAAATTCAACAATTTGTAAAACAAATAACGTTATGCTTACACATAATTTTTTGAAACTAGTATTGTGTTGCCTCAATTCAGTTCTTCTTCAAGCAAGAGTTAATAGAAGAGCACATGTGCAGGAAAAAGACACTAAAATCTTAAATTTGCCACTAAAGGTTTTCATTTTTTTGGAATTTTATGACCTGTAAATGCCAATACAACATATATAAGTTTTTCTAATTTAAAATTTGAAATTGAACTCAAGAATTTCTAAAAAAAATGATGTTATGCTTACACATGGTTTTTTGAAACTAGTATTGTGTGTCCTTAATTCAATTTTTCTTCTAACAACATCTAAGAAAATAGCATGTAGACAGAATAACATAAAATCTCAATTTCTTGTTTAGAAAAACATGGAAATTGTAAATTAATGTGTTCATTAATTTCCTGTAAATAAGGAAACTATTTTTTTCATGAATCGAGAAAGAATTAGAAAATTTATTATTGATTTAACAAATAATCAATTGAACATCAAACGAGAAATTTTGAAAATATTTATTAAAAAATGCATTGCGCACAAATGAAAAAATAATACGGTTGGGAGGTTGAGCAATTGGGTGTTTTCTTATTTTATGATTAATTTGTTCTATCTCGATTTCGACTATACCATAGTGAGGTTTTGAATTTAGGTCAAGTAGCCGGGAAGTCGACTAGTTGGGAAATCAGGAGGTCAAGTGGTTTTTCCTCATTCGATCACCTATGAACAGTAACACAATATATATATGTTTTCCTTATTTAAAATTTGAAATTGAATGCAGGAATTCGTAAAATAATATTCTGTTTACACAATTTTTTTGAAAATGGCACTATATTTTCTTAATTCAACATTTCTTCGAACTAGGTTTAAGAAAACAACATGCAAGAAAAGCACTCCAAACTCTTAAAATTTTGTTTAAAATTAAAAAAAAAAAATATCGCACTAAACATGTTTATTAATTTCTCATAACCAAATCGACTATTTTTCTTTTCCTGAATTGAGAAAGCACGAGGAAATTTGTTATTATTTTAACAAAGAATCAATTGAACATGAAATTTTGAATATCTATATAAAAATGCAAACTACACATAAATCAAGGTTTTTTATATTTTATTTTTTGTTTATTTATTTACTTTTTATTATGATGATCGTACAGTCGAGATCTCAGACAATTAGGAATTTTTTGTTTGTTTTGTGATTCATTTATTCTATCGTGACCCCAACTATACCATAGTTGAGTGGTTTCATTAATTCAAGTATTTTGAAAGTCAAGAAATGTTGATGTTAATAGGTCTTGTAGATTATTTATAAATAAATTCCTAGTCATCCCGACTTGCTAGTCTGGTGGTCGAAAGTTCGGGCAGTCGAGAGGTTAATTTTTTTTACAAAATGTTTCTGGACCCAACATGCGACTTAAGTCTTAAAAATAGAAAAAAATTATTGAACACTTTTGTTTTTTATTTTTATTTTGTGATGCAAAAAAGAAAAAAGGCTTCATATAAAAAAATTACAGAACATGGGTCATGAAATGAGTGAGTATTGTTTTTTTAATTTCGAATCACAAACAACATTAGTAGTAACACATATGTTTTCTATTCCTCTTGTATTCAATTAATTTATGCTCATGTCTTCACTACATATGAGAATGAAAAATGACTTACATATGAAATTCTAGATTCAGTTCTTGTGTGCTAGTTACTTAAAATTAGCAGTAAAGACACGACCTATCAATGTCTAAATAAATTTTTGGATTCTAGTTACTTGAAAATAGTAATGGAGGCTAGGTTCGGTAATTTATAAATAATTGTTTACATGTGTCATAGTTAAAGTTATTGATGTAGACTGTGTTTGATAATCACCAAGAAAATTGTTTAGGAAAATGGAAGCATATTATATATGTGTTATACATAAAACTATTCCTCCCAGTAAAATACAAGGTTGTTTGATTTTTTTTTCCAAAGTATTTAAAGATATTTTTGGGATAAAAAGCTTTGAATACACTTGTATCATGTGTAGCAATATTGCAGTGAAAGAAATGAATAAGAAACATATAAAAATAGTAGGGACAAATGAGTAACGAACATTTTGGATTATGAATCTCTGATAAATGAGAGTATACCTAATATCACCACAAATATCGTGGTTATATGTTTTTCACTGCTTTCCACTCCAGTGGCATAGATTTGGATATTATCTTGTACAATACATAATTCCAAATTCAACAAGAGGAAATCAATGAACATTGAGTAGGTATATGAATGGAAATAACACTGATAACATTTGTCTCTATTTCAATCAGAACTCTAGAAAAAGAGTAGGAAAATGAAATGTTTCTCAATGATTGGAAGATATACATTGTGTCCTTTGTTAACAAAAATCTATTAATAAGTACTTTGATAAGGGTTTCATAGAGATGCTTTCTATTTCCAATGATCCTTGGATTGAATTTATGTTAATCAATGTTTTTATTATTCATATCTCACTCAAAATATACGATCTATATAGCTCTAGTTAAATTAGATGAGAAAATACAAAGAGAGATATGTAAAATAAGACAAACCTGTAAATTTTGTTATCCTAAGAACGAGGGAAATATAAGAGTATCCCAAACACATGATGGTTCTAGTGTTCAAAAACTATGAAATATCATGTAAGATTGGAAACTGAGACAATATAAGATTTAATACATCAAACATAACCATGTATAGATTGTTTAATATTTGTATTCAACTTCTAGAAAAACAATTTTCACGAACACTACTCGAGCTGGAAAAGAAACATATGTTTTAAAAAGACATTTTGTTATAAAAAAAACCTGATAACTCTGGTTTCTCTAGTTACAGTTGTATTCAGATCTAAATACATGATACAAATGAATAAAGTAACATAGTAATTGACATAGAACTTTTTGACAAAATGTGCAAGTATTTGGCCAACTCCTTATGCTAGCTTTGTGTATAATAACATTGATATGCTTGCATCCAATTTACATAAGTAATTGTTGAGAAGTGGTAAAAATCCTCTTGCAACAAGTCAATATGTGGTCAATCAAAGTTACAATTATATGTTTTTTTTTCATTTGGTTGGTTGAATACCACCTGTAACAAAGGTCCCGCTTCCTATATAAAACTAAAATTAAACTAAGATCTACAACTCAATCCAGACATTCATGGCTATGAATATAATATTTTGCAACATAATCAAAATTATGTATGTGGAAATTTTGGGCCACTCGTGTTACATAGCACAATAGATATTCTAGCTTCAATAGCTCAAGCAACTGCCTCATTCAATTTTCCATAGAACTTCTCACTTGGAAACTTTTACATATTGTCAATTGAGAAAATCTTACTTGAACAAGGTTTGTAGATCTATGGAAAAAATATCAATGACTATCATGACTTTTTGTTTGAGTCTATTTGTACACTTGCACCATGTTTTGATATGTCTAATATGAGAAGAAAAATGTACAAGTTTTTAAATAATTGTTTCATTTGCAATGAAAATACCTCCACCAATTTCTTAAAACAACACCTGAATGCTAGAAAAATTGATCAAGAGCGATGTATCAATTATTCACAAGATTATATTATAAACTTATTACTACCATATGCATATGGATATATAGTGGAAAAAGGTTTTGTAATACAATGGATTTGTGAACTAATCTATGTTAACATATATATCTCCAATACAAAAAAAAAAAGATATTTTATTGAGATTCTATTCATAAAACACTTTCTCCAAAGTCTTGTACATTATGCATCTACCAATATCCAAATCATATGCACATTTAACCAATCCTTTAATCAATTAAAATACCAACAATTAAAGGATTTAAATGAGCATAAAATCACGCATAATATCAGGAAATTTAGATTCCTAATTGGAATGGAATTCACAAGATCAAATAGATAAGTTTTGGCTGAAGATTTAAATATAAACTTCAAAAATAAATTAGGTTTTGATATTATTCAAAAATATTTTTAGTATTTTTTGTAATATCTATACATGCATAATTTAAATTAAATAAATAACAATTTATATATGATAGAGGAGAGCAAGTGTTCCTACATTTGAGTTCTATATTGCAATGGTCAACTATCAATAAGTTAATCTACATTTTTTTAATTTCTTATTATAAAATGATGTAAATTGAAAAATTGTCATAAGAAGTCTTAAACAAAATGATCAAATATTCATTCAGAATCAAACAACATAAGCCATAGAGTAAAATCATAGGAATTTAGTAAGTAATTAAAATCATGTAATAACATAAATGTCACAAGTCATCACACATGAGCACTGAAAATGGTATTGAAAAAAACTGGCACTTCAAAATTGATTAAAAAAATCCAAGTCTGTAGTCTTCACTGATTTTGGAACCTTTTCACCATCGCATAAAGGTCTATAAATAATAAAATATAATAAAATAAAATAGATATTGAAAAATGAAAATAAACAGATTTTCTTAAAGTAAATACTAAATTCTAAAAATTTGTATGTTCACTTGATATCTGGCATGCAAGCAAGCATATTATCCTCATATTTAGAGTCTTCGTAATTGATACTAAGTAGCAGTTGAGGTGCATGTACTTGGATATAAGTCTCCCATTGTGAATATATCTTGTACAGTGTAGAGAAATAAATGGAAGGAAACTGATTGATGTTGATCTGGAAGTTGGAAATTAATCCTTGTACCTCTTTCTTCTTCTTCTTATATTTGACCTCAAACTTGGAAATAAGCTTGATTTTTTCAAAATGTAGTTGCAAAAATTTATGGAAACTTTGTTGTCTCTAAATTCTAATTTTTTTATTTCTACCTAGTCCTTGGCAACAAGATCTTGTGGGGGTTGTTTTAATTCTCCTAGAATCTCGTCCTTTAATGACTTGCCACATGATAGGTCAAATTGTTATGAAACCACTCCGCAAATAGAAGAAAAGAGAGATCAACACCTTATATATCAACCACTTCGAGGGGGAAACCTTTTTTGCATTACATAAATGAAAATTATTGGATGATCCAAATGAAAAAACCTCCTTTATATATATAGGAGTCCATGGGGTCACAATATAATCCTAGCTGACCTAAAAATAATAATGTAAGGGCACAACAATAACAATAGTGGGGTTTTATGGGGCACAATAATAATAATATGGGGACTACAGGGGTACAAAAACAACAATAAGGGGGCTACACTAATAACAATAAGGGAATACATTAGTAATATAGGGACCTAACATGCCCCTCTCCTTCAAAAAGTGTTGTCCTTAATTCTTGAGTAGCTCTCAATGCTTTTGTATAAAATTCTCATCCTATGTGGAATCTTCAGTGTGTAAGTTCTTCCACTTGATGAGATACGTTGAAATTGATCGATTTCATAGCTTTCGAGTTATTATTTATGTGGCTACTTCATGTTCCAATATTCTTTTTCCTTCCTCATCAAGTTCTGGAAATATTGTTTGAACTGGAAGTTTGTCACCTATAACCTTCTTTAAGCATGAAACATGGAAAATTAGGTGCACTCGAGAAGAAGAAGGAAGCACCAATTTTTATGCCATAGTACCAATATTTTGCAACACCTTGTAAGGACCATAGTGCTTTGGTGATAATTTATTATCCTTCTTAGCTTGCTTGAGGGAAATTTGTTTGTATGGTTGTAGCCGCAAAAATATCTAGTCTCCTACATCAAAAATTCTCTCGTTGTGATGTTGATAGGCCTATTGTTTCATTCGATTTTGTGCCAAATTTAAGTTAACCTTTAAGAGTTGGATAACTTGTTGTTGATGCTTGATGTGATCTTCCACTGCTTGAAACTTAGACTTTTATCTTGAATATGATGTGATGGACGGTGGATGATATCCATAAAGTACCATAAAAGGGGTCATTATTGCTACAGTATGGAAGGAATTGTTATACCACCATTCAACCAGAGGTAACCACTTGACCCATTGTGTTTGTTTATCAGATACAAAACAACGAAGATATCATTCCAAACATTTGTTCACTATCTTAGTTTTCCCATCAGATTGAGGATGATAAGATGAGCTATGGGCCAGTTGAGTACCCAAACAAGAAAATAATTTAGTCCAAAAATTTCCAACGAAAATGGGATCTATATCGCTAACAATAATATTTGGGTTTCCAAGTAGCTTTTGAATTGTTTCCATAAATGCAGTAGAAAATGTACTTGATTTAAATGGATGAGATAATGCACAAAAGTGTGAATACTTATTAAGTCCTTCAACTACCACCATGATGACACTATTTCCTTTGGACTTAGGTAAACCTGTGATAAAATCCATTGAAACCTCCTTGCAACGTTGAGTTGGAATGGGTAAAGGTTGTAGCAGACTCAGGGTCTTAATTTTCTCAACTTTATTTTTCTGGCGAACCAAACATTCCTCCACAAACTTTTGAATACCAGATTTAAGGCCATCCCAAAAAAATTATTTCTTCACCCCGTGGTAAGTTTTTAAAAATCTCGAGTGTCCTCCTATGAGAGAGGTGTGAAATTCCAAAATAATATTTTGTTTTAGTTGGGAATTATTACAAATATATAAGCGATATTTGTACCATAAGGAATCATTTTTCCAACTAAATGTATCAGATGTAATGGGATCTTGCTGCAACTTTTGAATGAGTGTCCACACTTCTTCGTCATTCTTCCATTCCTCCCTTGCTTCAGCTATCCAATATGGTTGGATAATATAAATGGCACAAAGAAATTCTTACACCTCCCCATCCTTTCTTGAGAGTGCATCTGCAAAAACATTTAGCTTCCCTTCATTGTAGATGATTTCAAAGTCATAACCCAACATCTTTGTGACCCATTTTTCTGCTCTTCTCAAGATAGTATTTTTTCTAAAAAGTATTTAAGACTATCATGTTCATTTTTCACCTTGAAGTGTCTTCCCATTAGGTAAGGTCGCCATTTCTTTAGTGCATGTAGTATTTCCAACATTTCCTTCTCATAAATAGCTTTCTGTAAATACTTTGATTGGAAAACTTTCAAAAGAAATGGGTCTTCCTTCTTGCATTAAAAGAACACCAATTCCATTTCCTGAGGCATCACATTCCACAATAAAGGTTTTTGTAAAGTCTTGCATAGCTAAGATGGGTGCTAGGCACATTGCCTCTTTAAAATGTTCAAAGGGCTTAGTTTCTTCAAGATTCCATGAAAATGCATCTTTATTCAATAATGTTGTTAGAGGTGCTGCTATTCTCCCATAATTCTTAACAAACTTGCTATAATACGATGTTAACCTGATAAATCCTCATAATTTCTTTATTGTTTTGGGGACTTTCCATTCCTTAATGGCTTTAATTTTGTTAGGGTGTACCTTAACAACCTCCTGAGATACAATATGACCCAGATATTCCACCTCTTGTACTCCAAAGAAACATTTGGAGGTTTTTGCATATAATTGTTTCTCCTCCAATAGTTTGAGCACCATGTCAACATGTTGAACATGATCCTTCCAAGACCTGTTGTAGATTAGTATATCATCAAAAAATACTAACAAAAAAGTTTTTAAGGAATGGTTTAAAAATGGAATTCATCAATCGTTGAAAAGTAGAATGTGCATTGGTAAGGAAAAAAGGCATGACCAAAAATTCATAATGACCCTCATGAGTTAGAAATGGTGTTTTTGGAATATCTTCAGTCTTCATTCTAATTTGATGATATTATGAATGAATATCCAAATTGGTAAGATAATTTGCTCCATGTAATTCTTCCAATAATTAATCAATCATAGAATGGGAAATTTATCTTTAATAGTGATCTTATTGAGCTCCCTATAATCCGGACACATGCGCCATGATCCATCATTATTGTGCAAAAATACTCTTGGAGCAAAGAAAGAAGTTTGACTTGTTTGAATTATACCAGACTCTAACATTTCTGCAATCATATGTTCAATTTCACTCTTTTGGAGATAAGGATATCTGTAAGGCCTGATGTTTAGAGGAACACTTCCTGGAATCAAATGAATAGCAAGAAAATGATCACAAATATGTGGGAGTCCTTTGGAATTTTCAAACACCTTGGAATGATTTTCCAAGACTTTTTGGAGATCCAGAGAAATAGATGATTTTGATGTTGGATTTTCTAGTGAACATAATTGTGCAATTACGCCTCGTTGTTCTTTCATTAGAAGCTTTGTGATGACATTAGAGCTTATTATCTTTTTGAGCTTCCTTGCGATACCCTGTAATTCAACTTCCTTTCCTTTCAAAAAAAAATTTAAAAGCTATTGTCTCCAAATATTGTAACCATTATACTCCTAGTACAACATCAACACCTCCCATTAGAATGGAAAGAATTGGACTATTCAATACATATTCCCCCATGGTTAGCTTGATATTATGGAATTTTCTAGAGTAATTTATAGTCCCTCCATTTGCAACCATCACTTGAGACTCTGGTGTTGGGTATAGGAATCAAGTCAATTCCTTTGCTACCTTACAATGAATAAAATTATGGGTATTACCTGAATCAATCAACACTGTTACATTTTTCTTCTTGACATGTCCTTCTATCTTGAGAGTTTGAGGAGTGGTAATTCCTACCAATGAATTACAGGATATGGTCAGACTCATTTCTTCTTTCTCTAGGGTTAGTTCCTAGTGTATATCCTCTTCTTTTGAAGTTTATTGTTCATTTTCTTCCTCCACTTCACAATCTATGTAAAATAATTTCTTCTCAACACACTTATTACCTTTAGTGTATTTTCTATCACAACTATAACAAAGCTCTTTTGCTCTTTTTTCTTCCAATTTTTGTGGTGTCAACCTTGTAGGTTGTGGAAGTCTAGGAGTAGCAACACTTCCATATTTATAGATGTGAGTGGTTAGCTTCCTTATAGCAATAATTTTACTTTCAATTTTTCTTGCCAACCTGAATGCCTTCTCCAATGAAACATGTTCCCAAAGGAAAACCTCATGTTGGATGTCATCCTTTAAATTTCCTATGAAGACATCAATCATGTGTTCCTCTGGAATATCAGTTACCCTTATATTCAATTTTTGGAAGTGCTCAATGTGCTCCACCATTGAACCCTTTTTTTTGAGATTTATAAATTGGCTAAAGAAGGTGTTTCTCTTTGTATCCTCATAATGTGTTATCATTTCCTTTGTAAAAATTGACCAAGTGAATTATTTTTTACGAGAGCAAAGAAATCAATACCATACAAATGTATTTTGTTCTAAATGTAAATTTGCAAGGCATACCTTTTGTGTGTGTTTTCAAATTATAGAGATCAAAATATTGCTCCATCTGTAGTAACCATGTTACAAGATCCTTGCCATCAAACTTCCTCATATCAAATTTGGAATATGGTGGGTCTTCAATCCAACATTAGAGTTTATGAAATCACGATTAACATTTATTTTGTTCTCATCATGAATTTCCTGTACTACCTTTTCGCCATTAGGAATCATTTCTTATATCAACTTTGTCAAACCTTCCTTCAAACCTTCCATTTTTGCTTTTAGATCATTCTTCATGTCTTCCATGTTGTCTTTCATTTTTTCATCTATATTAGCTTCCATTTCATCCATCTTAGCTTCCATGCCATCCATCTTAGCTTCCGTGCCATTCTTCAAACCATGCATCTAAGCTTCCACGCCTTTCTTCAAACCATCCATATTAGCTTCCACACCTTTCTTCAAACCATCCATATTATCTTCCACACCTTTCTTCATAACTTCCATTTCATTTTTTGTTTCTCTTTGCAAGAGCAAAATTTGGTGCACTTAGTCCCTTAATTTTGATATATCATGTTGCAATTCTTCCTCTTCATGAGTCATAGTAGAGACCTATGAGGGCTTAATGGGTGTTGAATTATTTTTAGGGGACATTTTAGAACCCAATACTAATATATGTGCTTCAATATGCCCTTGGAATCACTTCAAACTGATTTTTCAAACAAGACTTATGCAATTTGAAAAAAAATACACACATTTTTCTTGCTTTTGAGGACTGCGATATTGAAACTTATGTATCTATGGAATTTTAGATCCCTGAGATTTTATCTTTAGTACTATAGTAGCCATCTAAATATTATTTCTAATGCCTCAGGTTTGACCTGATTTGGATTCTTCAAGACAAAGTTATTCCTAATTTCCCGCGATGACCTAATTATGGAATGATTAAGTAGAGAAAACTTCTACAGTGTGCCACGTGTCACTATTTCCTCCTTCGACCCTAAAATTGATACATAGTAAACTACAGTCCATGTCATTTCATCCATTTTTTATAGAATTCCGATCTGATGCTCAGAGAGAGAGTTATGAAGATTTTCCCAAGGACACCTCTTTGAGATGAAATTCGGGAGCCTGCAAAAATCCTAACTTCCACAGATCATATCTCTGAAAATATTGTGAACCATGATTTATTTGAAGCTGAAAAACCATAGAATCCAAAGCTTTGATACGAAACATTATGAAACCAACTTCGAAAATAGAATAGAAGAGAGAAAAACACCTTAGAAATCAACCACATCGAGGGGGAAACCTCCTTTACATTACATAAATGAACAATTCTTGGATGATCCAAATGACAAAACCTCCTTTCTATATATAGGAGTCCATGGGGTCACAATATAACCCTAGTCGACCTAAAAATAATAATGTAAGGGCACAATAATAACAATAGTGGGGTTTTATGGGGCGCAATAATAACAATATGGGGACTAAAGTGGTACATCAATAACAATAAGGGGGCTACACTAACAACAATAAGGGACTACACTAGTAATATAGGGACGTAACAAAAACTATTCTATAAATTTTGTTCCTTTTTTCCAAATTGATAAGCATTTCTCATATGTCCTCTTTCTCCCTGCAACTTAAGGAAGCAAACATCAATATTTTATCTCTCTTAGAAACTTTTGAAATTCCACTAGACTGAAATTTATTTTCCCAATCAAGAATAGACATGAACTTTTTTTATCTATTTGGCTTCTTCTACCAATGACAATTCTTTCATTTAAATATGTAATTTCTTGATAAAATATTGAGATTTCATCCATTTTTTTATAGAATTTTGATTGATTCTTCCTTAAAATTAGACAAATTTGTAAATATTGATCTTTGAAAATGTCAAAACTCTATGTTTCCTATTTATTCTCATTCACTTGATATTTAAGAGATTCAATTTTTTGTTCCAAGGTTTTCACAATAATGGAATAATTGTTTTCTGCTTCTTCCTTCTAGATATAGGTTTGATCTTCATGTAATTTTCTCAATTCTTGAATCTCTTGTTCATGTTTTTCACTTTCTTGTTCCATTTTTTAATGAAAATTATTATGCATATTTTCTCTTTCTACAACAAATCCTTGAATTAAAGTAGCAGAATTCCACTGCCATTTTTCTTCACTGAACAATTCATTTTTCTTCAATTTTTCCTCCAAAACTTTTATTTTCTACAAACTGTCATCATATGAAGCTGAAAAATCATTCAAATGATACTGATTGTAATTAACAAAATATCCTAAATCTTGGGAAGATTCCTGAGCTTTTTCTTTTACATCTCCTTAAGCATGCCAACTGAATTCAGATACAGTCTCTAGAGTATCATGTTTTCTTTTATTTTTCTTTGGACAACCAATTTTGTTTGAATATTAAAATAATAATCTTTCAAAGAAGGAATCATATCTGTAATTGGCTCTAACTTAGAAACATATTTAAACAAGTATGATTCCCAAGGAATATTAGTAGAAATCAGTGTTACTGATGCCTGAGGAGATACAATAGATATATTATCCAATTTGTTATATGATTCCATTTTTTGCTCATTTTCCTTGGTGTTGGTTTCAGTAGGTACATGCTTTTCTTTTTCCTTAGCTACTTCCATTTCTTTGAATTCTGCACTTTTTGGTTTCTCTTGCTCTATTTTCTCAAGAGAATTAATGAATATAATCTCCTGTTCAACTGTTTCTTCTTTTTCTTGATATCTTCTTGTACCTTCCTTCTCCTCTTTCATATTTTATATTGTTTTGAATTTATATTTGTTACCTGTGACAACAAAACCTTCTATTTTTTAAATTTCTACCGCTTTTCCCTTTTGAGAAACAATATAGGGTTTTGAACTGAGTTCGTTGAAATTAAATTGCAAAATTTTAGTAGACTTTAACTCTTCGAATGAAATGTTGAGGTGAAAAGCCTAAAATTCTCCCTAAATTTTTGCAATTGTCATCTTGTTTCATTATGCAAGAGTTTGACTCTTTGGACAACTTGCTGAAAATCATCAATGTTTATAAAAATCTCATCGAAAGGTGTTTCCTAATGAATACAATTTTTAATATAACTGTCTGTTATATAATGAATGAAAATGAGACCTTGAGCATCATAGTCATAATGGCGCAGAGTAAATAACCAAATTTCCTCATGCTCTTTGGCTTCTTTGAATCAGTGCCCTTTTTCTCGGATATTAATGTCACCAAAATTTATTGGAAAATTAGGCCAGAGTTTCTTTTGCAACTTACTCAAATTTTTTCCTTTCCCATTCAAAACAACTTGATTAGCCACTTCTCTCAAAGCAAGTGTTTTTGGGATATATCAAGGTGGAATATGGGGACCAACATCACTTCCAAAAACTTTGACATAGCAAAATAATGCTTCTAAAAATCTGTCACCTATTGATTCTAGGTATTCTTTCGTATTATCACTTATTCTAGGAGGTATTGTTCCAAACACGATTTCATGCAAAGGAATCAAAATGTTGTGAAAAATATCATAAAAATGGTATTTAAAATTAGACTCGTAGAGAATAGGAGCATAATTTTGAATCGGTATTTGTTGTTCATATGGGTAATTCCATTTCATGAGGGGAAATGGGACCGAGGAAATAACAACATATATCAAATATGCATACATACAAAACATATATTTGAACCCGAGGGGAGATGACACTGACAATTTTAATAAATTTGTTATATTCTATGACAAGATGTCAGCCGAGTTTAGGCATTTCCCCTCATTCAAAATTCTATGGATTATTGGGATCCATTTAATTTTACAATTCTTAGGATATTATTCCCCATATAATCTACTTAGCATTTTAATAATAAATTTAACAGGCTTCTTAAATATAGCTATGGGATACTCCTTTTTCGATTTGAGCTTGAAATCTTCCTCTTCTTCTCTTAACCGGTCTTTAATTACTATATCATAATTCTCTTGACATTTCTTCAAAGAAGTACTTTGAAACTTATAAATGAATATAACATTAAGTTGGATTTCCAGGGGACTGAACTTATATATGGGTGATAAGACTTCAAATTTCCAAGAGGCTATGACAATTTCTTGATGGTCATATATTGTTCGGGTTTTAATATTAGTGCGAGAGAGATCCATGAAATCGTGTCCTAATAGGGAAAAATTCTAGCCCTAGTTGCTACTTTATGTAACTTTTTTGCTTTGATTTCTTCAAATCAATTTTTCTTTGTTTGAGTAGCTCTTTTATTTTTTAACCATTCTCTTTGCTCAAAGAATTCACATATCTCCTCCCAACTCATCGTACCTATTTTTTGTGTTTTGTAGGTTGAATCTAAGATGAGTAATGCATTTAAGTTGACTTGTTGTGCTGGTGCATCATCCATCCACTTAATATTTTCTCTAATCTACTCTATTTGTTGCTTTGATGCAGTGAAAATTTTCCCTTTTTTCCCTTTTTATAACATGTAAATAGTAACAAAGGATATACAACTATTGATTACTTAAAATTTGAAATTGAATTTAAGAATTTCTGAAAGAAATAACATGATGTTACACAAAAAAATTTGAAACTGGTACAATGTTTCCTTAATTCAGTGCTTCTTCCAATAGGACTTAAGAAAAGAGTATGCAACCACCCTAAAATATTAAATTTTCCATTGGATAATTTTCCCTTTTTTGCATTTTATGAGTTGTTAACACTAATATATATATAAGTTTTGATTATTCAAAATTTGGAATTAAATTCAACGATTTGTAAAAAATCAACATTATGCTTACACATAATTTTTTGAAACTGGTACTATGTTGCCTTAATTCAGTTCTTCTTCGAGCAAGAGTTAAGAGAAGAGAATTCAGGAAAAAGACCCTAAAATCTTAAATTTTCCACTAAAGAGTTTCCTTGTTTTGGAATTTTATGACCTGTAAATGCCAATACTCGATATAAATTTTTTGCTAATTTAAAATTTGAAAGTGAATTCTAGAATTTCTAAAAAAAATGATGTTATGCTTACACATAGTTTTCTGAAACTAGTATTGTGCGTCCTTAATTCAAATTTTCTTCTAACAACATTTAAGAAAAGAGCATGCAAACAGAATAGCCTAAAATCTTAAAATCTTGTTTAGAAAAACATGAAAATTGTAGATAAACATGTGTATTACTTTCCTGTAAACAAGGGAACTATTTTTTTTCATGAAACTATATAACAAATAATCAATTGAACATCAAACAAAAATTTTTGAAAATGTTTATTAAAAAGTGCACTGCGCACAAATGAAAAAAAAAAATTATTTTATTCGAGTGATAATACGGTTGGGAGGTCGAGCGGTCGGGTGTTTTCTTATTTTATGATTAACTTGTTCTATATCGATTTCGACTATAACATAGTCGGGTTTTGTATTTAGGTCAGGTAGTCGGGCAGTCAGCTAGTTGGGTAGTCGAGAGGTCAAGTGGTTTTTCCGCATTTGATCACCTGTGAACAGTAACACAATATATATATGTTTTCCTTATTTAAAATTTGAAATTGAATGCAGGAATTCGTAAACTGATACTCTGTTTACACATTTTTTTTGAAAATGGTATTATATTTTCTTAATTCAACGTTTCTTCGAACCAGGTTTAAGAAAAAAAACATGCGGGAAAAGCACTCCAAACTCTTAAATTTTTGTTTAAAATAAAAAAATATTGCAACTAAACATGTTCATTAAATTCTCATAACCAGCTCGACTTTTTTTCTTTTCCTGAATCGAGAAAGCACGAGGAAATTTTTTATTTTTTTAACAAAGAATCAATTGAACGTGAAATGTGAAATTTTCAATATCTAATAGAAATGCACAATGCACATAAATCAAGGTTTATTTATTTATTTATTATTGCGCTGATCGTACAATCAGGAGGTCGGGAAATTATGAATTTTTTGTTTGTTTTGTGATTCATTTATTCTATCACAACCCCAATATATGATATTTGAGTGGGTTCATTACGTCAGGTATTTTGAAAGTCGGGAAATTTTGAGGTCGTTTAGATTATTTATAAAAGAATTCCCAGTTATCCCGACTTGTTAACCGGGTGGTTGAAAGGTCAGGCAGTGGAGAGGTTAATTTTTTTTACAAAATGTTTCTTGAACCGACGTGCGACTTAAGTCTTCGAAAAAGAAAAAATTTGTTTAACGCTTTTGTTTTTTATTTTTATTTTGTGATGCAAAAAAGAAAAAAAGTCTTCTTGTAAACCTAATGAAATGAATGCAAATCATTCAGTGACTTTTTAAATTATATGCTTCATATAAAAAAATTACAGAACATGGGTCATGAAATGAGTGAGTATTGGTTTTTTATTTTGAAGCACAAACAACATTAGTAGTAACACATGTTTTCTATTCCTATTGTGTTATGCTCATGTATTAACTACATATGAGAATGAAAAATGATTGACATATGAAATTCTAGATTCAGTTCTTGTGTGCTACTTACTTAATATTAGTAGTAAAACTCAATCTGTAAATGTCTAAATAAATTTTTGGATTCTAGTTACTTGAAAATAGTAATGAATTCTAGGTTCATTAATTTCTAAATAATTGTTTACATGTGTCATAGTTAAAGTTACTGATGTAGGCAGTGTTTGATAATCACCAAGAAAATTGTTCAGGAAAATTGAAGCATATTATATACGTGTTATACATAGAACTATTCTTCCAAGTAAAATACAAGGTTGTTTTGATTTTTTTTTCCCAAAGTAATCAAAGATATTTTTGGGATAAAAACATTTGAATGCACTTGTATCATGTGTAGCGATATTGCAATGAAAGCAATGAACAAGAACCACATCAAAATAGCAGGGAAAAATGAATAATATACTTTTTGGATTTTGAATCTTTGATAAAAGGAGAGTATACCTAAGATTTACACAAATATCATAGTTATATGTTTTTCACTACTTTCCTCTCCAATAACATAGATTTGGTATTATCCTGTACAATGCATAATTCCAAAATCAGCAAGAGGAAATCCATGAACATTGAGTAGGTACATGAAAGGAAATAACGCTGATAAAATTTGTCTCTATTTCAATCAGAACTCTGGAAAAGGAGTAGGAAAATGAAATGTTTCTCAATGATTAGAAGATAAACATTGTGTCCTTTGTTAACAAAAATCTATTAATAAGTACTTTGATGAGGGTTGCATAGAGATGCTTTCTATTTCCAAGGATCCTTAGATTGAATTTATGTTAATCAAAGTGATTCTTATTCATAGCTCACTCAGAAAATACCATCTCTATAGCTCTAGTTAAATTAGATGAGAAAATACAAAGAGAGATATGAAAAATAAGACAAACCTGTAAATTTTGTTATCCTAAGAACGAGGGTAATAGAAGAGTATCCTGAACACATGGTGGTTCTATTTTTCGAAAACTATGAAATATCATGTAAGGTTGGAAACTAAGATAATATAAGCTTTAACACATCAAACATAACCATGTATAGATTGTTTAATATGTGAAAAAGAGAAAATTTTCCCTTGTTCATGAAAGCATGTTTTTTATTATTGTTCTATTATAAAAACAATAGTTAGATTTCACTAGATATCAATATCGATTTGAAGCACATAGGGAGACCTTGTAGGCACCTAGTACAAAAATGAATATATCATAATTTGTCTTGTGAAAAAAATACCTTATTATGAATGTAAAGAAAAAAATTCAAAAAGGACAAGAGTAAAACATGATATTTATGACTTGTTGGTTTACGTAGAAATGAGCTTCACATCATTCATGTTTTTGTAGTTTCTGGATTCAGTGAGCCAATGTGGCAACTTGTAGCATTCTGTAAGCAGAAGAACAATATAATACAAAACCCATAAGAAAGGAAGAATAATGGATTATTTGCAAAAACACATGATGAAATAAATACTAAGATTGAAAATCACAAAATTATAGGGAAAATTACCCATGATGAGATTAATTATCATATTAACATTAAAATATTAAAATCTACAATGCATGCATACTAGTCTCAACTTCAAAAATGAGTGCATTATTAAATGTATCATAATTATGTGGATGCATAATACTGGTATACTAAGTACATCAAATTTTAGATTATATGGTACTCAAAGTGTATTTTATAAAACTTCCCAACAATATTAAATAATAGGTAGTAAGTGCCTAAAAACACATACCTCTTTATGCATAAATTTATGTTTTTCTGTTCATTCAGCCACTCCATTGTTTTAAGTGTGTGGAATGTGTTTTGGATTGTCATTGAGGTCAGTTCATTGATTGATTCATAATATTGGAACAATAAAAATAGTTGACTGAAGAGCACTTGTAAAAACATTTTTTGTTACACTCCGTAACTATGTTTTAAAATACTCATCTGACATATGTTTTTGATTGGTGTATTCATGGAAATAGTCATTTCTGCCTCCAATTCAAGGTTAAATGAAACTGAATTAACATTGAACATAGTTCTACTACGCTTAATAAATAAAGGGATAAAAACACTTGATTCAATGATTCAATAAATCTCAAAATTTCAGAAGTAGGTGAGTCCAAACATATAATTTTAGTGATATTTTTATCAATCATAATGATTCCCATATTTTTACAGTCAAAGCATAGACTCTAGAGTGATATGAGAGATCAAAAATAAGAAATCAAGTCACCAATGATTCAGAGATTATTTTACAAATTTCTCAATCTCATGTTTACAATATGTCTAGAGTACTAAATTTCATATATCCCTAAAAATATAACACTGAGAATCGAAAAGAAAGGTGTTGAATCATAAATTAATGTATTGGATTAAAATTAGGACTCAAACTATTTCTTGGGGTGAACTAGTTTTTTGCTTGAGCAATGATCCTAATGTAACATTTTGACTAGTCTGGATCAACTCAAATTAAGTAACATGAAAAAAGTATATACATCATGAGAAACTAATGTGTTTAATAAAAACCAATCACACTTAGACATTAAATCCATAAACACACCAATATTTGTATATTTATTGAGCTAGAATCGATATATACATATGTATTACAGAGAAATTGTATGAAAATGATTCAAACCCTAACTATCACAATGTGAGTTATATATATATTTTTTTTCCAGATCATTAATCAATCCTAAGTGTATTCATACACTATGAATCATAATTTCAAATCAATATATGTAAACGCAGACCATATGATTATGAAAATCAAAATCCAAACTTGTATATTTATCTATTAGTCTTTGAAATTGTGAAATAAGGATGTCGAATCATTCCTTGGAACTTGTATCGGTCTTTTACAAACTAAGTAAAAGAGATAAATATCTTTCATAAACTCAAAATACTTGTATCAGGCTAAGCCTTCTTGTCATAGAGTGCTACAGAGCACGTTTCCCCAAATATTGATATCATATCAATGTTAAATCAAAGGGAAAAAAGTAAAATGAAAATGGGATAAAATGAGATTGTTGATATTGATACCTTGATGCAACTCTTAATAGTTTTTAGAGGAAAAATGACTCATTCAAATTTCAAAGTATAAATGAAATATCAAATCAAACACAAATCGATATGATATTGCATATCACAACTATTAACATAAAGCAAGTTAAAATCATATCTAGGTTGAGGAAGTAATGTTACTTCAAACAACATTACTTTGTACAAAATATACATAATAGTGTTCACAACAATTATCAATGAATCAACCATTAAAACACTATAAGAAACAACACGTGCACAAAAATGAGATATAGATTATATGTGCATAAATAAAAACAATACATTACAAATGAGGTATGCAATTATGATGATACCTCCCACAAGTAGCGGATGGCTAGATTACTATTAAGAAAGATGAGAAATCACAAAACCATGAATTGAATCAGTCTTCTATTAATCAAAATCAAATTACAACATGGCTGCTAATTCATGGCTCATACATAGATTTAATAGTCTGAGAAACAAGATTTGAATTTGAATATCGACTAGCTAACCCATCATTACAATGCCAGGTTCTATTTATAATCATTACATCCATATTTTTCCTAGAAGAGGCCATAAAACATAGATACAATATAATACTTTTTTTTATGAATAGGGCTCCTCATAATAGCTAAAATATCGAAAAAAAAACATTCTCCCACCCCTGTAACCTTTTCCAAGTTGATCACTAGTATGGTAATATTGACGATATCTTGGATGTGCACTAGTTGACAATGAAAAATTGGTTTCATTGTGGCTTCATTATCGTTCAACACACTATCGAACCATCATTGCTTCAATATGACTTTAGGGTTGCTTGAAGGGGCTTAAACGTGTGCCAAGAGGAAGGATGCCACCCTTCCATGTACTCATCCAAACCTATTAGTTAAACCCTTACGTGGATGGACATGGATGTGATGAAAAATGACCTCATGGTTCCCTTGGTACCAAAATCCTTGTGCTAGTATTGGAAGTGAACTATAGTTCCATCATTAGCAAAAAACCTCAAAAATATTCTTGAATCTAGTTAAAAACATAAGATTTCAATAAGTTAATCAATGAGTACCTCATCATATTGATTATAGGTGTTTGGGGTCAATTTTATGGGGTTTTAGAAAAAAAAGGCATAATAAGCAAAGGGATAGTATAGGCATACAATGGCTAGAGATGAAAATGTTGAGGGCCAACATATCTACCACGCCAATCCTCTTGCATGTCCTCATGCAAGACATACGTAAAATTTGTAAAAATTAGACAATATCAAAACTTCTTATCAACCTACAATCTACTTAGGAGAACCCTGTAACATTTGTCAGAATGTTGAGTCCTCCTTCAATACAGATTACTCTCTTTGTCTACCTCCCTTTGGATCTGGATGGAATGGATTCCAAAAGCATATTGTATAACCTTTTTTTCTCTAGTTGTAACTCCTTACTCTCTTCCTAAAATTTATGACTTTGGGCTTTTAGTTGGTCATTTTCTTTCTATATGTATCTATTAAAAATTTTGAGTTACATGTTCTCCTCTTTCAAATTGTTGATCTTTTTCTTCCTTATTTTTAGCTTCTCGTCCAATGGGTTGATTGGTGTGTAGTGAAACTCCTTATTTTTAGCTTCCGGGCATTGATGCATCCACACTATTTATTCACTAAGATCAATTATCTTTCTCACCTTGTCTAGAGGATGAACCACATTAGGTGGTTCAAAACGTCAACCAAATCCTAATGATGTGATTAACCCGAAAGACATTTTTATAAATTATGGATTACAAAATTATTAGATCTAACGATGTTAGCATATCAAAAAAACTCACACATGCAAACATAACACCATGTTTACCCTAATAAAACTCCAACTTTGAGGAAAAACACAACTAACGTAATTCCATTAGATCCTTGTCCAAATCCATGGCCAAGCCAACCAAGTGAGCTGTCACTGCTCACATTCGTTGGATCATTATAATAGATTTCCTCCCAACCTTTTAAAGGCTCCAAACGTGAATTCCATGGACACAAAACCATGGGAAACCTAAAACCATGGGCCCAAAACCACTACTATTGACCCATCTAACTTTAGCTCTTTCCTCGAGTCAACTTTACCTAACCATGCCCCCTTAAAACTTGACTTGGGGTCATCCAAAATCATCTAAGTGAATCAAAACCACTCACTATAACACTTACCTCCCTCAAATTTTATACCTGGGGTATATTCATGCCCCCTATCACCTAGGTAAAATAATAGACTTTACCAACAATTTTTGAGGGGTACACATGCCTTACTAGGTCATCCAACAATATGCCCATTTAAATGCAATTTAAAATTTGACTCCATTATATTATTATTATTTTTTGTATTATTTCTCTTATAGTACTTATGCTTCCATTCTTTTATGCTGAGATGCTTTGAGCATATTCGTTCCACTTCTCTCCTCGACCTGTCAAAACCCTTAATTATAGATAGCTCCAACTCCCACGATTATTCCAAAATCACTCACATGAATTTATTTTCTAGCATTCCTAAGCATCACTCTCATCCTTGGTTATCCTATAGTTATCCATAACTTATTTCATGACACTACTCATTGCTTTGTATCCAAATTTCACTCCCACCAATCTCAAGGTACCCACTAAGAGCCACATGAAAGTCTCCTATAACTTTCACCGCAACCATCTCACCATAACTAACATTGTATTGACCATGGGAACCATAATTGTAATCCCCCATTTCAATAAGTATACTTTGTCATAGGCACTCCACTGAGACTCTGATCACTGCTCGAAGCGCCCATTAGTCCCTTTGGGCCATAACTAATAAAATTCACCTCTACACTATTGACGCTTATTTTGTCTTCCCTCAAATACTTGGGAAGAAGACTCAACATGAGCAGAAAGCTCAACACAATTATCTTGTTTCTACTCCCACATTGACCATTTTTTTAACAAAAACTAATCCATTCTTACCACAAATTTTTCACTATGATAAACTCCATCACTTTTCTCACTTAGGCATGGATTGATTATTGGCATCCATCTTCAGCCAACATGTTCCAAGTTGAGACACCTTTCACTTCATGGTGGCATATTTCCATCCCACCATTCTATTAATGTAGATTTTCTTTGAATCTCCTCCTATGATGTGCATTCCATCCTTACTCTTAATCACCATTGTAGTTTTTGCAACCACTATTACTATAGTCTCATTGTCACTTGTGCAAGAACTTCCCCGTAAATTAGCAAGAATACATCACTGGTTGATTTCACACTTGAAGCATTTCCTATGTGGAAAAATTGGTGATGCCACCACATTCGATCACCAGAATGTTCATCCCTGCAGCCTCGCTTTGGCAAGAAATGTAAAACCTCGACTGACCATTGGATAAATTTTTCACATGTGATGAAATGTAGACCTCCTCGGCTAGCTCCGGTGATGGCACCAAAACAAGCTGACCTTTCTCCTCCTCACCTGGTACCGGGATGTCTAGATTCACAACAAATTTGCTACTCTCCCTGGTTTGCAAATGCCACTCACTACCTGTATTCTGGGTTTTATTCACAATGTCATATTCTTCATTTGCTACAACATTTGATCCCCCTCACTAGTTTCCTTCTTCTGCATTAACCTAGCACATCTCGCACACTACATGTGTAACATCAAATGAAAATTACAATGGTTGTCCTTATTCCTTGGTGGTGAGATCTCACCATCTTTGATTTCCTTCACAATTCCATCAGGCCATATAAACCCTTGGCAATAGAGGCATTCCAATATTTGGATCTAATACAAAATGTTAAAATTAATTATCAAAGAGACATAAAATATTTACCCAAAGAAATAATATCACAACAACAAAACTCAAACATGCAAACATAGAACCATGTTTATCCTAGGGAAACCCCAACTCAAGAGAAAAACCTAGCTAATAGAATTAGATTAGATCCTTGGTGAAGCTGGCCACGTGAGCCTTCACTTCTCACATCCCCTAGCTCATTACAATATAGTTCCTCCCTTCCTTTTAAAAGATCCATTGCATGGATTCCATGGGCACAAAACTATGGGAAATCAAAATCTCATGGGCCTAAAACCATTACTATTGACCCAATCAACTTTGATTCTTTCCCTGAGTAGATTTTACTTAACATACTCATTTTGATCTTTGAGATATTTTAGAATTATAATTTTAACGAGACCATGGTGGTGTGAGTTCATAAGAGGGATATTTTTGTTTTTATTTACTTGGATTTCCATATTTCCAATACTCTTCCATATAAAATAGCGCAATTTCAACTTTTCAATAGTGTAAAAAATGTAAAAGGATATGGATATGATATTGTAAGGTAAAGGCATACTTTCCATCATAGATCGATGAATTTTGTAGAATTAACAATGGATTTTCACATTCATATTTCAGCAGTTCCTTGGTACCCATTTTTTCCAATGTGCATGTTAATGTGTTGGCTTCATGAATGAATTGTAGGTTTTTCTATGCAATGGGTTATTTTTAAATTATTTTTCTCCAATCCAAGGGAGGCTAGTAGCATGAGACATTGTCTCTTTCGTCACCTTCATAACCAAATTACCAACACAAAAAATATGGCCATCAAAATTTTATTCAAATTGTAGAGTTACTGGGTCATCATACCCCTAGAATCGTGTAATAAACCCTTGCCATTCAAATCCACTGAATAGTTTTCGACATGCATCATGATCTAGTAGGGTTTCAAGAGTCTGAGAAGTTGTCTTTTGCTTATCAACCACCATATTTACAATTACTACTGTCACATAGAAAACATTTTTATATCAATTCCCTACCACTTCAAGTTATGAAAGCCTGCTACAATTTACCTCATTAATAATTTTTCTACCCTAGTTTAGGGTCTAGTCATCAAGACAACACGGTTTTTTTTTGTGATGGTTTCTATTTTAATAAGGAAAAACGGTGGCATGTATATCAATTATTATCCACTATGGATAATTGGTAATCATGTGGAACAATAGAATAGTGGTTGTATGCACATTACATGTGGCAAGTCATGTCAAGATGAGGACAACCTTGATGATTCATTATATGGGAATAATAAAAAAATGACCATCATTATAGTGGACGGGGAAAAAATAGGAGTGTTATATGAACTTGAATAGGGTATACTAACACAATTAACATATTAACACATATTAATTTAGCTAAGGGAAGGTAATGGAAAGGCTTATATGACGATGAAAAATAACCTTAAATAAAGCTATGCAACATAGAATTAGGAATAGAGTATATAAAGAAGGAAATGAAACAAGACGAAATAATAAGTATGAGAGGAATTTGCTTATATATAAATAAAATTCCTTTCGTTTCTTAAAATGTAAAAGTGAATAAGAGATATATTTTACCTCAACGTCAGTTCAATTACCAATGCCTCTTTATAGCTAGTTTGGTGTTGAATATTTAGATGAAGAAGAGGCAAGATTACTTACAATTCTTCCAGTACCAGTTTAAATTTTGACTATTATAATCGGGTTCAAATAAATCTAAAAACTCAAAGAGATCTATTCAACACCCAAAAATAGTGAGCCTCCAGAAAATATCTGCAACGGGGATAATAAACAAGGAGATGAATAGTGAAGGATAATATATTTCAAGATTTCTAACGAAGAAGAAATATGACTTCCTTTAGTCTAAATCCTCCCAAGGATACTAGACATCCTCTTTTTGAAAAAATCAATTTGTCCCTTCTACTTTGAATACCATTCCCCTTTTATTCACACCATGTTGAAGATTACAATTGTTGTCAATTCTCGAACAAAAAATATTAATCACAACCCAACTATGGCACAATTCTTGTCTATATGGAAATATATTTTGAAGTCGAACATAGAAGAAATCATTGGATTAACATCTAATGATGAAAGTTGTTAACCAATCCAAGATCATTCACCTTTGATGTTAATGAGCGTCAAATTGCCTTGATACAATTTTCCAGAGATGAATAGATGTGTTGTAATTGAATATCTTGTAGGATCTTATCAACATGGAGCATTGATGAATCCCCTCATTATAAGTGAGAATTTTTTCCATTGATGTATGCAAACCTCTAGGTACCATAAAAATCCTCTAACTATGACCCCAAATAATGTGTTGAAGTCAATGGGGAAAATCTTGTTCGAAGGAAGGCCCTAGTGATTCCTCCATCATTGAGCATGAGAAAAATAACAATGATTTGACTATGATTAAAATTGTTATTAACAAATAATATGAAAAATTCAGCAAGGGCTAGCCTACCAACAAGTTGTTTTCAAGCAAGCCCATGTCTAGGTACGTCAACAAGTTGATTTTCATAGCTAGAGTAGTTATTTTTCTTTACTTTTGTTTTCCATTTTTTTTTAATGTTTTTACATATATATTTTTTATCTTTGTTTTCTTTTTCTTTTTTCATATACATACATTCACATACATATACACAAAAATGAGAAGAAAACTCAAGTAGAGGTGAAAGAGGGAGTGGAAGGCTCCCCACTCACTACCTCCATCTATCAATGCCACATGACATCTAAGAAAAATATCCCTCTACATATGGGCTGATGATACAACCTCAATTAATAATTATTAACAACAAAGGAATATTTTTCATCATCAATGATTCTCACTCTAACTGAGCCACTACAAAAAATAGCCTCGACTTTTTAGTGTCTCATCCACCGTGAAATAAGATTTCCTTTGGATTTTCTAAATATAGAGTTGAAAATAAGGGACCAATCACCAAGATTGAAGTTCTTTTTCTTAGAAAATTTATCATGTCATCTAGCTTGTTTCTCCTAGACAAAAATGGTGCATTGGATTTCGTCTTTTTGAATTTCATCCAACTCATTAAGTTGAGCAACTCTTTGCTTTTGAGCTTCTATAAAATCTATATACAACTGAATGGTTGTCCTAGATGTCTTTACTTTGAAATCTATGGGAAGGAGAACCTACTTTCCATATGCTAACTCATAGGCAATGAATCCTATAGTAGTCCTTCACACAATCCTATAAGCCCAAAGTTCCTTTATAAGCCTATATGCCCAATCTTTATGATGTAACTGTACTATTTGGTTAGGATGGCTTCTAACACCTTGTTTGTAGATTCTACATGTTCGTTGTCCTATGGATGGTATGGAGATAATTTGTAATGCTTTATACAATACTCATGAATAATCCTTTGTACTAAATTTAATACAAATTGCACTCCATAGTCTTTTACAACCTCTCTTGGAACACCAAAATGGGTAAAAATATCTTGAAAAGGAAAATAAACTATTGATTTTTCACTAGCATGATAAAGAGATTTCACTTCTACCCATTTTGTAACATAATCATTACAAACTAAAATATACCTCTTTTTACGTGTCATTGGAGAAATGTGCCCCAAAAATTCTAAGGTGCGTCTTTCAAAAGGTTTGACAAACACTTAGTGTTGTAAAGGCATTTTTTCAACTTGTGTTGGATTTCCCATCCTTTGGAAATTGTCACAACTATGAACATAATCTTTTACATCTTTAAAAATTGTTGGCCAATAATATCCTTGTTGAAGGAATTTATAGGCAGTCCTCTTGTCGATGAAGCGACCTCCACAATTTCCATCATGGAAGGCCCAAAAAATGTCAAACATCTGATCTTCCCATACACATCTCCAAAAAATACAATTTGGCCCAGTTCAATAAAGATTCCCCCCGACCCATGAGTAAGTAGCACTAATTTCAACAATTTTATGTCTTGGGGAGAGGTGCTAAGGTAGCTTACCTATGTCCAAATAATTATATATATTTGTGAAACACAACATGTTAGAATTAACATCAAATAAATTTTCATCAGGGAGACTATCATCCATTGGACTAACTTCATCACTAATATGAATACAGAAAAGGAAATTTGCTACCAAAATTTCTTTTCCTAGTCTATCTACAATAGTAATGTTAAATTTCTATAGAAATAGAAGCCATCTACTGTTCTTTAGTGATAGGTTTGTTCATCATAAATTTGATTAAAGAATGATAAATATGTATGAAAACTTCATAATCATTTATATAGTGCTTAAACTTATTTCTAGCATGTACAATAGCTAAAAATTCATTTTCAGTAACTGTATAATTGAGCTTTTCTGGCACTAATTTTTTTCTTATAAAATAAATAGCATAATATGATTGATTTTCTTTCTGGCCCAAAATATCTCAAAGGGTTGTGTCTGAAGTATTTGTAAAAATGTGGAACTAGAGGGACAAATTTGTCCCTCGAAGCATTGGTTTTGTAAACAACTTCTCCTTGAGAGCTTCAAAACTAGCTTGGAAACATGAGTCCTTAGAAAATTCACAGAAAATTCAGCATCTTTCTAAAGTAATTTAAGCATAGGTGCGGTTATTTTTGTAAATTTTTGAATAAATCACCTATAATAACTAGCGTTACCCAAGAAAATTCTTACCTCCTTTTCCATTCATGGTGCTGAAAGGTCCATAATAAATTTGAATTTTGTTGGATCCACCTTGATACATGCATAAGAAATATGATGTTCAAGAATAGTCCTCTCTATTAATAACATTCTACATTTTTTCTTACTTAAAGAAAACTTGGCTTCTCCGCAACGAATCAACACTTTCTCAAGTTTATCAAGTTATTCTTTAAAATTGTTACCATAAATAGAAAAATCATCCATATAAACCTTTACACATTCATGAACTAAGTCAGAGAAAATAATTATTACTAAATGTTGAAAAGTAGCGGGGGAATTACATAAACAAATGGTAAAAATCTATATGAAAATGTCCCCCACGGGCACATAAATGTGGTATTATGTGTTGAATTTCCACGGCACTCGAGAATCTGGTTTGGGTCTTAGAATCTCAAATTAAAACACACCCAAATTCCATAACATACTACTTTTCACAGTGGAACCTACACACATCAGTGAATCAACTAGTGCACATGAAATTTTTTAACTTTTTCAAACCCACTACATGCTATATTACAAGCTAGAATACAACAGTCTTAGGGCTCTTGTACCAGGAATCTTGGCCCTTACAAGAAACCCTAATACTAGGACATAACTAGGGCTTGGTGTCAGTCACTTTTATAACCAGTCTACCATGAATAAGACACACTTGACCTGCTTGTTGATGTGGCCCCACAACCCTTTCAGTCCACGTGCCTTGAACACATCTGGTGGGTCATCTTTCCTTCCCATATGCTGGTCACTACAACTACATCTTAGGTTCCCAACCTACCAGTATTAGTGACCATAGCTCCTTTTCTGCCATTGAACTTTGCCTCGTCAATATTCCCTCTATAATTCCTCGTACTCCATTGGGATGACTGCTCATTGGGTCTTCTGGAATTTCCCACATTTCACTAAAGTATTCCCATATGCAACTCTTGAACTAGGGCTCTAAATATCCCTCCTAACATTCCATGGCTCCTTTCATGAACCTATACTTGATTTTTGCATCCTACACTTCAACCTGCATTGTTCACAACTTTGTTTTTAAACAATGCTCACTCTTCCAAATCATCCCACTAGTCATTATTTTGGATACTCCAGAATGTTGCACCTAGGGCACACAAAATATTCCCTAAATCTATGAAAATCAACTATTGATCCCGTCATTGTCTTTATTGCTCACATATTTGTGAAACTATAATCAGAATATTAAATGATATAGGGTTTCCAAATAATTTTCCCTCGCACTAGTTTTTTGATCTTCAAACTAAAAATCTAGGGCTTCCTAAAGCATTGTTTCTCATGATCTATAAGAAAACTTCCAAAACCAAATATTTTATCTTCTCTTCAAGGCTTAATTTTCTCATTTTTCCACTTCTCCTCTCTACTCAACTGGGTGACACCTTCAGCCCATATTTTCATTATGCATAAATCTCCAAGTTTGTGGCCCTAAACACAGTTGGTATCCACTCTAAGAATCCATGTTTAAGGGTTACAACTCACTATGGATGCACGAATTCTTGCCATTTTAGGGACATAACACTAAGACAATCCTGCGTAGAATAAGAATCCCTCATCTAGGGCTTATACACCTTTTTCCTAGTCTTTAGGGCATACCTTGTCCCCATCCTCTTAGGCTCTCATCTAGCCTATAATCTACCATTTGGTGGCCCTTATTCCTCACCATACAGGACCCTCCTTTTCTAACAAGAAACATACTCTTCTTCTATTATTACAACAAACCTAACCTTTAGATCCAACCACATATACAAGCACACCATCAATGGCATTATCATAGGGTTTGAGATTTCATCTCTAAGTATCTTGTCCCTTCTTTCCATCATGAAATTGTGTGCATATAGTAAAAAATTCCTAGGTTTTAGCAACATAGAATAAACCCCCACTAGGGCTTGGCCTATTCATTGAATAAGGTCTCAATTCTCATGCACATATCTTCCTTCTTGGGGGATGAGTGTTCTATAGAACCTTCTCCACATTTCTATGAAATTTTGGCCTTATTTCCTTACTCATATCAGTCTTCCCATGCTCCCACGTGTCCTCCTTAGGTCTTTGTGGATCCTAAGGTACTCATACCTTCTAGGATAGAATCACTTGATATTTTCCATCATGGATGTGTCTCCAAGTGATATACATTTTACGTTTATATAGATTTTATTGGGCGACAGCTAGCCCTCCAAAGGATCATCTTGAAGCCTAACTGAGTTATAATTTTACAATAATAACCCCAACTAAATTAAGTAAAGGGTTTATTTCACTTAATTAAAACCCTTCATTGTTCCCTTAGGTTCCCTTAACTCCTTTAAAGGGTTCCACTTGCAATAATCAGTAAACAAAAATATTTCTTCTTGTTTTCACACCCACACCTTTGATACAAAATCCCAATGCTTGGATTCTTTTACCACAAACCCTTTGTGACCACAATTCACAATCCTAAGTCCTAGGCTTGTGGAGTAGCTCCCGAGCTACACAATTTAACACTCCATATTATAGAAGGAGGTACTTCCGCTATTTGGAAGTATCCATCATTACTAACAACACTAGCGCATTTGGCATCCATCATTCCAGCATACTTTGTAGAATGAATCAAACTATCTATCTAGTGTCTCTACCACATCAGATCTTGAAGATCTCAAACTTCCATAGGGTTTCTCCTTTTGAACCTAGACTCCCTATAAATAGACACGATCTCCAATGGCTCATATTACTTCCATTGTGCACACTCTGGTCCACAGGCCCTTCAAAGTAACTTTGATACCATGTTGAATTTATGTGACACTTGAGAATATGGTCTTGTAATTAGAATCCCAAACACATACACACCCAAATTCCACAACAATTTTACTTTGCACATGACAAATTTTAACTTATTAGACCCACTACATGTTATATTACAAACTAGAATACAACAATATTAGAGCTCCCATACCAGGGATATTGTACCTTACATACATCCTTGATACAAGGACACAGCTAGGGCATGGTGTCAGTCAGTTTGAAAACCAAGACACACTTGACCTACTTGTTTATGTCAAACTTCACAACCATTTTAGTCCATGTGCCTTGAGCACATATGGGAGGTCCTATTTCCTTCCCATCAATTAATCACTATAGCTACATCTTAGCTACCCATCCTACCACTATCAGTGCCCACAACTCCTTTTGTGCCACTCAAATTTGGCTCATCAATCTACCCATTAGAAGTCCTCCTGCTCCATTAACATGATTGTTGATTGGATCTTATATAACTTCCCACATTTCATTGAAATTTTCCCATCTGTAACTCCTGAAATAGGGCTCCAAGTTTACCTCCTATCATCCCATGGTTCCTTTCATAAACTTGTTGTTAGTGTGAATTCTAATCGCAAGCGTATGAAAAAATCTCACTTTAGATGTGCATAACAAAAAACCCTAACATAAAAGATGGTTGTCAATTTCCTTAGACCTGTAGTTAGTGATCATAATAAATGCTACAGAAATCTAGACCTATGCAGTTAAAGACATTAAACAAAAAATAAAAGCAAGAGTTTCCCCATGCATCCAATAGAAAAGACAAGAATATTTTTTAAGAATTTTGTATTGATGACACCTGGGAAGGGAACATAGAAATATGTTACTAGTCCCCCTCAATGGGATGGGTTCTTGTATGTCCTCAGTGCTTCAGATCTAAGATCTCTCTCTCTTGATGGTGTAGAAAACCAGGACAAAAATGGAACTCAAGGGGAGCTCATAAGCAAAAAGGTAGAAAAATATGACAATGATGGAGGATCAAAGCCAGACCAAAATTATAGATCCAAAGTGATATTTAGGCAACAAAGGGTAGTGATTGAATGGAAAAACCCTTCTATTTATAACAAATTTTGAGTTACTCTAGATATTGGTGCATAATAAAATATTAATAACCAAATCTAGATCCAACTTTTATGGAATATTTTATTATTTTGTTGGAGGGAAGAGGAATTTGAAATTGGTCAAATCCCTTTATTTGTAAATAATAAATAAATAAATGATTTATTTATTATTTTGAGAATATGGTTGAGTAATAATTAAATAAATAGTGATTTATTCAATTATTTATAAAAGATTTAGTCAAATTTAACAAGGAATATTATTTAAATAATGTTTTAAATAATTATTCCTAGAATATAATAAGATAAATAGTGATTTATCTAATTAATTATCATGTTTGGGGTTCAATATGACCAGGAATATTAGTTAAACTGTGGTTTAATTAATTATCCCTTGAGTAAAACCAAACAAATAGGGATTTATTCAATATTTCCTCATGGGGTTTCATGTTTAGACCATAAAAAACTTAATAAATTATGGATTACTACTTTATTTTTCATAGTGAAAGCAATTTTACTAGGTGAAAATTGGTCTTACATGGTGTACTTTGGTCCATCTAATAGTAATAGGTTATATGAACAAAAATTGGTGTAACAGATTGCCCTTGAGCGTGCGAGCGTTAGGAGCTAATCGTATGACCAAAGTATGTTGTAAGAACTCAATCACTAGACACCGAAGGGGGAGTCAGAGAGAGAGAGAAATATAAGGTAGAATAAATCACTAGAGGACAAGACCCTAAGGAGGTGAGACTTACAGGTGCGGCAAGTCTCTTTTATGAGTGAGTACCTATTCTACATGAGGCGGGGAAGGCATACCTATGCCTGCCAAGATAACAAAGTACAAAGAATGATGCGTCCAGTAAACAAGGGACTGAACTATATAGTACATGATAGCATAAACATGGGCTAGATAAAAAACATGATAATGGATCCCAATACATACTGTTCTTGGGACAACAACTAGGACTTATACAATAATATCAGAGTGCATGAGATATAAGTACAACCAAAGAGGCCCTGTAAAATAGGAAAGGGCTCTGAAAATATGAATGATACATGAAAAATAAAAGGCGCTACAAGCAGATGAGGCCGGAACCATAAAATATATGGAGCTTCATCCAAGACTGTAGTAGAGAAGTCATCTAGGTATTTAGGGGGCGACCTAAAGGGCCACCCCTTCATGAGGTCTGAAACATCTCACACACACCCGGGAATCACAGGTACAATCTGTTGCATCATTGAACCATCGATTATATGAATATTGATCATTCCATAAGGATTTGGAACTGAGAAAAAATCAAGTCAAAGTGCAATAAAGAGTCCCTTTTCCTGATCCAAGGCATCAAACAAGAGTGGAAGCTAGAACCAAAGTACATTGCCCTCTAGACCTATCTTCTTTAATGAATAAGCTAATGTCAACAGAAGGAGGTTCGCCATAGGTGAGGCAATAAGGGATCCTTAACTAAGGCATGAGGCATAATAGTAGAGCGACTGATAGTCTAACACCAGGGATAATGGTGGAATGGTGGGCGACACGAGAGAGGAATGAAGCAATGAATGGTGGATGACTATAGCGGGATACTAAGGGATTCAGGATAGACTCCATGAATGCGATGATGAATCAACTCGGATGCTCTAAACATGGGTGACTCAATGATGCTGCCACACAGAATAGGCCCGGTGGGGACCATAAAAACATGAGTAAAATATGGTTACTCACGAAAAAAAATCAACATGAGCATGGACAATTATGTGCAAAGTGGTGCCCCAATTACAAGTGTTGCAAGTGAATAAATTCGATTTTGAGGAGTGGTGAAGTGACCCTTCTTGGAAAAAATGTGTCCAGGTGAAGTATCAAATCACAAAAAAATAAAGGATACCCATTTGAGAGCTCGGTGACAGCTCTTCAACGGTGCTGATGGTTTTTCAAACCAAGCTATGATTGGGTTGCAACTAGAAAAAGAAAAATATGGGGTATTTCTTTTAATAAGGAATTTTCCCTCCAATTGGATTCATTTTCAAGTGTAGTTGTTGTGAATGTAGAGAGGAGAAAAGGCCCTAAATCTTATGACAGTCGTAGCGAACAAACTGATCGTTGGAATTGAGATCTGTTAGTTGCAGGTAAGAGGCCTAACCCTACTCTTTCAATTCAGTGGATTAAAAGTTCTGTTTAGGTACCCAGAGCTCATGAACATGCCAGGTCGCGCTTTTTAGGGTCTGTTATGTGACTTGGGTAGTAGGTACTAGGAAGAAAACTGTGACCTGTCCCAAGAAATGACCTAAAAAGTGAGACCTCTCAGAGAAAGGATTTTCAGTGTTGTGTTTGGTTGAGAGCTGGGATTTTTATGGTTGAGGGGAATAGCTTCCCCCAAGCCTGTTATGGTCATGCTAAATGTATTTAGAAAATGGGAATCTAAACACACTTTAATGATGTGGTTCACCATTTGTTTATGTTATGGTTATCTTCTATGGGAAAAATGGATAGATGCAGTTCAAGAAAGGAAATTGAGTATTACCAATCTATTTTGGTAGTGTATATATGAAGCAAATGGAATATATTTCTGGGTTTGCATACATGGTGTCACTATCCCAAAGCATAGATTTGGATATAATGAACTAGTGCTTACCTAGAAAACACACAGTTTGGTCAATAACAATGTCTAAGGGACTAGTTTTTTTATTTAATATGAAGTAATAATGAGGGGGATCATCCATAGAGTGGTCTGAAGTGATATGGGACTCTAGAGGTTCTTCTAAATGGGGAATAATAATGGTACTAGAGTCGACACAACTAGATGCACTAGGAGAGTTATGGAGAATTGCTTCTCCTGGACTCTCAAATATGGGTGCCCCCTTACCCAAACATTGGGTGTTAATGTAATGGCCACAAGGTGTATGTGGTTCAAATGCATGGGTTCAATGTAAGGGGGGATAGATAAAGTTAGGGGTGGTGATTTATTCCATAATGTTGTCATCATAATAGAAGATGGGGTGACTGGTGGAAGAAAGACCTCCTGACGTAGTGAATCTACCTGACTCATTATCATGAGAAATTAGGTTCACATGCATATCGTCACATAGGGTGACTGAAAAACAAGTAGATGAAGGATCCACCGATGTTGAGCCCACGGTGATCGCTGAAGGGAGGTCAGGCAAAACAGAAGGGGGAGTCCCATGGGGGTCTTCCACTGTGGATCTCATAGATGATGACAGGTAGTGGATAGTGGCTGAAGACTCAATCATCTCGACATCAGGAGGGGGAATGTCAATGGGAGTGGATGTTTCCTCTAGTTTTTTCGAAGAAAAACTCGGAAGTAAGGGAGCAATGGACTCATTGCGCTCGGCCTCAAGTTGACGAAATGTCGCTAGAGAGGTGTGGAAGTCATCGAGGCAAGGACAGAGGTGAGGATAGTGGGCATGGAAATCACACAAATCAAAAGGGTGATTTGTGTGCAAAGTATTGAGTTTATTGGCTGAATCAGGTAAGGTGACATGGACCTCTAGGATATCAGACTCAGGAAATGCTTCATTGACCATGGGCTTGAGACGAGGCAATTCAAGACACGTATTGGTGGCATGACCAACAACATCACACAAAGCACACGAAGGGGTATGCTTTGGAGGTCGAGGAGGAGCATGGGTTGTCTGGGCAACCTTGTCCTTAGGTGCCTTCTTGCGGGCTTTTCCCCCCTCACTTGAATCTTTCGCAACAAGAGTAGGTTCCTGTTGAGGTGGCTGAGGCACATAAGTAAAGGGAGGGGTCATGGCGACTGGTTGGACCAATGTCAAACAGTATAAGGTTTGGGCTGACCAGGCGGGATAGTGTCTCGGGGATCAATGTACCAGACTGGGATCACCAGGGTCATGTTAGGAAGAGACAAGGTATCCATAATAGGTACCGAGAATACTCCAGGAGGGGCAGTAAGAAACGGTATCTAACCAGAGGGTTAATGGCCAGGTGGGACAGCTCTAAGATGGTTAAGGCCTAGAGGAATCATTCTAGGGGCGTAGATAGGTTCATGGATATAAGTTACAGATGAGGGGCCTTGAGGAGGTAGTATTGAAGGCTCACTCGAGAAGCTAGGAGTAGGTTGTAGAGGGTGGGGCTGCTGACTAGTCAAACCAGTTCGTTTGAGGTCGGACCAAGACAATTGAATCATGCAAACATTCGACCAACTGGGATCAGAGATAACTGTAGGGAGACAAGGGAATGAACCAAGCAAAGAGGAATATTTATAGACTCCGAGTGAGACATTGTTCGGAGGTTCGAATATTTTTTTATTGGTCACCGAAGAGATGATGGACCCAGTGGAGGTCTGAGACTTCAGTTCGTAATATCTCAACTGGTCGATGGTGACGATATTTATGTTGTGATGAAAGCACATCTTACGATGAACTGAATATGGGACAATAGACATTGCATAATTGTATCTATGACCCAATGGAATATTGTAGTCTAAGGGGGCATCAATGACTTCTACGTCAACATAAACAATCTTTCCCGCAAGAGTAATAGGACAATTACGGAACATGCCAAGGGGCTGGGAAGAGTGGCCATCCCACACTCAGAGGGTGATAGTGAAAGGGGCTATCTCAGGAGATCTGAGTTGCTTCCAAACCCAAGCGGACATCACACAGGTGGATGCCCCCTCATCAATGATATAATGGGAGATGTTGGCATTCGGGATCTTGAGAGGGATTTGGAAGGTGACAGAAGAAGGAATGGGGGGATGTTCTAGCCTGTTAACATCGAATATGATCAAATGATCATCTAAAGGATCCATAGCGCCCATGGCAGTTAGTAGACCTTTTCGTTGTGAAGGGCACGACTGGAGGACTTACAGCATTTACATGGCTGCATGGGATTTCGCCAAGTCATCTACTATAATATATGAATGGGCAGCTTTACCAGAAGTATCATTTCGGTGTAATGGTCCCTTGGGGATCTTGGCATGAACCTCTGCCTTAGGCTGACGGATCAGTAAAGGATCATTGGGTGTCAAAAGAGGCTCTGTGGGACCTAAAGAAGGGAGCTCGAGGACAGATGTAGCGGGGGGGCTTGTTGTACTAACGAGGCTGAGTTTGATGTTTGAGGTCAATGGTAATGGGTTGGTCAGAGTTCATCATGATAATATGGTAATCAGAGGTACCATATGTAGGAGGTTGAGTGGCCACCTGACTTTCAGGGGGTTGGGTAGCCATGAATCCTTGCTGGGGGAAAGGATTATTAAACACAACTGGCTGGATAGGGGAAGCATTTGGAGGAACCGAATGGGAGGCTTGTTGTCCTCAGGATGTTTCTTGAGCTTACCACATCTAACGCATCTGAGGTAAAAGAGGATAATCATGGGTGTAGTGACCATAGACACCGCAACAAGAACAAGTTTTGTTCGTGCGAACTAGCATGTCTTGCTTGGGCTGAGTGCCCTGTTGCTGGGTTGCAGTGTTAGGTGCATTCCCTTGGGGCTTGTTTCCCAGATTACCTGGGGTATATTAGTTTTGGTTTCCTTTCCTCTTCTTTTTGGAAGTAGGAGGATTATTCGCACCCTCCTGTGCATACACTTGACCTTGGGGGGGTGGTGGTTGCTGTTGCAGGGGTTGAGAAGGAAAGCGAGGCTGAGGTGATAATTTTGGAGGAGCTGGGGCACTAGGCTACAGATATAGATAATAAAAAGTTTGGGAAAAATTTGGGTAAACAGGTTGGGCAAAAGGAGGAGACATGCCATATCCTCGATACATGCTACCAAGAGGGGGAAAAGTGCTGGAGGAGTTGGCCCCTCACTGAGAGAAACCATAACCCAAGGGAGGATGAGTTTATGGATGAGAAAGGGCTCCAACGATACCATCGGTGGCATGGGATTCCCTTGGTGCGTTGGTACCACTGAGTCTAGGGATATCAGGTAAGATGGTATAAAATTAACCAGACTATGCGTAGATCAGGTCATATTTCAACGCAATCTGGAGGGCAGCTTCTTTGGTATGAGGGAAATGAGATGTGACATATTTTCCAATAGTAGGCAAAAGGGATATGAGAAACCAATCCATGTAGACACAGTCTTTGAAGGTAGGGGCTCAACATAGGCTCTTTCTTCTCCACCATTCATGGACATGATCAGATAGGCGGGTCACAAACAGAAGTAAGAAAAAAAAATCCCTAGAAAGAGTCGCAAAAGTAGTATGAGTGATTTGAAAATGGGTTGGATAAATTTTTATGCTTTTCAAGAACCTCCCACTCAGTTAAACAAACAAAATATCTAGCTTGTACTTGATTTTTGCGTAAATTTATACTTGAAACGCGTGTATGTTTTTTAACTGTTTAAGTGCTTTAAGTCCATTTTTTTTTCCTAAAATTAAACATGTGCAACAAAAATGTAATCTAGCAAATAAAAATCAACACATAATAGCAAATTTCATCTAGGAGTTCACCCGAATATCGTGGGCTATGTCTCCTTGAGCTCTTGTCATCTTGACTTGGCTCTTTGGGATTATGGAAAATTTCTTTTACAAGTTACAAAAATCTACTCCAATGGTTTATTGAACTAAACCAATGGGTTTAGAATACCATCTATATCCCTGTCATGGTTGTCATCACTCTGAAAATAGATATAGGCACCCTTAGACTTTATTCCTTTTATTTGTGCTCTTGAGCTACACTGAGATACTCTATGGCACTAACTCCTTCAGATTTATTTTTCTATCCATGAAACCTCACCTACTATCTCCAGTACATATCAGACTTCCAAAATAGACTAATCGTTTGCTCCAAAAGAGCACTTCATCCCCAATCTAGGCCTCCCTCCACGGTTGGCCCTCGGCTGCCCAAAAATTCATTGTTGCTCTTTGACCTTCAGAAGTCTTCAAATAACTTTGAAAATCTCTTCAATGGATTCATAGTATCAAAAATAGTCAGAATAGACTATTGGTTCACTAATATTCGCCTCTGGCTACTTCAGTTTCACCTCCAATACCTGGTGGCACCCCCTGGCTCTAGGGTAAAATAAAATTTCTATGTGGGTTCTCAACCTCTATAAGTCCTCAAAAGCTTCTTAAAAATCCTCCAATGGATTTATAAGTATCAAAATATTTATAAATGACTATTGGTTTGCTAAATAAAGCCTCTAGTTGCACTGGCTAGGCATCGAACTGTTGTTGGCACTTGCTAGCCCTAGTGACCCCTAGAAATTATCTAAGAATTTAAGCCTTCAAAAGTCCTCTATGGGCTCTTAAAACCACACCATTAGTTCCAGAATGTCTGAAACATCCAAAATTTACTATTGGATTACTGAGAAGGGCCTCTAGCTGCATTGTCTAGGCCTCAAACTGCTGCTGGCCAATGGTGGCCCTCGTGGCCCCTAGAACTTCTATGAAGAAAAAACCTGGTCGAAATTCTTTTGATGGCTCTAAAATCCTCACCAATGAGTCTAGAATGTCTAATATATTCTAAATTGACTATTTTCACTCCAACATTGGTCAAATCTAGCTCAAGATACAACCTGAACTCATTTTGCCCAATGACCCCTAAAAAACCTCCACTAAAAATGGAGGAACTAGACTTAACTCCAGTTAAAAGTGGCATCTCCACCATTTTTGGGGAGCCCACTAGAAATACCACCATACCTGACCGTAGCATTTAATTATAGTGGTTAGGTTGGTCACATGTCATAAAAACGTGGTTAGCCAACCGTGATTTTCGACGTAACCGATGGAAACAACCCGCGGAGTTAGCCGAATCATATGGCATGTGATAGGTTTCGGAGTTTAACCGTCATGAAGACTATTAGGGCTTAAGCCCTCGGTTTTCGGTCGCATTCATATGGGAGGGGTTGGCCCCTCCAAACCACCAAACATGAAACCGTTCAACGATAAATACAACGTGCTTACCATAGAGGTTAAGACACATCGTATAGCCCGAGTGGTAAGAACCTTTGCGTGAAGGCAAGGAGGTCAGGCGGTCAACTCTCGGGGAGTCCACCAAATTTTACTACTCTGTTCTTGGGCCATGTACTAACCTCTGGGCCTGCCACGTGGCAACCTCCAATTGGTTTAAAAATTCCAACGTACAACCAATAATGAATCACATCGCGCCACTTGGAATGACCTGACTGGCCCAGACGGAATATTTTGGGGAATATTTCAAGGAATATTCTAAGAATATTCCATGTAATATTCTCTTTTTAAATTTCCCAAATTCCAGTCAAACTTGGTCAAAGTCAAAAAATTACAATTTACTATACTTTTCAAACTGTGATAACTTCTTCATATGGTGTCAGGTTTTCAAACTGTTTGCAGCGCCAAAATCAAGAAGACGAGATACATTCATTCGCTCATGTTTGGCACACTTCTGAAAATTTTGAATTTTTATATGTCGCTTAGGTCCTTGATCCAAATATGATTAATGAGAGGTGGAGGCCTAGTCAACATACCACTTAGAAGCTTCTCTAGTAAGCGTATGTTGGAACAATCGAAGATGGACAGAGTCATCGGTGATGGATTTAGAAGAACACCACATATGGAAAGAGTGAACATGGTTGGTAGGATCCTCTCCAGCAAGACCTTCGAACTTGGGAATGTCTTAGGGAGCTTGGTTGGCATAGTAGGCTAACTAGGATCATGGTGTATGGGGTCATTAATCAACTAGTTAAAATCAGGAAGACTGAGGCCTGCCATATAAGGTAGTAAGGGAGAAGTCGAGATAGTTCCTATTGCAGTCCCACGAGTATTATTCCCAGCATTAGGGTCGGGGCTACTACCACTGTTAGGTCCTGAGCCAGACATGGTGAAGGTGACAGGAGGAGAGCTAGGGATAGAACTAGAAGGGGAACCTAATGAACTAGACGCAGAGTCAGAATGGAGACTTTGTGGAGGACTAACTTGAACCCTACATGGAGGAGTAAGTCTTCCTAATGGAAACTAAGGATGAAGGCCAAGAATTCTCTTGGATAAACGCCTTGGGCGCAAAATTATGGGAAACAGACACGAATCATGGAAGGAAGAGAGACCAACAAGGGCAAGGAGGTGCAATATCAAATGATTACAATGTCGAAACAAGGGTAGGGAGGTGCAGGATCATTTTATTACAATTTTATAGTCTTTGTCTAGCGGTGTAAACCAGGCGCTCTTCACTTAGGGTGTGTGTGTATGTGATAAGTGTGTTAGTTTTAATTAAACCCAGACGGGTGTACAGAAAAAAAAAAAAAAGATGTTGTATAACAGTAAATAAATCTGAAAATGACAGTAAAGGAAACTGAATATGACAGAAAATAAATATCTAAAGATGCATAAATTTAAAACCAAGGAGGAGGACTTACCAAAAACTAGTCTATGGGTGGGGGAAATCTAGTCAAACACACAAAAAATGGCCAATGGATCTAAAGTTGGGAGGGACAGGGATATAAAGATCAAATCTACTGGAAATAGGTGCAGAAAACAACAAAAAACCAGAGGGAAAAGTGCTGCAAGAAAGGTGGCAAAAAGCTACAACCTGAAGGGAAATAGAGGGGACCCTAAAGGAGGACCAAAAAAAACTAGAAAGAGGTGTTTTTTATGGATGAATAACCACTTTGAAATGGATCTGAAAGTATAGGTTTAGATCTAAAAAAATAACTGAACACACTTAAATCTCAGACGACCTGCTTCAGCTAAACTCCTCCTAAAAAGGTGGAAGCGTATTGAAGCCCTACGAGGCTTGGTTCCTACTTCGACGAGTAAAAAAGAGCAATTAAAGGTCCAAGATGGGTGGAGAGGGAGGTCAGACAACCTTGAAAAATAGCCCAGACAAACCCAAAAAAATCACAGAAAAAATCCCGCAAAAAGTTCAGGTCGCAGTTTCTAACCTGTTTTTCGCTGAGGTCGCAGCTTTTTGGTAGTTTTCCGCTACCTGAGAGTTGAGGTCACAGGTTTTGGCCCAAAAAGTGCGGCCTTCACTTTCGGCCATCTTGGGAGCAGGTTTCAGAAAAAAATGTCATCTCAACTGCGACTAATACTTTTCACCTGCGCAATAGGCCCAGAAACACACTAAAGTTAGAAATTTTATTGTTTTAGGGTTTTAAAGGTTAAAAACAACATCAAGAAATGAAAAATAAGAAGCTAAAGAAAACCCCTAGGGGTTGAAGCAACTGGTCATGCAGGGTTCTAAAAAATGACAGCGGTCGTAATTATAAACCCTTGTGGAGTCACCAATTATTAGTGTGAATTCTAATCGCAAACATACGAAAAAAGCTCACTTTAGTTGTGCATAACAAATAGCCCTAACATCAAATATGGTTGTCAATTTCCTTAGATCTGCAGTTTTTTATCAGAATAAACGCTACAGAAATATAGATCTATGCAGTTAAAGACATTAAATAGCAAATAAAAGCAATAATTGCTTCATGCATTCAATAGACAAGACAAGAATATTTTTAAAGAATTTTGTATTTATGACACCTAGGAAGGGAACATAGAAATATGTTATCAGTCCCCCTCAATGGGATGGGTTCTTGTATTTCCTCAGCACTTCAAATCTAAGATCTCTCTCTCTTGATGGTGTAGAAAACCCAGACAAAAATGGAACTCAAGGGGAGCTCACAAGAAAAGAGGTAGAAAAATATGACAATGATGGAGGATCAAAGTCAGACCAAAAGTATAGATCCAGAGTGATCTTTAGGCAACAAAAGGTAGTGAGTGAATGGAAAAACCCTTCTATTTATAACAAAATATTGAGTTATTCTAGATATTGGTGCATAGTTAAAATATTAATAACCAAATCTAGATCCAAATTTTATGGAATATTTTATTATTTTTGTTCAAGGGAAAAGGAATTTGAATTTGGTCAAATCCCTTTATTTGTAAATAATAAATAAATATATTATTTATTTATTATTTTAAGAATATGGTTGAGTAATAATTAAATAAATAGTGATTTATTCAATTATTTATAAATGATTTAGTCAAATTTAACAAGGAATATTATTTAATAATGTTTTAAATAATTATTCGTAGAAAATAATAAGATAAATAGTGATTTATATAATTAATTTTCCTGTTTTGGGTTAAATATGACTAGGAATATTAATTAAACTGTGGTTTAATTAATTATCCCTTCAGGAAAACCAAAAAAATAGGGATTTATTCAATATTTCCTCATGGGGTTTCCTGTTTAGACCATAAACAACTTAATAAATTATGGATTACTAAGTTATTTTTCATAGTGAAAGAAATTTTACTAGGCTAAAATTGGTCTTGCATGGTGTACTTTGGTCCATCTAATAGTAATAGGTCAGATGACCAAAAATTGGTGTAACACCTGTACTTGAGGTTTGCATCCCACATTGTTCATAACTTCGTTTGTGAACAATCCTCTCTCTTCCAGATATGCCCACTTATTATGATTCTAGCTACTTTAGAATGCTACACCTAGGGCACACAAAATCTTCCCTAACTATATTAAAATAAGTTTCTCATGTCATTGTCTTTAGGTCTCACGGTTCTTCCCAACTACTGTCAAAATATTAACTGAACTTGGGCTTCCAAATAATTTTCCCTCACACTAGTAATTTGATCTCTCAAGCACTGAGAGGGATCAAATCTCTAGAGGTGCAAACCTATTTTTGGAGTGCAAAAATTGAGGAAAATTTTGCATCTCTAAAGATTTGATCCCTCTCGGGGCTTGATAGAGAAATGAATTTTCATTAGGGGCGACATTAGATTAATTAGATTAAATTTTAAATATTAAATGTTAAACATTACTTTTACATTTACATTTAGGTTTACGTGTTTACCTTCGATATTCAATGCATGTAGTGTACTCAAATACAAACCTCTGGGATCCAAATTTATTAAATTTTATAATATTGATATTATAATATATTAATATGAATATTATAATTAATAATAATATTAGTATTAATATTTTAATATTAATATTAGGGTATTTAGCCCTTAGGCTTCACCTAAATAAAACATATTTGGTAGAGTATGGTAAAAAATCTGGGACCTCCTCTCTAATCAACTACGTGATGTTCTTCAGCCCATATTTTCCCTATGCACAACTCTCCAGGTCTTCGGCCCTAGTCAAAGTTGGTGTCCACTCTAGGACTCCATATTCTAAGGGTTAAAACTCACTATGGATGCAAAAATTCTTACCATTTGAGGGAAAAAATAACTCTTATAAAACCCTACATAGAAGAAGAAGCCATCATCTATTTCTTATACACCTCTTTCCTAGTCCCTTCAGGACATATATTTTCCTCATCCTCTTAGTCTCTCATATATCCTATAATATACCATTCACTAGCCCTTATTCCTTGTTGTATAGGACCCTCATTTTCTATCCATAACCACATCATCTTCTTCTCTGATTATGGCCAGCCTAACCTTTAGATGAAACTGTATAGATAAGCACACATGAAATGAAATTATCACAGGGTTTGATATCTCATATTTAAGGGTCTTGACCCTTCTTTCCTACCTCATGAATCTGAATTCACATGATACAAAATTATTGGGTTGTAGCAACATGGAATAAACCCTTATTAGGGTTTTTCCTATTCATAGAAGAAGGCCTCCTTTCCCATTCAAATATATTCCTTCTTGAGGATTGAATGTTCTAGAGAACCTTCTCCACATTTATGAGCAATTTCGGCCTTTTTTCCTGACTCAAATCAAACTTCCCATTCTCCCACTTGGCCTCCTTAGGTATTTGTGGCTCTTGAGGTACTCAAACCTCCTTCTATGATAGAATCACTTGATATTTTCCATCTTGGATGTGTCTCCAAGTGATATACCTCTTGCCTTTATATAGTTTCTCTTGGGAAACATCTAGCCCTCCAAAGGGTCATCTTCAAGCTTAACTAACTAGTACTTTTAGAATAATAACCCCAACTAAATTAAGGAAAGGATTTTTTACACTTAATTAAAACCCCTCAAGGTTTCCTTATGTTTCCTTAACTCCTTTAAAGGGCTCCACTTGCATCAATGAATAAAAAAACATATTTCTTCCTGATTTCACACCCACACCTTAGGTACAAAATCCCAACACTTGGATTATTTTCTCACGAACCCTTTATGACTAAAATTAATAAACCCAACTCCTCATCTTGTGGAATACCTCCCAATATACACTATTCAACATTTTGATGCAATTTGGATATGATTGTAGAGAAACCCACATGTTATCGTATATAGGATATATGAAATTCTGATTTAACAATTTTTGCAATTCTTCCTTTACAATGTCTTTTAATGCAAGATTAATGTGGCGTTGGGACTTCCTAATAAGTTTAGAACTTTCTTGAAGACATATATTGTGTAAGTAGGTACTAGGAGGAATTACATGCATGTCTTGGTATTCCCATGCAAATGCACAAGATTGCTCTCGAAGTACATTAATTAATTTCTCTTCTTGTTCCTTACTAAGATTAGGATTAATGTGTAGAGACTTTCTTGGACTGATCTCAATAGGAATGTTGTTGAAATTTGTGCTTTCTTTCATAACTAATAAAAGAAGAGATAATGAATTTCACAAAGTTTGATATTCATAAAATCACTAAAGATATTATTATATTATATATATGAGACAACTCGGAATATTGAGCTGGAGCCTATGATAGAAAGTAATTGACTCAAAAAAGCATATTCGGATGGTTCTTTTAACTCCATTTATTGTTCAATGGTAAAAATTGGTCATACATCTCCTCCATTTTTATAAGGACCTTCTATCCATAAATAATCTTCTACTATGAGTTTTTTGGGTGGATATGAAATAAGTTTCTTCACTGATGCTCCATTAGAAATGGTCACTTCTCTAAATCTATATCCGATGAAACCATCAATCATAACTATCCAAGGCCTTCCAAGAATTAAGGGGTGGCCATTCATGGTAGTTTTTGGATAAATTACTATGAAATCCACATCAGACTCTCCTAAATCAAAAGTAAAAATAACACCCAAGGCACCAGTGTGCTTGATCCAAGATCTATCAGTAAGTTCAAGCATCGTAGGTGTAGGTCAAGGATTCTCTAATTGTAAAAGTTCCATGGTGTGAATATTCATGATGTTTATTGTGGCCCCTAGGTCAATTGAGTTTTTTCATATAGCAATATCTTCAATTAAAAAAGTAACTACAATGTTTCCAAGATCAACGTATTTTTCCATTAAACTATTTCATGACACTTACTTAGCTAGTTGACATATTAATTGAACTCCAAGGGGTTATTTTCATATCCTTTAGAGCCTTTTAATGAAAATTTTCATTATGTTTTTTCATATATTGGTACATTATTTATGGCTTGTAGTATGGGAATATTAAGAAACACATTTTTCAGTTGTGTATCCAAATTGGCTGAACAACGGACTTTCTATCTCCAACCTTTATGGAAAAGGTGGAGCTTTGGATGCCTAAGTTTGGTCTATTTTTTAGGTGGAATATGGTTGGGTGGTGGGAATGATTACCTTCTTAGGCTAGTCACCATGAGCCATTTTATTTGGATTTCTCTCCCCTTCAAATTCCTCTTCAATGATGACAATATATTTTTTCCATTTAAGAACCTTCTTTGATCTTAATTTGACTCCTTATAATGGTATAGGAGTAACTATGTATGTGGGGAAGGATTGCAACTTAATGTTAAAAGAGGCTTATCTCACTTATTATTGGGGTTAGGGATTAACTATACAGGAAATTGTGGTCTAGGAGGGTTTTGGCTTGTTTTTAATTGTGGTAACTAAGGAAATATAGGTTGAGAAGGGTTGCTCATTTGTGGTTCCACAGAAGGATATGCTCATGGAATTTGTGGGGGATATTATGGATACTGAATATAAGACATAGGAATCAATTGTGGGGGTAATATCCCATAGATATGTCCCCACCAACTTTGTTGTTTCCAGGGTTGGTTTTTTTGTTGATGCCATGTATGCTACCAAGGAATTTGAGCATTCCATTGTGAATTATAAGATGGAAAAAACTAAGAGGGAGGATCATGTGCCATACCTTGCATGCATACGTCCTACCGCAACATTCTTAGTACAACTAAATAGGATGGTTCAACTGTCTCATTGCTTCCTTTATAAACAACTTTCATTCATGGTAGTGACTAGTAATTCTCCATACTATGTCACTCTGCATAAATAGCAAAAATTTGAATCTTATTCAATGGATATTCCCTCAACGAATTTTCTACATTGAGAACAAAAAATAAATAAAGGTACACTATCTTATTCTTGCTTCTTTTTAAGTTTCAATGTACCAAACCGTGAACTAAGAGTACCAAGAATTTCAATCTTAATTTTTTTTAACAAATTTCCTAATTCATCCCTTATTACTCCCCTTGTAATAGATGTATTTATCTTAGATAAATGGTCCCTTATTCATTTACCAATCTTAGCTCTACTTTGTAAATACATCCTACACAATCACAAATGGCATGAGGTGATATACAAGAAATATATTGTATCCATCAAGGTAACATATATATATATATATATATATATATATATATATATATATATATATATATATATATATATATATATATATATTGCCATCTTGTATACCCCTAGGGAAAATAGTCATAATTGTGATATTGCTAAGAGCACCAAATTTAGTCTTCTCGAGGCTATACAAGAACCTATCAATATAATCCTCAATGATATCTTCTTCCTGTTATTGCACCTTAAAGATATCATTTTGTGAGTACTTAGTTCTACAATAATCTTTGTATTTTTTTAGAAAACTAGCTTTCATATCATCCCAAGTTATAATGATATGTTATATTAGACCCATGAACCATATCAAAGTGGAGTATTTTAATGTTGTATGAAATGAATTTAGTTTATGAGAATCATAAACATAGTTATAACTACGTTACATAATGTTAAACTCAAATAAAAATGCATTGGGATCTTCTATAGCCATACCTCGAAAATTGGGTAGGATAGAAGGAGGGATTTTCTTCATAATTAAATTCATTGTCATGTCAAGAATAGGAAACCCAGAATTGGTTTTAGTATCATTTTCTTCATGTGTTTGTTCTTCTTCCATGTTTCATAATAGATTGTACTCAATGGAGTTTGGTGATGAGGGTGACTCAATAATCAAATTTTGGTGAATGAATAATTTTTCATCAACGCGCATATCTAGTATTTTTTCTACAACAATAGCCTTTATTTGTGATACAACAATGTATCGTAGAGTCTCAAGAAATCTAGTGATGCATTTTAGAGATATCTGGTGATATGCTACCAAATCAATCACAAGAAATAATTCTTTAGCCTACTTTTCTTTAGCTTCCTTGCTCATTTGTTCTTTCTATTCATTTTCTATTATAGATCCATATCATGGAAAATTAGGACTAGGAGTCGATATATGTATGGAATCTTCTCCCTTTTGATTTTTACTTGCATATATTTCAATTGGAATAGTATGAGGGGTCCTATGACTACCAAATAAATTAGTTGGAATTGCATAAGTTGGTTTGAGAAACCTACCTTTATTGTATCTAAGGTTATCCATTTAACCACATATCAAAAAGGGTTTGGGAAGACTCACTAAAGTGAATGCAATAGGATTTAACATTAATTTCAAATTTTTGAAAAGAATTGTCTTTGTGTCTTATTGTCTCTCCTCTACCAATGTAAAATGTGATCAAAGTTAAGTAAAAAATAATTAATAAAAGAAATTAACATGTTTATCGTTACCTTTTTACATCTCCTTGGAAATGACACAAAAAAATGTTAGGATATTTTAATGTCACAATTAAAACCCTTCACAATTCAATCAATGACATACGATTATGAGTTATAAACACCATATGTGTAGGAAATGTAAAAGTTATTCTACTTCCTAAAACAATTAAAATGTAATATTCCCAATTTTCCATCAGTTAATTGGAATATTAGAGTTATTAATTTTCTTAATTAATTAAGTAAATAAGAGGGTGGAGGGACCCATAAAACCTATAGATGAATAAAATCCACTTTTGATGTGTGTATGTGGATAATTTAGAAGTATATATTCATTATCGAGTAGTGGAGAAGCTTCTTAATGAAGGAAGAGTGGAGATCATGCAACATCAATGATAAGATTGTCAAGATCATGGAGGAAGTCAAATGAGATCATGGTGCATTAAAAGTAATATCATAGAGCACTAATGATGAAATAGTGGAGGAAGTGGTGCATCTAATGCACACATGATGGAGAGAGTGGGAATTAAATGTAGAGATGGTGGATAACATGGAGAGACAGTGCAGTCTTCATGGAGGCTAGTGGCCACATGTGCAGCGTAGTTATGAGGGGGGGCAGGCTTATGGAAGGCTCACAAAGCATAAAAGGGAGAAGAAGGCAACAATAGAAGGAGGCTTTTAGATTATTATTTTGGATCTGTTTAGATCTATATTTTTCATTTGACATTTCTATGCAGGCTTCATCTGTTTTTCTAAGTATGCACTGTTGTTTAGCACATGGGTGTTTCTGAGCGGAAATACCACCCTTACCCACGGGAGACTTCAAGTGCCTATTTTGGGAAGGTTTCTTTGAGTTTTCATACATCATCATGAATTTTTACCACATTTAGCCCCTCTCTCAAGCACATTCAGTCTCAGGAATTACGCATTCCTCCTTGAGGGTTTGAGAGGAGGAGGTTGTTTCTTTCATTTCAGCTAGGAAACTGGTGGAGGATTCATCCTTTCACCTTCGGCTTCAAGATCAGTCCTGCAGGAGCAACATTTTCATATCCAGCATTCAAGCCAACATTTCATACCTCCATGCAGCAGCAGTTCCCCAAGGAATTTCGCAGTCTAGTCCTGTAGATCTATTGGAGGAGGAAAGTTTCCAGTATTTCAACAGGAAATATTGTGAGGTATCATTCCTTCACTTTTGGAATATTGTTTCCATCATTCTTGAGCTTTATATCAGCATCTAACATCAGGATATAGAGCCTCCATCCTTGAAAGCGCAATTTTACTCAGTTGTTGTGTATTCAGCAGCTGTAAGCAGTGGAGGAGGAAGGAGGAGATTGATCTTGAGCTTCTAGCTTGAGGATATAATGAAGGGATCAACCCTTCAAGCATAGATCTTATTTTATCATATTGTAGCCATCTTATGATCATTTCATGCTTTAGATATACATACCCAACAATCATATGTTGCAGGGCCTAAGAGGGTGATTTTCCAAGATTTTCAGATTTGGAAATCCTTTCTGGGTTATCTTAGGTATTCATCATAGAGCCGGGATCTGAAATCCTGGCATCATATGAGCTCCAAAACTTCCAGATCTATACTTCTATATTTTGCTGGCAGTTTCAGTCCTGGCATTTGCAATAGGGACAATGCATTATTCCTTCCAGCAGTCCAACAATTACGCAATCCCTCTTGTGGGAGGACTTGAGGGTCATTCTAGGCCACTTTTTTGGCTTGAGTGTCTCATATTTTGAGCATTGTTGTACTTGTATTCCACCACCCATATAATAAAATGGCTCAACTTTTTCGTAAATTTTTATGGTGTATTTATATTATTTGTTCATTGCTGCAATTTCCAGCTATTGTGTTTTTTTATTACTGAATTCTCCCTTTTGGGATATTACAGTGGTATGAGAGCATGATATTTGGCTCATTTTGTTGCCACTTTATCTTTAACATCAAAAGAAGAAGAAAATAGTAGAGATCTAAAATGATGGAGGGTTTACGTTTTTCCACTCTTCTCTTTAGATCTATAAAATAACTCTCCAAGGAGGTCAAAAAAATGAAGAGAGAAAGGAAAAATGAGGATCCAAGAAGATTTCAGAAGGAGGAATGTCCAAGAACTTCCTATCAGCAGCAAAAATAACCGACAAGGCAAAGATCTCCAAAACATTCTACTAGATCCACTTTCTCTTAGAGGGAAGGTGAATGGTGTGAATATGAATGAGACTTGGGGTATGAGACCCTAAGTAAATATCTGTCCGAGGACAAATCACAACCTAGAGCACTCAAGGAGAATCTAACTCTCCAACAGTTTTTAGAACTCAAAGAAGAAAGGAGATCTCATAGTATAAATAGAAGAAAGATGCATAAATTCTTCTTGCCTACATTTGATGGATCATCCTCAAGCACAGTAAGGGCTTGGAGGGAAGAGTTAGATGCATTATTTCAGCTATACCCGGTAGCAGAAAGAGAAGTTTTCAATATCGCAATGTTGCACCTTGAACGTGAAGACAAAGATTGGTGGTTCAATCATTTGTCACATGCCAAAGTGACTGCTTATGCAGATTTCTATCAAAGACTGAAGAAGAAGTTTGGTAGAAGGAAACTGGAGACATTTCCCATAGATACATCTCCCATCATTGATGAGATAGTACATCAGGAGCCAAAGGAATATTTCATCCTTATCACTCCGGAAGAGGAGCTCCTACCACCACCATCTGTTGAGATTCAACAAGATGATAAGCTTAGTGAAAAGAGTCGCCTTCACTAAGTGGGCCCACAGGCTATTTTTGGCGAAAGTCTATTTTTAGACTATGTCTATTTTTAGACATGTTGATCATATTTCAGAAGTTGCAGGATGCTATTTGTGGATGGTTAATCAAGTTGGAAAAATATATGAAATTATATATTTAGAATATTGGACGAAGTCTATTTATAGATCGTAGATCTAAAAATAGAAGTGTCGATTATTATTAGCTCTTAATAATAAACCGACAATAAACAACAACTTATTCTCTTGAAGCACTTAGTTTTAGTGCACAGATTTGGAAAATAAGTGGGCTGAAGGAATTACGCAATTCCTAGGGTTTACTGGTGGTTCATGCATGGAGGGCTCAGTTAGAACTGAAGTGGAAAAGTTATGACAGAGTTGGAAGAGTAGTTCATGGAGTTGTTATTCAGTTTAACTCAATTATTGGAGTTAAACTCAGTGGAGCTAGTTGTATCTAGTCTAACTGAATGATACACTAGTGAGAGTGGAGTGAATTAATTAGTTAATTAATTCAAAAATAATAACTCATTAATCAATTGAATGATACATCAGTTAACTACAGTGCATGTCAGTTCCAGTGGAGACCCAGTGGAGAGATAGGTGAAAGGGCAAGATGGACTATCTGTTGTGACTATAGTGATGCTTTGATTGCATCACACACACATTGGAGTTGCCAATGAGGATTGCGTAGTCAAGGTAGGGTAATTCGAATTCATTCAGAGCTATTCTTCAACAGGGATTGCGCAGTGGAGGTAGGCTATCAGGTGGCAAGAAATCGGTGCATGGTTTTTCATATTTCTTCTGATTAGTGTGTGAAGATTGATTGTACTAAGAGCTTGATGTACTAAGCTTTGTATGAGATTTTTACATCATCTCCATGATCTCCATGATACCTTATATATGATAGTTGGGGTTTTCAGCTTCAGGCTTTCCCGTTAAACAATTGTGTTATGTGCGATTATTTTTATTTGTTTCATGTGTTTGCAATTGATTTTAATTTCCAGAAAAGATTAACAGTTGAAGGGTTATGTATTTAGCAAGAAGATAAATATTGTTAGATCAGGAGAATATAGATATATACATGCATCTTGTATATAATTTCTACATGGTATCGGAGCAGTGTTAATTCTTGAATATTGCAATTGTGAAGAATTGTTGAGTTTGTGCTGGTGGACAATTTAAATTTCATACAGAAAATTCTTGGTGCAGAAGTTGAGTATACATTGAAATGTATTTCAATGGGTTGCGGTTGGAGTATGCCCTTGATGGGAGCTCGAATTACATAGCCTAGAAGTTTAGGATGGAGACTATGTTGGAGGATAATGGAATGAAGGATTTCATCGATAGCAATGTTCCTAAGCTGGGCTCTAGCGATGGTGCATTACTTGACGCATGGCAAAAGAAGATAGCAAAGACAAGAAGAATTATGTTGGAAGGTGTGAAGGACCATATTTTGTCTAGCCTTCACGGGAAAGCCACTCCATTATTAATGTGGAAGGCTTTGATAGATTTTTTCCAAAGTAGCAGTGACCAGAGGAAGTTGGTGCTGAAAGACAAGCTCAGAAAAATAAAAATGGATAAGGGCGACAGTATTCCAAAATATCTCACGAAGTTTGTCCATTGTAGAGATGAACTAAGAAGTGTGGGGATTATTGTTGATGATGAAGACTTGGTGAGCTTGGCTCTCCTTGGGCTTCCGAAGAGTTTGCATAGCTATGAAGACTCTGTCAATGGATGGGAGAAACTACCGGGATGGGAGCGACTTTGGTCGGATATTGTGAAGGAGGAGATAAGGCAGGGTACCAGGGATGGCTCTTCATCGAAGAATGAAGATGAAGAGAATTGTGCTTTGGTTTCCAAAGAAAGGAAATGGAAGGGGAAGAAATTTCCTTCAAAATCTAAAGCAAATGGCAAGAAGCAGGATTTGTCAAAAGTAAAGTGTTTTCACTGTCACGAACATAGGCATTTCGCCACTAACTGCCCATAAAAGAAGAAGAACAAGAAGGTTGTTGGAGCTGCAGCTGGAGAGGCCTTAGCCTTGCAATTTGAACTTGATTTCTCTTTGATCACATGCTTGGTTTCAAGCTATATGGGATCGGTGTGGTATCTTGATAGTGGTGCATCTTTCCATATGACGGGAGACATGGAGTTGTTTAGTGACTTGGAGGAGAATGACCTCGAGATGCATATAGAGATGGGAGACGATGGTCGATATAGTGTGACTAGAATTGGGACCATTACCTTTGAGAGGGAGTCCAGTAATACATTCTTCTTGATATATGTTATGCATGCTCTAGGCTTGAAGAAGAACTTGGTCTCGGTCGCAATGTTGGAAGACAAAGGTTATGATGTTGTTTTTAGTGAGGGAAAGGCCTTCCTTCGACATAAAACAATGGGTCGAACCAAGAAGATAGGAATTCGAGTTAAGAATCTCTACAATTTGGAGGTAGATGGCTGCGCTGCAATGGTGGGAAAAGAAGAAGAAGTGGTGAGCCGGGATGAGGGTGAATTATGGCACAGGAGATTGGGCCATCTTCACCAAGGTGCTTTGAAGATTTTGCAGCACATTTCTACTGGACTTCCCAAGGGTACTCTTGTGCAGTTATATCAGTGCAAGGGATGTACTATGGGTAATTTTGTGAAGACCACCTTTCATGAGAAGGAGAACCATGCTTCAGTGATCCTTGAGAGATTTCACACAGACATGTGTGGAACTTTCTCTGTTGATTCAACAGAAAAACATAGGTATTATGTTATATTTTTTGATGACTATTCTCATAGATGCTAGATCTTCTTCATGCAGAAGAAGAGAAAAAAATTCTCAAAGTTCTGTGAGTTTAAAGCATTGGTGGAGAAGGAGTCGGGGAAGCAAGTGAAATCTCTACGGAGCGATAATGGTGGTGAATAAATCTCGGGTGAATTGAAATACTTATGTAGCAAAGAAGGAATTCGAAGAGAACTAATAGTGCCTCATAACTCACAGTAGAATGGTGTCGCGGAGAGGAAGAACAAAATGATCGTGGGTGCTGCACGAGCGATGCTGCATGACCAAGGCCTACTGATGCACTTGTGGGTGAAAGCATGCAACACTTTGGCTTATGTGAAAAATTGTTGTCCTCATAGAGTACTTGGCATGAGTACACCTGAAGAAGATTTTACTGGTAAGAAGCCTGATATTTCTCATTTGAAGATTTTTGGCTCATCTGTTTACATTCATGTGAAAAAGGACACTAGGAAGAAGCTGGAGCTGATTGCAGAAGTTGGGATATTTTTGGGGTACACAGAAACACCCCATAATTATCGTGTGTATTTTCCAGACAGTCGGATGACTGTAGTGCGACGGGATATAAAATTCAATGAGGTGAAATCCATGAAGTTGTCGGTTGAGAGGAAGCTACACTTGCATGCAGAGGAGGAACTTCTTGTTCCCAAAGATGAGCCTCTAGATGTGGATCAGCCATAGGAGGAGATTCATGGAGTGGAGGAGTCCACTCATGCAGAACCAAACATCAGACAAGGCAGAAAGTGTACCACAGAAGCTGAGAGACTAAAGCTTGATGCGGCACAGAATGTAGGTGTCCCTACATCACAGCGTAGATAGAGACAGTCACCTGGCTGATTTAATGGATACATGGATCTTATGAGAAAGTGTATCGTGACAGAGCCATCTTATTTTGAAGAAGTAGTGTAGGAGCCCACATGGGTAGATGCCATGGTGGAGGAGTATGAATCCATTTTCAGAAACAGTGCTTAGGAGATTGTTCCAAGGCCGGTGGGTAAATCAGTTGTACGGTCAAGATGGATCTACATTGTAAAGAAATCTGCTGATGGGAGCGTCGATAAGTATAAGGAAAGATTTGTTGCCCAGGGCTTCTCATAGATTGAGGGGATTGATTATGAAGAAAACTTTGCACCTGTCGCACGGTATTCTTCCATAAGGACCATCCTTGCTCTCTCTGTGCAGATGGGTTAACACATTTATCAGATGGATGTGAAGACTGTGTTCCTTAATGGGATCATTGAGGAAGAGGTGTACATTGATCAGCCTGAAGGATTTGAGATCTTCAGCAGCGAGTCACATGTGTGCAGGCTCATAAGAGCATTTTATGGGTTGAAACAAGCACCTCGTGCTTGGTACACTCGAATCAACAGCTATTTCACTGGACTTGATTTCACCAAGAGTGAGATGGATGCAAACATGTACCAAATTGTGGTGGAGGGTAAGCTTTTAATCTTTGTTCTTTATGTTGATGATTTAATACTAATGGGTGATGAGCAGTTGATATACTCATGCAAGGTAGATCTTGCAAAGGATTTTGAGATGAAGGACTTGGGCCTCCTTAATTATTTCCTTGGATTGGAAATATGGCAGTAGGAAGGTGAACTATTTGTGTCTCAAGGAAAGTATGCCAAGGAGATACTAGAGAAGTTTCACATGCAAGGTTGCAAGCTTATCGACGCTCCTCTTCCAGGAAATTGGAGGAAAGAGGATGCTACATCGGCAGAGGTAGTGGATGCCATTGTTTATCGACATTTGGTGGGTTTTCTCATGTATTTAGTTAATACAAGACCGTACATATGCTATGTGGTGAACCATCTTTCACAAGCGATAGTTAAGCCTACCAAGCTCTTTTGGAAGGCAGGAAAGCATGTCCTGAGATATCTTAGGGGAACATCTGAGTATGGCTTATGGTACAGACAGACGGATGAGGTGAAGTTGCATGGCTTCACAGATGCAGATCGAGTAGGCAGCCCAACAGACAGAAAGAGGACATCAGGAGGGAATTTCAGAATCGGATCTATGACAGTTTCTTGGTACAACAGGAAACAAAGATACGTGGCACTCAGTTCAGTGGAAACATAATACATGGCAGCAAGTCAAACTGCATGTGAGGCTATCTAGATGAGGAAGATCCTGGTTGGTTTGTTCGGTTCACATTTAGATCCTATAGTGATACATTGTGATAATCATAGTTGCATTAAACTCTCGATTAATCCTGTGTTTCATGATAGATCTAAACATATTGATATCTGGTATCATCATATCAGAGATTGTGTGCAGCAGAAAATCATGTTGCTTTAGTACATTCCTACGAAAGATCAGGATGCATATATTCTGACAAAGGCGCTCACCAAGAGCAAATTCGAATACCATAGAGGCAGGATCGGGGTGAAGGATAATCCCTATCTTGTTGAGAGGGAGTGTTGAGATTCAACAAGATGATAAGCTTAGTGAAAAGAGTCGCCTTCACTACGTGGGATTGCAGGCTATTTTTGGCGCAAGTCTATTTTTAGACATGGTGATCATATTTCAGAAGTTGCAGGATGCTATTTTTGGATGGTTGGTCAAGTTGGAAAAATAGATGAAATTCTATTTTTAGAGTATTGGGCGAAGTATATTTATAGATCGTCGATCTAAAAATATAAGTGTCGATTATTATTAGCTCTTAATAATAATCCGACAATAAACAACAACTTATTCTCTTGGAGCACTTAGTTTCATTGCACAGATTTGGAAAATCAGTGAGCTGAAGGAATTACACAATTTCTAGGGTTTATTGGTGGTTCACGCATGGAGGACTCAGTTAGAACTGAAGTGGCAAAGTTATGACAGAGTTGTAAGAGTAGTTCATGGATTTTTTATTCAGTTTAACTCAATTATTAGAGTTAAACTCAGTTGAGCTAGTTGTATCTAGTCTAACTGAATGATACATTAGTGAGAGTGGAGTGAATTAATTAGTTAATTAATTCACAAATAATAAATCATTAATCAACTGAACAATACAACATTTAACTACAGTGCATGTCAGTTCCAGTGGAGACCCAGTGCAGAGATAGGTGAAAGGGCAAGATGGACTATCTGTTGTGACTATAATGATGCTTTGATTGCATCACACACACATTGGAGTTGCCAATGAGTATTACGCAGTCAAGGCAAGGATAATTCGAATTCATTCAGAGCTATTCTTCAGCAGGGATTTCACAGTGGAGGCAGGCTATCAGGTGGCAAGAAATTGGTGCATGGATTTGCAGATTTCTTCTGATTAGTGTGTGACGATTGATTGTACTAAGACCTTGATGTACTAAGATTTGTATGAGATTGTTACATGATCTCCATGATACATAATATATGATAGTTAGGTTTTTCAGCTTCATTTTTTCCCATTAAACAACTGTGTTATGTGCGATTTTTTTTATTTGCTTCATGTGTTTGCAATCGATTTTAATTTCCGCAAAAGATTAATAGTGGAAGGATTTTGTATTTAGCAAGAAGATAAATATTGTTATATTAGGAGAATATGGATATATACATGCATCTTGTATATAATTTCTACACCATCAGTTGTTGAAGTAATTGCATCAGGAGGAAGAGAACTTGCATCTTTGTAAGATGGTCTTAAGCTCTTGACATTTGGAGGCCCATGCAAGATTCAGGAGATACATGAGGAGGAGGAGGAAAATACCAACCTTGGTATAGTAGAAGAAGAGTAGCCATCATCATTACTAGTAGTTGGAAAGGCCATTGCACCAGTTGGAGGAACTCTTTTAGCCGTGCAAGATGTTCCCAAGGTTAATCTTATCCAAGGTTTGCAAACATTTCCATCTCATATTATTTCAGTACCTCATATTGATACTTTTGAGACCATGCCATCATGGAAATTGCATAACCAAGGATTAGAGCACCTTGTGGATTTGGAGCAGCAAATTATCACTGCACAGAAGACCCTTAACTTGATCAAGGAGAATATGTATATCTATCCCATTTTATCATGGTTTAGCTACACCCAACAAGTGTGGAGTTTCACAGGATGGGATGAGCACAATCCTAGTCAGTACAATATCGGGCTATGAATGCAGCATTATGTATGGCCAGGAGACAACAGATGTATCAACATGTAGCTCTACAGCGTTGTCACTGAGCAAAAATGATGATATGAGGGCCCCATTACTCTTGGATAATTCCGAAGGTAGCTTCACTCATGAAGCACTTGAGGGAAAAATGATAGACGGTAGACATCTTATGATGGAGAGAATTTTCCATTATCAAGATGGAGTTTTCTTGATGAGAATCTCACAGCTCAAAGAGGAATTTATACCTACAGCATGTATGGAACCTTATGAGTTCTATTGGGCCATCAATGAGAGGATCTCATGGAGAGACCTCTAGGGAGGTGTACTTCAACATCTCATGGAGTGAAAATCTTATCAGATGGATGAGAATGGTATTCTACCTTGGGGGGATACCAATTTTGAGCATGACATGATTCATCATCCACAGTGGGATGGATGGATGAGGAGGATGATCAAGGGGTTGACAACCTACTTGCAAATCTATGATACAGGGCAGCAAGAAGCATGGTTTCGCTGGTTACTTTTGGGTGAGTATGGGTACTACCCAAAATCTCACATTTGTGTGGTCCCTGCCATGTATATCACTGATGTTATGCATCAGCAGGAGGCATGGTTGTGTTGGTTATTATTCAGATATTTTTTCCATCACATGATATATCCTATGTCCAATATGTATGTACTTTTGTTTGGGATATATCTTATGTCCATGTATGTACTTTTTTTTGGGACATGGCATAACTCTCACATGATGTGGCATCATGGATCTTGTTTGTATTTTTCTGATGTGGCATTCCACATGTCAATCAGTATGTTGTTGGTCCATGAATTGCATCATGATGATGTAAGATGGCAGAAATAATCCGTGTTTCTTTGGTTACTTTTGGGAGAGTATGGGTTGGTTTTTCCCCATAAATTTCATGATTATGATAGAGGTTGGGAATCGTAGGCCTTACTACGTTGGCTTTTGTTGGGAGATTATGGTCCTTGTACTTGGTATGATGATGATGTGATGTGGAAGCAAGAGGCATTGCTGCGGTGCCTTATTTTGAGAGAGTATGGCTCTCTTATTTTGGTCAATGATGATTTGGCATTGCAGCAAGAGGCATTGTTACGGTGGCTTCTATTGAGAGAGTATGGCTCTCTTACTTATTTTAATGATGATTTGGCATGGAAAAAGAAGGCTTTGTTATGGTGGTTTTTATTCGGAGAGTATGGTTTGACATCGTACATGTTCATCCATATGTCTCTACTTCTTATTTTGCACATTTTTGGGATGATGCTGGGATCCAACAAGGCCAATAGGGCCAAATATGGGAACATGAAGAGTTACAATCTACTTCATGTAGCATGGGATGGAGAGATGGTTTATGATGGGGGACTTTCCACTTTGGGAAGAGACCAATTCACTTTATGTATCTCATGCATAAAGGAGGATCTTGGACAACATATGGTTGTCACTTGGAGACTTATTGATGAGGAGAGGCATATAACTTTTCAGTTGTAGGCCATTCTAGACATTCTAAAGAGGCAGCTTTGGAGTTGGGCATGAATAAAAAATTAGAGAAGATGGGGAGGCCTTCCATATGAGGATGCCATTTGGAGGGAGATGGATTGCTATAGCATCCACTTTTGTATTTGCTTGAGGACAAGAAAAATTTTGGCAGGGAGGACTGTAATATTCCCAATTTTCCATCAGTTAATTGGAATATTAGAGTTCTTGCTTTTCTTAATTAATTAAGTAAATAAGAGGGTGGAGGGACCCATAAACCCCATAGATGAATAAAATCCACTTTTAATGTGTGTATGTTGATAATTTAGAAGTATATATGCATTATGGAGTAGTGGAGCAGCTTCTTAATGAAAGAAGAGTGGAGAGAATGCATCATTAATGATAAGATCATGGAGATCATGGAGGAAATCAAATGAGATCATGGTGCATTAAAAGTAAGATCATAGAGCACTAATGATGAAATAGTGGAGGAAGTGGTGCATCTAATGCACACATGATGGATAGAGTGGAAATTAAATGCAGAGATGGTGGAGAACATGGAGAGATAGCGCAATATTCATGGAGGCTAGTGGCCACATGTGCAGCGCAGTTATGAGGTGGGCCAGGGATATGAAAGGCTCACAAAACATAAAAGGGAGATGAAGGAAACAATATAAGGAGGCTTTTATATTATTTTTTTTTATCTGTTCAGATCTGGATTTGTCATTTGACATTTCTATGCATGCTTCAACTATTTAGCTAAGTCTACAGTGTTGTTTAGCACATGGGTGTTTCCAAGTGGAAATCCCACCCTTACCCACGGGGACCTTCGAGTGCCTACTCTGGGAAGGTTTCTTTGAGCTGACATACATCATCAAGAATTGGTGCCACATTCAACCCCTCTCTACAACACATTTAGTCTTAGGAATTATGCATTCTTGCTTGAGGATTTGAGAGGAGGAGGTGTTTTATATCATTTCATATAGGAAACCGGTGGAGGATTCATCCTTTCACCTTGGGTTTCAATATCATTCTTCCAGGAGCAACATTTTCATATTCGAAATTCAGGCCAGCATTTTATACCTCCATGCAGCAGCAGTTCCCTAAGGAATTGCACAGTCCAGTCCTCTATATCTATTGGAGGAGGGAATTTTTCAGTATTTAAGCTAGAAATCCTGTGAGGGGCCATTCCTTGACTTTGGGCATACTTTTTCCATCATTCTTGAGCTATATTGTAGCATATAGCATCAATATATATAGCTTCCATCCTTGATAGTGGAGTTTTACTCAGCTATTGTGTATTCAGCAGCTGCAATCAGTGGAGGAGGAAGGAGGAGCTAGATCTTGAGCTTCTAGCTTGAGGATCTAGTGAAGGGATCAACCCTTCAAGGATAGATATGATTGTATCATATTTCAGCCATATTATTATCAGTTCATGCTTCATATCTGCATACCCAACAGTCATATATTGCACGGTCTAAGAGGGTGATTTTCCAAGATTGTCAGATCTAGAAATCCTTTCTCGGTTATCTTGGGTATTCATCATAGAGCCCGGATCTGAAATCCTGGCATAATCTGAGCTCCAGAAATTCCAGATCTACACTTATATATTTTGTCGGCAGTTGCAGTCCCGAAATTTTCAACATGTACATTGCAGTATTCCTTCCAGCAGTCCAACAATTACGCAGTCCCTCTTGTGGGAGGACTTCAGGGTCATTCTAGGCCAATTTTTTGGATTGAGTGTCTCATATTTTGAGCACTGTTGTACTTGTATTCCACCTCCTTGTTGGAAATGTTGTCATTGATGGCAAAGGAGATGGCAAAGGAAGAACACCTGAGGCAGCAACAAGACAAAGTGATGAGGAATGAGACAGAGTGATGAGGAACAATTATTCAAGTGGGAAGATTGTGTAGACAATCTAGTAGAAGCTAATTTGTGTTTTTTCACAATTATTCAATTGAAGGCATAGAAGATCGGAGCCTCATAGGATTTGCTACAAGTATAACAGGTGGAGTGGATTCTATAGATGCAACAGAGGAAGGAGCACAAAGAAACTAATACAGCAGATATAGCAGAAAGGAAGAGACAAAGAAGTAACAGAGGCAGCAAAGGAGGCAGCACTCAGGCAAAGAAGGCAGCGCTGAATCACAGACAGGCAAAGGAGGCAGCGCTGAAACAAAGACAGAAAAAGGAAGCAGTGAATACAATGGAGGCAGCAAATGAAGGCAGAGGAAGCGAATATAATAGAGGCAGAGTCGTTATCACTGCAGCAGAGGCAGAGGCAGAGGCAAAGCGACAGGAGCAGCAGAGACAAAGGCAGAGGTAGAGCTGTTATAATTCCGAGAATCGCCCAACCCGGAGGACAGATATAAAATTCCGAGAATCGCCCAAGCCGACAGATACAGTCGTATGTATAATTCCGAGAATCATTACCCGATGGGCGTTACATATAACATATAAACCATATTCCGGGAATCGCTTAACCCTTTGGAAAAGTATACATATATGTCTGTTATATTATGGAGTGCACAAAACGAAGTTTTAGATGGTGGGACCTCTCCCCAATCGCAATCGGAGATCGCAAGGGCAGCGGAACATCGCAACAGAAAGTTGTGATTGCGATTGAAATGCCGGACCCAATCAAGTTATATACCACAGTTAATTGCTAATCGCATCCGAGTTCCCAATCGCATGTCTTTTGTAAAACGCTGCGATTTAAATGCCGGACCCGATCGAGTTATATACCACAGTTAATTGCTAATCGCATCCGAGTTCCCAATCGCATGTCTTTTGTAAAACGCTGCGATTGAAATGGCGGACCCGATCTTGTTATAAGCAGGAGTTAATAGATGCAAATCGCATCCGTGTTCTGATCGCAATCGGAACTTTTCTATTATGCGCCCCGATTGCATTTGTTTGAAGTTCCGGACCCGATGGGTGTATAAACGGTGGTTAATACATATTTGAGTTACGGTCAAATCACATCGGCACTGGTCAATCAGAACATATGTTAAAGACTTGCGAATGGGAATATGTATTCGAAGCCCTATTTTCTGGCTTACAAATTACACTAACAAATGTTTGGCCCATGGTCAATCGATCGTGAGTAAAGTGGAGGCAATGTTTAGCAACAATTGTTGTTAGACATATAAAACATGGTCACAAGTTGTATTAAAAACATGCTGGTGGACACTTAGGGACCGATGGTTCTCACTAACGCAAGAGGGCGATTATTAATGTAACACACCAGCACATATGTATGTTCCGTGCCTGCGCAACTCGCTAGGTCAACAAGACACTGTCACATGTATCAATTTGAATTACAATCACAGTATTCATTTATATATAAAGCGCCGGTATAAAACTAAAATAATGGCAACAATTCAGAGCACAGAGCTATGTTACAAAGGTACATGGGTAGGAAGAGAAAGGACAAAAGACAAGTATAGATAGGTGACAAATGCGCAGCAATAAGAGACCAAATGAGTGAGCTGGAGTTCACATTGTAATTCGAATGTAAATGTTTTAATTGTTCTTATTGTTTGTGATGCATTGGCAAGTCTCTGGAAGAGAGAAAATATCCCACTGTAATATTAAAATAAGCACCTACAGTTACATTTTTCCCAGTGTCGTGCAGGATGAAAGTGTATGCAGGACATGACTATCCATTTCGGAATTTCAGTAGAATACAAATATTTCAAGCTATTCTTTGACAGGTAACATTCAAGAGAGTTTATTGAACAGAATGAGAAGAGGAGAGAGTGTGCAGCAGAATTGAAGATAGTTGAAGAAAATAAGAAAGATGCAAGAGGTCAGAGAGTGTGAATATAGAGAACGCTGAGTATGAAGAATTGAGGAGAAAAGAAGAGAAGAAGGAAGGGCTGAGCATATATGATGTAGGTCTGATATAAGAGTTGATGAACAACAGAAGAGAAAGTACAGAACAGATTTGATATCCAAGGTAAATCAGCAAGTGTTTTTCTTTTGAAAGAATAAGGAAGTTGGAGCTTCCCTATCAAGTTGTAGCTATATAGATGTCAGTTGTAGCTGACTGAGGTAGGAGCCTCCTGCAGGTTGGTGCCTGCAGAAAATAGATGGGAGTTGGTGCTTCCACATCAAGTTGTAGTCGTACAAATTCTCAGCTTGTAGCCGATCGAGGTTGAGCTCGTAGGTTGGTCGAGAAAATTGGATGGGAGTTGGAGCCCTCGTGTTGCAGCTTGCGTAACTGAGGATAGATACCCTTATAGGTCGGTGCTCATAAATTATATAAGAGGGAGTTGGAGCTTGCCTTTGCATCACAACAATAATAAGATGTGGTTTTCTCCCTTTATGGGTTTCCACTTATATCTAGTGTCTCTGTGCATGATGTTTATGTGTTGATGTGATTTATCTCATCTACTTAATACTTGCTGCTCTCATATTCAATCCGCTATTACATTAACAAATCTGTTTGATAGTAATACTTGTTGCTCACATATTAAGTTGACCATGAAATGAAGGTGTAAATAAGATTTAAAAGAAAAGTTTTAAAAGTCCATGTATGTGTTAAACTGATTCACCCCCCCCTCTCAGTTTAACTAAGGGTTCAACACTCCTATATAATAAAATGGTTCAGCTATTCTATACATTTTTATGGTGTATTTAGATTATTTTTTCATGGCTGCAGTTTCAGCTATTGTGTTATTGTATTACTTCATTATCCCTTTTGGAATATTACATAAAATAATCACCTTCCAATCTAATGCAAAAAGAAGCATTAAAATTGTATCTAATGCTAAATATATATAGAAAACTATGAAAAATAAAATAAAATATGAGTGCATCTAAAACCATCTAGCTATGCTTTATCCTAAATCCCCTGACTTGGCTCTGGAACAAAATATTTCATTTCTTCAGGATATCATTCGTTTACTCAATTTTAGGTTAGATTTTAAGGATAAACTAGTCTATTTCTAGTTCTTAGCTCCCTAGAAAACAAAAATTGGAAAAAAAAAGTATTAATTAATAAATAAAAGCATCGGATTAAAATCAAGACTATAACTATTTCTTGGGGTGACTAGTTTTTTTTCTTGAGAAATAATCCTAGTTAACCTTTTGACTAGTTTGGATCGACTCAAGTGAAAATCAACAAAGTGTATACATCATGAGAAACTAATTTCTTTAATAAAAATAAATCATACTTAAACATTCAATCCATAAACACACCAATCCTTGTATATGTATTGAGCTAGAATCAATATATACATATGTATTACAGAGAAACTGTATGAAAATTATTCGAACCCTCGTTATCCCAACAAGGGTTATATACTTTTTCAAATAATTAATAAATTTTTAGTGTATTCATACATTATGAATCAAAATTAAAATCAATATATATAAACACAAACCATATGTTTATGCAAATCAAAATCTCGACTTGTATATTAATTAATTACTGTTTGAAATCGCAAGCTAAGGATATCGAATCATTCCCTGGAATTCAGATTAGCCTTTTAAAAACTAAGTATGAGAGATAAATCATTCATAAACTCTTAAGATTCATATCATACTAAGGTTTCTTGTCATATAGTGTGATAGAGCATTTTTCCTCAAATCTCGATATCATATCGATTATGAATTAGAGGGAAAAGAGTCAAGTTAAAATGGGAGAAAATGAGATAGCTCATATTGATACCTCGATGCAACTCTCAATGGTTTTCAGAGGAAAAATGACTCATTCAAACTTCAAAGTAAAAATTAAATCTCGGATCAAACGTAGAGTGATACAATATTGCATATCACAATTATTAACATAAAGAAAAGTTAAAATTGGATCTAAGTTGAGGTTATTATCTTCATTCACACAATGTTGAGTCTGTACACAATATACACAAAATTAGTCACAATAGTTATGCATCAACCATTAAAGAAAAAACGCATGCACAGAAAGGCATTTTTTATTATATGTGCATAAATATAAAAAAAATACATTACAAATTAGGTACACAGTTGTGAGGGGCCCTCCCATAAGTAGATCCTAGCTATATTACTATCAATAAAAATAAGAAATAATAGCCAAACCATGGATTGAATGAGTCCTATATTAATCAAAATCATATTACAACAATATTGCTAATGCATGGCTCATACATGGATTCCAAAAAGTCTAAGGAACAAGATCAGAATTTGAATATAGACTAGCTAACCCAACTGTTAGTATGAATATTAATTCCAAGCATACGAAAAAAGACCACTTTAGCTGCGCATAAAAAACAACCCTAACAGAATAAATGATTGCTAATATCTTCATATCTGCAGTTAGGTGATCAAGATAAATGCTGCAAAAATCTAGATCTATGCATTAGAAGACATTAAACAGTGGAAAAAACAATATTTACTCCATGTATCCAATAGAAAAGATAGGAATATATCAAATGAATTTTGTATTAATGGCATCTGGGAGGAAAACACAAGAGGGTGTTCTTGGTTCTCCTCAATGGGATGGGTTCTTGTAAGTCCTCAGCACTTCAGATCTAGAATTCCTCTCTCTTGATAGTGTAGAAAATGCAAACAAAAATGGTAGAAAAATATGACTATGATGGTGGATCAATAGCCAGACCAAAAGTTTTAGATCTAGTGGGATATTTAGGCAACAAAAGGTGAAAAATGAATGGGAAAACCCTTCTATTTATAACAAAATATTGAGTTAGTCTAGATATTGGTGCATAGTTAAAATATTATTAACCAAATCAAGATCCAACTTTTATGGAATATTTTATTATATTTGTTGGAGGGAAAAGGAATTTGACTTGGGTCAAATCCCTTTATTTGTAAATAATAAATAAAGAAATGATTTATTTATCATTTTAAGGATGTGGTTGAGTAATAATCAAATAAATAATGATTTATTTAATTATTTATGGGTGATTTGGTTATATTTAACAAAGAATATTATTTAATAAGGTTTAAATAACTAAATAAGATAAATAATTATTTATCTAATTAATTTCCTTGTTTTGAGTTAAATATAACCAGGAATATTAATCAAATTGTTGTTTAATTAATTATTCTTTGAGGAAAACCAAACAAATATAGATTTATTTAATATTTCCTCATGGGGTTTCCTGTTTAGACCATAAACAACTTAATAAAGGTGGTTTACTAAGTTATTTTTCATAGTGAATGCGATTTTACTTGGGGTAAAATTGGTCTTACTTGGTGTACTTGGGTCCATCTAATAACAATGGATTAGATGACCAAAAAATGGTGTAACAGTTTCCCCCCAGCGTGCGAGCGTTAGGAGATAATCTTATGACCGAAGTACGTTGTAAGAACTCAATCACTAGACGTCAAGGGGGAGTTCAAAGAGAGAGGAGTGTAATGTATACCAAAATGCCGAAAGAACTGGACCCTGAGGAGGCAAGACTTGCAGGTGCGACAAGTCTCTTTGATGAGTGAGTACCTACTATAGGCGGCGGGGGAGGCATACCTATGCCCTTCGAGGAAATAGTACAAACAATAAGGCATCAGGAAAACCACAGGACGGAATAATATAGGATATGATGTCATAAACATGGGCCAGATAAATAACATGATAATGAATCCCACATACATATTGTGCCTGGGATAACAGCTAGGACTTGTACAATAATATCTGAGTACATGAGATATAAATGCAACCTAGATGCCCTTGAACACAAGAAAGGGCTTTGAAAATCTGACTGATACATGCAAACAAAAAGGCGCTACAAGTGACTGAAGCTGACATCATCAAATGTATGGAGCTGCATCGAAGGCTGTGATGAAGAGGTCATCCGAGTGTGTGGGGGGCTACCTGTATGGCCACCCCCTCATGAGGGTTGAGACATCTCACACACACCCAGGAATCACCGACGTCAACTTTTGCATCACTGAACCATCGAGTATACAGATCTTGATCATGTTGAAAGGAGCTGGAGATGAGAAATAATCAAGTCAAAGGGCAATAAGGAGTCCCTTTGCCTGATCCAAGGCACCGAACAAGAGTGGCAGCTGGAACCAAGGTACACCACCCTCTAGACCTGTCTTCTGGAATGAAGGAGCTATTGTCGACAGAATGTGGTCCGCCATAGGTGAGATAATAAGGGATCCTCAACTAAGGCACGAGAGAAAAAATTAGAGTGACTGACAGACTGACACTAATGATGATGATGAAATGGGGGGTACTAAGTAGGGAACGGACAACTTCCCTTGTTAGAGCATAAAGGGCATGGATGATCTGGTAGTGACTGACACAACATCATGAGGGATGGGGGACAGTGGGGCTAAAGGCCATAATGTGCGACACGAGAGAGGGACCAAGCAATGAAGGATGAAGGACAACAGTAGGATGAAAAGGGACTCAGTATAGACTCCATGATACCAATGATGACTCAACTCAGATGCTCTAAAAAAGGGTGACTCGATGGTGCTGCCACATAGGAAATGGGTCCAATGGGGGCCATAAAATCATGAGTACAAGATGGTAACTCACGACGAAATTCGACACGAGTGTGGACAAGTATGGAGGCAAAGTGGTGCCCCCAGTACAAGTGTTTCAAGTGAAGAAATTCGATTTTGAGGAAGGGTGAAGTGGCGCTTCTTGGGAAAATGTGTCCCAGTGAAGTATCAAATCACTAAAAGCTAATAGATACCCATTTGAGGGCTCGGTGAGAGATTTCCAACGGTGCAGACGGTTTGGTAAACAGAGCTACGAGTGGGTCGCAGCAAGAGAAATAAAAAACATGGGTTTCTCTTTTAATAAGGAATTTTCCCTCCAAATTCATTCATTTACATGTGGAGCTGTGGTGAATGTAGAGAGGAGAGAAGGCCCTAAATCTTGCGGCGATCGTAGCAGACAAATCGACCGTTGGGATCGAGATCCGTTAGTTGCAGGTAAGAGGCCTAACCCTACTCTTTATTTTTAGTGGATTAAAAATTCATATTAGGTCCCTAGGGCTCAGGAACAGCCCCCTACTCCTCTTCACAGCAGGGTCACACTTTTTGGGGCAAAAAGTGCGACCTGGATAGTAGGTTTTGGGCAGAAAAATGCGACTTGTCCCAGGTTTGGGCCTGAAAAGTGTGACTTGTCAGGGAAGGGTTTTTTTGTGCTATTTTTTGGCTAAGCACTAGGCTTTTGTAATGAGAAAAAATATTTCCAATATGTATACTAAAAAATATGATGGTTTTGTGTAGATATGGCCGAATTACGGATCAACTGGAGAGAGAGAGACCTGGGCACATTACGGTCGGAGATCCAGGAGGATCAAGGTGTCTGTAGTGCTTTGGCCAGGTTTTGGGTTCTAAAGTTTGTGGAGAACCCTTTGATGAGAGCTGGGGAGCCCTTATTGGCCCGGATTTTCAGCTATTGGGACCCGAACCATGAGTTATTTATATTGCAGAGGCACCGGATCAAGTTGACGGTCCAGGATATATATTTCCTGATTGGTATCCCACCACTTGGGATGGTAGGGAATACTCAGCCAGTATTACCGCGTGGGCGGAATATCATAGAGTTTGTAAAGCACCATTGTCGGCCAGGTCTCCAAGTCAAGGGGAATCGAATACCCATCGGGGATTTGGAGAGGTTAGAGACCTGTTATGTGGCCATAGCGGTGCTGCGGATCCTGGGCAACCAAGCACTCCATCACATCACTGCGGGGAAAATGATGCTTGTGGAGAGTGTTTTGAGTGGGACTACTATGGGTGGGCCCAGATGATGCTGTCATCATTGAAATGACAGTTGTCGCTATGTAAGCGGCAAGTGAACCATGACTATGCATATGGTACAGTTTTGTGCTCTTTCTTCTTTGAGAAGATCCCGACACTTCAACCTCGCATACAGTTACAAGATGGGGGCCCGAGAGAGCATAGGATGCGCCGGTGGGGGCGACTATTGTGTAGAGGAGTAGGTGGAGCAGTTGGATGGGTGTTCCGTCCTGATATCTTTGTTCATTGGGATTAGATGCCATTGTATATAGACAACTATCCCTGTAGTGGGATGAGTTATTGTGGGGACCTGGATTTGCCACTGCCACCTGGTCGTATATGGGGACCTGATGGTAAGTGACAAATTGCTAATATTTTATGTGCATGTAAAGTTTCTAGAATATTGTATGTGGTACTAATTCTTTTACGTTTGGTATGCAGATAAAACACCAGTAAAACCGGTCGGGTACATGGGACAACCTACAATATTGGGGGCCGCAAGATCTAGTGGGTCAAGGGTGCAGAAAAATGAGGATGCAACAACCCTTCTGGAGGACATATATCATAGATGTGAGAGGCTTCTGATCAGTGTTTCGGAGCGCAGTTGGCAAGACTTAGATGACCAGTACATAGAGCCATGTATTGGTTTACCCTCGGAATGGCGAGGGGTCATGCGGCACATGGCGATGGCCGGACAGGGCATGCATGATCTACGAGCTGTGGGGGCAGAGCCATTCGCTCGGGATCCTCTAGATAGTGATTAGTGTGTAGGGGCAGGTGGTACCCTCAGTTTTGAGTTTTTGTAACATGCTATGGGCATGTCATATGTATCAGATTTTATGAACTCTAAAACATTTTATACGACACATATTATGAATATGCCTCGTTTTGATAATTTTATGTTACTATATTGTGTTAAATGTGTGTGTTAAATTCCAATCCAGAATATGGTTTGCAATGCTATCTACATAGTGATTTTGTGCTCTAGGTACATGACTGAAAGCAATGATTTGAAATTCATGCATCAAAAGCTTCACTCGTAAATGTATTCTAAAACGATAGGATTATGCATGTGATAGACACCATTCAGTTGCATGACAAGAAGCAGGGAATCTAGACGAACATGAATATCGAGGATGCGATGTGAAAGGGCATTGGCTAATAAACCTCGTATTGCATCATATGCGGCCTGATTATTGGTAGTAGTACCAATGCATACACCGTTTGAAAGAACAAGCGTATGCAAGGGGGAAAAAATGGCCCAACCTACCGAGGCTAAATTTCGGAAGTAGCGACTTGCACCATCGGAAAAACCGATATAAGGTGTGGACGAGGGGTCCCTCTAAACGGTGCCATAAGACAATAAATGGGAGGATAAAGAACAATAGTGGCAACCTGAGTAGAAAGTAGAAATCGAACGCACTCTACGGAAGGGAGTGATCTGGGTAGGATGTCTACTACCCACATGTTGCCAGGGAGGGGAAGTGTGGGAGCTACCGGAAGTGTAGCTTGAGCTCAGACCGTGTAAGTCACCAAAGGTACAGATGATGGCATCCCGTTTATAGGCAGGAAAGATGAAGTCAAGGGTGGACATGGCTTCCATGATGTTGTCATCGCAAAAGAAGGTGGAATGACGCGAGGAAGAAAGACCATGTGATGTGGCGAAGCCACCTGACTCATGATCATGAGAAGAAAGGCTCACATGCACATCGTCGCCGGGGATGATGTAAGAACAAGCAAATAAAGGATCCACTTATGTTGAGCCCGAGATGATTGCTGAAAGGAGGTCAAGCGAAACAACAGGAGAAGATTCAGTGGGAGCTTCTGTCAAGGGTCTCAAGGATGATGAAAGGTAGAGGATGGTGGCCGCATGCTCCATCATTTTGACATCAGGGAGGGGGATGTCAATAAGAGCGGGTAAATCCTCATTCTGGCCTGCAGCATACTGTGCAAGTACAGGAGAAGCGGATTGGTTTTGTTCAATATCGTACTCCCGAACTACCTCTAAACAGGCACGGTAATGTGTAAGGCGGGGACAATGATGAGATTAATGGCCATGGAGACCATACAAAGCACATGGGTGTTTGGTGTGAATATTCTTGGTGTTCTTAGTTGCAGTAGACGAAGAAGCAGAGGTTTCAGGGACTGTAGACTCAGGGAACGCGACATTAACCATGGGCTTGATGTGGGGCAACTCAGGACAAGTATGGGTGGCATGACCGATGACATCACACAAAGCGCAAGGCTTTGGAGGCAGAGGAGGTGCAGGGTCAGTCAGGGCAACTTTTTCCTTTGATTCCCTTTTGCGAGCTCTACCTTTCTTACCCAAAGCGGTCGCAACAGGAGGTGGTCCCTGTTGAGTTGGCTGAGGCAATGTGACAACGGGAGAAGTCAGGGGGACCGGTTGAATGGAGGTCAAAGCAAGATAAGGTTTAGGTTGACGTGACGGGGTAGTGGTTGGAGGATCAAGGTACCAAACCAAAATCCCAATGATCAAGTTAGGAAGAGAGAGGGTGGCCATGACAGGTTCCATATAAATGCCTGGTGGAGGGAATAGGAACGGTATCTTACCAGAGGGGTAATGGCCAGGTGGGACGGCTCCTAAATGGTTAAGGCGAGGAGAAACCAATCCAGGAGGATAAAGAGGCTCATAAGTACCAGCTGAAGGGCCAGGAGGAGGAGGTCCAAAAGGCTGCATCGAAGGGCTAGGAGATGGTTGCAGAAGGCGAGAGGGCTGCTGACTAGCCGAGGCGGGCCTCTTGAGAGAAGCCCGAGATGATTGCATCATACAAACATTCGATGAGCTGGGATCAGAGATGGGAGGAGGAATACCAAGGAATGTACCAAGCAAGGAGGAATCCTTGTAGACGCCAGGTGAGATACTGGTCAAAGGGTCGACGGTTTGCTTATTGGCCACCGAAGAGATAGTGGACTCAGGGGAGGTCTGAGACTTTAGTTTGTAATACGTCAACTGGTCAATGGTGACTATCTTTCTGTTATGGGGGAAGGACATCTTGTGGTGGACCACGGAAGGGATAACAGACATCGCATAAGTGTAGCTACAACCTAATAGAATGTTGTAATCTAAGGGGGCGTTTATGACTTCTATGTCAACGAAAATAGTCTTTCCCACAAGAGTAATAGGACAATTTCGGAATAAGCCAATGGGCTTTGAGGTGTGGCCATCCCATGCTTGGAGAGTGATCATGGAAGAAGCCAACTCAGGGGATCCGAGTTGCTTCCAAACCGAAGCGAACATCACACAAGTGGATGCCCCCTCATCAATAATGCACTGGGAAACGTTAGCATTCCGGATCTTGACTGGGATTTGGAAAGTGACAGAAGCAGGGAGAGGAGGATGTTCTAACCGGTCAACATCAAAGACAATCAACCGATCATCGGAAGGATCTACAGTGCCCACGGAAGATATAAAATCTTTTCATTGTGAAGGGCACGACTGGAGGAGTTCCAGCGTTGAAATGGCAGCAGGGGATTGTGCCAAATCATCGACTATGCTATACAAATGGGCGGCTTTTCCAGAAGCAGCATTTTTACGCAGTGTTCCCTTAGGGATCTTGGTATGAACCTCTGCCCTAGGCTAAGGGATCTACAAGGGACACTTAGGTGTCAAAAGAGGCTCTGTAGAGACCGAAGGAGGCGGTTCGGGGACAGACGTAGCAGGAAGCTTGTTGTATTGACGGGACAGAGCCTAAATATTGATGTCTACGATTGAAGGTTGATCAAATTTCATCATGAGAATATAGTAATCATGGGTACCAGGCGGAAGAGGTTGGGTAACAGTGTGGTAAATAGGAGATTGGGAAAAAAGAGGAGGCATGTCGTATCTTGAATATGTGCTACCAGGAGGGGAAAAATACCAGAGGTGTTGCCCCCCCCCCCCCTGAGTAAAATCAAAGCCCATGGGAGGTTGAGCAATGATGACAACACAAACGCAGTACAAAGGAAAAAGAGACCGACAAGGGTAGGGAGGTGAAAGATCAACTAATTACAATGTCGAAACAAGGGCAGAGAGGTTTAGGATCAATTGATTTCAATGTTTTAGAGTCTTTGCTTCGCGGTGTTAACCAAGCCCTTTTTCGCTTAGGGTGTGTGTGTCAAGTGTGTAAATTTTAATTTTTAAACCCAGAAGTTTGTAGAGAAAAATAAAAAGTGTGCTTTATAGTTGTAAATAACTTGCAAATGACAGTATATAAGCCTGCAAAACACAAAATAAACAGTTAATAATGCAATAATCTAAACCCAAGGAGGCGGGCCTCTCAACAACTAGTCTATAGGTGAGTGAAAAAACTAATAAAAACACACTAAAACAGCCAATAGATCTAAGGTTAGAAGGGATAGGGTTCTAAAGGACAAAATCTGTTGGAAAGTGGTGCAGAAACAACAACAGATCAGAGGAAAAATTGCTGTAAAAAGAGGTGGCAAAAGGCTATCTCCAGGAGGGAAACAGAGTGAATCCTAAAGGAAAACCCAAACAAAGCTAAATGAGGATATTTGGATGGATAACAAGCTGATCTAAAGTGGATCTAAAGGGAAGGTATCAGATCTGAAAAATGGTTGAAGACTCTGAAATTTTAGACAACCTGCAACAACAAAAACTCTTCCACAAAAAATGGAGGGTACTGAAGCCCTAGGGGGCTAGGTTCCCACTTATTTGAGTAAAATAGAGCAAGTACAGGTCCAAAACGGGCGGATACAGAGGTCAGAAAACCCTGAACAGAGGCTCAGATAAACCTAGAAAACTTTCAAAAAAAAATCCGCAAAAAGTCCAGGCCGTATTTTTTGACCTATTTTCAGTAGAGGTTACACTTTTTGGGCTGTAATGTGCGCCCTGAGGGTCCAGGTCGCAGGTTTTGGGCTAAAAAGTGCGACCTTCACCTCTAGCACTCTCGGTGGCAGATTTCAGAAAAAATTGTCGTCTCAGCTGCGGCTGATGTCTGTCACCTGCGTAATGGGTCTGAAAACATGCGGAGGTTACAATTTTTATCATTTTAGGGTTTTATAGGTTAAAAACAACATCAAGAAAAGAAAAAACAAGGGGCTGAAGAGAAATCTTAGGGTTTGAAGTAGCTAGATATGCAAGGATCAGAAAAACGACAGCGGTCGTAATCGTAAACCTGTGTGGAGTCGCCAGTTGTTAGTATGAATCTTAATTCCAAGTGTATGAAAAAATACCACTTTAGCTGCGCATAAAAAATAGCCCTAATAGCATAAATGACTGCTAATATCTTCATATTTGCAGTTAGGTGATTAAGATAAATGTTGCAAAAATCTAGATCTATGCATTAGAAGACATTAAACGGTGGAAAAAACAATATTTACTCCATGTATCCAATAGACAAGACAAGAATATATCAAATGAATTTTGTATTAATGGCACCCGGGAGGAAAACACAAGAGGGTGTTGCCAGTTCTCCTCAATGGGATGGGTTCTTGTAAGTTCTCAACACTTCAAATCTAGAATTCCTCTCTCTTGATGGTGTAGAAAACCCAGACAAAAATGGTAGAAAAATATGACTATGATGGTGGATCAATAGCCAGACCAAAAGTTTTAGATCTAGTGGGATCTTTAAGCAACAAAAGTTGAAAAATGAATGGGAAAACCCTTCTGTTTATAACAAAATATTGAGTTAGTCTAGATATTGGTGCATAATTAAAATATTATTAACCAAATCAAGATCCAACTTTTATGGAATATTTTATTATATTTTTTGGAGGGAAAAGGAATTTGACTTGGGTCAAATCCCTTTATTTGTAAATAATAAATAAAGAAATGATTTATTTATCATTTTAAGGATGTGGTTGAGTAATAATCAAATAAATAATGATTTATTTAATTATGTATGGGTGATTTGGTTATATTTAACAAAGAATATTTTTATTAAGGTTTAAATAACTAATTTTTAGGAAATAATAAAATAAATAATGATTTATCTAATTAATTTCCTTGTTTTGGGTTAAATATAACCAGGAATATTAATCAAACTGTTGTTTAATTAATTATTCATTGAGGAAAACCAAACAAATATAGATTTATTTAACATTTCCTAATGGGGTTTCCTATCTAGACCATAAACAACTTAATAAAAGTGGTTTACTAAGTTATTTTTCATAGTGACTGCGATTTTACTTGCGGTAAAATTGGTCTTAATTGTTGTACTTGGGTCCATCTAATAACAATGGATTAGATGACCAAAAAATGGTGCAACACCAACATTACAATGTCAGGTTCTATTTATAAGCACTACATCCATATTTTGCATATGAGAGGCCACAATAAGAGATAAGATCTAATCCTCTCTTTTAGGAACATGGCTCCTTATAGTAGCCGAAATACAAAACAATGATATCTTTTACCGCCCCATGTAACCTCCACCAAGATCATCCTTGATGCAGTGAGATCGACCAGGTCCTAGATGTGCGTTGGTCGATAGACAAAATAGGGTCTCGTGGTGGCTTCATTACCATTCAAAACACTATGGAACTATAAGTGCTTCGATTCAACCATAGAGTTGTTGGAAGGGTCTTAAACATGTGTTAAGAGGAAGGATTCCCCGCCACCATGTACTCATCCAAACCTGCGAGTTGGACCCTTACATGGATGGATACAGATGTGATGACAATGACTTTATGGTTCCTTTGGTACCAGAATCCTTGTGTCATTACTATAAGTGTACTAAATTTTCATCATTAGAAACATAACCTCAAAAATACACTTAAATCTAGTTAAAAGTGCAGGATTTCAACAAGTTAAGAAAGGAGTACTTCATCATAATAATTATAGGTGCTTGGGGTCAGTATTATTGGTTTTTAGAACAAAAGAAGCATAATAAGCCAAAAAAAAAAATATAAGAAAATAACGGATAGAGATGAAAATGTTGAGGGCCAACACAAGGAAACTAGAGAAGATAAGTAGGTGAGAGGATCTAGTTCCAAGGTGAGTAGACCCATCCAGGGGTTAAAGTGCATAAGAGGTGTGTCATGCATGAGGGAATCCTCATGCCTCATTCCAAATTCATAATCAAACCATTAAGGGGGTGGATTTACACATTCCCCGGTCATGTGGCCAAGTGAGATGGAAACAACCCACCTTCCACCTTCTCATGTTTGAAACACCCCATTCAGGAACTCTAGGTTCATTGAATTACTTACCAACATTTTTTCTTGATAGGATAGTCAACAAGAATGTGTCATGAGGAGGATATTTTGGGTAATCCTTCAGAGTAGTCATGATTTACAAGTTTATTTGTGATTTTATTCATGGTTCTCCTAATGTGATTGGGGATGATGACTAGGATAGTAGATAGTAAAGAGGAGATGTGGAGAAACAAGCATTCAAGCCTCCAATTTTGTGAGTATTTATGGACTGTACTTTCATTTTGAAGTTTGTTAATGAAATTTATGGTTAATTGAGAATCTCCTTTAGAAAAAAAATTAGAGAATTCCTAGCATTGGGCTATGAAAATACCTTCCACAAATATATATAATTTTGTAGAAATATTGGTTGTGAGACCTAGAGAACTAAAATAAATAAAGAGAGGAGAACCAAGGTGATTTCATAATACAACTCCAATTTCCTCTAGGAAGGGATTCTCTTATGAGACTCCATTGAATTTTAACATGAGAAAGGATAAGGGAGGTTGTGACCTAGCAAATGGGGATAGAAAAAGGCTCAAGGTGAAGGCTATGGGTGTGGGGGAGGGGGGGCTCTGGTACATGGTGAAATTAACTAAGGAGAACCCCACATGCTTGATTATCTTTGGGGTTCCATGGGTGAGAAGTGATAGTTTATTTACTGCTTTTTTATAGGATATCTATAGATATTTATGGAGAAGAGGAAATTTTTTAAAGATGTTTCAGTTGCATTCTTTCCATATATCCCATGTCAAAATCCCTAGGAGTAGGATCCAGATTTGATTAAGGATAGGTTTTAAAAAGGCTTAAGTCTGCTAGTTGGATATAGTGTTTGGTATACTAAGTAGATCTTGATCAGAGAAGCTAAGACCGTTTTCTAAGAAAATCCAGAGATTGTTGGAGTAAGTCCAACCATTGAAAATATGCTCTATAATTTCCAAATTGAGAAGACATAAAGGGAAATGAGATGTTCTAAGATCATTATGCTTCTTAATATTATACCACATGAGGGTTTTTTTTAGAAAATAATCCATATGAAGAAAGGGATTTTTGGCTATAGTTATTTCTTCTTGATAGTATTCCATATGGATGCATTTGGTATCTTTCATTGACATACTTTCAAGATGTAGGCCTCTCGAATGGAGAAGGAGCCCCTTGGACTATATCCCCAATGAAGCTTATCTGGTAAAGAAGATATAGGGATGAGTATCTGTTGGAGGTTATGCAAAAAGTTTCTCCATGTTTCTTCGTCCTACTTGGGAGACAATTCTTCTAAGGGGAGCCATTGTCGCTATTGGAAGTTGGAATTCAGATCATTCAAGTAATTTATGATTTTTTTAAGCCTTAGGAGGTCATTTGGAGGTATATTTTATCAATTTTTCCTTGATCCTAGAGCTTAGCAAGTTGTTTCCACGAGTCTTCCCAAAACTTAGTTGTGTTCCCCTATATAACTTCCCAAAAGTAGCGATGTTGGATCAAGTGCATTCATTTATTGGCTTTAGTCTAAATGGATGAATCCATCTGGAAGAAATTAGTTTGGATGAGGTATTAACAAGTATATGGTTGTCATATTTCTGAAGCCATAGGTGTTTCCATAGATATGAACCTCCTTTAATCCATCTCCATCATATTTTGGATCCCCAAACACTGGCTAGGGTTGAGGGATTTCTCAATCGAAGCCCACCTTTGAAATTTTGTTTGGGAAGTATTAGATGCCCTGCGATATTGAGATAGCATAAGGTATAGATAGCTAGTTTTTTATTTAATTTGGTCAAGAGATCCTCCCAAAGGATAACCTTGAGGGAATTGTCTTTCGCTGGAACGCCAAGTATCTCGAGGGAAATTTTTTGATTTGAAATCTAATAATTCATATTATGTGTCTTTGTACCAAGAAAAAGTGTTGAAAAATAAGACTTGAGAGTTAGCTTGGTTGATATATATACTTGAGGCTTGAGAGAAGTTTCCTAGGATTTGCGAGAAACACTTTGCATCTTGGATTTTTGGCATTCCTATGTCTATGTTGTTGTCGAAAAATTGTGAGTGAGTTAGAGGAAGATCTTTCTGGAAAATATGGTAGCCCTTTGATATATTTGTTGGCCCTCCCTAAACATTCCATTATCAATATGAATAGGAAATTTGAGAGTGGTTCTCCTTGAAATATACTGTAGTATTCCCAAATTTTCACCTGATATTTGGAATATTAGAGTTCTTAAATTTCTTAATGAATTATGTAAATAAAAGAGTGGAGGGACCCATAATCCTCAATATGAATAAATATCCACTTTTTGTGTGTGAATGTGGATTAATTAAGCCTAGATATACATAATGAGGTAGTTGAGCAACTACTAATGTGAATCAAAATTGGAGATCATGTCTGAATAATGAGATAGGTCATGGAGGTTGAAACAGTCAACTAATATCTTGAAGAGATCAAACAGAAGATCATGGAGCATTCATGATAAGATGATGGAGGAAGTTGTGCAATTAATGCACACATGATGGAGAGGGTTTACATTGCACCTAGACATGATGGATGATTTGGTCAAACAACGCAGTCAAACATGGAGGATCTTGTCCACATACACAACGCAGCCTAGATGGGGGCCAAGGCATGGGAAGGCTCAAACATTATATAAAGAATATGAAGGCAGGGATGAGGGCATGCTTGATTTTATTGATGTTTTGGATTTGTTTAGATCTGGAATTTTCATGTGACATTCCATTGCTTTCTTGGGCTGTTTAGCAGAGATTGCAAGTGTTGTTTAGCACATGGTGTTCTTGGTTGGAAATCCCACCTCTTTCTTAAAGTAGCTCTATAAATATTATTGTACTTCATTCTACATCAGGCATTGGTGCCATATATATTTTCCTACTCTCTGCAGAACATTCATATACAGAAATTGCAGATTTCTAAATATCAGTTTGGAAGGTGGAGGTTGTCTTCAGTATTTCAGCTGGAGAACTGGTGAAGGTTTATTCCTATCACCTTGGGCTTAAAGATCAGCATTCCCAGAGCTTCATATCAGATCTGGCATCAGGCCAAAATTTATTGACCTCCTAGCAATAGTAATACCTTCAGGAATTACGTTGTCCATTTTGCAGATCCAAAAGGAGGAAGGAAGTTGCTAGCATTTCCTCTAGTAACCCTGCGAGGGATCATTCCCTCAGCTTGCCATCAGTATTTCCATCAGCCTGGGGTTTATTGTAGCATATTTCAGCAGTAAGGAGGCCTCTCTTTCCCTCACAGCGCAGTTTCTATTGACAGTTGTGTTGCAACAGCTGTAATCATCCTTGGAGGATCGAGAAGCTAGATCTAGAGCTTCTAGCTTGTAGATCTAAGGGAGGGATCAACCCGTCAAGCTTATAACTGATCTTGTGGCATATTTCAGCGATATATTTGTCAGATCTAGCTTTAGATCTATAAATCCTAGCAGATCAAGGATCAAATCCTAGGAGGGTGATTTTCAAAAGTTGTAGATCTGGAAAATCCTTTCTAAGTTATCTTGGGAATCCATCACATTGACCAGATCTTGAATCTTGGCATCATCTGAGCTCCAGATTTGAGTAGATCTGCATTTTCCTTTTCAACCTACAATCATATATTCATCTTCTGCAGAAGGGACAGCGCAATATTTTCTTCAGTGGCTCTCCAGTTACACAGTGCCTATTGTGGCATGATTTCAGGGTGATTCTAGGCCATCTCTTTGGCTATATCTCCTCATATTTTGTACATTGTGTAATTGAAAATTCTCCAATATAATAAAATGGCTCAACTTATCTATATATTCAGTTGTTTCTTTTAGATTTATTGTTTATCTTACTGCAATTCTTATATTGTGTTTGATTATTACTGCATTCTCCATTTTGGGATATTACAGTGGTATCGAAGCATGATCTTTGGCTCAACTTGTGGACACTTCATCTTTTGAATCAAAAGAAGAAGCAGATAGATGAGATCTATCATGACATAGGATAATTTTTCCACTCCTTTCTTTAGGTCCATGCAAGATATCTCTAGGGAGGTCTATCAAATGAAGAAGGAAAGGCAAAGGAAGGATCCAAGAAGAAGATTTGAAGAGGAAGGTACAAGCACTTCCTATCAGCAGAAAGGAAAACTAGAGAATCATAGATCTCCTCATAGATCTACTATGCCCACTTTCTTTGAAGAAGGTGAGAGGTATAGAAACGAAGAAAGAAGAGAACCTGAGATTCATGAGACTCTCAGTTTGTATCTTAAGGAGTACAAGGAATAGTCTAAAGCCTTCAAGGAAATTCTAACTCTCCAAGAATTTGTTGAACTCAAGGAAGAAAGAAGGTCCTATAGTAGCAATAGAAGGAAGAGGCACAATAGATTCTATTTGCCTACATTTGATGGATCTTCCTCAAGAAATGTTAAGGCTGGGAGGAGAGAGTTGGATACATTTTTTAGGCTACATCCTGTGGCTGAAAAATGGGTTGTCCAAATTGCAGCACTTCATCTCTTAGGTCGAGCTAAGGATTGGTGGTTTAGTCACATGGAGCATGCAAAGGTGACTAAATATTCAGATTTATTTCACAAGTTTAGGAAGAAGGTTGATGTGAAGAAGATAGAGATGTGCCACAAAGAGGCATTTCCTAAGGAAACAAAGGAGGATGTCATTCTTGTCACTCTGGACAAGAGGTCACCACATTCACCACCAGCTGCAGAAGTACTTATATCTAGAGAAGAGACACTTGCAACCTTGCAAGGTAGTCTTGATCTCTTTCCACATAGAGTCCCATGCATGATTCAGGAGATGCATGAGGAAGAAGAGGAATATTCTAGCACAGGTACATTGAAAGAAGAGAAGCCATCTCTCTGACTAGTAGTTGGAGACACCATTGTCTCGATTGGAGGAACTATTGTGTTCTATCAAGAGGTTCACACATATCATTTTATCCAAGGTATGCACACACATTCATCACCTATTGTTTCAGTAGATCTTATTGAAACTTATGGGAACATGCCATCAGGGCCAATGCATGACCAAGAGTTAGATCCAAATGTTGATTTGAAGCAGCAAACTATCACAGCGCAGAGGACCCTTGATCTAATCAAGTAGGAGATGGAAATCTATCCTAGTTTGTCATGGATGGACTACATTCAACCTTTTTAGTTGAAGTGTAGAGTTTTAGAAGAAGGGATGAGCAAGATCCTATGTACAATGACTAGTTATGAGATCAGTATTGTACCTTGCTTCGAGACAGTAGATGTATTACCTTGCAAATCTATAGCACTATCACTTAGTAGCAGTGATAATAATGAGGCCCCATTATTCTTGGAGAATTCTGAAGATAGATTCACTATGAAGAAATGGAGGATAAGATGATTAATGGTAGACATCTAGATATGAGAAATATTTTCTTCTTTCTTGATGACACTTTCTCAATGAGCATCTCACAGGTCAAAGAGAGACTTCTAACAGCAGCAGATCCAGAACCTGATTGGTTTTGGAAGGCCATGGATGAGAAGAAGGTCTCATTAAGAGATCTCATTCGAGTTGCACTTCAACATTTCATGGAGTGCAAGGTTCTTCAACAGTTTGAGGAGTTTGGTGTCCTACAATGGGGGGATACCAAGTATTTGCAAAATGAGATCCATCATCCACATTGGGATGAATGGTTGATAGTATGGAGAAAGGGGTTTCCAAACCACTTGCAGATCTATGACACAGGCCAGCAATAAGCATGGTTGCACTGGTTGCTCTTGGGTGAGTATGGTTACTACCCAAAGATTCATATTTTCTTGTCTCATGCCTTATGTCTCAATGATGGAATGCATAAGAAGAAGGCATGGTTACTTTGGTTGTTAAGAAGAGAATTTGGACATCACATATTAAATCTTATGTCCATGTATTTTCTCTTGCTTGGGGTATGTCTCATGTATTTACATGTATTTATGTTTGGGATGTATCTCATGTTCATGTATGTACTTGGGTTTGGGAGAAATAATAACTCTCACATGATGTGGAATAAGGGAGATTTTTTGTATTATGTTGATGAGACATCTCACATGTCCATTACTTTATTGTTTCTCCATTACTTGCATCATGATAATGGAAGAAGGCCGCAAGAATCCTTGTTTCTATGGTTACTATTGGGAGAATATGTGCTGAATTCTTCCCATACATTGCATGACATTGATGGAGGATGGCAACAGGAGGCCTTATAGTGTTGTCTTCTGTTGGGTGATTTTGGCCATTGTACTTGGTATAATGATGATGTGATGGGGCAGCAAGATGCCTTATTGAGGTGGTTTCTCTTGAGAGAATATGGCCACTACATTTCGTACAATGATGATGTGGTATGGCAACAAAGGGCATTGCTGAAATGGTTACTTTTGAGAGAGTATGGATCTCATATTCTTATTGATGAATTGGCATGGCAACGAGAAGCATTGCTAAGATGGCTTCTTTTAAGAGAGTATGGCTCTCTTACTTATTTTCATGATGATCTAGCATGGCAGCAAGAGGCTTTGCTGCGTTGGTTGTTGTTCGGAGAATATGGTTTGACATTGTTTATGTTTTCCCATATGTCTCTACTTCTTGTTTTTCACTATGTTGATGAGATGTTTGATTCCTACATGGCCAACATGGCTAATGATGAGGGCATTGGTGTATGTAATCTACTCTATGTATCATGGGTTGGAGAGATAGTTCATGAGTTGGGACTTTCCACTTTGGGAATTGACCACTTTATTTTATGTATCTCATGTATAGAGGAGAACTTTGGTCATAATATGGTTGCCACTTGGAGATTCATTGATGAGGAAGGGTATCTAACTTTTCGGTTGGAAGCCATTCTAGACATTCTAGAGAGGCAGCTTTGGAGCTGGACATACATGACACATTGTGACAGATGGGAAGGCCTTCCACATGAGGATGCCATTTGGAGGGAGGATGTTTGCTGTAGCATCCACTTTTGCAGTTGCTTGAGGACAAGCAACATTTTTTCGGGGAGGACTGTAATATTCCCAAATTTTCACCTGATATTTGGAATATTAGAGTTCTTAACTTTCTTAATGAATTAAGTAAATAAAAGGGTGGAGGGACCCATAATCCTCAATATGAATAAATATCCACTTTTTGTGTGTGAATGTGGATTAATTAAGCCTAAATCTAATAATGAGGTAGTTGAGCAACTACTAATGTGAATGAAATTGGAGATCATGTCTCATTAATGAGATAGATCATGGAGGTTGACATAGTCAACTAAGATCTTGAAGAGATCAAAAAGAAGATCATGGAGCATTCATGATAAGATGATGGAGGAAGTTGTGCAATTAATGCACACATGATGGAGAGGGTGTAAATTGCACCTAGACATGATGGATGATTTGGTCAAACAACGCAGTCAAACATGGAGGATCTTGTCCACATGCACAGCGCAGTCTAGATGGGGGCCAAGGCATGGGAAGGCTTAAACATTATACAAAGAAGATGAAGGCAGGATGAGGGCATGCTTGAGTTTATTGATGTTGTGGATCTGTTTAGATCTGGAATTATCATGTGACATTCCATTGCTTTCTTGGGTTGTTTACCAGAGATTGCAAGTGTTGTTTAGCACAGGGTGTTCCTGGTCGGGAATCCCACCTCTTTCTTAGAGTAGCTCGGGAAAGAGTATTGTGCTTCATTCTACATCAGGCATTGGTGCAATATATCTTTTCCTACTTTCTACAAAACATTCATATTCATAAATTGCAGATTTCTGAATATCAGTTTGGAAGGTGGAGGTTGTCTTCAGTATTTCAGCTGGAGAACTGGTGAAGGTTTATTCCTATCACCTTGGGCTTAAAGATCAGCATTCCCAGAGCTTCATATCATATCTCACATTAAGCCAAAATTTATTGACCTCCTAGCAGCAGTAATACCTTCAGGAATTACATTGTCCATTTTGCATATCCAAAAGGAGGAAGGAAGTTGCTAGCATGTCAGCTAGTAATCCTGTGAGGGATCATTCCCTCAGCTTTCCATCAGCCTGGGATTTATTGCAACATATTTCAGTAGGAATAAGGCCTCTCTTTCCATCACAACACAGTTTCTATTGGCAGTTGTGTTGCAGCAGCTGTAATCATCATTTGAAGATTGAGAAGCTACATCTAGAGCTTCTAGCTTGTAGATATGAAGGAGGGATCAACCCTTCAAGCTTAGATCTAATATTGTGACATATATCAGCCGTCTATTTTTCAAATCTAGCTTTAGATCTGTAATTCCTAGCAGATCAAGGATCAAATCTTAGGTGGGTGATTTTCCAAAGTTGTAGATATGGAAAATCCTTTCTGGGTTATCTTGGGAATCCATCACATTGGCCAGATCTTGAATCTTGGCATCATCTGAGCTCCAGATTTGAGTAGATCTGCATTCTCATTTTTAGCCTGTAGTCATATATTCATCTTCTGCAAAAGGGACAATGCATTATTTGCTTCATTGGATCTCCAGTTACGCAGTTCCTATTGTGGCATGATTTCAGGGTGATTCCAGGCCATCTCTTTGGCTATATCTCCTCATATTTTGTAAATTGTATAACTGAAACTTCTCCAATATAATAAAATGACTCAGCTTCTCTGTATATTTGGTTTTTGTCTTTAGATTTATTGTTTATCTTGCTACAGTTCCTATATTGTGTCTGAGTATTACTGCATTCTCCCTTTTGGGATATTACATATACCACTAAAGGCTTTGAAGGGGTTATTGGGGTATTTTTTTAAGAGGATAGAGAAAAAAGTAGAGGATAGGAGGTTTTTGATCTAATCAATCCACTCTTGATTAAAACCAAAGGTTGTGAGGATGTTGAAAAGGAAGTTACAATTAATATTTTTGAAGGCATTAGAAAGGTCCAATTTGATCAACATGCTTGGTTTCTTTGAAATTTTTTAGGAGTGGATAATTTCATGAGCGATCATGATGCCATCCAATATTTGATTCCCTTCAACATATCATGTTTTCTATAATGATATTAGCTGAGGTATAATGGATTTGATTTCATTAGATATATTTTTGGTGATGACTTTACATATCACATTGCATAATACTATGAGATAGAAGCCACTAGGATCCTCTACCTTGTCTTTCTTCAACACTATCATGAGGAAGGTGGCATCTATGGCCTTCAATAGGGATTTTGATTTTTTGGACTCCTCAATCGCCTGCCAAACATATTTCCCAAATATGGACCAATATATTTGAAATAATTTGTCCATGAATCCATCTAGGCCTCGGAACTTGTTGCTAGGAATTACTCTGATCATTGCTTCAACTTCATTAAGTGGATTTTCCCGAAGGGGGACTTCATTGTACTCACGATTTACCAATGACAAGATGTGTTGCATGATTTTTTGAATCGCATGTTTGTCTATTGGGTATGGGATCCGTTAGAAGATGGTGATAGAAGTAATTTATCTCTTGGGTTATGTCATTATGTTCCTAAAGTTTGTCCCCAACTTGATTTTTGAAGGATGAGATGTGATTTTGGTGGTGGTGTTGTAGCATTGTGTTATCGAAGAATGTTGTATGCTACTACCCTTATTTGATCCAATGTATCCTTAGTTTTTATAGCCAGAAGAGTTCCTCTTACTTTCAATGCTCTTCAATATAGGTGAGTGTAGAGGCTTCTTCTTGAATTAACTATTTTGATATGCCATGAATGATAACTTCATGTTGGATTTTCTCCATTTTATCTTCCAAATTTTGTTTTTACAACAATATATTTCCAAATTTTTCTTTCTTCCAAAATTTGAGCTAAGCTTTAATGTACTTCAATTTATTTTGAATCTGATGCATAGTGTTTCCCTCCAAATTTTCTTGTTCTTCCTAGCAAGTATTAATATTGGAAAGAAAGTCTAGGTACTTAATCCAAAAAATTTCAAAATAAACGGGTATGTTTCTAGGGGAGGTTTTGATGTCAATGTCAATATTAGTAGGCCAATGATCTGAGCCATGGTTGGGGAGGATAGAGGCTTCTAGGAAGATGTCCCATGTAATGATTAATTCATAAACAAGGAAGTGATCCAACTTAGAGGCAATTTGTTGGGAGCATCCTATTATGTTATTCCAGGTGTAGGTAATATTTATAATTTCAAGATCGACTGGGTGAGAGACATTACCTCCTGAAACTAGATGGATTTAAATTCAATTTTTATTATACCTCCTTTATTTTCTTTTAGATATTTTATCAGGTTAAAATTGTTTCCTAAGATCCAAGGAGATGGAGAGAGAATATTGTCGATGTAGGTGATTTAATGTAGGAAAATAGGTTTATCTTATGGTATGGATGGACCATATACATTCGATAGGAAGCATGGTTAAGCATAGTTGATGAGTTGGAATTAGATAGTGAGGTTTTTGAATGTGGAAAACATGTTTTGAATGGAAACTTCTTGGGAATTCCATATAATGACCAGGATTCCAACTTAGCCTTAAGCATCAATTTTCATTGATTGACAATGGAAACCCCATTTTTTAATCATTTTTTTTTATTGCTTCGCATGCATATTTAGTCTCCTGAATCATCATGAAAGTAAGATGTTCACAATACCATATTTCATTAAGAATCCTTTGCTTGTCTTTGCAATTAAGGCCTCTAATATTCCATAATATTATCTTCATGAAGGGGGGGTGTTGGAGGAGGAGTAGACCTCTAATATTATCTTAATTATCCTTGATTTTACTAGGATATCCCATAATTCCTCAAAAATTTTCTAATTACTTTTCCTGCATTTTTTCTTCTCATCCATCCCCATGTGGTTGTAATGTTTCCTTCATTTCTTGGATATGAACTCTAACTGATCCAAATCTTGGTTGGCGTACTATTTATTTTTGAACTTGTTGACTTTATTTGAGGGTATATTTTCTTAAGATATTGTCTTGGTGTTTTGGAATGGAATTTGGACCCTTATCATTCTATGCCATAACAATTCTTAAGATATCTAAGGAATCTAGTTCCATGTCCTTTTTTAGTCTGGTGGTGGAATCAGGAACTGTTTTTGGCTTTGGTGGGTCTTGGGGACATTGATTCAAGGGTGTGGAAGGATGAGTATGAAGGTTAGATGAGGGGTTTGATGTGATTTTAGATTTTGGCATATCTATTTCTAGGGGTGGAGGGGTCCTTGAGGGTTGAATATTTTCTGAGGAAAGGGGGTTGAATATATCATTGTTGGGTGGATTTATCATGGAGTAAGGTGATGGTGAGGGAATTTTCTTGGTTCCATGATGCCTACTTCCTGAATTAGAAAATTCCTCTAGATCCATAGCGATAACAAGGTCTAGACTCGAAGTGGAGGCAAGCAGGGGACAATTCTGATATCCATGCTCATGGCATTTTGTACAATAGAATGGGATATGTTCATAATTTAAGGTTTATTTCCAAAACTCATATTGATAATATATATCAATGAAATCTAGACAATAATTTGAGATGCTCATATAGACACAAATTTTGGCATAGGAAATGTACACGACTTGTTTGGTAGCTTCTAAGTATTTAGTGAAGTGTCTAAGGTTCTTGCCAATATCAAATAGTACATTCGAATTATTCATCCCAGAATTCTCACAATGAGGAGTACATTTGAATCCAAACTTTGGTTGTTGTGAAGTCTTCTTTATTGGGGATGAATCTTTCCGACTAGAATCGGATATATAGGCCTGCAAATTGAAGAAATACAGGTCGTTTTCAAAGACCAAATGTGATCCTCAATACTAGAAAAGACGATGGTGGAGAATCATTTGGCCCCTAGCTACAATTTTATTTTCCCCTTGGGCTTCCATTTATTTTGGATCCAATATGAGATGGATGTGTCTTAAGGCTAGATGCCCAGGAATTTTCCAATCATGGAATCATCATGCATGTATTGTATGCAGTCTCCAATGTGGCTAGATTAAACTTTGAATTTGGGATCTACTACTGCTTTTGGAAGATAGTTGTTAGGTAGACGCTTTCCAGAAGGCGTTTGAGATGAAATTCCATTTTGGTGAGTAGCATGAGGCTGTTGAGTGGAGAAATTGGGATTGTAGCATAACGATCCCATGAATGATTATATATAGGTGTGATTCGGTTGTAGGAGGGAGACTCGCTCCCTCCACTATCATTATACATGGGATGAGGTGGTTAGGAAGAAGAAATGGATGACAACACCCAGGGTTTTGCAAGACTTTTCCAGTTTAGAGCACCTTGCAAGGTTTTTCTAGTCGTTGATATGAATTGATATTTTGAGTACTATATACATATTTTTTTTACATAGTGGGAAAATATATCGTAACTTGGTTGTCAAAGAAATAGTGCCAGGATAATCATCACTAGTTGTTATACACAAATGTATGTTGAATCATCATTATTATTAAAGGAAAACCATGCCATATAGAATTACCTGCTATTGATCTAAAAGGGGGAAGGATTTCACTCCTTCCATATGTCTATAAGTCTTGGGTCGTTAATATGTTTCCCTACATCCAAGAATGATGTGCTCTTAACCAAGAAAAATCAATTTTAAGATATACTCCAAGCCAATTGGACACTATATACTTAAAATCAGAACCTTACAAATAATTGTTTTCCTTTATAATTACGACTTCAAAAAATTCCTTTTTTAACTTTAAGCCAAAATATACTTAGGTCTATAAGATTTCCATATGGAAAATTTCACTCTCTTATATACTTAGGTGCTCAGTTACTAATGAATGTCTAGTTGTTTCTTCACTATATTAAGTCTTCTTGTTGGAGTTAATTTTTCTCCCACAAGTTGACACGCAAATTATTATTCAAGTTATTGAGCGACTTCTCGTTCAACACCATCACATAGAATTTGAATTTGACGGTGTTTGTACATAACAAATGGTTATTTTTTTGGATGGGAGTTGTGGCAATTATAAATATATAGAGAAAAATTTATCTAGTTAAAATATTTGTTATGATTTGGATTTTATGTTTTAATTATTTTTGTTTAAAATTTAATTAAAAATTTAGAAGATTTGTTGAAATTGTAGATAATAATTGTTTAGACTACATATTATAAGTATAATAAAGATTTATAAGGGTGCTAAATTTATTTATGTATTTAAAAAAAAAATTACAACCATGCAAAATTACAATTTAACCAAAAATTAGATTACAAATTGACCAAAAATTATATAGTTAGATTCTAATAATAATTGTAAAAAAATTGAAATATAACATTTAGACTTAAGGAAAAAAGGAATAAATCAATTGTGTTTTCCTTCGAATATTTACATTTTATCTGTGATAAATTTCCTCTCTTGATCAACGTATCTAGCTTTGTGTCATCATACTAGGAAACATAAATTTTTTCATACTCTCCAATGGCTTACCATGATTATTTAAGAGTGTTTAATTATCAATGTTTCTAGCGTAAATGATCTAATCTTGCTCTCGGATATTTACAATAGATTTTTGATAATTTCCTTGAATTATGATGTTTTCTCTTGAATTTCATATTTCTTCAATTTGCAATGAAATAATCTTCCTTCAATATAATTTTTTTTACCAAAATGACATAATGTTGGTTTATGTTCAAAGATTTAGAGTAAGAAAAGTTTTAAAATATTTGTAGTCAGGTGATACATGAACAAGAAGTGTTTAAACAATATATCATATCAATGTACTAAGCAATGATTCATATATCAAAAATATATAACATAGAAATAAAATATAGATGATATAAAAAGAAATGATAATTATATAATTGGAAAATGAATCAGTGAAAATTTGGTAAATGGTAAAAGAGTTTTTTTTTTTTCTTTGGGAAATAAAAATCAAACTTGATTTCATTAAGAAAAATTCATGTTTACATCAGTTTTGATAAACATATATGCTCATTCAAGCATTTGATGACATGGTATCAAAAACCCTGATCAACCAAGTACATTGTCACAAAATCACTTACACAGACCCATTTATCATCATGCCAAAGTTAACCCACCAATCCAGTTGGTCAAGAGAACCACGAAAATACACATGTACATAATCATATGACTAATAACCAACTACATATATACATATTTAAACGCCAAAAAATGTTGGTCCGAAAACATTGTTGTTGTAAAAAAAAATTAAAGAATAAACTAAAAAATTGGATCAATCCATTAGCTCCATGAGGAAAAACTCGATTTTATTAGGATTCCTTGTCTGAAGACTAAAAAATTAATGAGACCTAGAGTCATTGATAGGCCTTCCTTTGACAACATATCAACAACATAGTTGAATTCCCAAAAACCTACTGAAAGAGTCCCTTCATCTTGTGGATTTGTTGCTTCCAGTGGCACAAATGTGGGCCATTATTTATCCAATCTATTGTTACCTATGAGTCACCAAAAATGTGACCTACTTCGAGATTAAGACGTTTGACACTCTAATATTCCTAGTGGAAATTTACAATGATAAACAAAGCAATCATAAAAAAACACACAAAAAAATTCACACCACATTAAACACCCGGAAAATACCATAGAATCCGTAGAGCTTAGCCATTTTATTAATGTAAATGTTGGGTACGCTATAAGATCAGAATGCATGCACCTGCGGCTTTCCCAAGGAAAGATATCAATGCCCAAGTGATGAAATCAACTACTCAAACATGAATATAGATGTTCCTATCAAAGCTTTGGATTGCCCCTCTGAAAACTACACTGCTAGTTGTAAAAAATGGATCTTAGGGCCTCTTCCAGTGCTTGGAAAATTATGGGAAGTTAACCCTGGTCTCTCCTCCACTAACCCAAAAAAACCCACGAAGGAATTGGCCAAATTTTGACCCCTGAATTTCAGCCCAATTTCCCCTAGCTTCTTCAGTTGCTGGGTATTTTGACCCACCTATAAAATATGTTGATAAATGCCACAAAAATGGTTGGAATGCTTAGCTAAACTCCCTTTCAGGCTCCTCTCACAAGCTTAGCCCTAAATTCCTCCTCTTCCTTGCGTCCCACGCGTGACACAAAGATTGACTATGCAGGCCCACACAATCTCAACTGAAGTTGCTCCACAAATACATTGAAATGTCCCTAGATTAATCTGAATTGGATTGATACTCCATCCTAGGGCTAGCACTCATGGTACACTGAACAAAGGGTGAGATTCTTTCCTGTAAATATCTTGTGCTCAACAACACATGCATACTTGGCTTCCAGCTCAAGTGTGCTATTCAAGGTGAGTGTGCAAACGATCAAATATGCCCAAATCGAATGCCTCCTCCTCTTTTGTCATTGTGCCTTCAAAATTTTCCATGTGGGGCCCAACCATTGACCTCTCATCTTTTCCCTCGAAGGAATTCATACTTCCAAGAGGGTGGGTCATTTTTCCTTCTTGGGATGTGTTGAAGAAATTAATTGCTTAATGAAAACAACTAAATACCTAGATTTTAATCGTCAAACCAAGGTTTTTTTTGTTTATTTCAAGGATGTCCACACAATTTGTGTAAGAGATGGTGCTATTATTGCTTAACTTGTATGAACCTAATGAAAATTAAAGACATATGAATGAAATGAACAACTCACATTTACTGAATGAAATAACTCACACTTTGCTTTTAGACTTCAAGCTTAAACAAAAAATACAGCTAAAGGAATCAAATCATTAAGACTCCTACCAAAAACAGTGAAGAAATCCAACCAAATACAAATTTGTTTCCTAGGGAATTGCATTTGTAAGAAAGGAACAACATTATAGCTAGAAATGAATTCGCCAAAAATGATATCGAATCATAAGAATTAAAAACTCTACATTAACCAATAGGAATTAGCAAGGAAATATAACACTCCAAAGAACAAATTGCAATAAATATAATCTTATGATATCCAACTGTAACTATTGTAAAACAAACACTTTCACATTAAATCTTATTAACAACAAGTATATCTAGAAAAAAATTGAATAATTGAATGACAAGAATTGAAATAATAATACAAACATAATGATACAAGAAATGATAGTAGTAGTTCCAGGACCGGACCCTTAATCACTCAAATTCAACTTCCTTGTATCTAACTCAGCATGATAAGTCAAAATCGAACAACGAAAGTATCCATTACTAATTATAACGAGTAAGCTACAAGAAATATATGTAAATATTTACAATATAGATCAAAATTATTATAGCTCCAATTAGAACTCTAAAACTTCTACTAAGATTCAATTCCTCATTTTTATATTACAAAAAAAGCCTATTTTCAAATGGAAAAAAATCCTCAGAATCTGAAGATTCTCAAGATTATTTATTCAAATTACAAAAATCTCCATCGTTTCCCGGAATAGCTAGGCCAGGATCTCTTCCTCAACTAATTCATCCAAGATAAAAGTCGATCTCGTTCAACTGGCTATAATTAACCCGAACAGGTCCACATAATCCATTTTTCCTCCACTATTCTAGGGAACAACATCCGATATCAGATATTTGTGTTCAAATAATAGTTCAAATTGTAATCAAACCACTCCTTTCATAATTTAAATCAATTCATTAAAGAGATGAAATAATGAAAAGCAATTAAATCCTTTCTAGGAACTATATTGCACGAGATACCACATTCTAGACACAAAAATCTTAGAAAACTAATATAAAGATAAGAAATAAGGTAAGAAAATATATAAATTTCGAAGACCAACATCACCCCCCAGCTTACCTTTTTGCATGACCTCATGCAAATAAATTATTGACATGGAGATTAGTTAGGTAATAGGTTGGGTAAGGATCTTCTCCATAATGTCGAAATTTGTTGCTACTCTGGATTTCTTGAAAGGAAACATACTTACCTACATCTTTCAAGTCATATTCAGATCTATAGTCGGATTAAGGACACCAGATTATGGGGCATATGTATCTGAACACTATCCAACTAGGACCTTCTTCCAACACCAGATGAACATAATCTTGTGACCTACTCATTTCATGCAAGAAATTCCGTAAGCCAAAAGGTTCTATCTTTTTAATTTCACCGTATGATGCTTGCCATCTCTGCTTGGATCCTCGGAGAGCTTCAACCCTGATGTCTCCCAGGTATTCCAGTCCCAATTCCAGAACATCATTTTGAATGGGTTCCAAGGCAGCAACAACACCAAATTTTTCCATAAACCTCTTATGATGGATAAGTGTGCACGAAGGGCTTCATAGCTCTCCTCTAACCCATAGGTCCAGAAATACATTATAATCTTTAGCCCACATTATCTGATTCCAAGAAAATGATATAAAAGCTTGAAACTGCACATCCCCTATAAAAGGAACAAGATTCTCATCTACCTTCTCTTCTAGGAAGAAGTTATGTATGTACAACTCACATAAAAATTACTTTGTATGATCATCCTTCTTATGAAAAGAGGCAAAAAATTCTGAAACGTTGTTGAATTCATATGGTTTTTCCGAATTAATGGCCTTTAATTTAAGAAATAAACATCATTCTAACATAAATAAAGCATAATTGTTGGCTGGATATTTGCACGACAGAGCATCAAGATATAGAAAAAAAATTCCTTCATTTGTTTTGTAGACTTTCCAAGGTGATCCTTTAGAGTCTGAATATTTTTCTTACCTGGGCAAAGCTTGGAAAAAGTTTCAAACTCCTTGGTTGTTAATGCCTTAAAATTTTGAATCAAATCTTGAAGCTCCTTCTTAGGTACCACCTCTTTCTGATATCGAGCTATAGCTTCTTGTTGTTCGTCCATATTTTTATTTAAAACTTGAATGGTAGATTCCACGATTAAAGGAGTATATGGAGGCACATGTCCTGTTTTGTCACCTCTCACAATGAAGATGGATGAATCTATTTGGGTCCCTACTTCATTAGTCAAAACATCAATTATTAATGGGTCTAACTCATTTTTAGTTCCCACAGTAGAGGTAATAGAAAAGTATTCAAATTCAGTTTGAGTTTCATTCTCCTAGACTTCCTTCTTTTCATTTTTCTTATAATGACTCCTTTGAGGCTCACTGTCCCAAAACCATTTCTTTAGTTTTCGTGCCTTCCTTTGTAGCTTCCTATTTTATTTTCTCAACAACTCTATTTATTTGTTAGTCTTGATTTTCTCTTTATCCTTCGGGTTTCTCCTAATCTTCTGTGAATTTTTTTTGGCCAAAGTAACTAGAGAGGAGGAAAGGGAAACAACATTGTTTGCCTTAGGTATTTCAACCATCATTTCTTGCATGCACACAATGGTGACATCGATTACAGGTTCCATGAGATCTTTGTAATCTTGAGGGTAGATTGGAAAGTCAATATTGACTTCTTGTTGCATGTTTTCTGAAGGATATTGTAAAGCTACTTCTTCAAGGGAGGAGGGTTCCAGGACAGTTGCAACAGAATCTGTAGAATATTCTTGAAGAAAATAATTTGTGGGTTCTCCTAAGGTTTCTAAAATAACATTGGAAGTTTTATCCTTGATAAAAAATAGGTTGGTGTAGGTTTTTCTTAGTTGAGTTATGTTAGGTTATTAGGGTGAAATAAGGTCATGAAATTCATTAAATTTTAAATTTTTTATATAGTTTAAGAGGGTCAAAATGGCCATTGGTCATGTAATTAAATTCTTATCAAAGTAAAATTCAAAAAATCGGATTGCATGGGTTAAAAGAGAAATTTTAACACTTGGCAACGTTTTCTGGAGTCCGCAACGTTTTGTGTAAAATAGTATGTTTTCGCTACAGACTTGCGTGACAGTTCCATAGCAAATCTGCCATCCCACTACCTGAAATTGCTACGAACTCCGTCTTTTCTGCTAATGGTGGGGTAATAGGTATCTTTTCATCATTTTTGTGGTCAGAACACCTTTCTTCATCCTAGTACATTTTAGTTATGTGTCATCTTGTGTCATGTTGCATGTGTGGTCATCATCATACCTTCCATCATTTCATTTTCCCTCTCATCTCTCTTTCCTAATTTAGCCTAATCTCTCATTCAAACAACAACACTTTACCTTTCATCCTTGTAAGTTGTTTAAGCCTTTTTCCAACAGTCTTCACTTCTGTTTTTTTGTTTAGTAGTTGTCTTAGGCTAGTCGTTACCTCTCTCAATGAAGGTGCTTGTTTTCTTAAACAATTTTGCAAGTGTCAAAGTTTGAAGTTGATAAATGATGTATTAGAAGGCATGGATTCACATAAAAATCCAAATAAAGGTGGCTCTATAGTCATATACGGGCCCATGGTCATGAAGTTGATTGCAGAAGACCCTAGCTTCTCACAAGCCTTCACAAATGTAGGTTGTTTGAGATTTTTCCAAAAATTGCAAGGATATCATGCATAGGTGTCCAAGGATTTCATTGTAAACTTCATTGGTATAGCTTCAAAGGTGGGCATCCTCAATTTTATTGTTTCTCCTATGACCATTTCATAAGAAACTTAGATTCCAAGGTCTGGAGAGGATTGGTTCAAGGCAACAAAGTTCAAGCTTCAAAACTATGATGAATTTCTGAAGCAGGAGCATATAGGCATTGACATGAACTTAGGCATATCTAGGAATTGCCTCAAGGAAAACTACTCAAAGTTGTTGATGGCGATTCAGAAATATTTTACATGTGAAGGTAGATTTCACATGATCTACCAATAAGACTTTAGATTGTTGCCTCATTTCCCAGGTAAACAACCTCTTGATTAATCCAGATTTATGCAAGAAGGTAATAAAATATAGAAATATACATAAACACAGAGCTGCAGTGGAAATAATGCTTCATTTCATTGATATCAAATAAAAAAAATATGCTTACAAACATAATGGAAATAAAATAACTAGGGCGCTGGTAGCTTATCTCTGAGAAGAGATGTGGTGGCTACATGCCTCTCAATTTTGCTACAATGAGGCTCGAAGGCATATTTATTTTTGAGAAACAATGCAAAACCCTAAACATCCAAAAAACTAACCATATGAGATGAAGTGCCAAAACTATGGGCCCCGTTTGGGTAAATTGGTGTTTCAACTTCCCGGGGACATAACTTTGGCATATGATCTCCATTTGATGCGCAGCATACCTCATTAGAAAGATATATCTGAGAAATATAACTTTTGGTGTGAGAAATATTGGTCCATGGACCCATGTTGCTCCCGGTTTTCCCAAAAAACGTTATTTAGGGCCTCAAAACGACTCTCGAAGTTCAGGAAACAAAAAACTACTAAAAATAGTAAGTTGTGCTGAAAGTAAAAAACTGCAAGAATTGATGGTTCAGGTCCAAATGGAATAGGTGGGTGGCCACCGATATCCACCTGGATCATTCCTCTCTTTTTAGGAAGCAATGATCCCCATTGCGTTGAGATCCTCCATGAGATGAGGCAAATTCTATTGAACTAGGTATTAGATTTGTCGAAGGTGTCATGGACCTGCGAGCGGAAATGCTGGATGCATTTAGAAAATTTGGTTTCTTTATCTACCTCATGTTAGCACTCAAATCTACCTCAGGCTGAAATGAAGTAAACTCAAGGCTACATCAAACCACGCTCAGCCTCGTAGCTAGCCCTACGAGGACAGGAGAGGGCTCTCTCCGTCAATCTCGAGAAAATGAGCAATAGGATGCGAGATGACTTACAATAAGAACTGATTTTAGGCTAGTAAAGAGATAGGTATGTTTGATTTTTGGTTTTTTGGGTTTTCGCTGGAGAAATGGGAAAACACGTTTTGGGTCCGGGGATAAGGTCAGACCTTTGCAGAGTTCAAGCTGGGGCGAGGTAGGTGATGATCTTGATGCTTTAAATTGGATTTATGGATATATTAGACCGACGACGAGCTGAAGAGGGAAAAGAAGAACTTGGATCCTCTCCAAACAGCTGAAAACATATAGAACTAACTGAATTCAAAGGCTAAGCACTGTAAACAATGGATTCAACCTTATTTCACTCATTCAATTTAGTTCAGAAGCATAATGAAAGGATGGCATACATTAAACATGAAGAAACTTACAGTAAACAAAGAAGAAACACCATCAAGAACAGAACACCACAAGGATCCCAACAAGTGCCGCAAAACCCATGATCTTTCCTTAGCCAAAATACGAAAAATATGTACAATGGTATCAAAAGTATCCCAAGAGTCCAACCTCTCCAACCTCTGAAAATGATTGAGAAATTACAATATATAGATCACTCTAACACCTTTCCCCACCTCTAGGGGTCGAATTCCCTCTTCAGGGATCAGTTTCAACCAATTCTAATCATGGAACTACAATCTAGGCGGCTAACAACTTGCCTCTAAAAGAGTGGAAACTGATCCATTACATGATTTTTTACTCATTTGAGAGTGAATCTTCTAGAAGAGATAAAAACAAGCCAAAGTTACATATAAAACATGAATTTACATCATAAAAACCCAAGAATTCTATCCATAAGAAAAACTGGTCCATAATAGGCGAAATACTGAGCTGGCAGCTGAAAATTCAGAAAAATTTCTAGGTGGGTCGCTCCTGAACTGCGTGGGTCGCTCATGTTCCAGGCTGAATATGAGGTAGTTTCCGGCATCCAAATTGAGCTCATGACAGCTCGTTGGAAAGCCCTGGATGTCTACTTTCCAACCCAAGTGGAATTTCGGAATTTGGAGTTGCTTTGACCCTCCAAAACCTCTTTCTCCCAGAGGTACTCCCTGCTGGTGCAAAAGGTGGCAGCAAGGTGATTTTCATGGTGTTTTTGAGCTGTTTGACCATCCAGATTTTGTTGAAATGCTAAGTTGACTTCAGAGGATGCATAATTAACCATGAAAAATCCAAAAATTTAAAAATATCCTCCAGCAAGTGTCTCAAAAAAATGCGAGCGCATGAGCGCGCGACCCACGTAGCTGCAAAACCTGTTTTTTAGACCAAAAATTTGGAAATGACAAAATTTTCTCCGAATTTGCCCAAATTCGGAGCGGAGGTCCTCCATCATGTTTCCTGCCCAGTCAATGAAGCCTCGGCCAAAATCTGAAGTGGATTAGGCCTTTTCCGCCGTCGAAGTGCTTTGCGCAACCTCCTCTTCATGATCTTCATCCTCGCTTTGCAAACATGCATGCGAGCCCAGTAATGGCCTTTCATGTGGCGAAGCATGTCTTTGTCTCGATTGGCCTTCGCCAACAACTTCTCCAGATGTATATTCACCCGCATGAGTACAGTATCTCTGTCAGCTGGTGTCATGTCACCGGGCCTCTTTCGATTCCACTGCCTATCCTCACGGATTTGGCGCACCTCATAAAATGTGAGCTCATCCTCGAGCTGTTTGTTGCGCTGCTCTAAATAGTTAATCACCCAATGAGCCTTCTGCAATTGGTCTTCTCCATGATTGTCATTCTCGGCCCTTTGCTCCTGGATGATCTCCTTCAGTTTCGAGCTAGGAGAGCTCGCATCAACATCAATGATCGTGAAATCCGTGTCCCGGCCTCCTGATGGGCCCTCATCATGCATGGGCTTCTTGCCCCTGTCCTGGATCTGTATCTGTGCTGAAGAAGAAGGCGAGACCCTTTCCACATCATGTGGAGATAATACTCGCTCTGCTGATGGAGTCGGCGAGACCCCTTCCACCCCGGGTGGAGATAATACTCGTCGTGTAGCTGCAAATAAGGCCCTGTGGCCTCGCTGGTATGTCCGGGAATCCGCAGAGTACCGATATGCTCAACCTCACGCATGTCCGGTGTGAAGGCCTCCCGCATCATGAACCGTCTCGGGAGGCCGCTCGTGGCACTCGAAAAAAGTCTCTAGAAATGAAATCTTCCCAAGTGATGCCCTGCTCTGCCAACTGATGTGACACCAAGATTTTGATCAAAGCGAAATGATATATACTCCTGTACTGCTGCACTGGGCTCGTCTTCTTTTGCACAAATGTCACCATCCTCTCTATGTTGTGGTGTATGAAATACAGAATATTCATCATACGCACCCTTGTGAAGTGCATCAGAAAACGAACATGATATGAGAAAATACGAGCATACCTGCCCTCACAACTAAAATACTGAATGATGAGCCTCATGAGTGGTGCATACTCATCTCTCAAGAATCTGAATGGAAAAAATCTGCTCAAGTAAGCTCTATATCCAGTTTTAATGTATGGCTCATAGTGAAATTTCTCTAATCGCTGACCCTTGTTCCATTCCTCTGCCATGTTCGTATACCGGTTTGGATACAAATAAGGGTGACACAATGAAATCAACCCCAGCAAGACTTACCCGGCCATCCCGTAAATGTAGAACAAGCAGACGGGCCAATTCACGATGAGGCCGGGTTTGTGCAACTATCTCACAAAATCTGAAACATGACAAATATCGGAAACAATCCATAGCTAATGGACATGCCTGCAACCGAGCCAAAGAAGTAGGCTCCTCTCTCGCGATGATCACCACTTCTATGATCTCTGCGGACCCCCGTGGCACATTACCCCGCCCTCACCGAATCACCGCCCGACCCCCGGCTCATATTCCCCCCGGGACTTCGTCTCCGACATGGTTTCGATCAAGCTTTTGGCAATGTGTATACTGATATGAAAGCAGTGCAAACAAAGTTAGGATGTATGTTTCAACACCCAACCAATATTCCCACCGTCAAAGCACCATAAGGAAATTAACCATGGATAAAATCTCTGTTTTAGATGGATTGGAAAAAGGCACAATCTCTGTGTTTCAATGTAAGTGAAACTTTGATCAAAGGTAGCGGGCAACTTTCAAAATTTTGAACAAATCTTATCAAAGGAGAGCATGGCATCAATAAAAGGTGTTTGTCTATGAATAATAACAACAAGGATGTCAATGGGAAGTTTGAAACAAAGTCATGAGAATGTTTTTACATTGGGCAGTGAGACACCTTAGAACCACAGTCATCATGGAACAAAGGGTTTAATCATGGTATAATAATAGCCATGGTCAAAATGGCAAAATGGGCATGAGAGCAATATGGTTTTGATATTATATAAAAATATGGATGTATCACTGCCATAATATAGCAAACAAACTCTTTCAACCATTGATTTTCATTTTAAAACCCTGAAAACAATAATGCTATGACTGTGGGGTTTTAAATCCTCCATTTGAACATTTGAACCACCAATGATGCCACCAATGCATTCAAAAACATCAAGCAATTGATAGAAACCTGTTTGAAGGCCAGTTGCATCGATTCCAAGCAAGTCTGGGTGCTCAGAATGAATCTCGAAACCCTGTGTCTGCGTGGGTCGCGCAGCCTCTGCGTGGGTCGCTCGCGTTCCGTGGGTCGCGCCCTCGCAATTTCACACCGATGAAATGGTCCGCGTGGGTCGCTCGCCCTGTGTGGGTCGCTCGTGCCCCGTGTGGGTCGCCGAAGCCCAAAACTCGTCCACGCAATTTGCACACAAAAACTTGAAATCGACCCTCCAAACTTCAAAACGCGATTTGGGTGGCCGTGGTTCGTTCAAATGAAACTTGTTTGGCTTTTATACTTGATACAAATATCTTCACAATCAGATTTTGTTTCAAATCTAATTGCAAACCCATATTACAACTGTTTTTGTAATTTCACTTTTGGCTTTTCAAATACAAACTTCCTTTGGCTTTTTAGAGGTCGATACTAATGATTTTGCTGTCTTCTTGCAGGGATATGGCTATCTCGGCTAAGCAAGAGACCAGGGGTCTGCCTTTGATAATTTCTTCTTGGCGGAATAATTACAATTTATTACAAAATGATAATGAACAATTTCTAGTTCCAAAACAGAGTTTTGGACTAGAAATATTTTTTAAAATGCTGATGATAATAAAATAAAAATCACAAGTGCATAACTTTCCTCACCTTGCAGGCTTTATGACTGGTATATAAATGACTCAAAAAACCCTAGACACTAAGACCTAGGACACTTATTGACATTTTTAATGACCATATATGTAATGACAATGACTATGAGTGATTTTTTGAGAAAATTTTTAAAATAGCACTGCAGGTGTAAATATGAGGAAACATAAGACGACAGACCCCTTCGTCAGTGCATTGGCATGCTCCTAGTGGAATGCAGCGAAGTGAACAAGCGAGACACCTGGAACAAGCGAGACACCTAATAATGAATATGCAAACGACGAAATGATCACTGACGGAGGGCTGCAAGGGCCGACTCTAACATTGGCTCCAATGGGGATGGTGGCTCCATGGAGATGCCAAGAACGGCAGATCTCTGGGGGAGTCAGACAGTGCCTCTCATCCATTGGGCAATGGACTCGTTATTTCAACTGACAAGACAAACTTCGGACAACTTTATTGACTGCAGATCTGACTAACGACAGACTGCAATTTGACCAAAACTGTCAAGACTCAAACTGACATGACTCAAACTAGAAGACTGATAAAACTTAACTTGACAATTTCAAACCAACCAACCTCTATCTCCCGTAATTATAGCCTTCGCTCCGGGCCCCAGACTCAAAATGAGAGATCAGTGCACACTTGCAACGAAACAAAAGTAAAATGATATATACAATGACAATGAGATCAGCAGCCAGTACTCAGAAATAATAGCGCTTCAGCAACCGACCATTGATCGGTCCACCAGGACAATCATCTCCATTCATTTATGTGAGGAGAAATGCATTTTGACCCCGATACGCTGCAATCTTAAACGGTCCTGTCCACAAATTTTCAAATTTGCCGTGCTTTCCCTTGTCTTCATTCCGAGCATCCCATTTCAAAACTACTTCATCCAACTGAAACTTATCTGCTTTAGCCTTTCTGTCGTAGATCTTCTTTATGCGCTCCTGCAACTTGAAAGTGTTTTGAAATACCTCCTCTCGTGTCTGATGTAAATGAATCATCTCATTAATCCTCCGCTGCATAGGATCCTCTTCACATCCAGCCTCCTGAAGCAATTTGACCACCGGGACAGCAAGTGAAGTAGGAAAAACTGTATCCGTCCCATACACCAACTCGAAAGGAGACATGCCAATAGACTTTTTCTGGCTTACCCTATCAGCCCATAATGCATTCACCAACTTTTTATGCCAAGCCTTCTTGTTGATTTCCAGCAATTTCTTAATGATATTCACCAAGGATTTATTTGAAGATTCCGCCAAGCCATTCCCTTGCGGATGGGATGCGGTTGAATGTCCCAAGGTAATATTGTACTTAAAACAAAAATCAACCATCCTCTTAGACTTAAAAGCTGCTGCATCATCTGTGATTATTTTACTAGGACACCCAAAGCGTGACAAAATATTGTTTTCAAGGAAAGAAATAATTACCGCATCGCGTCCGTCGAGTGGGAATCGCCTCGATCCACTTTGTGAAGTAGTTCGTAGCTGTCAATATCCATCTATGCTGTCCGGAAGATGCTGGGTGGATTTCCTCGATAAAATCCAATCCCCACTGCTGGAATGGTGCACTAACTTCAATTGGTTTGAGAGGCAAAGGCTATAGTTTTTGCTTCCCTTCGAAAATTTGACACTCATGACAATTTTTAACAGCCTTAAATACATCAGAAAACAAAGAAGGCCAATAATACCCTGCCCTTAGAATATTATTCGCTGTGGTCTTCCAAAACAAATGGCCTCCGCAGTCACCTTTGTGAAATTCCTCCAAAACTCTTTGAGCTTCCTCCTCTACCAAACAATTCAACAACACTCCTCCAAGGTCTTTCCAATACAATGCAGAATTTAGCAGCTCTCAACTTCAATGTTCTACTCTTATTTCTAGACATCCCGGGAGGTGGAGACAAATTCTGAAGCACGTATAAAATGTCAGCATACCAAGGGGAAGAAACAAAAATATCAGAAACCTGAATTGACGCACTTTCCTCTTCTTCATCGTACATGGCATCAATCAAATTTATGTCTAGAGCATGCAGATTTGTTTCAGCCATGAGCTTGGCGAGTCCTTGTCCTTGATCAGCCTTGTCATTAATCTCCACATCGTATTCTAACAACGCAGCGATCCATTTACCTCTTCTTCCTGCTGGATCTGCTTGTACCAAAACATCCTTAACTGCTGCGTTAGGAACATATGCTTTAATGTGGGAATGCAATATGTACACACGGAAATCCTTCAAGGCCTTTACCAGCGCAAGTGCTTGTTTCTCAATGATATTATACTTCAATGCTCCATCTCTTATGATCCGACTGAAGAAAGCAATGGGCTTCTCAACTCCATCCCTTTGTTGCATCAAAACAGCTACCAATGTGTGCTCAGACGCAAAAGAAAATAAAATGAAGTCCTGTGTGTAATCCGGGCTGATTAGAATAGGGGCTGAGGAAAGAGCTATCTTTACCAAATGAAATGACTTTACTGCCTCTTCTGTCCATCTTACCTGACTGTCCTTTTTCAGCATGTTCGTGATTTCTGTAAGGTGTTCTGCAAGATTGGGAATGAAACGACGCAGAAAATTCATTTTGCCATTAAATGATTGTATCTCTTTCTTGTTCCGGGGCTGTTCAATCTGCTAAATGGCTTCAACACGTGCAGGATCAACTCGAATGCCATCTTGCGAGATGATGTGGCCAAGGAGCTTTCCCTCATCCATGGCGAAAAGGCTCTTCTTTGGATTCAGCGAAATGCCATATTTTCTGCACTGCTGGAAAACAATTTTCAGATGATATAAGTGTTCCTCATCAGAATTAGAAAATACAGTTAGATCATCAAGCTAAACAACCAAAAACACATCTTTCTCATTGGCAAAAGCCATGTCCATTGCACGCTGGAAGGTAGCGCCTGCATTCTTTAAACCAAACGGCGTTTTTGCATAATGAAATGTTCCCCAAGGAGTGGTGAACGCAATCTTGTCACGATCATCTTCCTGCACTAGAATCTGATTATAACCTGAGTGTCCGTCGAGTAGTGACATCCTTGATGCTCCAACTACTCGCTGCTATATGTGATCCATCTTTGGCAGCGGATAATTGTCCTTTAATGATACCTTATTCTGATTTCTGAAGTCAATACATAAACGGATCTCACCTGTCTTCTTTCTCACGGGCACCATGTTTGATATCCAATCTGAAAATCGAATAGGCACAATGATTCCTGACTTATACAACCTATTTACCTCTTTTTCGATCGATGGTAGCAGCTTTGGATTGACCCTCCTCAACTTTTGACGAAAAGGGTTCTGATTTGGTTTGATGGGAATAGTATGCTGAATGATGTTGGTATCATATGTTGTAAGATCTGAATAATCCCACGCAAACACATCAGAAAATGAAGATAACAATTTCACATATTCTGCCCTTACCTTTGGTGACAGTGACTTTGACAATTTTACCATCTTGGGATTCTCAGTTGTCCCAATATTTACCTCTTCGACACCTTTTTCTGTTGGCCTCAATGTAGGTTTACTTGCCACATCATCTTGATCAAACAACTCTTTCCAAAGGAATCCCTTAGGAATGATGCTATCCTTCAGTTGCAGCACATCCATTTGATTTACCTGTATGTCATCAATACCATCATCAAATTCTGTATCTATGGAGGTATGTTTAAACTTACCCTTATTCTGCAAAAATTCACTAATCTCCTCATCATCCTCAAAAACTTGCCAACATCGCTGATTGTCTGGAAGGGTGGGCCGGTGTTTCACATGTATCTCAAACTTGTTGCTGGAGTTCATTGGAATCTTAAGATTGCTTGCTGCCTTAGCAAGTCCATCAGCAACACCATTTTGTATGCGGGGCACACATGTCAAAGTATGATCAGAAAATAACTTCAGAATGTCCAAAACTGCATTTCGGTAAGCCCTCATGCGAGGAGGCTTAGCCTGAAACTCACCTTTAACTTGCTTTATCACTAATTCTGAATCACCATATACTGCAATCCTTTTCGCTTTCAGCTTCTTACGAATCTTAAGGCCAGCAATAAGAGCCTCGTATTCCGCTTCATCATTTGAACAATCGAATGCAAGCTTGTAAGAACACACTCTCACATTGCTCGGAACTCTACGTATTTTAAAATGGACTACGAATCCAAACACCAATTCCAGCACCGTCACTACCCACTGCGCCATCAAAAGCCATGGTCCAAAGACCATCTTCATCATCCTCTAAATGCTGAAATTGCACCAGCTCTATTTTTCCTATTTGCTGCCCATTGTCTTTAGCTGATTGCTCCACAGTAGCTTGTTTTTCTCTTCTTTCTTTTTGCAGAACTTCTCTAAAATTCCTAGTGATTTCTGGTATATCTTCCGCCTCAACTAATTGACTATCTATATCATTAAAACTATCAGCAAGCAACACACACGACTCTAAGTCGGTATGTACATAATTTACAGGATGATTGATTGGCTTCTCTTTGCTAGTTATCATGTATTTCAGCTTCTGCTCTCGATATAACTTTCTCATTTGACCGAAGACTGGAATTGTAGCATAAGAGAAATCTAACTGAAGTGTACCTTTCAACTTTTACCCCCAAGATCTTGCAAGGAGCATCCCGAAACGTGGAGGAATCTCAGCAACCACCACATCCATCAAAACATTCTTTGCTGGAATTTGATCTAAACTTACCACCAAATCTTTAATGAGTCCTATACACTTTACCCGGCTGGAATCGAATGAATACAAATCATGATATTTTCTTGTAATATCTAATCCCAACTTTTCCATGATTGCCTTTGGCATCAAATTGTGCGAAGCACCTGAATCGAACATAGCATTGTGCAGAACATATTCATGCAACCTCAAACTGATATAAAATGGAGGAACATCACTATCAGGTGACTCACCATCTAATGCAGGCCCAAAAATTAATTCCGGCTGATCATCTTCAACATTTACTGTATCAAACATTGGATCAAAGTTCAGAATTTTGGAAACTTGCCCACGATAGCTACTATTCTTCATGATTTCTGTCAAAGGAATAGATATTTTTAATTTGGAAATTTCATTTTCCAAACTAAATGTTGAAGCTTTCTCAACTTCTTTGACCGGAACTTCCTTCTTTTCAGCCTTGTCTTTCACTATGTTTGACTGATTTACTTTTTCTGCTGATGACACTTTACTAGCTACGGGATCAATTGTCTCCTTTCCTTTCTTCTGTGGTATCGGTGAATCCGTCTTTGGTGCTGAAGCTTCTTTTCGTTTCTGAATTGGATTTATGGGCACATCTCGGTTTCTCAATGAGTATTGCTTTTGTTGGGCAGACAAAGCATTCAAATATCCTCTTTGGTATTCATCCGATTCTTCCTCTAAATCTGCATCATTTGCTAGAATGAAATCTTCATCTTTCTGAACAACTGAACTTTCTCCGTATTCTTCATCTTTAGTGATATAGATAGGCAGATCATCGGGAGTGAAGAAATGATTTTGCTCACCTGTTACCTCATCATCATCGTCGGAATCTTGACTCACAAAATTCTGCAAAAGAGGTGTCTTAACCTGCTGTTGGGCTGCTGGCTCTGGTGGTCTTTGTTCACGCTGCTTTATCCTGAACTGTGGCTGCTGCTGGCCACGATAATTTGGATTCCGAATCTGCGTTTCTTATTGGTCGAGTGTCACCTTTTTAAGCAATTTTTCCACCTCACGAAGCAAGTGCTGTTCAGATGTAGATGTGGAAGGCTCTTCTTTTATCGTCACTCTTTTCTCTGCTTTCAACCGTGCTCTTTTATCATTCAGATTTGCTTCAACACTAACATCGATCTTCTGCATATCTTCTAAAGTTGGCGGATCTCTATCACGAAGGGAATAAGCCATCTCCGGATCGAAGCCATCCGGGAATTTAAGGAGAGCAGATTTTTTAGACGGTCTCAAGTCATCTGGAATTGCATTGTACACCGTATTGAATCTAATGATATAATCCTGAACGGACTCACCAGGATTACGTTTGATGTTTGTATATTCTGAAGTAATCTGCAGCGGATCCTTTTTCATCTCCCATCGATCTAAAACTCGCCCGAAGTTCGCCAATGTATCGATGCTTCTTTGCGGCAAGGCTCTAACCCATTTCTTACCTCCTCCAAAAAGGTTTGTACAAAAGCCTCATACTCACATTCTCTTCATCAATCTCAAAACGATCAAAGAAATCGCCATATTGTCTACATGTCACAGTGAGAAGACTCGCTGAGTGCCATCAAAATGTCCCGGATCCTCTGATAGTCCGCGGGCATATCATTCAACTCGTTGGGGTAACACAAGAGGTGCAAAACGAGAAGCCATAGCTCTCGTGGATTGGAAGCAAACTGCTGTCGAGGAGACACAAGAGGAGTAGGAGCAAAAGAGGGACCGCGAGGTGTATTCGGTGGAGACGGAGGAGAAATTACGGTGGATTGCTGATCAGAAAAATCTGGCTGAACAGGAATGGTAGGGATAAAAAGAGGTTCAGTAGGAATGCGTGAACTAGATGCGATTTCAGATGGTCCAAGAATTTGTGAAGCAGATTCAGTGAATCCAGGAGTATCGGTAGTCAGAACGGAATTTTGCAACTGTCTATCCAAGTAATGTGAAACAAATCTATATTGCAAATCTTCAGCAAACAATGGATCTGGAACTAATCTTGACAATTCAGTTTCAGAAAAATTTACAAACAAGGATGTTTCAAACCGTGCATCAAAAGGAATTTCATCAACATATATAATTTTCACAGGACAAGATGCAGATCTGGTAAGCAATCTGGAACTCCCAAAACTCACTTGACTTTCTCTTTCAGAACTTTCTTGACTTCCTTGTCTTCTAAGGGTCCTAGGAATCAGATTTGGATTTTCAAATATTGTTGTTGGATCAGGGTCAGGATTCGACCTGGTATTCCTTCTTGAAACCAGTGTATTGATCTTCTCGGGATAAATTTCAAGGAACACAATCAATTATTTTCAGCCTTTCGACTTCTAGACTCAATCATCCAAAAGGTCTAGAACGAATAAATATAATGGGGTGATTTACAAATCAAGTACTGAACATACAAGCTTACCGGAGATCGACTGAAGCAGCGTTTATCTACTTCCGCTTATGCATAACAAAAGCGTTTCGAAAGCTACCTGGCGTGACTTTAGACTCCGTCTAAGACTCATGGAACAAACACATCAACAAGAAAACCATCAAGATTATTGTTCGATCCGCAGTATGGTCGCCACTATGTTAGCGCTCAAATCTACCTCAGGTTGAAATGAAGTAAAAATCAAGGCTACATCAAACCACGCTCAGCCTCGTAGCTAGCCCTACGAGGACAGGAGAGGGCTCTCTCCGTCAATCTCGAGAAAATGAACAATAGGATGCGAGATGACTTACAATAAGAACTGATTTTAGGCTAGTAAAGAGATAGGTATGTTTGATTTTTAATTTTTGGGTTTTCGCCGGAGAAATGGGAAAACAAGTTTCGGGGGTCCTGTGGATAAGGTCGACCTTGCGCAGTTCAAGCCGGGGCGAGGTAGGTGATGATCTTGATGCTTTAAATTGGATTTATGGATAGATTAGACCGACGTAGGGAGCCGAAGAGGGAAAAGAAGAACTTGATCCTTCAAACAAATAAAAAACATATAGAACTAACCGAATTCAAAGGCTAAGCACTGTAAGCAATGGATTCAACCTTATTTCACTCATTCAATTGAGTTCAGAAGCATAATGAAAGGATGGCAACATTAAACATGAAGAAACTTACAGTAAACAAAGGAGAAACATCATCAAGAACAGAACACCACAAGGATCCCAACAAGTGCCGCAAACCCCCGATCTTTCCTTAGCCAAAATATGAAAAGTATGTACAATAGTATCAAAAGTATCCCAAGAGTCCAACCTCGTAGAATGCTCCCTAAATTACAATATAGACTACCTAACCCTTCCCCACCTCTAGGGGTCGAATTCCCTCTTCAGCGGATCAGTTTCAACCAATTCTAATCATGGAACTACACCCAGTACTAACAACTTGCCTCTAAAAGAGTGGAAACTGATCCATTACATGATTTTTTACTCATTTGAAGTGAATCTTCTAAAGAGATAAAAAATGGGCCAAAGTTACATATTAAACATGAATTTACATCATAAAAACCCAAGAATTCTATCCATAAGCAAAACTGGTCCATAATAGGCGAAATACTGAAATGGGCAATTAAAAATTCAAAAATTTCTAGGTGGGTCGCTCCTGAACTGCGTGGGTCGCTCATGTTCCAGGCTGCGTTTGAGGTAGCTCCTGGCATCCAAAGTGAGCTCATGATAGCTCGTTGGAAAGCCCTGGATGTCTACTTTCCAAACCAAGTGGAATTTCTGAATTTGTAGTTGATGTGACCCTCCAAAACCTCTTTCTCCCAGAGGTACTCCCTGCTGGTGCAAAAGGTGGCAGCAAGGTGATTTTCATGGTGTTTTTGTCGTTTTGACCATCCAAATTTTGTTGAAATGCTAAGTTTACTTCAGAGGATGCATAATTAACCATGAAAAAAATCCAAAATGCAAAAATATCCTCCAGCAAAGGTCCCAAAGTGAGCGCATGAGCGCGCGACCCACGTAAATGGAAAACCCGTTTTTTAGACCAAAAATTTGAAAATGACAAAATTTTCTCCGAATTTGCTTCCGATCTAGCGGAGGTCCTCCATCATGTGTCTTTCCCAGTCAATGAAGCCTCGGCCAAAATCCGAAGTGGATTAGGCCTTTTCCGCCGTCGAAGTGCCTCGCGCAACCTCCTCTTCATGATCTTCATCCTCGCTTTGCAAACATGCATGCGAGCCCAGTAATGGCCTTTCATGTGGCGAAGCATGTCTTTGTCTCGATTGGCCTTCGCCAACAATTTCTCCAGATGTATATTCACCCGCGTGAGTACATTATCTCTGTCAGCTGGTGTCATGTCACCGGGTCTCTTTCGATTCCACTGTCTGTCCTCACGGATTTGGCGCACCTCATAAAATGTGAGCTCATCCTCGAGCTGTTTGTTGCACTGTTCCAAATAGTTAATCACCCACTGAGCTTTCTGCAATTGGTCTTTCAGCTGGTCATTCTCGGCCCTTTGCTCCTGGATGACTTCCCTCAGCTTCGAGCTAGGAGAGCCCGTATCAACATCAATGACTATCATATCGGTGTCCTGGCCTCCTGATGGGCCCTCATCATGCATGGGCCTCTTGCCCCTGTCCTGTACCTGTACCTGCACTGAAGAAAAAAGCGAGACCCTTTCCACATCACGTGGAGATAATACTCGTCGTGTCGATGAAGTCGGCAAGACCCCTTCCACCTCACGTGGAGATATTACTCGCCGTGTCGCTGCAAATAAGGCCCTGTGGCCTCGCTGATATGTCTGAACCAGAGGAGTGCTGATATGCTCAACCTCACGCATGTCCGGCTGGTGTGAAGGCTCTCCTGCATCATGAACTGTCTCGGGAGGCTGCTGTGGCACTCTGAAAAAGTCTCTAGAAATGAAATCCTCCCAAGTGATGCCCTGCTCTGCCAACTGATGTGACACCAAGATTTTGATCAAAGTGAAATGATATATACTCTTGTACTGCTGCACTGGGCTCGTCTTCTTCTGCACAAATGTCACCATCCTCTCTATGCTGCGGTGTATGAAATACGGAATACTCATCATACGTACCCTTGTGAAGTGCATCAACAAACGAATATGGTATGAGAAAAGACGAGCATACCTGCCCTCACAACTAAAATACTGAATGATGAGCCTCATGAGCGGTGCATACTCATCTCTCAAGAATCTGAATGGAAAAACACTGCTCAAGTAAGCCCTATATCCAGTTTTAATGTATGGCTCATAGTGAAATTTCTCTAACTGCTGACCCTTGTTCCATTCCTCGCCCATGTTCGGTATACCAGTGGCTTGAGCAATAGTCAAAGGTGACACAATGAAATCAACCCCAGCAAGGCTTACCCGATCACCTCGTAAATGAAGAACAAACAGACGTGCTAATTCACGATGAGGTCGGGTTTGTGCAACCATCTCACAAAATCTGAAACATGACAAGAATCGAAAACAATCCATAGCTAATGGACATGCCTGCAACCGAGCCAAAGAAGTAGGCTCCTCTCTGCGATGATCACCACTTCTATGATCTCTGCGGGACCCCCGTGGCACATTACCTTCAGTCACCGAATCACTGCCTGACCTTGGCTCATATTCTGACTCTGTCTCCGACATGGCTCTGACCAAGCTTTTGGCAATGTGTATACTGATATGAAAGCAGTGCAAACAAAGTTAGGATGTATGTTTCAACACCCAACCAATATTCCCACCTCTGTGGTTCGGAGGCGCCTTTCCCTGGCTTCAGATTCGCGGATCCAAAGTCTCGCTTCTTTTGCTTAAATCTCCTCGATCTTGGAAGCATAGCGATATGTCATGCCAAGCAACGTAATGTCGAGGAACTCCATTTCCTCCTGAATGTGTCTGTGCAGACATCTCAGTACTTGAGCACAAAATGACTCTCTAAATATTTAATACCCAAATTTTTGCGTAGGGTATGGAACAAATTCGTCAGTTCGTGCACATCTTGATCCCTTTGCTGCTACAGCGTGTTCCATTGGATGTACTTCTCCTCATAGCTCCCCACAGGGTAATATTGTTCCTTGATGTCGTCTCCGAACGAATTCCAAGTGGGTGCAGCTGAGAACAGAGAGTGTTTCCCCTCATATTTTTTCTCACGGTACATTTCCCACCAGTCCTTGACATGGGGGGTGGCTTTAAAGAGTGCAAAAATAATCTTTTCTCTGTCGGAGAAATCATGGACTCAAAAAAACCCTTCTAGCAAATTCAACCATCTATCGATGTCGTTTGCATCTATCTGGCCTTCAAATACAGGAATGTAAAATTTCACCTTTACCTTGAAGGGAGTGGCGCCTCCAGAGTGGTTGTTTGATGCATATGCGTCGTAGGTGAGAAATCGTTGAAGGATCTAAGCAAAGTTATCCATCATCGCGTTCCTTTGTTTCTCGAGGGCCTCCTCGAGTAATATTTTGATAGGATCTCCTGCTCCCTCATATTTCTTTTCTTCCACCATGGGAGGTCGTCGAGGCTGGTGAGGCTAATCTTGCAAGGGTTCAACTAGATCGAGCCCTAACTCCTTATACCCTAAGCCTGAACTCCTTATACCCTAACTCCTTCAACTTCCCGGGGACATAACTTTAGCATATGATCTTCATTTGACGCGCATCATACCTCATTATAAATATCTATCTGAGGAGTATAACTTTTTGTGTGAGAAACATCGGTCCATGGACGCATGTTGCTCCCATTTTTCCCAAAAAACGTAGTTTAGGGCCTCAAAACGGCTCCAGAAGTTCAGGACCCAAAAAACTGCTAAACATAGTAAGTTGTGGTGAAAATTAAAATTTGTAAGAATTGATGGTGTGGGTCCAAATGGAATAGGTAGGTGGCCACCGATATCCACTTGGATCATTGATTTACCATTCTTTCTATTTTTCATCATGGTTTAATCAAATTTTTAGTAATGGAGGAGTTGAATAAATTGAACAGGGATTGCGCAAATTTTATGTTTTTGAGTGGGTATGAGGTAGATGCCCTCACTCCAAGAAAGACAAATAGGTAAAGAAAAACACTCCTAGGAAGGACAAAGAACCAAGAGCTGAAACAGAGGTAGAACCTGAGGTGGAGGTACAACCCATGGTGGAGCCAATGGAAGTAGAGATTGATCAGCTACAGGGGACAGTGGTACCTCAACAAACATTAGAGAACTTTTGAGGTCTAAAATGGGCCTCCTAAGAAATATGTAAAAAATAAATAAAATTTATAATAACCAATATTATTCAATATGATGATGTCAACCATGGGGGATGATTCACCATTTTTGGAATAAAAATGTAAAAATATTAAAAAATAAGTAAAACTACTTTTTCAACTTTTATTTTCAACATATCTCCTTAAGGTTTTACTCAAATTTCAAGTGAGAGTACTCATTGGATGAAAATTTTCGTTCCTCGTCCAAGGAGTATGGTATTTCTCATTTTTTATTTACACATTCCATCGAAAGTATGCAACGTGTGTATTCCTTGGATGAGGAATCAAATTATGCATCCAACGAGTGTTCCCTCTCGGAATTTGACTAAATCCATAGGGAGATAAGTTGAAAATATGAGTTGATTTTTTTTTTCTTTTTTCTCTATAAACTTTGGTGATGTAATCTAATCTTATTTTATTATTTCCACTATTATTTTAAAAAAAATTAGGAGGCCCATTTTAGACCTAAAAATTCCCCTAATGCCCCTACCAACAGTAAAGTTAAAATTGATACAAGAGCTCATAGAAGAATCACTAGAAATCAGACAGAGGGGAAGGGCAAGCTTGAAGACATCTTGCAGGCAATTGATATTGAAGAAACTCCTGTAGTGAAGCCTGTAGAGGTTAAAGGAGAAAAAATGAAGAAAAAGGGTCTTAGAGCTAAGAAGTTAGATTTTTCCAATGAAGATTCAGGATTTGTTTTTAAACCTAGGAAGCCACTCACTAGGTCACAACTATCAAAGGGAGACAAAATTTATAAACTGCATAAATAACTAGAAAATAAGAAGCATCCAATAAGGGAAGAAATCATAGAGTTATCTCGAACTGAAGCAGAGGTGATCAAGACAAGGAAAGTCAAAGAAAAGGTTCAAGAAAGTTATAAATTGGAGCTTCTAAGAGAACAACTTAAGGAAGCCAAAGAAGAGGTTTTAGAAACTAAACTGGAGTTAGTTGAATTTAAATAAGAGAGGAAGGAGCTCACCGACTTCAAAAAATAAGTGTGAAAACAAATTGATTTTTATGATGAGGTTGCACAGAGGTCAAGGAAAATATTGAGAAGAAATTACCACTGCACAAAATGTTGAAACATACCTTCAAGAGAAATATGTGGTTGCAGTCAGAGAGGAGGAAGCTACAAGGCCAAGTCAAAGAATTAGAAATCCAAATGGAGATGGTGCAAACAAAATTGAAGAAAAAGGGCTTGAAGATGATTATAATAGATGACCCCGCTGCCCCTTGAAATATGGTAAGACACACTTTTTGGCCATTTTTTTTTAGGATACTATATCAGATTAGTTACAAAGTTGTAAGCATGCTTTTTGGAGATAAGGAGTAAAAACTGAAAATTCTGGAGAAGTTAGGCAAGTTCGTAGCGAGCTCTAGGCTTAAAGCTGATTTTTCGCTACGAACTCGTTGTAGAATGTTTTTAGGTAAAATTTCCAAAAGATATCATGATAGGGGTGAATAACAACATTTTTTTACCTTATTTTACCTAATGAAGACCCTCCAACAAGCAGCAAAGTCAAAAAAAATGCAGAAGATGCTGAAATGAAAATGCTACAAAAACTACGCTACGAACTTGCCTTAAAATCCTCTATTTGTACATCGAGCTGAAATTCGGTATTTTTGTATCACTTAATGTATTTAGGGGAGAATACAAGTCATCAGATGAGGTTGAGGAGTATCATTCACACACATTTTGATGAAGGCCACTCAGCAAAATGATGACATAGTTTCCAGGTCACCATTTTTGCCACCTCACCAACACACACCTCATTCTCAAATTCTGAATATCAAAACCTAAATTCTAGCATGACAATTTTCCACTTGATCATGGTTGTTTCCAATTTAGACAAAGTTGTTCAGTTCGATAGGCATCATTAGTATGGGTTATTTAAAGTTTGTTGATGAAATTAATAGTGATATAGTCCTTTTAGGTTACAAACTCTTTCCAATAGAATTATCTCTATTTTCTCTCAATGTAAAGAATTCCTTTTGGGATTAGAACTCTACATCAGTTTTGAGAGTTTGGCCCATGTGGTAGACCTATGTAAAAGGGTTTTCACTCTATAAATAGAGAATTTTTTGAGTTAGATAGGTTTGATGGATGTAAGGGTTAAGCTACTATTGTAATATTTTTCTACTCAGTTAATAGACAGTTGCAAAAGACTTTTCTTCAGACCTGAGATTCTATTCAAGTTCTTATGCATTTGTGTCCTTTATATTTTAAATGTTATCTCAGCTTACTTTTACATAATTGCTTGGAATTCATAGATTATTATGCTCCAACTTCCTTTATGTATCTTTATTGTTGTTACAATTGTTTTATAAGAACTCATGTGCCTTAGCTTCCATGAATGATACTTTTATGTAATTGAATTCCCATTCTAAATCCATGCCCAATCGTAGCCCTCACACATATTTCACCTGCAAAAAATCATCCAAAAAACATCTGAGAGTTAGCCATATTTGTTTTAAAGCTTGTTTATTGAATATCATATATTTTCTTGAGAGAGCCCTCTCTGGTTTGAAGGGATAACTTCCAACCCTAAATGGTTTGAAATAGTTACATTGGATTGAATTTTGAGCAACCCAATTAGTCTCAGTTTGGTGATAACAGGAAGTAGAATTAGGAGGATAGGTTGGAGAATTAGGCAGTGTCTTCTGGTTAGAAGGATTTTCTGAACAAACTAAAACTTCTTATAAATTTACATAATTCAGGAATTTTTCCATACCTTCCAGAACTTGGGTTGCCTTCATTCCCCTCTCTTGAGGATAATCCCCTTGATAGGTCTGTGATCGTGTTCCTTCTATATCAATAAATTTTCTAGGCCCACTTTCCTCTAGCAATTGTTCAGAGGAGTCTATAGGATTTTGTGACTTAGACAACCTACCTAATCTTCTCATTTTTCTATGTAAGGAGGCCAATAGGGAAGCTTTTATTTTCTCAACCCTAATTTAATTTTTGAGGGATTGGGGTTTGTGTTTTTCCCCACAAGGTACCTTCTATCATGAATTTTTCATTTTGATTGGCATCCTAATTCACCTATGGCTGCTCATTATTATGTAGGATGTTTCCACAATCTTTAATGGATGCTTCAATTTCTGGTGGAGCCTTAGGGTTTCCTAAGAACAATTCCCAACTCAATTGTACTTGATTCAAACCTCTAACAACTATCAGTTTTATGATCCCAAAGTGACTTACAACTGAGGCTTGGTCCTTATATATTTTGATTTTTAAATCATTTTCATGCAATAACGAATTCAAAAAATAGGGAAGTTTAGTATTAACTTTCATCTCAATGTTGCCATTAATTTCAAATGTCAACCTCTTATCATGTCATACCATCTATCGCACATAATTTACCTTTGGATTATGCTTACTAATTCCTTCAATGGCTCTAGCAATGAGGCAGGATTGTACCCTTTTCCTTTTTTGACCAATTCCTCTCTAGGGTTCGCAAAGAGGAACCATGTGCTCTATAGTGGAGTATGTATATAGAACCACTTCTTGCCTTCCATGGAAAGGTCTATCACTTCTGACAAGACTTCTTCATTTACTTGTATTTGTCTTCCCTTTACCACTATTACCACATTTCTCAAATTCCTTGTGAATTCCAAGGCGACTTCATTATCAAAGCCTTGCAGTCGCAGGAAATAGTCTGAACACCCTACGTGATCTAGGATATTGTGTGCTTTCTCAGAGATTCACAACTGGGAAATTTTTCTATGCACTGAATGGGCACCCATTTCAGCTATTCCACTGGAAGAAAATTGGAGCTAGAAACAACAAATTTCAAAAAAATAAAGAGACAAAAATGTTGCACAAAGTGGAGAATTCAACAACCATAGCATGCAATGATGTTTAAAAGTTTTAAGCATCCAATTTCATATTTATCCTTTCACCCCCCCTCTCTCTCGATGAAGTTATAGGTCACCCACAACCTTCCATCATGTGTTTGAGACATTAATACAATTTACATGACTAATGCAATAAGGATATATTAATTAGACATAATGGAGCAGTCGTCAAAAATAGAAAAAGAAGACGAGGTGTGTGACGTAATTATTGGATGCATTAATCATAAATCATGTTGAAAAGGCTAGATATTAAGAAACCTAAAAACATTAAACTGAAGTAAAATCATGTGGAGATATTTTGAACTTCGAACATGGATAATACAATATTCGTCGAAATATTACCCTTAGAGAAAAACAAAAGAAATTTAGAATAGAATAAGTGGCTCTTCAAAAATGATTACATCCCTGATATGTAAAATTAAAATTAATCATCTATGCATACTCATCATGACCACTTTCCAAGGAAATATCTAATAGTTTCCATAGTAATGCAACGATTTTCCTTTATTAATGTTAGGGGAAGGAAAAAATATCTCACTTTAAATAGTAATTTCAAATGTACTTTAATACCATAGGCATTTCCTCTGCTGCCAGTATGCATCCATATCCTCGACAGGGTTTCATTTTAACACATTGATATGTTAGTGTCACATTCTACTAGAAAATACTCATAACTTTATTTTTTCGGTTATGAAAAAAAGGTCATTGTTCTGGTGTGGTGACCAATTGATAACAATGCCATTCACCAGAGTTGATCAGACAAAAAAGAAGGCTCGCGATGAGACCTCTTTTCCTTCGACCCAAGGATTGAAGGCCATTACCCTAGCTTGGTGACCAGAGTGACAATTTCACCCCATTAAGTCCTGTGATCATGGTAGGTCGGTTGGAGATGAGACCTCCTATCCTTTGTTCGATTCTCTTCTTCTCTTTTTATTTATTATTTTTTTGTTTTTTTTTTTTTGTTATGAAAAAATATTAGTAAATTGGGTGGCTTATAAACTCTTTAAGAGTTAGGGATGGTGTAGAAGTATTGTAATAATTACCTTTTTAGCTCGCCATTTTTCTTCCCGAATTTTATTTTTCAAGGAGATCGAAGAAGTATCAGAAACTAGAATGAAATAAAATTCCTCCAGTGGTGATTGAAGAAATGAATTAGAAATATATTTATGTATTTATATTATCAGGGTTATTAAAGTTTCAGGAGGTTTAGAATTCTATAAAAAAAATCTTATAAAACATTCTCTCATGTAAATCATTTGGGTGAACTAATTATCTCACCATGCTATCAAAGAAGAGCTTAAAAAACAAGCTAAAAAGAATAATTATTTCTAAAAAAAACAATTGTGGCTTTGAAAATAGCAATCGTGAGCAAGGGAGAATCATTTGTGACTAAGGGAACAACAATTATGACAAAGGAAACAACAGATGTGACTAAGGGTAAAAAAATTGCGACTAAGGGAACAACAACTGTGACTAAGGAAACAACATTTGTGACTAAGGTAAAAGAAATTGTGACTAAGGGAACAATATTTGTGACTATGGAAACAACAACCGTGGCTAAGGGGACAAAATTTGTGACTAAGGAAACAAAAACCACAACCAAGGGAACAAAAGTTGTGACTAAGGGAACAAAAACTACCACAAACGGAAAATAATTGTGACTAAGGAAACATCAACCGCGACAAAGGGAAAAATAGTTGTGACGAAGGGAACAATAGTTGTGAATAAGGGAACAATGATTGTGACTTTTTTTTAAGTAAAATGATATTTTATTATTTACTATTTATTAAACTAACTTCAATAAAAACATTCACAAAATGTATGTACATTATATACAAAATGAAATAATTTTCAAAATACTTCAGCTGGTTATAGCTACGGGGTTACCTCCCCAGTCAGATATAACCTGCAAATTGGAAGCATTCCTTGCGTCATGAAGAAAATACTCTCGTGTGAGTGGTTGGTGACAGAGACGAATTCAATGTCCATTAGCAAGGAAAGAGATGACAAAACCATCAATTGTAGTAAAGCATACTATGCCATTTTCATAAACTTTAGTTACCTCATATGGTCCAACCATCTTGTTTGGAGGTTTCCTGGGAAATCTTGCAATCTAGAGTCATATAATAATGCCCAGTATCCCTTCTGAAATGTTTTTTTCTTAATCAATCGATCATTCCATTTATCCTTTTGTTGTTGAATAATAATTGTGTGTCATAAGCCCAATAAGCATATTTCATATATTTCATTAAGTTGTTGCAAATGTTCTTTTTACGCTTTTGTGAAATCCAATCCTACTTCCCTGGAGGTTTTTAGAGTCTTGATTTTGGATTCTATTGGAAAAATGGGCTTCTTACCAAAAACAAGCTGATACAGTGAATAACCAGTAGTGTTGCGCCAAGTCGTTTGATAGGCCCATAAAGCCTCAGGGAGTTTGGCAGCCCAATTTCAGCGGTTTACGAATACTTTTTTAGTTAAGATTGTGAGTTGTGAATTGTGATCCCCCATCTATTACGATCTCTTTTCGCAATCCATACCACACAAACAATTCAAATAGAAAATTATTAATTGCCTCTTCTATATCCTTTGAGAGAGATATTTCCTCCACCAACTTAGTTACATAGTTTGTGCCAACCAGAATATACACCTTCTGATTTGAGCGTGGGTTGAAGGGGCCCATGAAATCCATCGCCCATATTTTGAAAGGTTAAAGTACAATTTGTGGCTGCAGGGGAATTTTATCGGATTGAATGGGGTGACCCAGCCTCTGACAATTATCATAGCTTTGGACATATTTTTGCATATTTAAATATTTTGGGCCATTTATAACCCATCTATAACACTTTATGCCCAATTCTTCGATGAGTGAAATTCCCACCGCAGGGTTCGTCATGACAATCCTTAAGAATATCATAATTTTTTTCTTCCCTGATGCATCTGCAGATTTGAAGATCAAACCTTTGATGGAAGAGGTAACCATTAATACAAGAGAACCACGCACTGTGTTGAGCAATAAGATTAATTTCTCGGGATGGTAAATGTGTTGGAATTTTTCCTACTTCCGAGTAATTGACAACATGAACATACTAGGGTTTTTTAACTGTCACAACAAACATATGTTCATATAGAAACTAGTATTCCACAGATAAATAATTGGAAACTAACATAATTCTGGACAGAAAATCCACAATAAGATTCTCCTTCCCCGACCGATATTTTATGGTGATTTTGAATTACTATCATAACAATAACCAGTGAGTTATTCGACCATTAGTAATAGGTTTATTAGCTAAATATCTAATGGCATAATGGTCATTATATAAAAATATTAGGTATCATGTTATGTAGTGAGGAAATTTATTGATAGCATAAACAACTAAGAATTATTTTTTTTCACTATATAATTTAGCTCTCTCGATGTAGCTTCTTGATGATATAATAGATAGCATAAGTTTTTTTATATTCTTCTTTCCCAAGTAGAAATCCTATTGTTGTGTCTAATGCATTAGACGAGATGTGGAATTGTGAATTCTAATTTGGCTCTTGTAACACAGGGGCTATAGAGACAAACGTTTTCAGATCTGCAAAGCAGCATCACACCTATCAGACTACTCAAATTCCACATTTTCTGTCAATACATACAATGGTGCTACTATTTTTGAAAAATATTATATAAAACGACGACAATGAAATGAAATGATCAATGATGTATTTTTATAATAAACTATGATTTTGTGTTATTAAAATGTTTAGAGAAAATTGAAGCAGGAACTCCATGATGGACTAGTGGAGGAAATTTTGGAGGGAATACAACAACACATAAAACCTTGCATGCGGGTTACTATTGGCCAACACTTTGCAAAGATGCTCATGAATATGCAAGGAAATGCAATTTTTGTCAAAGTGCATCTGGAAGAAAAAGGAAACTGGCTTTCCCATTACAACCAATTAATATCGAACAACCATTTGAATAGTGGGGATTAGATATAATCGATGAGATCATTCCTAACTCTTCCAAACAGCATAAATACATTCTCACAGCTACCGATTATTTTACTAAATGGGTCGAATAAATTCCACTAAAGGTTGCCAACCCTGAGAATATTATTGAGTTCATTGATCAATTTATCATAACTAGATTTGGTTTACCCACTGCTTTAATGTTTGATAATGCATCTTATTTCTCAAGAGCTGCTATGATAGAATTTTTTATCAAAAGATGTTTTAAACTTAAATATTCTGCTAATTATTATCCGTAAGGAAATGTTTTAGAAAAATCCACAAATAAAAACCTTATTAGAATCATCAAATGAACTATTGACCAAAACCAACGAAATTGGCACAAGTCGTTAACTTTTTCTCTTTTTGCAAATCGAATAACTCAAAAGGCCTCCACTGGCACTTCTCCATTTAATCTTGTTTATGGGAAAGAAGTTATTCTTCCTACTAATGTATTTATTCCTTCTCTTTCTTTATTTCAATTTATTGATGAATCCCCTTCTTCTTCTTTACAAGTAAGACAATTTCAAATCCTTAAGATTGAAGAAGAAAGGGAAAAAACTAAAGTTACTCATGCACATCATCATCAGTTAGTTAAAGCTTCATTTGATGCAACTTCTGTCACCCCAAAAACATTCCAAATTGGTGATATTCTATTGAAATGGGATAAAGCATACGAGGAAAAAGGTAAAGACACCAAATTCCAAAGACCATGGCTAGGTCCATTTCAAATCATTGATAAAATAGGCCCATCAACATTCTTATTGCAATATCTATGAGGAAAAGGAGATTCTTTGCCTATTAATGGGTAGATTTTAAAGAAATACTTTTCATAGGAGGTAACCCCTTCTATTCCCTGTATATTACTGTATTTTCTTTTCCTTAGGAAAATAAAAGTTGAATAGTATTGATTTTTGGCTTTTCAAGTAAACATCTGAAAAAATCTTGTTGATTTATCACTTATAGAAATAAGAATTGTTAAGGAAAACAATCGAAAGATTCGAATATCAAATAGATTGTATTTTACTAAAAGATGTAATTTCACTGAAGTTAATTATTCTTTGATGAACTCTCATCCTGATAAAGTATGGTTATTTTGTTATCATTCAAGGAAATAATCTTTAACATAGTAAAGACTCTTTTACAGACAAGAAACCTTAAACTCTAAAAATTATCATCCAGAATCCTCAATAGGACCAATGATTCACCCCATCCATCAAACTTTTCAATTTTTAGAAAGAAATTAAAAAAATTATGCTAAAAAGATTAGAAGATAATAAGTCTCATCAAGAGCTTGTTTACCATATTCATGGGGAAATAGTTGAACTGACATTACCAATACTTCCTACCAAAACAAGGTAATGAATTGAGATTATATAAAAAGGACAAGGGGTCTCTTCAAGAGCTATCTTGATCAGTATAATTACAACCAGTGAATGGAATTTTCATTATTTGGTTACCAATCCAATATAATGGATTTTAAGTGATTAAAAATACATTAGAAAATATCTATAGAAAATAAAACAAGTTCCAAAAGAGATAAAGTATATAAAATTTAACTTATTTTTTAAAATTGTAAGAATATTGGATGGGACAATGAATCATTGCTGGGTAAAAGGAAACCCTGCCAAAAGTTTAAATTTCCTATTGGATCAGAGGCTCTACCTGTGATAAAAGAGTATATATTTATAAAGCTAATCTGAATGAGCCACCTGCTTCATCTTTTTGAACTTAGTAAATACTGATATAGATATTCATACTTTCATTCTTAAAGAGGAAATATTATGAATTATAATCAAGAGAGGCTTTATTGCTTAGTAAGATATTATTTATTGAAATTCATTCCTGCAACTATTTTTTATTTTGAAAAGTCGTAGAAATTTCAAAAAACCAATCAGAGAGAGTTGTTTCTCCCAAGTGAATTGCCAATTGTTGTACTATACAACATCCGCCATTTGACTAATAAATGGGCACCCTTTAACAAATAAATATAATTTATGAGCATGATTTCATCTTAGCCTAAGTCTAAAAAACTTTAGGAAATAAAGGTTTTTCCCTTTTCGCTTTGATTTCAAAAAAGCGCTCATCGCAAATCGCATAACTTACGAGCTGAATAAGTTAAAACACATATAAGTATTGCGAATTGCAATATGCACTTCAACCTTTTCAAAATTATATAAAATCCACGTTAAAATTCTTTAAAAAAACATTTTAAAAAGAAATTGCATTGCGCCTTTTAAAAAAGAACAAGCTTATAACAATTCAGTAAAGATTGCAATGATTCGGACCCGACGAAACAATAAAGCAACAATTATAAGCATTTAAAGGTCTGATCAAGCGAAACAACGTGATTCTTTAGCGCATTTTGTGTTTTGTGACGAGAAACCAAATGGAAAGTTTTATTACCGTATAAAAGTTGTGATGTGCAATTTGCACAGATCACATTTCACGAGATTCATCGGCGGCAAAAAACATAACTACTGGTAACTTTTTAAAGTTGTGATGTGCGATATTAACAATTATTACTCAAGTGCATGAAATGATTCATATCTAATCAACCTGTTATAAGATATAACCTCTTAGATTGATAGATTAGACATATTATGTAAAGGTGTCTAAGATATTTGATAGAAAGAGTTATGGGTTATTAACGGCATTTAATGGGAGTAAGGTTTGAAAGATTGATATCTACTTCAAGCATGTTTTGAATAATTGAGCGTCAGATTTTGATTATAATTTTTTAACTCTATCCTTCTCGTTATTCATCTCAGATCTGAGTTTACTCTTTTCACTTGAATTCAAGAAACTGCCTAACAAAGTGAGAATAACTGGAATGACAAAGAAAGGCAAGGAAATTTCCCAAATATCCACTGTAGAAAACTTAGACATGCCACCATTTTTCTCATATATAATCTGCAACAAGGACTGCGGCAGTTCTTCATGGGAAGAAATACCACCTTTTTTAGGAAGAACAGTCAAGGGTAATAGTCAAAATAGCTACAGCAGATGTGACATTTTCCTCAAACCCATCCTACTTCGACATTGCATGTTTGTTTCTTCACAGAACAGCAACGAGGCCAAAGATCTTACCCTACACAGATATGGTAAAGTGGGTAATTTACCACCTTAACATAGAAGATAGATCATTCAAGAATTCAAAGCTAGAGAATATCGGTTCGTTCACTGCAGAAGATTTACGGATAATGTACCACTTGCCCATGTTGCAGAAGAATTATGATAAATATTTTGTCCAAAGCTTTACAAGGAATAATATAGACCTCATGGAAGTGATAAAGGGATGGAAATATTACCAAGGCAAGCTGAAGCAGGACAAACATGGTATGTACCCGATAACACAGTTACCCTCCCCTTATTGTTATGATGCTAGAATCATATGTAGGTTGTTTGTAAAGAAGGATACCACTAGGTTTTCCATAGAATGGGTCCCTTTAATTGACCCAAATGTTCAACTCCTCTATTATGAATTGGGTGAGAATATTGTCTGATAATTAGCCAGAACTATCATGGTATACAAAATTAAAAGGAGTGTTTTCCTCTACAACAATACCCCCCTTCTACATGAGCGCTTACATTATGGATGCAATTTTCTTTTGTTCAAACTTTATTATCATGGGATGGAAATGGAAAACCGAAGACCCCACTTCAATCCATATTTACCATAAAGCTCTTTGGGTATCTAATTTTCATTTACATTTCTACAAAATTTGCAATGGAGTTATATTACCCATCCATCAGATTATCTTTAATGAAAAAGCCCCTAGGATTTCTAAAGAGGCTAGCACAAAAATGTTTCCAGTTGCTAGATGGTTTATTGAAGAGAATTTCACTTATATCATAGTTTTGGGGAGTTATTCGTCTCCCCATGTTTTTCCCTATTATGTTCCTGATAAGCTCCTAGCTAGGGAACTTTCCTACCAACTTCTAGTAAGTGGCATTTCCAAACAACTCAAAGATGCCAAGAAGGCCATTTGGCCTACATTCCCTTTACAGTGCAACATTTTTTCCCTTTTCGACATTGGTCATGCATTCAAAGAGATTTCAAATGTTACTTCATTTAATTTAGCTCTAATGCCAAAGAGGCCATTTAATCCTAATAATGTAGTTAATAATTTCATCACTAAGCTTAAATTGAAACCTTTCTTGAATGAGAAAGATATGTTTGACGATTTCTTTCAAGGCATGGAGAAGTTCACAGATGTATTGAAAAATGCATCCAGTCAACTTAGTAAAACAAACTTTGAGGATTTCCAAGCATATAGAAATAAAAGGCTAGAAACAATCCCTTTGGATTTTTTATTTATTAAAGATGTCAAAGGCCCAACTCTGAGATTTAGTCTGGATAATGAGGCCAAAGATACGTATGAAGATGAATCTCAAGAGAAATCAAATCACGAGTCAGAGCAATCAAAACATAATTCTCAGTGTTATCACACATAAATTTTTAACACTTTCATTGATAGGTTTTACATGTCATTCACCTAGGTTCATGTTGTCTCATAGTCAGTTTCATGAATTTAAAAAAAAAAAAAAACACATGTGGTAATGTTTTCCCTAAGTCTAAAACCACCTTGAGCCTTGTCATATCAGTCAAGTCCACCTCATATCATTTATTTTTCTCTCCCACGCTTTCAAATCAAAAAGATAATCCACTTGTCAGTTTTACACCGTTTCATAGAAAATTATATGGAAAATCAGTAGATTTTGCTACGAAACTGCCTGACAGTTCCATAGCAAATTTTTTAGCAGTTTAACTATTTTCGCTACGAAACTGGGTTTTTTCCTGCAGAGATTGACATAGCGGTGTGAGATGTCAAATTTTAATGGCTAAAGACAAAGGTGAGGTCATGTGAGTTAGTTATCATAATTCCCAAGCATGGAAGGTCATATCTTTGTAATCATTGCCTCTTATGGCCACATGTGTCATATTTTCCCCTCGAGTTGTCAGATTAATTTTTAAACCTTTCCCCTAAGATGCTCTTTGTCATTCATCATCCAAATTATTTCAATTAAATCATATCAGTTTCATTGTTCGAGAGCTGGTTCACCACGCAAAGCAAGTTGTTGTTTAAGTTTTGATAATGCAAGTGTCAAAAGCAAGGAGGCAGAGAGAAGTATAAAGGATCAATGGCTTCGAAGAAGAAATCACACAAGGGCGGTTATTGTGTGTGGTACGAACCTATGGATTTGAATTTGTTAAATGAAGATCCCAACGGTATGGAGGCCTTCAGGAAGGTAGTTTGCCTACATTTTTGTCATAAACTGCAAGGTTTCCATGTCCAGGTATCCAAATACTTTGCAGAAAATTTTACAAGGATAGCCTCAAAGGTTGGAGTTTTGAACCTCATAGTGCCACCTGATGTTATCTCTCAAGCTACAGAAATACCTAGAGGTGGTGAGGAGTGGTTCAAAGGTACAAAATTCAAAATGCAAAGCTGTGAAGAATTTTTTAAACACGAGCACAGAGGAGCTGACATGACAAATGGCATCCCCAGGGGTTATATGAAAGAAAATGATGTAAAACTATTGTTGGTCATCCAAAAATACTTTACCTGCGAAGGGAGGTTCCACATGGTTTATTCTTATCATTTTATACTCCTTATATATTTTTTTGGTAAGCAACCACTTGAACTACCTTTCTTTTTATATAGAATTTTGGGGAAGATGTCAAATAAGGTCTAGGTCAAGGCAGAGGGTAGTGATACAATAGTCTTTCACCATGGTCTGATCAAATTGTTAGTACTGAGGGAATTAAAAAGGTTAAATGGATATTGAGCCTCTTTTATTTTTATGAGTGGATATGAAGTAGATGTAGTGAAACCAAATAAAGTTTCAAAACTAAATACAACTCCATCTCCAACTGTAATAGAAGAGATTGATGAAGAAGGAGGAAAACCTCCTGTAGAACCAATGGACATTGAAGTTGAACCTCTGCAAGAGACTAATATCCCTTATCCATCACCTGTAAGACAAAAAAAAAAGAGTTAGTAAACAAAGCAGTAGGAGGGTAACAAGAAGCCAAATATTTTCCAAAGGAAACATCGAAGACATCCTCTAGGCAATAGATATTGAAGGAGATAGAAGAAAATTGAAGAAAGGTATGTTTTTCAAGAAGTTGGATTTTGCAGGAGAGGATGTTGGTTTCATCTTCCAGCCAAGGAAGCCAATGACCAGGTCACAAATTGCAAAGGATGCTATGGAAAGAAAAGAAACAGAAAATATCAGTGAGGGTAAGAAGCCAGAGAACATCATAGATCTATTCCCAGCAGTAGAAGAAGTCTTTGTACAAAGAAAAGGGAAAGAACATGTTGAAGAAAAGACTGAAGTAAGAATTCTGCAAGAAAAATTAAGAGAGTACAGGGAAGAAATAGTTGAAGTGAAATTGGAATTAAAAGAAACAAGGTGGACAGACAACTAATGGAAAATTTTGAGAAAGAGATGAAGGAGCAGTTGGATAGGTACGATAAGACTTTGTCAAAGGAAAAAAAGATGTTAAAGAGAAGCCTTACCTTGAGGAGGATGGTAAAAAACACAAGGAAAATGAATTTGTGGTTACAGTCTGAGAATAAAAAGCTTAAAGGGCAGGTCAAAGAGTTGGAAGACCAAATGGACATGATTCAAGAAGAACTAAAGAAAAGAGGGTTAAAAATTAGATTGGTAGATGAACCTGAGGTACAACCTATTGTTAATGAAGATGAAGCACCCAAGGATTGAGAAGTTGATCTAAAGAATTTTTGTTTAAGTTTATAGTTTACAGGTGACACCCATTTTCGATTAGAAGGTGAATTTTTGAAAAAAATTACCAAATCTATAGTTTTAGCCATATCGGGTAGTTTCGTAGCCAGCTCCAGGCTTGAGGGCCGAAATGCGCTACAAAATTTCTAAGGAATGTTTCTTATCTAAAAATCAGTTATATGGAGATCCAAGAAGGGAATTTGATGGTATTTACATATTTTGACCTCACAAACACTTTTTGACTAGCAGAGGTGGCAAAAGAGAAGGTTAAAATGCATAAGTGGGCAAGCTACGAAATTTTGCAATGAAACTACGTAAAGATAGTCGGTTTTGCAGCGAGATATTTTTAAATAGTTTTTGAAGGTTTGAATGGCATATAGAAGGACAACCAGCCACCTGGAGGCATCCAAACAGACAATGGGCCATCCCAAAAGACATCCATTACTTGGCATATGTGTCACTCATACAATTCAGCATGAAGACAAAGTTCTAGATAATGTTAATATTTTCCTAGAAAATAGAATAGTTGTTTCTAAATTCTTGGGGGTACATTCATGTCTTGGTGACAGAGAATTCCACTCAAGAATCTCATCTTTTTCTATGTAATTTTCCCAGTGATAGATAATTCCACTCAAGCATCTCATCTTTATCTATGTAATTGTCCCACTACTAGATAAGTGGATGAAATAAATGTAAGTAGATTCCTATTAGGAGAGTAAGTATTAAATGACTAGGTGTCTTTTTATGTTCCAAAAATGTAGTTTTTAGTTATGATTAGGTGTCAAAGTCACGGTTCGATGATCTAGCCAGTTGGGCAGATCCTATGTAAGAAAAAAGGGTCTATTTATAGAAAGAAAATCGAATGAGAAAGGGATGGAAAATTTTATTTGACACTACCACTATTGTAAATTTTTATGATCAGTAATAGACAATGACTGTGTTTTTTATTCACCTAATATTCTTGGGATGTTTCAATGAGTTTATGTCTTATGTTTCCCTTTATCTTTCTTCCAGTATCTTGATGTTAAATTACTCAGAATTCATGTTATGCATGCTCTGAATTCCTTTTTGGCATTGAGTTATTGATTATTTCTGTGTGTTAGTATTTTCCTTTCATTGAAACAAAAAAAAACCTCAGTTTCCACAACAAGATACACTTGTCATTGAATTCCTTCTTGCTGACTCCATGAGCCCAATGGTAGTGAAACCTATTCAATTTTTCACCTGCAATCAAATTCACTAAGACACTCACAGATTTAGCCATTTTTTTAAGACCTGATTGAGAAAATTATTAGATAAATTTATAGAGCTCTCTCAAGTTAAATAGGTTAATCCTCAGTCAAAATTTGGTTGGAAGAGTTACTCGAAGTTGTATATTGGAGCAACCCATCAGTACCAATTTAGAGATAACATTTTGGTGCGTCTGGCAGGAGTCTAAAGACACATTTACCGATGTTCATGCTCAAACGGTGAAGCTAAACTCTTGAAGGTAGCAGGAGCTCAGAACATTTGGAAGATATAGAAACTACCTTGGCAGCTCCATTCTTAAAGAATTCATAAGTCTGTAGCTTGATAGTGACTCCACTACTCGAAGATCAGTAGGCTGATGAAGTTTCAAGATGATTTCTATTGCAAGAAATAATGCCAGGTATGCTCCTATGGATCGGTCTCACATCCCTGGTTTTAAAAATCCTATGCCAAGAATTAATTGATCAACTTATGTTCCCATATTTAAAGATGAAAAGAAAGATAAAGCTGCTCCTCACTTGGTTAGATTCCATATGCATGTGCATAATTTTTGAGTTGAGTTTCCTGAATATTGTCTCATGAAAATGTTTATGACCACCCTAGAGGATGAAGCTAGAACATGGTATGAAGGGTTGCAACCAGGAAGCTTTTTTTCTCTAAGAGATTTCCATAAGACTTTCGTATTATATTATGAGAAAATTCATTCTTCTTTATCACTGTTACAAGACTGTTGTGACTTTTGTGAGGTTTTCATTCCATATCTTAAAAGTCTTAGTGATAATGGAGAGTGCATGGATGAGGATATGTTAGAGGCACTTCATCATTTCTCTTCTCATGTTAGTTTTCATGATAATCAAGAAGGTTTCAAACAAGAAGAAGTGTCTTCTTTGATTGAAGATAAAATAGATCAGAAATTTGGCAGTCAAGTCATATTACATGAAATTTATGAGGATTTGTAGCCTTTTCAATCTATATGCATTCAAAGGTATGATCCAAATCATTCAAATTGTTTTTCAGCTCATTCCTTTTCTAAAATTTTATGTCAAGGAGAAACTCCTCAAGATCAAGTTGTTGAAAATACATGCATGAAAATTCTAAACAATGAAGTAACATGTGATGAAAGTCCACTTTTGGGTAAACTCGAGCTACATGAAGAGCTAAATACACATGTTTTACCTTTTCATTTTGGGGATCATAAAAATGACATTGATGATATGGATAAAGTTGTTGGTATAGGAATTGTTAGTGTTCAGAATCAAGATGACAACCCTAAAGAAAAACTACCAAAGATTATATATGATTTGTTTGAAAAGAAAAAGAGTAGTTTTGGTACACACAATATGGATGTCATGTTTGAATATGTTAAAGGATGCATGGATGGTTTTGTTAATTTACATGAAAGGGAAGACAACTTTATTGTTGCCTTTTCATTTGATGATGCTCTTGGAATTGAAGACATAGGACAAAAGAAGCCATAATTTGTGAATGAATTCAGCTTCATGGTTTTACTCATCAACATAAGGTGATTTTCATGGTTTCCAAGATCCAATGGTAAGTTTGTTGCAGTCATCAACCAAGACAGGTTTTGTATTTCTTATGGAGCAAGGATTTGATTATCATTCTGATTTTCCAATAGAAGACTCACTTCCAATGTTGTTCAAGTACAGTCAATGGGTTCAAGTATCAGATCAGCTCATTGACTGGCTTTATTGGAGGTTTCATGTCACTTGAATCAAGCATGGAGATTGTAGTTGTTAGGGTAGGTAGGAGTGTGTGTGAATAAGCTCAAGTATTCTGAGCATATTTTCAACATGTATAGATTTAGTCTTCAGCTTGGATTGCAGTTTTCAACAAGCTTGAGCCCGAGGAGTAGGCCATAAGAGTTTGGAGAAGTCTTCATCAATTTCAGAAATTTTTGTTTTTCTTAAAGGAAGGCACTGGAACTACAAGTTCTTTCATGTACCACAAGGGCACACCATCCCTAGTGGAGCCACTGTTATCACACATAAATTTTTAACACTTTCATTGATATGATTTTACATTTCATTCACCTAGGTTCATGTTGTCTCATAGTCAGTTTCATGAAATTTAAAAAAAAATTAGATGTGGTAATGTTTACCCTAAGTCTAAAACCACCTTGAGCCTTGTCATATTAGTCAAGTCCACCTCATATCATTTATTTTTCGCTCCCATGCTTTCAAATCAAAAAGATAATCCACTTATCAGTTTTACACCGTTTCGTAGCGAATTATATGGCAAATTAGAAAATTTCACTACGAAACTGTCTTACAGTTCTGTAGCGAATCTATGAGCATTTTAACTGTTTTCACTACGAAGCTGGGTTTTTCTTGCATATATTGACATAGTGGTGTGAGATGTCAAATTTTGATGGATAAAGACAAAGGTGAGGTTATGTGAGTTATTTATCATAATTCCCAAGCATGCAAGGTCGTATCTTTGTAATCATTGCCTCTTACAGTCACATGTGTCATCTTTTCCCCTCGAGTTGTCAAATCAATTTTTAAACCTTGCCCCTAAGATGCTCTTTGTCATTCATCATCCAAATTCTTGCATGTAAAGCATATTAGTGTCATTGTTTGAGATTTGGTTCACCACGCAAAGCAGGTTGTTGTTTAAGTTTTGATTCTGCAGATGTCATAAGTAAGGAGGTAGTGAGAAGTATAAAGGATCAACAACTTTGAAGAAGAAATAAAAAAGGGTGGTTATTGTGTGAGGTACGAACCTATGGATTTGAAGTTGTTAAATGAATATCCTAGCACTATGGAGGCCTTCAGGAAGGTAGGCTGCCTATAGTTTTTTCCCAAAACTGCAAGGTTTCCATGTCCAGGTATCTAAAGACTTTGCAAAAAATTTTACAGAGACTGCCACAAAGGTTGGAGTTTTGAACCTCATAGTGTCACCTGATGGTATCTCCCAAGCTACAGAAATACCCAGAGGTGGCGAGGAATGGTTCAAAGGTACAAATTCAGAATGCAAAGTTGTGAAGGATTTCTCAAACAAGAGCATAGAGGAGTTGCCATGAAAAATGGCATCCCGAGGGGTTGTATGAAAGAAAATTATGCAAAATTGTTGTTGGTGGTCCAAAAATACTGTACCTGCAAAGGGAGGTTCCACATGGTTTATTCTTATCATTTCAGACTCCTACATTTTGTTGGTAAGCAACCACTTGACCTACCTTTCTTTTTATATAGAATTTTAGGGAAGATGTCATATAAGGTCTAAGTCAAGGCAGAGGGTAGTGAAACATCATTATTTCACCATGGTATGATCAAATTTTTAGTACTGGAGGAATTTAAAAGGTTAAATAGATATTCGGCCTCTTTTATTTTTATGAGTGGATATGAAGTAGACGCAGTGACACCAAATAAAGTTTCAAAACCAAATACAATTCCATCTCCATCTGTAATAGAAGAGATTGATGAAGAAGGAGGACAACCTCTTGTAGAACCAATGGACATTGAAGTTGAACCTCTGCAAGATACTAATATCTCTCAGCCATCACCTACAAGACAAAAACAGAGAGTTAGTAAACAAAGCAACAAGAGGGTAACAAGAAGCCAAAAAATTTCCAGAGGAAACCTGGAAGACATTGTCTAGGCAATAGATATTGAAGAATCTCCAATTGTACAGGAAGAAGACATTGAAGGAGATACAGGAAAATTGAAGAAAGGTAAGTCTGTCAAGAAGCTGGATTTTATAGGAGAGGATGTTGGTTTCATTTTCCATCCAACGAAGCCAATGACCAGGTCACATATTGCAAAGGATTCTATGGAAAGAAAAGGAACAAAAAAGATCAGTAAGGGTATGCATCCAGAGAACATATTAGATCTATCCCCAGCAACAGAAGAAGTCTTTGTACAAAGAAAAGGGAAATAACATGTATAAAAAAATGTTGAAGTACAAATTCTACAAGAAAAATTAAGAGAGGCCAGAGAAGAAGTAGTTGAAGTGAAACTGGAATTAAAATAAGCCAAGGTGGACAAACAATTAATGGAAGATTTTGAGAAAGAGATGAAGGAGCAACTAGATAAGTATGATAAGACTTTGTCAAAGGAAAAAAAGATGCTAAAGAGAAGCCTTCCCCTGAGGAGGATGGTAAAAAACACAAGGAAAAGGAATTTTTGGTTACAGTCTAAGAAGAAAAATCTTAAAGGGTAGGTCAAAGAGTGTGAAGACAAAATGGACATGATTCAAGAAGAACTGAAGAAAAGGGGGCTGAAAATTAGATTTGTACATGAAACAGAGGCACAACCTATTGGTAATGAAGATGAAGCACCCAAGGACTGAGAATATGATCTAAATATTTTTTGTTTAAGTTTACAGCTTGCAGGTGACACCAATTTTGGGTTAGAAGGTGAATTTTTGAAGAAAATTACCAAATTTGCAGTTCTATCCATATCAGGCAGTTTCGTAGTGAGCTCCAGGCTTGAGGGCTGAAATTTGCTACGAAATTTTTGAAGAATTTTTTTATCTAAAAGATAAATTCTATGGAGATCCAATAAGGGAATTTGATGGTATTTAATTATTTTTACCTAAAAAACACCTTTTGACTAATAGAGGTGGCAGAAGAGAATATTAAAAGGCAGAAGTGGGCATGCTATGAAATTTCGCTACGAAACTGCGTAAAGATACTTTGTTTTGCAGCGAGATATTTTTAAAAAGTTTTTGAAGGTTTGAATGGCATATGGAAGAACAGCTAGCCACGTGGAGGCATCCAAACAAATAGTGGTCCATCCCAGCAGACATCCATTACTTGGTATATCTGTCACTCATACAAATCAGCACGAATAAAAAATTCAAGATAATGTTAATCTTTTCCTAAAAAATAGGATAGTTGTTTCTGAATTCTTGGGTGTACATTCATGTCTTGGTGATGGAGAATGCCACTCGAGCATCTCATCTTTACCTATGTAATTGTCCCACTACTAGATAAGTGGATGAAATAAATGTAAGTAGAGTCCTATTAGGAGAGTAAGTCTTAAATGTCTAGGTGTCTTTTTATGTTCCAAAAATGTAGTTTTTAGTTATGATTAGGTGTTAAAGTCATGGTTCGATGATCTAGCCAACTGGACAGATCCTATATAAGAAAAAAGGGTCTATTTATATACATAAAATCCAATGAGATAGGGTTGGAAAATGCTATTTGACACTAACACTATTGTAAATTTTTATAATCAGTAATAGAAAGTGACTGTGTTTCTACCACACTTGAGATTCTTGGGATGTTTCAATGAGTTTATGTCTTATGTTTCCCTTTATCTTTTTTCCAGAATCATGATCTTAAATTACTCATAATTCATGTTATGCATGCTCTGAGTTCCTTTATAGCATTGAGATATGGATTATTTCTATGTGTTAGTATTGTCCTTTCATTGAAGCATACAAATCCTCAGTTTCCACAAGAAGATACACTTGTCATTTAATTCTTTCTTGCTGACTCCATGAGCCCAATGGTAGTGAAACCTATTCCATTTTTCACCTACAATCAAATAAACTAAGACACTCACAGAGTTAATCATCTGTTTTAAGACCTAATTGAGCAAATCATTAGATAAATTGAGAGATCCCTCTCAGGCTGAAGAGGCTAATCCTCAGTCAAAAATTGGTTTGAAAGGGTTACTCTATGTTGTCTCGTGGAGCAGCCCATCAATACAATTTTAGAGATAACACTCAGAATTCGGATCTCTATGACAATGAATCCGAGAGCAGGAATGAGAGTTGAGAGAAAATAATTGATAAAGTGATTAAATGGATTGAGATGTAAACGGAAGGATAAATTAATGGATTTGAATCATCTTCTCATAAAGTTCAGCATATCCAGAATACACCCGAGCAGACAGAGAAGCCTCAATAAAAATAGTTGAAGAAATAATGGGAGAAGTTTTCCAAGGCACTAGAAACACAACCACCAAAGCCTAATGGTGATAAATCAACAAGTTTCCAAACTCCAGATCATTCTCGGAATTTAGTGGAAACTGCAATTCCACTATAGCAGGAACTTGAATTTCATTATCAAGAGATCATTCTGGCTTACCCTACAAAACAGATTGTTTTAAATATTGAAGAGATACCGTCACTTGATGTCTTCTATAGTCCTAGTCATGAGGCTATAGTTAAGAGAAGAAGAATGGATGAATCTGTAGACGTTTTATGGAAAGACCCTTTGGATGATCCTACAGAACATTTCACTAAATTATCACATTTCGCAGGTGCATATGCTACTATATTGACAAAGCCACAAAGGTACAACTTCTACTTAAGAAAAAATAAAACAAAGTGCAAGAGTTGGAGAGACTATTAGAATAGGAAAAGTTTAACTCCAGTAAGAAAATTGAAATGAAGATGTCTCAATTTCAAAAGGATTTTGAAAGAATGAATTCACAACACTAGGTGTATATTATAGAGAAAGAAACACAGCTTGTAGCAGCAATGAACAAATCAAAAATCCAGCCTCAAATAGAGTTGTTCATAAAAGAAGCACTGGAAAAGAATGAAAAGCTAAAGCAGCAACAAGAAACCTTTTCTTAACAAGTCTCAATCACCAGTTCTTACTATGATACAAGTAAAATTCTAATCCAACAAGTGGCTAATAGGAGGCTTGAATTGAAAATTTTGAAAAGAAGATTAATGAGTTCATTCAGTGGCAAGGGTCTGACTCAGGAAAGAAATCTAACCTACCTTAGATAGATAAATTTCACAAAGAGATTTTATTTAAGGATTGGGAAAAAAAACTGAGACAAGCATAAAATGCAATGACAAAGGCATCAAGTTTAACAAATGAAATTATTGAATCTGTTAATGAACAGCTTTTGAAAGATAAACTTATTAAAGAATCTACAGTTGAAGTCCTCCCGGAGCTCAAACCATTAGAAGCACAGTGGAAGGAAAGTACAAAGATGCAGGAGGAAATTATTAAAAAGATAAATAAGTTTGATCAAGAAAATTACTGGAATTTTCTAATCAAACCTTATCATCATTGCCTAACTCTTCAGTCATTAATTGATTCTACAAAGAAATTGCAGCCAACACTTTCGAATGTAGTTTTTAAAGGCCAGATCAGATCAGGGATCACACATCTAGCTCAGCTAAAGCCAATGGTGGATATTTTTCAACTCCGATATCAAATGTGCAAAGAGGATCAACCCACATAATCATGTTGTTATTTTATTTCCTAGATTGTAGTTTAAGTTTACTCTTTATGAGGATAGTTGTTTGAAACATCCTCCATTTTTTATGTAATAATCTATTTTAAACATATTTTAGTTTAGTATTTAAACCATTTTCATGCATTTAGAGAAGGGTTTAGAAAATTTTCAAAAATATTTACAATGAATGCACTTTTGTGAGTTTGTGAATGAATTGGCGGATGCTCTAAGCAGCCCGCTACTCTGTCACCCCAGCCTCTGGCTGCTGCAGGCCCTGCCATTGCAGACCTTCCAAATCTCTTTGAGGGCTCCTACTATGGAGCAGGATGGAGGCCCGAAGGCTCCATCCTTCCGAGATCAAGTCTCGGGGACCTCTCATTCACCAGGTATCTCCTTCTTCATGCGTCTTACGAACATTTCCACCTCCCCTCGCACCGACCTTGAAATGCGCCCCATCCCACCTCTGAAAGAGCCCAGTCAAGATCCTCCTGATCCTCTACAAAACACCACTACAATAGCAACCACAACGACCTCCCCGGACACTAAGGACACGAATCAAAATCCCCTCCTCTATACAGGAACAAGGTCAGAGTCAACAGCGACAGCTAACGATGGAGCCAAAAGATCGAATTCTTGCAAGCCCAAGGCAGCAAAAATCCCCGAAATATTCATTCAGGATCTAGATGTCATAGTATATAGAGAATACATGCATGAACATGTGATAATTTTCAAATTCATGGGCATTTGGCCCATTGAGAGAGCTCTCAAAGGATGGATCCATGCCAAATGGAGTCCAAAAGGAGAAATCAAACTTCAGCTAGGATCTAAAGGCTTCTTCACAGTAGTCTATGTGCTCCTGGAAGACAGATACAGGATATTTGAAGGCGGACCTTACTTCTTTAACTTAGCAGGGCTATACATGAGATATTGGAAGGGAAATTTCACACCACACAAAGAGGATTTCACTAGGGTTCTGGTATGGATTAGCTTATACTCTCTTCCCACGAATTACTGGGCTCCCTCGATCCTAAAGGCCATTGGGGATGAACTCAAAGAATACATAAAGATGTCTGAAGTTACAAAAAATGGGCACTATATCTCCTACGCTCGCATCTGCGCCTACATCGACATCTTTGGTGCCTTACCAGAGGCCATTAGACTAAATTTCAGGGATGAAATATGGACCCAAAGCATTGATTATGAGCATATCCCATTTCATTGTAGAAAATTTCATGAACATGGGCATCTCTTCAGAGGTTGCCCGTAAAAAAATCCCTCTGTAAAGGATGATAAAGCAAGCAAAAGGGATGAACAAGGATTCACCAAAGCAACAAGCAAACACAAGCAAGGAAAAAGACCGAACATCAGGAAAGATCCCCCAAAGTTCACCCAAAAAAACAAGTTGATCTTCTATCCATGATTCAAGAGGACGTAGACCAACACAGCAAGGAAAAGGAAACGTCTACAGAGAAGGAAACACCAGTGGACAGAAACGACACAGAAACGCCATTTCTCTTACACAGGAGGGCAGTTTACCTCAAGATGACACAAACAAGGAGATAATTAAGGACATACCCACACCCGAGGAAAGAGTGACTGAGAAATTCCTGATGGGAATGGACTTGCAAAAAATAACAAAAGATTGGAATGCAAAAGGTATAGAAGGAATGCCCACAGAGCACATACATAGAATCGAGGAGGCCTAATTTCAACTGCAAAGTATACAGAAGCAAATATAGCAACAAAACAAAGGAAAAATCCCAGTAGGAGGAATCATGGCCAATATCAAAGCCATCCAACACATCACCAAAGGGCATACTTGGAAAATAGGCAGAAAAACCAAAAACGAGTACCTTCAAGAGCTCGAAATCTGCCTCGTCAATGAAGGAAATGTAAGGACGATCTCTCTCTCCCCCAAGTTTTTATCATCATTTGCACTTCCTGGAATATAAGAGGACTAAATAGTCCCAGTAAGAAAAGGATCCTGAAATCCAAAATAGCATCAGACAAGCCTGACATTGTACTTCTTCAAGAAACCAAACGCAACTTAAATGACATGGACTCCATTCAGCATTCTTGCTTCAGAAATCACTATAGCCATGTGGCCATTTTGGCCTTAGGCACTGCTGGAGGCCTAGCCACCTATAGGAAGGACTCCAGATTCCACTTATGTGAATCTCTTACTTCCAAACATGCTCTCGCCACGGTCCTCCAAATCTCTGGTACCAAAGAAAAGCTTTGCATCACCAATGTCTATGCCCCTCACTCTGCCTCAGAGCGGGTAGCCTAGCTCACCTGCCTTAAGAAGCTCCTAAGTTCCCTCAGCCACTCCCTAAGTCTCATAGATGGGGATTTCAACATGACTCCCAATCTTGGAGAAAATCAAGGAGGCCTTCGAAGATTGGACACTGACTCTACTTCCTTTCAAGCCATGATTGATGATCTTGGGCTCATAGACACTCCCAAAAAAAAATGGCACCTACACTTGGAATAATAGAAGAGGAGGAGATAGATAGATAGCCTCAAGGTTGGATCACTTTATTCTCTCTAAGTATCTCTTCCTATCCTCCCTGGAAATGGAAGCAGGCATTGCACCCCAAGTAGGCTCTGATCACTGGCCAATCATTCTCAACGTCAAGCTCTCTGAAAGGCCTAAAAAACTCCCCTTTCAGGTTTGAATCTTTCTGGATTACCCATCCAGAATTTTAGGACAAAATGAAGGAGTGGTGGTCTACTCCCCTCCACTCACAAGGCAACAAAATGTATAACTTTCAACAAAGATTAAAGCTCATAAAACTGGAACTCAAAGCCTAGAACAAAAAAAAAATTGGATACATAATAGCTAACGGAAAGCTAATTGAGCTAAAAATGCAAGCTCTCCAATAGAATATCATCCACCATGGAATAACAAAGCAAAAAAAGTAGGAGGAAATTAAGCTTAGAAAAAAATGGGACGATCGAGCAGCTCAGGAAGAAACACTTTGGAGGCAAAAGTCTAGAATCAGTTTGCTCAAAGATAATGAAAAGAACACATATTTCTTTCACAGATCTATGATCTAGCATAGAAAATTCAATAGAATAATCATCCTCAAAAATCAGCAGGGCCTTATCCTAAGCACCCATACTGAGATTCAAGCTGAGCTCAAGCAGCATTTTGGGACCATCCTTACAGAGAACAACCACAAAAATGAGGAAGACATCAGGAAAATCACAAAGAACATCCCTTCTATCCTAACCAGAGAGCATAACCAAATGCTGCTAAAAAAGATAACAATGGTTGAAGTGGAAGAAGTTGTCCATTCCATGCCCAATGGAAAGGCCCTGGGTCCGAATGGTTTCACTATAGATTTCTACAAATCCTGTTGGCCTCTGATCAAAGATGAAGTTTTTGACCTAATCGAAGAATCTCATCTTAAAAGATCCATCCTTAAATCCTTCAATGCCACCTTTCTCACCCTCATCCCCAAATCTGATAAAGCAGACTCCCCTGACCAGTTTCGACCCATTGCCCTCTGCAAGGTTATCTACAAAATCATCTCTAAATTCCTAGCTAACCGCATAAAAATTCTCCTTCCGCTCCTCATCTTGCCCCACCAATCTAGATACGTTGAGGGTAGGCAAATTTTGGACAACATAATCCTCTCTTAGGAACTCACCCACTCCCTCAAGGATCAAAGGAAACCTGGTATGCTCATCTAACTAGATATGTTCAAATATTTTGATAAAATCAATTGGAACTACATCAGGCATATGCTGGCAGCCTTTGGGTTTAGCAAAGACAACATAAACTGGATCATGGCTTTGGTCTCGGGGGAATTCTTCTCCATCCTCCTCAATGGTTCCCCTTCAGCCATCATAAACCCCTCTCGAGGAATCAGAATGGGTGACCATCTTTCACCCTTCCTTTTTGTTATCATGGCAGAAGGCCTCGGTCGCTTCATTTCTGATGTTGCCTTAGCTAGCTGAGTCAGCGGCCTTAATATCTACCCTCCCAACCCCCCGAACACTCACCAGAAATTCGTGGATGATACGCTCCTCATGGGTACTCCGTTTTTCAAAGAATCCCTTGCCTTCAGGGCCATTCTAGATGATTTTTCTTTGGCCTCAGGTTACTCTGTTAACAACGCCAAGTCCAAACTCTTTTTCCTAAACACTTCCAATTCCATTCAAATTAACATCGCCTGTATTCTTGGCTTCCAGCTCAGCAACTTCCCCTCGAAATATCTGGGTGTACCCCTAACTGATAAACCCCTAGCCAAAGGCAACTAGGAATCCCTAGTCTCTAAGCTTCAAAAAAAAAAATCCAACTGGACCTTCCGCTTCCTTACCTTCCCTGGCAGACTTGTCCTAGTGCGTTTTTTTTTGCAAGCCATGCCCCAGTACCAATACTCTACCATTGCAGCCCCTAGATATATCTCTAACCAAATCATAGTAGTTCAAAGAGATTTTCTTTGGAAGGGAAAGGCGAATAATGGAAAATGGGTGCTTGTTGCCTGGGATAAACTTTGCAAGCCCAAAAAAGCTGGTGGTCTTGGTCTCAAGGATCCGGATCTCCTTGGTAAAGTCTTGGGAGCAAAAACATGGTGGCGTTGGATTACCAATCCTACCACATCCTGGGCTAAGATTTGGAAATCCAAGTATGCCCCAACGCATCATCCCGACTCCTTGATCAGACTCTCGGGAATCTCAAAGGTTCACTAATCTGGAACCAGGCTTGGGATAATAGAACTCTCATTCAAGGCCATTATTTCTAGGAAGTTTTCAATGGGGAAAATTCTTTATTCCGGGATGACGCTTGGGAGCAGTGCCCTAAGCTCAACACTGACATCTTCCTCCCCATCAGGATGAAAATGGAGAGGCTTAACAAAAAGGTTGTCAAATACTTTTGGAAAATTGAGGACAACACGGATTGGAGGGTGTGGTTGGACCCCAATGAGATGGCTTAGAATAACCACCACTAGTCTAACGCAATTCTTGAAGAGGAGCTTAACAAGAGACAGATTCAAAAGGATGCAGAACCAGATAAACTCAGGTGGGGTTCCAACGCAACAGGGCACTTCAATATCAAAGAGGCCTACAGTCTCCTCTCGGACCCCAACCCCGTCCCTCTGGATAGCAAATGGAAAATACTCTAGAACCGGAATCACTGGCCTAAAATTTCTCTTTTCCTCTAGCTCTTCATGCACCAAAAAATTCTGACTTGGGACAATCTCCAAAAAAAAGGCTTCATAGGTCCGTCTATCTGCACTCTTTGCAACTCCAACCTTGAAACTATTAATCACCTACTCAACGAGTGTCAATTTGCCTCCAACATTTTGAATTGGCTTTCCTTTGTCTTCAAGGCCTCAGATCATGATCCCTCCTCCATCCTCATTTCCCTTGACCTCTGGTGCACCTCCTTCTCTTCCCAGCCCCTCATCAATATGGCATGGAACCTTCTCCCTGGTATCATATGTTGGGCTCTTTGGAAATAAAGGAATTCTCGCATCTTCAAAAAATTGGCCAATAAGGAAGAACAGATTCTTCATCTTATCAAGAAAACCTTGTGTGAATCTTTTTCCATAGTCAAGCTCTCAGACCCCTCCTCCCCCGCTACCAGGGAGGATTTCCTCATTCTTTCCCTTCTTAATCTCTCTCCCCTATTCCAAATCCCTCATCCCTCTGCTTCCCTAGCTTCCCTGTCTGAGATTGTTTGGCACCCTCCTGATCCCAAAATTATTAAACTCAACTATGACCGCACTTCCAAGGATAATCTTAGCAATGCAGGTTTCAGAGGAGTCTTCCGCAACCACAAAGGCACGATTCTATGGATCTACTATGGAAACATTGGTTACACCACCAACAATTCCGTTGAACTCCAAGTGCTATCTCACATGCTTGACATTGCTAGACATCACAATTTCTGGCCCCTCCTAGTAGAAGGAAATTCTATTGTCGCTACCCAAGATTGTCGGAAAATCCAACAGGTGCGCAACGTTTGGAAAGTCTCTGACTGTTGGCGCATTAGAAAAATCCTACAAAAGATCAAGCACAATATTGGCAATGCTAGAGGCATTTCCTTCTCGGCAGTAAGGAGAAAGACCAATAAGCTGGCGGACTTCCTGGAAAAAACCGGTGTCGGAGATTCCAACAGACTCGCCTCAATTGATTTGGATTCCATAATGGCGCCAACTATCAAAACATAATGTCTTTGCATCATTGTTCTAGATTTTCAACAGGTCGATCTGACCTCCTCCTCGATTCCCCCTCCCAATCAATTATGTCATCATGAACACCCCACTAGCCTTCCTTCCCACGATTGATCACTCTGGAAGCTCTTCATTTATCTACTCTCAGAAGTACGATCCCACTCCAAACATTAATTCCTCAAATGATTCGGACAGCCCATCAGGCACGCCTCCCAATGGCTTACCCAAGCTTTCACACCCCTCGCCCACCTATTCATCTCACTCCTATATTTTTGGCCTGCGAACCCTGCATCTACTCGACCTCCCCTGAAATTGTCTCAAAGTTTTTTCCCCCCTCATCTCTCCATATCACCCTCCATTCTTCATCCTCGCCTTGCCTCCATGGCCCCGCACCATTCTCACACGCCTCCCCCTTCTCACCAAGGTTGTCGTTCCTTCTGGGCTAACTCTTCTTGCCCTCTCATTACTCTGGCTAAAACCATAGCCACAAATTCGGCTAGCACTTATGTGGACAATATCGACCCTATCATGCAGAGGTGTATAGCCGACATGGAATGTGTCGCCCACATCCATCGCAGATAAATGCCTTTGGAGGCGGTCGATGCTTCTCTCAGTTGGATCCTGGCTCCTGGGCTAACCAGGCCATGGGAGAACTTCTACAACAATACCATTGACCTACATTGGCATACCAAAATACTTCTGGCCATCGCCCTTCAGGAGCAGAAGGACAACAACAAAGAGCTTGAATGGAAAATTGATTCCTCGACATAAAAATTTGTCGTGTACTTGAAGGAAGTGCACCACATGCACTTCATTAACTGCAACTCCCCTCAATACGCCATTCTGAAAATAAGCTTTATGGCACACCACCATCAGAGCCCCAAGGTCGAAGAAGATGCTCAGCGCCCCTCCAAGCCTGACTGCCAGGAAGCTGGACCCTCCACGCTACGCCGTCAAATATTCTTCTCAGATGAAGGGACACCAGACAGACCTATCAGTTTTGATGACTATCTGAATGACGAAGTGGATGTGCAGCACTCCCCCAGCCTCTAGTTCTTCTGTTTCGAGTTTGGCTTCCTTTTGTTTCGATGTTATTCTCTTTGTGTTCGAGGCCCAATGGAATTTTTTCTAGAGCAGAAACGTCTCTCTCTGTTTCTCTATTATCCTCCTGGTTTTGTTAGCAACATTCTCCTCCCTGAGCCTCTCCTTGTATACTCCTTCCCAGAGGGCGAGACATATTTGCAACAAACGGTTGTTCCTCAACCTATTCTAGACTATCAGAATATTCTCCTCTTTAGGCCATTATGTAATCTATGTTTCTTTTATGAATGTGAATAGACCCACTTAATTTACAACAAAAAAAATATTGTGAATGACTTGATAAATTAATGGAACAAAATCTGTTATCTTTTGACATTTGAAGCTGTTTAACTGAAGTTTCACTATTGTACTCTTTAAATTGCTTGAAAGTGAAGAGGAGAAGAAAACTACTGTCAGTTTGAATGAGTAGGACCTCATATATATGGTACTTCGACACGTTATATTAAGTTTTGATTTTTAGATTGACAGTTATCTTTTTATCTGCATTATATATATGAATGATCATCATAAGTGAATGTTAAATGCACTTCTATACTAATATTTGTTTATGATTTCTTATCTTATATATAATCAAACATATAAATGTGATATACATTTCACAATTATTTTGGTTAAACTATTTTGTTAAAATAATTATCTTTACATAATTTTCATCTCTTTCAACTTTTAAATAAACTTCATTACTAATAGCTGGAAGATATATTTTTAGATCACATAAAGGATTGAACACCCCGAGTATATAGTAGAATAGATAGTTTAGATAAATGCATATTATATATTAAATCATTTCCCATTTTCATATTATATAAACAAAACACACCCAACATGATGCTTATTGGGAAAATGGTCCCTTTATCCCCAGTCAGAGACATCACACCAAACGGAAAAGGACTTTCTCTAAGCTCTAGACTGGGTGGTTTTCCCCCATGTTGTTGCAACATAATTCAGAGGCTTCAATAGGATCCTAAGTCCACTAGGGTGTTTGGTAAGTTATGACCCTGAATTTGAACAGTAACTACTGGATTTCCAGGGTCATCTTATTTAATAGGTATTTGCTTCCCGAAGATGAGATTAGAAAGTGTCCCAAGAACATGGACTGTAGGAGAGTATTTTGGTTTTCTCCCAAGATTTTTGACAGAAATTTCTCTAATGTTTTTAGCATATATCGGGACATACCAATTAGCCTGAAGAAGAGAAATTTTAATACATAAGTTTTTTAGTTCCCCTGTGAGATCGAAATCAAAATGGACAGATGGTTTGATCACAGTAAGTCTCTGTGGGAATGGAGGAGCTACATCCATTGTTCTAATAGGCTCTTGATATTTAGTTGTCTTCATATATGCCTTTGTTTTGGTGACAACTATGGCGAAAGAAGGGTATTTCGCTAAGGGTTTCTCCTTGGCAGTATTCTCATTGTTTTCCTACTCTTGGTTTTCTATACAATCTTCTAGAAATATAGTTCGTCCAGACCTCAGTCACAACTCATTACATTAAAAGGAGGTAGAAACAAAATATGAGTTTCCAAATATCTTGAAATATGTATGGGACTGTTATTCAGATTAGGATTTAGTTTAGAAGGTTATTGAGGGTGTAATGGCAGTGAAACATTTGGGGGAAATTGAAGTGGAGCTTGCAATGGTGGGTGTGACTGATGCAACATTATGAATGAATGATTCACTAGTCCCGCAGGACGCTTCCATTTCTAAGACCACATTGGTCCCTCAGTAGGTTAGTTTTCCCATTGTGAAAGTATAAATTATTTGATGGATTTTTCCATGAAGATGTAGGATACTTTTGATTTGGCCACAAGGATCCAACAAATTGCTAATTTATCCAGGGTGGTGTGGAGTATGGTTGATATTTCCAGGTGGTATTAAAAGGTTTCTGGCCCTTCCACGTTATCCAATAATTTTTTTTGAGCATATTTTCTAGAATAAAACATAGAAGGATCTTGTAGCATACCTGGAGGGCAAGTCTGCCACTACTGTCATTCTGCCATGAGATATGTTGGCTCTATGTCTTCCTCAACTTCCTTAAATACATCCTTCAATCCAATTACTGAGGGAAAAAATTCAGTTCGGTGATATTCAGTGCATATAACACATATCTCAACTATGTCCAACAGACATTATTTGCAACTGTGCTTCTTTCGACAACAAGGACATAAAATAGCAAGGGAATTCTCTGCGTTAGCATGTTTTTGGTTCACTTGTAAAACATCTAGTTGTGTACTCAAAATATATGTTTTAAAATATTCTAAAAGATTGCCAATTTCTTCTCATGTAACTCCTCTACCTGCAATTATGCTAGATCTGCTGAGATGATCACGAATTCTAGATTTTTTTCATGTAACTCCCTCGTGAGAACCTGATACATAGTTTTATGATATCATCATATTATTCTTTGTAAATTGCACCTTGTCCCATTAGATTAATTGTTTCTATCCATTCATATTTCATTCCCTTAATAAAAATAGTTTTAAATACATCTCTAGGTAGGATAGTGTATGGTGATCTTTGCAAATTATATTGAAATCTTTCAACATATTCTTCCAAAGTTTCATCTTCTTTTGACATCATTTTAAATATTTCTTCTCTTAAATCCATAGACCGGAAATAGTCCTAGTATTTAGTAAGGAAGGTTTCCTTCATTTGATCCCATGAGTTTATTATATCTCCTCCTAGTCCCATGAACTAGCGTAATGTTGCTCCTTTTAAGGTAGAAGGAAACAATTTTAGTTTTGGGGGGTTAGTATTATAGTCATAACCTCACCATAAAACATCAAACTCAAATAAAAATGCATTAGGATTCTCAGAAGAAATTCATGGAAATTTGGAATATTTTTCAAGGGATATCCTTCATTGGTGTGTTAGCATGTGGATCAACAATAGGATATTCCATGGTTGTATTTTGTGTTCCTACTATTGTGTTCTCCATTTGGTTAAATATATGTCAGTAGTCTTCAAGAAACTCATAACCAGGAGCTAATATCTAGAAAATAATATTTTGTTGGGTTTCAGACCTTGAGCTAGTCTCACAACACTATTTATATCAAGAAATTCAGGTTCTCTCCTCATAATAGGTGTTGTAGGAAATTTCATCTCAAAAATTAGCGGGTATGGGTCACTTGTCTCTCCTTCCCCCTCTATCAAATTTCAAGAATTCTCCTCACTTTTACTAGAAGGACTAAGTTTCCTAACAGATGTATCTTGAAAACTTTGCTCAGATCCTATAATTTTATCATGAATCTCAGTGTTAGCTAGTATATGACCTTGCTACTCGAGGGGAAATAGTAGAACCCTTCCCAGATACTTCTCTGGGACTTACCTATGCTTGAGACTCATATTTGTGAATGATTTCATCTACAAAGTTCATTCTTCCAAGGCCAACTTGATCTTGGGTTTTGGTGGGTTTTGAGATAGTTTTTTTTATCTATAACTATCTAGTTTGTAGTCATAGGCTTCTTCCTATGTCATACACACTAAACGATCTAAATGTACCGCTTGAGGTTAGGCACTGGCACAAGCTTTTTACTTAGTGTGTGTGTCGGTTCTTACCTTTCGTCTTTAATACCCAACCCTTTATAGATACGGTTAACACTTCCTTGAAAACCTCCCTGACAATGATGCCAATATGTTGAAGAAATTAATTTGTTTATGAAAATAACTAATCAAATAGACATTAATTATAAACCTAAGGTTCCATCTATTTATTTCAAGGATTTCCACATATTTTTTGCAAGAGATGGTGCTAATATCGCTTTACTTGTATGCATCTAATGAAAAGTAAAGACATATGAATGAAAGGAACATCTCACATTTACTGAATGAAATAAATTGCAGTTGGCTTCTAGATTTCAAGATTAAGAAAACAATACTGCTAAAGGAATCAAATCATTAAGACTCCTACCAAAAACAGTGAATAAATCCAACCAAATACAAAGTTGTTTCCTAGGGAAATGCACCTGTAAGAAAGGAACAACACTATAGCTAGAAATGAATTCGCTAGAAATGATATCAAATCATAAGAATTAATAACTCTACATTAACCAACATGAAAAAAAAAGGAAAGATAACACTCCAAAGAACAAATTGCAATAAATATAATCTTCTGATATCCAAATGTAACTGTTGTAAAACACAAACTTTCACAGTAAATATGATTAACAACAAATATATCTAGAAAACAACTAAATAATTGAATGACATGAATTGAAAGTAGAAACAAACTTAACGATACAATAAAGGACAGTAGTAGTTCCACAACCAGGCCCAAAATCGTTGGAATTCAACTGCATAGTAGTTAACTCAGCGCGATAAGTTAAAATCGAACAACAAAAATCTCCATTAAATTATAACGATTAAGTTACAAGAAATGTCTGTAAAGATTTACAATATAGATCAAAATTATTACAGCTCCAATTCGAACTCTAAAACTACTACTGAGATTAAATTCACTATTTAATAATACAAAACAAGCCTATTTTCAAATTGAAAGTTATCTTGAGAATATGGAGATTATTAGGATGCTTTATTCGAATTACAAAAATCTCCATCTATTCTTGGAATAGAAAGGTCAGGATCTCCTCTTCAGCTTATTCATCTAGGATAGAAGTTGATCTCATTTAGCTGGCTATAATTAACACAAACAGGTCCACATAATATGTTCTTCCTCGACATCGGAACAACATCCAGCATCATATATTATTGTTCAAATAATAGTTCAAATCGTAATCAAACCATGCCTTTCATCATTAAAATCAATTCATTAAAGAGATAAAATAATGAAAATCCATTGACTCCTTTCTAGTATCTATATTGCGCGAGTTAACACATCTTGCACACAAAAATATTATAAAACTAATATAAAGACAATAAATAAGGTAAGAGAATATATCAATTCCAAATCCCAAAAGGGTGGTCCCCACCATCCACTAACCATTTTATTTTCCCTTTTCTCCTAATTTGGGCCCTTTCCTTAGCTCCAAAAACTCAAGTGGGCTCCCACAACCCACTTTTCCCAAGTGGCGCAAGTGAAAAATATAACAAAATTGGAAAATCTGATATTTCGCTTATAAATATTTCTAAGTGGGAATATCACAGTCCTCCCTGCCAAAATGTTGCTTGTCCTCGAGAAACTACAATGATGGATGTTGAAGTATCTTATGTCCCTCCCAAGTGGCATCCTCATCAAACAGATTCCTCCATCTAAACAAAAACTCCCTGATGACCATGTTCTAAAAGTGCCTCTCATGGGTGTACAAAACTGCCTTAGGCTCGAGAACCAGATGCCCCTCATCATCCATGGGTGGTAACTCTGTAGTTGTTTCCACTTGCTGTCACAGTGCCTTCTTCAGGAAAGACACATGGAAAATATTCTGACCCTCCTGATGACTTTGTATAGCCCATAAAGTCGGGGCTTGAGCTTCTTGGCCCCCTTTTGTTTGAGTGTGGACTATTTGTATGTCTTAAGTCTTAGGAAGACCAAATCCCCAACCTCAAACTACCTCTCTACTTAGCCTTTGTCACCATATATATTTTGTTGGTTTTGTGCAATCCGTAGGTTATCTTTGAGAGAATGCAATATATATTGGCTCTCTTGAATCCAATCCTTGTCCCTTGGGGCCTTGATGTATCTAAACATCACATCAGCAAAAGATAATGCATCATAACCGTACAAACATATAAACAGGGACATACCTATGGACATGTCGTGCATTTTGTTGTAGCAGTACTCACCCAAATGCAACAATTGTATCCATGCATGTTTCTGGCCTGTCACATAGTTACTAAGATAGCCCTCCAACCACTTGTTTACAATCTTTGTCTACCCATCAATCTGGGGGTGGTAACTAGTACTATTCATGAGCTGCATTCCCACCAACTGGAACAACTCCTGTGAAAATCTCCCCATGAACCTATTGTCTCAGTGACTGACAATAGTCTTCGAAAGACCATGGAGCTGAAACACCTCCCTAAAAAACAACTCAACTGCCTATGAGGCCGAGGAGCAGGCTCTAATGGCGAAGAAGTGGGAAATTTTTTTCAATATTTCTACCACCACGTATATACAGTCCTTTCCTTGGACTGTAGGAAACCCGACAACAAAATCCATCGAGATGCTCTCCCATTTCCCGTCAGTGATAGGAATAGTTTGTATCAACCCAAAAGGGTGTTTTTTCTCACCCTTGTTCCTTTGGAATGCATCACACTTTTGGACATGCCTCATAACATCATCCTTAAAGCCCCTATATGCAAAGTGTTCTCTAATGGTCCTGTATGTCTTGGTGAACACCTGATGCCCTACTGACGATGATTCATGGGAAACCTACATGATATTCTCCCTCAATTAGGAGTGGGGTAATAAATAGATATGGTCCTGATAATAAATCACCTTATTAATCACCATGTATCGATCATCCATCACATGCAAACCAGTCCTTGGAATACTCCACTAGTAATTGCGCCCTCCAATATGGTGAAAATTTCATCAACAAAATGGTGGTCGGCCTCCTGTACAATGCATCAGCCACTAGTGTCTTGTCCTTCTTCTTCACTAGGATAAATAATGAAGAAAAAGGGCTAGATATAGGCCTAATATGTCCAAGTGCCATCAACTCATGAATGGTTCGCTCGGGGTGGTAATGACTATAGCTCAATCATGTGCTCAAATCCCCGGTCAGGTGGCTGCCCTGGTGGTATGTTTCTAAATACTATCGGATACATATCCAAGATGGCCTGTATGTCAAGAAGTGGCGGCTTTGGCTGATCTCCAGCCTTAGAAATCTGCAACTCCGCTGCCCACTCAATATCCCCATGCCTCAAATTGGCCTCTATCCTGTGAGCCGAAACAATCTGCGGAGGGTAAGAATGCATGCCCCAAAGCATAAATAATTTTCCATACAGCCCTCTAAACTCCATCTCCAGCTTCCTCCAATCCATAGTGACTCGGCCAAAAAAATAGAGCCATTGGACACCCATCACCATTTTGGTGTCTAACACATCCAGCATGAATAAATGATTTGTCACACAATAGTTCCCCATGGTCACTATCAAGGTGTGTTTGCACTACATGGTTTTGTCTCCTGGTACAAGAACTGAAAAAACCTCAAACTCCTTAGTTGTGGGACACCTCTTTTGAACCATCTAGGCATCAATGAAGTTGTGGGTGGCCCCACTGTCCACCAAAATTGAGACACACTTCCCCTGCATGGTGCCCGTGATCCTCAACGTCAAAAACTTGGGTACCCCACGTAAATATGCATGGACCACTCTTGTTGATACGAAGGGAGCTCCCCCTGGTGGTGGTCCCCTCTCCACATGTGCTCCACTATCATATTCACCTTCCTCCAACTCTACATTGTCCTCTTGGTCACTATCAGAAAATACCACAATTTAATGGGCCTTTCCTATTATGCATCTATGCGCTGGTGCCGAAGGTTCCTGAAAGGAAAAGAATAGCTTCCTCCTCTGGAGATATATCCTAGTCTCCTCATCTAACTGGCCATGCCCTTGATTGTCCCTTGGTGGCGGGGCCCCAGTGTCTCTCCCCTTCTGTTGGAACCTCTGTCTGGGTGGTATCTGTGCCCTATCTCTGGGTAGAGCATCCTGCAAGTCTCATTCTCTCCCAACTACATCCTGCAAGGTGGTTGTTCTGTTGGAATGCACCAATCCCCTTAGTGGCTCTTCTAGCCCTTCTACAAAAATGAAAACCCTCCTCGATTCTGAAATATCGTGCACCATCATTGATAGTCTCAAAAACTCAGAGATGTAGGCCTCAACATTCCCCTTCTACTTAATTCGTGTCAACTCCCAAAATTTCTCCTCTCGGTCTCTCCTGTCAAAACGCTCCAGCACCCTCCAAGTGAAATATTCATAGGTTGTCACTCTGGCATGCCCCATCATGGTTAGCCCATGGAACCACCATTCATGGGCTTCCCCTTCTAAATTCAATGTGGAAATTTTAATTTCCTCCCCCTCTGTCATATGATTGAGTTGGAATTATACATCCAACTTCTCAACCCATTCTCTCGGTGAGCTCTTGAACGAGCCATCAAAATTAGGGAGAAACAACCACCCCATGGTGTGTCGCAGATTAGTACCATGTGCGTATCATCCTCTGCCCTGTCCCTTGCTCTTATTTTTAACCTTAAACTGGCATAATTCCTTGAAGTTAATAGCCTCTCTAACGTCAGGCCCATAAGCATGATATTCCACAAAATAGTCCCCCATGGGCATCTCTTCTTACCCTTGCAGCCCTCTAGCGTGAGATGCCAAAAAATGGGAAATAGTGGATCTGGGTGGTGTACTAGGAATGAGGGGTATGTTGGGGTCATTATATATGTGGTGTTGTGAATTGCCAGAGCCCTCTCCCAAATTTAACCCCCCTGGATTCCTTTACCCTTGTTGCTACAAGTTTGTTTCCTCAGCTCCTCAATACCCTTATATGAATATTGAACAACCTTCAGAAGGTGTTGGGAAAACTCCTTCTCTTTACTTATTTTGTCTCCCTCATTATCCTCCATGTTTTACCTCTCAACCTCTAGTTCAATTTCCTTGGATCTAGGGTAATTTCCAAATGACTTTCTCTGCTCCTATACCTCTTCCTCAAGTAAGTCACGTTTTGCTGGTCTTCTAGGGCAATAGGCTAATATCTATTTCCATAGGTTGAGCCAAGACTATGAGCTCTGATACCATTGTAATATTCTTAGTGAAAATTTACAATGATAAACAAAGCAATCATAGCAAAAACACACATAAAAATTCACACCACATTAAACACCCAAAAAATACATTAAACTGTGTTGAGTTGAGTCATTTAATTAATGTAAATGTTGGCTGCAAGGTAAAATCGGAATGCATGCACTTGGGGCTACCCCAAGGCAAGCTATCAATACACAAGTGATCAAATGAGCTACTAAAACATGAATATAGTTGTCCCCAACAAAGCTTTGTGTTGCCCATATGAAAAATGCATTTGTAGTTGTAAAAAAGGGTTGTTAGGGCCTCCTCTGATGCTCAGAAAATTCTGGGAAATTAACATCGGGCTCTCCTCCAATAACCCACAAAAACCCACGAAGGAATTGGCCAAATGTTGACCCCTGAATTTTGGCCCAATTTCCCCTAACTCCTCTAGCTGTTGAGTATTTTGACCCACTTCTAAAATATGTTGCTAAATGCCCAAAAAATAGCTGGAATACTCAACTAAACTCCCTTTCATCCTCCTCTCACAAGCTCAGCCCCAAATTCCTCCTCTTCCTCGCATCCCACATGTGGCATGAAGATGGACTATGTAGGCCGATGCAATCTATGTTGAAGCTGCTCCAAAAATACACTGAAATATCTCTAGATTAATCTGAAGTGGATGGATACTCCCTCCTATGGCTGGAACTCATGGTGCACCAAAGCAAGGGTGAGATTATCGCCTGAAAATCTCTTGTGCTCAGCAGTAGATGTGTAACAACCCTGGTAAAAAAATTCATGTAAAAAATATATAAGACCATGGTCGATGGGACACATATTCCAAGCTGAATGGTGTGAAACACATCCTAGCAAGTGTTCATTTGGTTTATTATGGTAAGTAAATTGGAAAAGGCAATGGAAAAGGATTTGGAAAAGGCATGAGGCATTAATTGGAATTTTATTTATGGAAATAATGGAAATTAAGAGAAAAGTAAGGTGAAAGCTCATAGGTTTCATGTCAATAGGAAAATGAAGGAAAATAATGGAAAATGAAGAAAATAGAGGCCTCATAATAAAAGGTCTTTTGAGGATTAGTTGGTAAGCTTTTTCTTAGTTTAGTTTTGGACCTCTCTTATGTTCTCTCTCTCTCTCATACTCTTGAGCACTTAGAGTATTCTTGGAGCACTCTTGGAGAGTGAGGCATACTTGGAGATTTGGATCAAGAAAACAAAGGAAAAGCAACAAAGCGGAAGAGGACATCAAGATCAACATCTACAACAGGTTTTGAGTTCAATTATCGAGTTGCATGTATGTTTTCCTCACTAGTTTTGGCATGCATGGGTATGCATGTGGATTTTTCTAGCCTTGCCATTTTATGGATAGCCATGATGATTGTGGTTTTATTTCGATTGATTGTTTTCTAGTTAGTCCTCATGATCCCTTTAGCTGTTGGGTTGAGTTATTAGTTCCTGGATCCTTGGTTGGACAAATTCTATGGAGCATGGTGGACAGTTGTTGGGTTGAGTTACTAGTCTTGGAGCCTTAGTTGGACAAACGCTTTGGAGCCCTAGGTGGGTTGAGTTACTAGTCCTATAGCCTTGGTTGGAAAAATGCTTTGGAGCCCAAGAACAACTGGGGTTGAGTTACTAGTCATGGATCCTTCGTTGGAACAAACACTCTAGAGCCCTGGAGTAGCTTGGATGGAGACCAATTCGTGACATTTAGTGATGTCCGACCGTGAGGTGGAATCACTAGTTTTGGGATTGAGACAATTTGGTCTTTAGAGCCCTAGTTTAGTGTTGATTTATGTGTTTGATAAAGTCCCACATTCATGCTTGGAATATGGCACGAGAGTAACTGGATGAACTAATATTTGGCTCAGCCATGTCTATGGTCCGGTGGAACGTGGAAATCCATTCCAGGTTGATTTTTACATTCATTAATGAAAGGTTCATTGCATTGGTATTTGAAGTGTATATGCATTGGTCTATATATATATTTTATTGATGATGTATCCATGGTACTTCTATTGGTATTATGCTAGTTATAAGCATGTATTGTGATAGTGATGAGCTATGTCTCTCTCCATGTTTTTACTTGTAAATGAATGCACAATGTATATATGGTTAAATTTATTAAATGATAACTTATAATGTAGGTGATCAATTCTTCTTATCCATTCTCAGATAAGAAAGAGACCCCTTTGTTTAACTCTATTGTTTATACGTGTAGATGCTATGTTTGTGACATGTTTAAAGAAATATTTGTCATGGTTGGTGTTGAGTCCCGAATTTGTCTCTTTTCCATACACTTTTCCATATCTCTTTCACTCACCTAAACCTCCAAAATTGTCAATATCATGTGCAAAAAGGGTATCTAACATGGTTTTTAATTATGTTTGTGTGTTTTCTATTTGATTTAGATTTTGTTCATACAGCTGCGGAAACTTGTCACTTTCCGCAGCCGCTGCAACTTTCCGCAGCTATTTTGTGGAAATCAATGTTACGGGTGTCAACGAAGGAAACGAGCCACATGGGCAGGCTAGGAATGACAAGGACATGGTTCGTGTCCTATTGGTTCAATGAAATTCGTCAAGGAAAGCCGCGGTCAAAGCCATCCACGTGGAAGTCAACTGTGGAGTTCTATGTCGGCTGGACTCTGTTTCGTGGCATAGAAACATCCATACGGGCGTTTCCCAAGCTTGTGGAAGTTAATTGACATCTGTGCAAAGTTCTGGAGTTGAATTTAAGCGCCCACCTTCCATAGATCCGTTTCCCAACATGGCCATACTCCTAAATCCGTGGCCTTAGTGGTCTATGTGCTGGCTGCTATCATAAACTTCAGGAAACAGTTACATTTTATTGCTTTATAAAGAGCGTTTGCATACGCACGTAGAGTTAGTGAATGTGAGTTGATAGTTGTTAGTTGTTAAGTTGATGTGCGTACTCCGTTATGTGGTGATTACGCTGCCTTGAGCCGTAATACCACCAGCCTGTAATGACTTTCTTTTTAATGTGAAAAACTCTGTTTCATAACTTAATTCGTGTTTGAAGATCATACCAGAGCTGCGTAGAGGGCCCCTGCTCAGCCGAGGTTCGGTGTATTAATGTATATATTTTTCATTTCATTTCTTTAAGCAGTCATTGTATCATAACCCATTACATGTTCATATTTCATAGTTGTTTTATTTCTGTTCATACATTTCTATAATTTCCATTGCATTCCTGTCTTTTATGTTTTTATGATTGTTAAGACACTGATCAGTTTTCTTGTGCAGGTTTTAGGTAGACACCCCGGGGCATTTTCATAAGTATTTTTGCTAATGATATGAAACTGATATTATTCTGCTGCTAGTTTTCTTTCACAGTCTTTGTTTAACTTCAGTTTTGTTTTGTGCACGTCAGTTTTGTTTATCTGATTCAGTAGTTAAAATTAGACATATTAAGCTACTCATAGTGTCTTCAGCTACCTCCGAAAGCCACAGCTGGACTGATGGTGAGGGGCTGCATGATGAAATGTGTAGTTTAGTATTAGTTTCCTTTCTGCAAAATTAGATATATTAAGTTGCTCATAGCGTCTTCAGTTACCTCCGAAAGCCACAGCTGGACTGATGGTGAGGGGCTGCATGATGAAATGTGTAGTTTAGTATTAGTTCCTTTTCTGCAAATTTAGATATATTAAATCATGTATGACATCTTCAGTTGCCTCCGAAAGCCACAGCTGGACTGATGGCGAGGGATTGAATCATGTGTGTATGGTTTAGTATTAGTTTACTTTATGCAAATTAAATATCAGTTACACAAGTTGTTTATGATTACTTCCGCAAGTCATAGCTGGTCTAATGATGAAGGGTCAGAAAATGAATTGATGTAATCTGGTTTAGATTTCTTTCATTGCAATTTTGAATTTCCATAAGCATAGTTTCTTTTGTGTTCAGTTGGCAGCAAGAATAGTTTAGTTTTCATATTCACTAGTTTCTTGTTTTGATTCACTAGATTAACAGCACTTTCCATTTCAGCAGTTTACTTTCTTTTGTCATTATAATTTCAATTTGCTTTTGAAGTTTCGAGATTGGTAAATCATTATAGGGGATATCACTTCCTTGAACAATTATAACCAAGCTTGTTTCTCACTTTAGAATTTCCATTTCACCTTAGAAAGACCATAAACGACAAAAATATAAGAAAGAGGTTATCTTGCACATATAGTGCGCCGCACTTCATCAGCTTACGATTCCCGGATTGACAAATTAAATGCAGCAATTTAGGACACACTAAATTGACCAAACATTTTGGCGCCGTTGCCGGGGAAGTGTAACTAGGTAGCGAATTTCTTAAAAAAAAAAACATAAAATCATAAAAGAAGGGAAAACTTGATAACTTCTTGAAGTATGCTCTCCTCTTGCACCTAGTGTGATCTGGAGGATCAGGAAAGAGAGTTATTGGTTTAGTAATTTCTTAAGTATGCTCTCTTCTTGCACCTAGTGTGATCTGGAAGATCAGAAAGAGAATTATTAGCCCAACTTTTGTTAAAAAAAAAACTAAAAAAAATGACATGCATAGAGCAAGAGATTCTAGGGGAAGGTTTATAGCTAAAGCCAAGAGTTCAATTTTTACAACCCCATCTTCTTCAAGGCATAGACCAGATTCACCATCATCTACCCCTAGCCTTAAGATTTTTGGAAGCCAAAGAACAGCTGAATTAGAGGATTCTCCTACACCACCTACTAAAGTCTACTTAGAAAACAAGGAAACTTTCTCTCATCCTTCCTTGATAGAAGAACTAGAGGACTATAAGGACTCTAAAGAAGCTATCATGGCAGAAGAAGTAATAAATAGAGGTGGAGGTAGAGGAGGAGGAGATAATGAAGATAACAATGGTGAAGGAAATAATGGTAGAAATAGGGACGATTTTCTTGGATTCCCTATAGTTGATGAGGAAACTCATGAAACAATGAAAAATATTTCACCATCTGTTCTCCCTAAATTTTATGGATTACGAAGTGAAGATCCTGAAACATTTCTGTTTGAGTTTGAAGTAGTGTGCCGAACTTATGACTATATGGAAGATTCTCAAAAACTCAAGCTGTTTCCTTCAACATTGAAGGGATCTGCTTTGAAATGGTTCATGGGATTAGCCACTCAATCTATCAGGACTTGGAATGATATGAAACAAACATTTTTGGATAGATACTTGGATTATTGTATGCCCACTAATCACAAGGATGAGGTATTCAAAATGATGCAAAAAGAAGATGAAAATTTGGAAGACTTAATTGAAAGATTTCAATACAACTTGAAAAGAGCAAAGGTGAGCAACTTAGATAATGAAACCTTGAAAGCCCTCCTATTAAAAGCCATTAGAGATGAATGGATAGACATTTTAAACATGATGGGTAAAGGAGACATTTCTCAACTCCCATTTCATGATATAACAGAACTATGTATCCAATTCTCAAGGGGAAGATCTAAAACTGGAAAAGGGCCTAGGGATTTTTCTCTTATTAGGGCTAACAAATCTGCAACTGGATCAGTAAGTAGGGCAGAGATTGGTAATATGCTTGATGAGTTTAAAACTGATATCTTAGGGGGTCTTGGTGAACAACTAGACACCCTTAAAATCCAAAACAAGCAGAAAGCAGAAACAGATGCTTTAGCCATCTTTTGTCCGAAATGTAGAAAGAAACATGCTTTAAGGGAATGTCCCTTGGATGCAAAAGTTGTAGAAACATGTATGATTTGCTCGGAAAATCATGAAATCAAGGATTGTCCTTCAATCCCTGGACTCAAAGTTGTTTTTCAAGAAGATCCAAATTCAATAGAATCTCTCTGTTTTGTCGCAAGGAGACCTTGGCAGGGACAACAATCTCAAGGGTTTAATAACCCTATGAATCTTCAAACCCCACCAAATTGGACTCCTTGGCAACAGCCTTGGCCCCAACATCAAAATTCATATCAGCCATGGGTACAAGGGATGCAAAATCCTTATGGGAGATTTGCTCAATTTTATCAATATCCTCCATCTTTTCAAAACCAACAAGCTCCACAATTTCCAAGCCAAAATCCACAACAACTTTCTTTGCCATTTCCACAACATCAACCTTCTCAACAAAATACAAATCCTCAACTCATGCTCCCATACCAACAGAAGACAAATCAACTTCCAGCTCAGCCATTGCCAAATCCTAACAACAAGAATCCTCAAACTACTTATATGGTAGAAGGACAACAATTTCCTACCTATATGATTGTTCCTCTCAACGATGTACAACTCAGATCTGGTAGAGTTTTAAAAAAACCTTCTATAGACATTCAAGAGCAAGATACCTCTGAGGAGGACTCTCTTCAAGTCAATAAGGGTTCTGAGGAAGAATCTCTTCAAAATTCAAGAATTCAAAAAGAAAAAGAAAAGCTAGCATCCACAACTCCTATAGTTGAGCAACATGTATCTTCATCTACACCTCCTTTTCCGGAAAGACTACAAATTGATAAGGGGGTGGAAAAACAAATTTTGTTGCCTAACTATGACTTTCTAGATGAATTGAAGAATGTTTGTATCAAGATTCCATTGCTACGAGCCATTCGAGAAATTCCTATTCTAGCAAAAACCATAAAGGAGTTGAGTTTCAAAAGACCAGGAAGAAAGCTAAAGGACACAAGAAGAATCCACCTGGTAGGAAAGATTGCGGACATTATGATGGGAAAAATTGCCATGCAGAAATATGTAGATCCAGGAAGTCCAATTGTCAAGACACATATAAATGGGATAGAAATTCCAAACACATTGATTGACTTAGGGGCTGCTATCAACATTATGAGTAGACAGACTATGGAACAGTTAAAACTTCCTAACCTTCTTTTTACACCTACTTTATTGCAACTTGCGGATCGATCGGTTATTAAACCAGATGGTGTATTAGAAGATATTTCAGTCTCCTTAGATTCTTGGGAATATCCAGTAGACTTTATGATTTTGACTCCCAAAAGTAATCTAGGAGGACATCCAATTATCTTAGGAAGACCTTGGCTGGCCACAGCTGATGCTTTTATTAGTTGTAGATCTGTAGACATGTACATTTCTAATGGTAATTCGACAAAGAAATTCAATTTGTATCCTCCTGCAAGAGCAATTACAGAAATAGGAGACAATGAATGGGTCGATGATGAGAACACTATACAAACTGTCTTTACCATTTCTGAGATTAGTGAGGATAGTCAAATTCTGAACACATTAGAAAATTTTGAGATAACTTCAGAATATGACCCCACACAATTTCAGTTGGAATCTGACATAGAATATTTATCATCAAGACAAATTTCTCTTTACTCTATGGAAGAATTTGGTAATTCTGTTTTTGAGATTTTTCCAGAAAAGACATTAAATATCAATAAACATCTGGAGAAGTCACAACAAGAAGAACTAACCAGAATCTTGCAAAAACACCCTACTGCATTTGCATGGGAGTATACTGACATGAAGGGTATTGATCCTAAGACTTGCATCCATCATATCTATATTGAGGAAAAAAGTAGACCAATCAGACAACCTCAAAGAAGGATGAATCCAAATCTTAGGGAGATAGTGAAAGAAGAGCTCCAAAAACTTCTCAATGTAAACTTCATTTATCCAATTTGAGATAGCCGATGGGTTTCTCCTTTGGTTATAGTACCTAAAAAGAATGGTAAATGGAGAGTATGCATTGATTACAGGGAGTTGAACAAAGCAACTTTGAAGGATCACTTTCCTTTGCCTTTTATTGATCGGGTATTAGATACATTAGCAGGTAAAAAGTACTTTTCATTTTTGGATGGTTTTAGTGGCTATAATCAAATTCAGGTAGCACCTGAAGATCAAGATAAGACCACATTTACTTGTCCATGGGGAACTTTTGCCTACGGAGTGCTTCCTTTTGGGTTATGTAATGCACCAGCAACATTCCAAAGAGCAGTACTAGGAATTTTTTCTGATCTAATCCATGATTGTGTAGAGGTTTATATGGATGATTTTACGGTTTATGGTAATTCATTTGAAGAGGCATTAGAAAATTTGGAAAAAGTTCTCATAAGATGTAAAGAAACAAACCTTTCATTAAGCCATGAAAAATGCTTTATGATGTTCACTGAAGGGATTGTTTTAGGACATCATATTTCAGGAGATGGAATTAAAGTTGATAGATCAAAAGTTGAAGTCATCTCCAAGTTGCCTATTCCAAATTGTCAAAAAGATGTTAGAAGTTTTCTAGGATTTACTGGTTACTATAGAAGATTTATAGAGAACTTCACTAAAATAGCATCTCCACTCTTCAAGTTGCTTACAAAAGGCTGTGAATTTAAATGGGATCCTGATTGTCAATCCGCTTTTGAAACTTTGAAAACAAGAATATCTGAAGCACCTATCTTGAGAGGACCAAATTGGAAACTTCCTTTCCATATTTCTACAGATGCTTCAGATACAGCTCTTGGAGCTGTGTTGGGTCAAAAAAAATTTAATTCCTTATGCCATTTATTACACCGGTAAAAATTTGACTCCCACAGAGTTGAATTATACTGTGACTGAAAAAGAATTCTTAGCTGTTGTTCATGCAATTAATAAGTTTAGACATTACATAACAGGCTATGAAACTTTTATTCATACTGACCATTCTGCAATTAGATATTTGATGAACAAACCTGTTACTAATGGCAGAGTGACAAGATGGCTTTTACTTTTGCAAGAATTCAATATTACTGTGTTGGATAGACCAGGAAAACAGAATACGGTAGCTGATTTCTTGTCTAGGATTCAGAATACTAAAGAAGATTCTCCTGTAGAAGATAAGTTTCCTGATGAATATTTGTTTGCAGTAACTATTAAGACCCCTTGGTATGCGGATATTGCTAACTATTTGGTTACAGGGAAACTACCTTCACATTTATTTCCAAGAGAAAAACGAAAAATTATTCAGGAGAGTTCAAGATATTCATGGATTTCTAACGAATTGTTTAAAACAGGGCCAGATCTTGTGATCGGAAGATGTGTCAGGGAAGATGAAATGCCTGATATTCTTAAGGCATGTCATGATGAACCATGCGGCGGACACTTTGCGGACAAAAGGACGGCCTATAAAATACTTTCCTTGGGATATTATTGGCCTTCCCTCTTCAAAGATGCAAAACAATATGTCAAAAGGTGTGATAGCTGCCAAAGAGTAGGGAAACCTACCCTTTCGAATGAAATGCCATTGCAAACACAGGTACTCATTGAACCCTTTGAAAAATGGGCTTTAGATTTCATTGGACCTATTAATCCACCATCTAAGCAAAAGAAGTATATATTGGTTTATACTGATTATGTTACTAAATGGGTAGAAGCCAAAGCATTAGTATCTGCTACTGAAAATTCAGTTGTTCATTTTCTTTATGAGGATATTTTTACTCGCTTTGGTGTTCCAAGAGAAATTGTAACAGATTAAGGGAGCCAATTCACATCAAACTTGGTGGAGAAGTTGATGGAAGAATACAAAATCAAGCACAGAAAATCTACTCCTTACCATCCACAAGCAAATGGTCAAGTGGAGTCCACAAACAAAGTTCTTGAAAGTATCATCACCAAAATTTTTCATCTACATAGAAGAGATTGGGCAGAAAGGCTTCCAGAAGCCTTGTGGGCCTACAGAACTACATGGAGGAATACAACAGGACATTCTCCCTATGAACTTGTTTATGGGAAAGAAGTCTTGTTCCCAATTGAGTTCCAAGTCAAGACCTTCAAGATAGCAGTTCAGTTGGGAATGGACTTATCAGAAGCTCAAAAGCATAGAATGGAGCAATTGAATGAGCTAGATGAGATCAGACAAGAAGCAATTCTAAGAAGCGATCTAGTTCAATATCAAAGAACTAAGTGGCATGACAAATATATCAAAGAGAAGAAGTTTCAAGAAGGAGATTGGGCATTGTTATTTGACTCCAAGTTCAAAGGCTTTCAAGGGAAATTTCAGACTCATTGGCTTGGGCCATATGAGATTGACAAGGTCTTTAACAATGGAGCTGTAAGAATCAAGACCATTGATGAGTTTCAAACTCCTCTTTTAGTGAATGGCCATAGATTGAAAGTTTATCATAAGCCACTCTCTAAAGAGGATTTTTTCAAGTTGTTTCAAGAAAGTTCTGCAATCAGGCTGGTACAGAAGAATCCTTCTTCTCTACCAAGCTAGTTTTTGTTTTTCAAGTTAAAAAAAAAAGAAAAAAAAAAGAAGAAAAAAAAAAAAGAAAAAAAAAGAGAAGAAAAAAAAAATGGTATAAGCCTGAAAACCAATCATCGATTGGCAGTCTTATACAGAAAATATGGGGTGAAAATCAGGGACACCTGACACTCTATATTTTCCAAAAAAAAAATTATGTCTTTTATTTCATTTTATCTCACCACCCACTCCATTTCATTTCACTTCATTTCATTTCATTTCACTTCATTCCACTTCATCTCATCCATTCCATCAATAAAAATCTTTTTATGACCATTTTCATCTGGTCATTTGTCATTTGTTCATTTCTATTTCAGCCAAGTAATAGCTGTGTCAGTTTCCGCAGCTGACATCTGTTTCCGCAGCTGACTCCAGTTTCCGCAGCCAGAAGCAGATTCCGCAGCTGCTACTACTCTGTTTTCAAAAAGAATGTACAGTTAGTTGTTGTTTTCATAAAATCATGAAATAAAATGCGGGAGAGGATCAATGGGACATTCAAGACACTAATGAAGATCAATCAGTTGAAGACCAAGGGCAAGAGCAAGGATTCCAAAGGTATGAATAAAGTTTATTTCAAATAGTATAAAAGACACATTTTTATGTAATTTTAAACTATGAGCTCTACCCATAACGCGCAATGATTCTATTGACAGTTCGTAACCCTCCACGATCTCTATGTTATCCTCTTGCATTTATTCACAAACGGCTTCATTATTGAAATTCCGACTCTTACTCATGTTCAAATAGCCCACCGAAGATAATGATACGTATTTGAGTTGACAAAGGACTCCTACAAGCCGCATAACTCCATAATCATTGATTGAAACGTGTTCATATTTATGACACAGCCACCAAAAATTCAAAATGCGGCCGAATGCATTACACTTTGTTAACTTCTTTGTCGTTTCTCTGTCGTGTTACAAAACCTCACTCTGCTCATTCTCATTCCCTATTTCACTCCATTCCGTTCCTTTTATTCACTCTCATTCCCGTATATTCACCCACAGTCTTATTCCATTTTGTGTATGGTGCTCATTTCCGTTTTGTGATAACATCCCCACAGCATTGTGCTCGACTCCGTGTATTCCATCGTTCCACTTCCGCTTAAAACCCTCACAGAGGCAAGCTGTGAAGCACAGAGAAGTAAAATGTGAAAATTATTAAGGGCAGAGCCAGAAGGACCGAAGTTCATAGAGGGATTTCCACAAGCAAAAGAGATGTTGAGAAAAGCTAAATGGCTACGTTTTATTCAGAAATTCCGGGGTTACCACAGAGAAATTACCAAAGCGTTTGCAAGATCATTTGATGGCTCGGAAGCAGAAGTGGGAGACCTCAAGTTTTTGGTTAATGAAGCATCAATAGCAGCAGCCACAGAGCTTCTTCAGGAAGGAGAACGGTGGTTCAAAAACAAAAGTATCATTGATGAGGCATGGAGAACAATCCTCCGAAATCAAGGTATGGATATCACTGTTTTCAAAAGAGGAATTCCAGTGCATGCAATAAAAGATGAATGGGCCACTTTTTTACTCATTGTTCAGAAATTTATCACATGTGAAGGCCGCTTTGGCTCTATGTACATGTATCATACTAGGATATTGATGAATTTCCTTGAAAACCAAACTCTCAATCTTCCTTATTTCCTATTCAATAGCTTGAAGAAAATGGGTGTGACTGTGCAAAAACACCTAGGAGATGTAGAGCCTCATTTATATCATCATGGGCTTATAAAAATTTTGATTGAAAAGGAGCTAAAAGAAAGAAAAGATACATGGGAACAATTCTTAGTAAGAAAATTCTTTGAAGAACCTCAGGAAATTCCTGAAGGTAATCCAATTAGAAGGAGTAGAAGAAAGAAAATTGATGTTGAAACCCAAGATGCTCCTACACAGGAAGTTCCCGCAGCTAGCACAGCAAAAAGAAGTAGAAGGAAAAGAACAGTAGATGAAATCCAAGATACTTCTACTATTACTATGAAGAAAAATGATAGGGAAGAGAGATTGGTAAAAAGGAAGAAGAAGGAAATCAAAATTAAAAAGTCAATAATATCAAAAGGGAAAGAAATTGTTGAGGCTGTCCATAAAACCTCTTCTTCTGAAAAAGAAGATCACCAAATTATGTCTGAGAGATTAATTTTTCTTCAAAAACAGTCATCTCTATCTAAGAAGGCAAAAACAGGAAAACAAGAACAAAAGGGTAGTGTACCACAGCATGTGAGGAGAAGTGGCAGGCTTAAGGGAAAACTGAGAAAAACACAAATTAAAGGTCCTCATTTCATTGATTTGGGTGAAGAGACATCTGAACAGTCTCCAACCGACCATAGTCGATTTCAGTCAGTTAGTGAACCTGACTCCTTTCACTCCCAATCAGACAATGAGTGTACTCCATCTTATTCTCAGCAAAATATTGATGAAAGTTCTCCTCAGCCAAATTTTGAACATAATTCTCCCTTGCAGCATTTTGAGGACAGTCCAATGAAAAAGACACCGGAAGTAGACCCCAAACAGCGGGAGGTCTATGATTATATAGAATCCTTGGAGAAGGCAGCCACAGGCCCAAGTACCTCTTCTATTCAGCCTCATACATTGCAGGATGACTTGGTTCAGTCATTAAAACAGGAGATTTTTGAGCTTGAGCTTTTGAATCGGCATATCAAAAATGAAAATGAAACACTCAAAGAGCAAGGCAAACTGGACAAGATTATCCATAACAATACTATGTTACATTTGGGTATTTGGCAAAAGAAAAATAAGAAGCTAAAAAGGAAATGCCAAAAATTGAGCAGAGCACTTGTGAATATCAAATTCGGGTGCCTCATGAAGAAACCCAGAATGATGGCAGTACCAAAGAAGAAGAGAAGGGGGTTAGATGTGTTGGCTGAAGTATCAAGGCACATGAATTGAACAAAGAGTGTCAAAATTTTGGTTGCATGAGGACATGCAACACCTTCACAGTGGGGGTATGTTGAGTTCCGAATTTGCCTCTTTTCCATACACTTTTCCATATCTTTTTCACTCACCTAAACCTCCAAAATTGTCAATATCATGTGCAAAAGGGTATCTAACATGGTTTTTAATTATGTTTGTGTGTTTCTATTTGATTTAGATTTTGTTCATACAGCTGCGGAAACTTGTCACTTTCCGCAGCCGCTGCAACTTTCCGCAGCTATTTTGTGGAAATCAATGTTACAGGTGTCAACGAAGGAAACGAGCCACATGGGCAGGCTAGGAATGACAAGGACATGGTTCGTGTCCTATTTGTTCAATGAAATTCGTCAAGGAAAGCCGCGGTCAAAGCCATCCACGTGGAAGTCAACTGTGGAGTTCTATGTCGGCTGGACTCTGTTTCATGGCATAGAAACATCCATACGGCCGTTTCCCAAGCTTGTGGAAGTTAATTGACATCTGTGCAAAGTTCTGGAGTTGAATTTAAGCGCCCACCTTCCATAGATCCGTTTCCCAAACATGGCCATACTCCTAAATTCGTGGCCTTCGTGGTCTACGTGTTGGCTACTATCATAAACTTCAGGAAACAGTTACATTTTATTGCTTTATAAAGAGCGTTTGCATACGCACGTAGAGTTAGTGAATGTGAGTTGATAGTTGTTAGTTGTTAAGTTGATGTGCATACTCTGTTATGTGGTGATTACGCTGCCTTGAGCCGTAATACCACCAGCCTGTAATGACTTTCTTTTTAATGTGAAGAACTCTGTTTCATAACTTAATTCATGTTTGAAGATCATACCAGAGCTGCGTAGAGGGCCCCTGCTCAGCCGAGGTTCTGTGTATTAATGTATATATTTTTCATTTCATTTCTTTAAGTAGTCATTGTATCATAACCCATTACATGTTCATATTTCATAGTTGTTTTATTTCTGTTCATACATTTCTGTAATTTCCATTGCATTCCTGTCTTTTATGTTTTTATGATTGTTAAGACACTGATCAGTTTTCTTGTGCAGGTTTTAGGTAGACACCCCTGGGCATTTTCATAGTATTTTCGCTAATGATATGAAACTGATATTATTCTGCTGCTAGTTTTATTTCACAGTCTTTGTTTAACTTCAGTTTTGTTTTGTGCATTTCAGTTTTGTTTATCTGATTCAGTAGTTAAAATTAGACATATTAAGCTACTCATAGTGTCTTCAGCTACCTCCGAAAGCCACAGCTGGACTGATGGTGAGGGGTTGCATGATGAAATGTGTAGTTTAGTATTAGTTTCCTTTCTGCAAAATTAGATATATTAAGCTGCTCATAGCGTCTTCAGTTTCCTCCGAAAGCCACAGCTGGATTGATGGTGAGGGGCTGCATGATGAAGTGTGTAGTTTAGTATTAGTTTCTTTTCCGCAAACTTAAATATATTGAATCATGTATGACATCTTCAATTGCCTCCGAAAGCCACAGCTGGACTGATGGCGAGGGATTGAATCATGTATGTATGGTTTAGTATTAGTTTACTTTATGCAAATTAAATATCAGTTACACAAGTTGTTTATGATTACTTCCGCAAGTCATAGCTGGTCTAATGATGAAGGGTCAGAAAATGAATTGATGTAATCTGATTTAGATTTATTTCATTGCAATTTTGAATTTCCATAAGCATAGTTTCTTTTGTGTTCAGTTGGCAGCAAGAATAGCTTAGTTTTCATGTTCACTAGTTTCTTGTTTTGATTCATTAGATTAGCAGCACTTTTCATTTCAGCAGTACACTTTTAATTTCTTTTAAAGTTTTGTCATTGTAATTTCAATTTGCTTTTAAAGTTTCGAGATTGGTAAATCATTATAGGGGATATCACTTCCTTGAACAATTATAACCAAGCTTGTTTTTCACTTTAGAATTTCCATTTCACCTTAGAAAGACCATAAACGAAAAAAAGATAAGAAAGAGGTAGTTGGGTGGGGTCATATGAATTCCTGGTGTTTTTATTGCTTCCATATGTTTGTTTCAATGTTATTTATCCTTTCCTGAAGTTACAGGAAGTTCTGGGCAGTGACCTAGGCTCAGGGGTTGAAAACGTGGCACAAATCTAGGAGTTGGGCATAAACATTGATTTTCCGAGGCCTTAAACACTACTTTGAAAAGGCTATCATGTGGCTATAGACCCTAGACCCACTCCCTTTACCTTACAAGCCCACGTCTCAGCCTCAAGGGGGATAAAAATCAGTCCCTCTTGAGAGAACAAGGCCCTGGGAGTTTGGGTTACCCCGTGGGGATGTCAATGATCCAATGTAGGGTGTATTTTTGGTGTTTCCATTGGTTTCACTTCCTTAAGGTCGTCTAGGAGGTTGAATATCATATTAGTAGCCTCTCTTCACATGTTTACCCTGGTTCGCCACTTACTTGGGTAGACGTGGGAAGAGGGTGTTATAGAGTGGTATCAGAGCCAAGTTCAACCCTTGGACTAGATGGGGAGAGTGTTGGTAATGCATTTATGTTGGTTGCATATGTATTTAGTATTCTTGTGGTATATATGTTCTTGTGGAATCCATGTTGTGTTGGCCATGGTGGCAGTGGTGTCACCATGGAAGTGTTGATGATGTTGTTTTCAACATGTTGTCATGAGTGTATGACTGTCTATGTGTTGTAGGAGATGCTTCATCAAAGTGAAGTTTCAACATTGGACCTCAAGGTAAGAGCAAATCTTCATACAAGTTGTATGCTTGGCATGTAGGTATGTGATCTATGGATTGCTATATGCATTAGGGTTACTTATATATATGTTTTTAATTTCATTGTTGTTATGTTTATAAACATGATAGATGTTGGTTAATCAGTTTAGTTATATGTACATGCATGGGTTAGTCATGCATGGTAGATGCTAGTTGATTAGTGTAGTTATATGCACATGTTTCAGATAGTCATAAGCAATAGTAAAATGTGGTTATATGAATTGCTATTGTTTTTTTACGATGAGATAAATTGGTTATTATGTTATATGTGGTTAATGAGCATAATATTTAACTTGTTTTTGTTATATGCTAGTAACTTGATGATTAGGGTTATCAGATTAAGATCTTTATGCTATATGTATCATTTTGATTTGGATTGGCCTATGAAATTGGTTAGGGTTAAGACACTAAAGTATGATTCGACCTAATTATGATAGTTTGTTGCATTAATCTATACTAATTGTGCATATGTGATTTTTATGCATGAATGACATATGTTTATGAGTCTACGACGTGAGCTTGTTAGCTATTTACTATTATGGATACCATGATCTTATTTAGGTTGAGTTGATGTGTCATGAAGTTATATTGTGCTAATCTATATTGATTGTGCAGACAAAATTGCCTCCCCTAAGATACATCAAGGTATGAGTTTTCTTATGTCATGTACTTGATACTTAATTGTTTGATTATGTCATCTATTTGGTGTTTGAGTGATTTGGTGTCTATTACATCATCTATTTGATTTATTTAGCATGGTACATTTCCAAGTTGTTTGAATGTTGATTAATTGCATGGTATGAGTATATGTGTCTCTAAGATTGCTTGAAGAAATGGTCTTGTTTTAATATGGTTGTACTAACACACATGTGTTGGGATGGATGATATTTACTTGAGTTTAATTAGGTGATAGTTGTAGCATTAGGTATTATAACCAATGAAGGTTATTTCACTGATGGATTATGACATGGTTGTTAGTCTTGGTAAAATTTCATTTTGAATTCATAGATATGTTGTCTTGATGTTGATACATATGGCTGACATGTGTATTCAATTACAAGTCATTGTGCTTGGCATATCAAGGTAAGATAACAAGTATATTTTTATATTTATTTATGTGATGATTGTTGTGTGATTATGGCACTATGATGCAGGGAATTTTATGGCAAAAGAGACTACCATGAAATATTTAAGAAGGCTCAGGTTGAGCTTTCCTTGGAAGTATTGGGAACCATGGGAATTGATTCATGGTGTTTGTTGTAAGTTATTGTGTTTTAGGTCCTCTGTGATTTGGTTGTGATTGATTTGTAGTCTTGATTGTGTCTAGTGCATGGCCATGCCACTTTGTTGCAGTGTCGTACTTCTTTTTATTCTCATGGTTTTATTCTTGTTGTTTCTTATTCTTATCCTTGTCATTTATTTTTTTAGGGTATTGGGAATTGGTTAGAAAATATGGAAGTTAATGGAGCTCAATACATGAGTAAGCAGCGAAAGGTAATAATATGATAGCCGGTTGGATTGGTTGGGTCCATTGTGGTAAATGAACGGTGGTCGGACAGTCATGAGAAAGGTAAAGTAAATGAGCTTAAGGTAACATATGTCTTTCCTGATTCGGGTGGATATTGGTGGCCACCCACCTATTCCACTTGGGGTCCCACCATTATCTCTTTCATTTTTTCAGTTTCGACACAACTTACTATTTTTAGCAATTTTTGGGGTCTTGAACTTCCAGAGCCGTTTTGAGGCCCTAAACGACGTTTTTTGGGCATCGCTTTTTCGGGAAATACGATTCCATTTCAATATCTACATTTTCAGTCAGAATTTGTATTCCTCGGATAGATCTTTCTAACGTTGTATCATGTGCATCAAACGGAGATAGTATGCCAAAGTTATGACCCCGGGAAATTGATGTGCCAATTTACCCCAACGGGGCCCATATTCTGGCGTTTTTTCTCCTAGGGTTAGGTTTTTGGATGTTTAGGCTTTTCCATTGTTTATCAATAATATATAGGCCTTTGAGCCTAATTGTAACATAGATATTAGAGGCTTGTAGCCGCCACATCTCTTCTCAAAGATAAGCTACCAGCGCCTTAGCTAGTTTATTGCCATTATGTCTGTAAGCAAATTTCAGTTCTTTGATATTAATGAAATGAAGTGTTATTTCCATTGCATATTTTTATTTATGGTTATATGTGTATTCTATTATGTTCCTGCATAAATCCAGATCAGTGGTATCAGAGCGGTCTATTTTTTCTTGATCCTTCTTTGCATGTCCCTAACGAGGTTAGGGTATAAGGAGTTAGGGCTCGATCTAGTTGAACCTTTGCAAGATCAGCCTTGCAAACCCCGACGACCGCACATGGGGGACGAAAAAAAATATGAGGGAGGAGGAGATCCTATAAAAATATTTCTTGAGGAGGCCCTCAGAAAAAAAGGAATGCGATGATGGATAACATTTCCCAGATCCTTCAACAATTTCCCACCAGCGTTGCATCTGCATCCAGCAGCCACTCTGGAGGCGTGACTACCTTTAAGGTACAAGTAAACTTTTACATTCCCATATTTGAGGGTCAAATAGATGCAGATGCCATAGATAGATGGTTGAATCTATTAGAAGGATATTTCTCAGTTCATGACATTTCTGATGGGGAGAAGATTATTTTTACACTCCTCAAAGCTACCCCCCATGTCAAGGACTGGTGGGAAACCTACTGTGAGAAAAAGGAAGAGACAGAACCCTCTCTATTCTCAGCCATACCCACTTTGAATTCTTTCTGAGACACCATCAAGGAAAAATACTATCCTGTGGGGAGCTATGAGGACAAGTACATACAATGGACCACGTTGCGGCAATAAAGGGATCAATATGTCCATGATCTGATGAATCTGTTCCATACCATGCACACAAAGTTTGGTATCAAATATTTGGAGAAGAATTTGGTGCTAAAGTATCATATTTTTCCACACAGATAAACTCATGAGGAAATGGAGTTCCTCGACATCTCCTCGCTTGGTACGGCATACTGGTATGCTTCCAAGATTGAGTAGAAATTCAAACAGAAGAAGCGAGACTTTGGATCTGTGAATCAAAATCAAGGGAAAGGTGCCCCCAAACCGTAGAACAAAGGACAAATCCAAGGCATGGCTGCCCAAGACAACCTGCCAAAGCCGCAAGCAAAGAAAAACATTGTGAAGCCAAAGAAGGACACGGGAAAATGGTGTGAGTTCCATAAAAGCTCCACTCACAACACAAGTGAGTGTCGGGCCAAGCAATCATTGGTGGCCGAGATGAGGGCTTTTGAATGAGATGCATGCTCCGAATCTAAATTAGATCCTCAAAAAGGGAAACATATTATTGATATGGAGCCCAATTCCACTGTTTCCACTGCGAAGATCAAGAAGTAGGAACCAGAAGATCCAAAGGAGGAGGAGCATCTCTTCCACTCCCATATGTGGGTAAAGGGTTCCCTGCTATAGTTCATTGTTGACAATGGGAGCCAAAAGAACCTCATTTCAGCAGATGTTGGGAAGTAGTTGGGCTTGCCGACCATAGCACACCCACATCCATACACCATCAGGTGGCTTCACCAAGGACGAGATCTCAGCGTCAGCCAACAGTGTCGCCTTCCCTACAGCATCAAGCCCTTCATGGATGAGGTATTATGTGACATTGCTCCTCTTAATGTTTGTGATGTATTATTAGGCTAACCATAATTGTGGAAGCGACATGTTTTGTATGAGTCCCGGCCTCACGCTGTTATTGTTACTTTGGGAAATACGTTGTATAGGATACCAGAAGTACCACTGCCTGCTGTTATCTTTTTGGTTACTGAAAAACAATGTAGTAAGCTCATTTCCTAAACCAGGAAAAAAAATTTCCTGATGATCTGCCCCCCGGAAAAGAAGAATAATGTGGCCACGACCTCTAGAGAGGGCTCTTCTACATGACAATAACAAATGGACAAGGTTGTGAAGGAGTACGGGGACATCTTCACCTCACCCACAGTTGCATTGTCAGGTCAAGCACCCCATTGATCTGACCCCAGGTGAGATGCTACCCAATGGACTGATCTATTAGCGCTCTATTCTGGAGAACGATGAAATCAAGAGGTAGATTCAGAAGCTTCTGTAGAAAGGTCACATCCTGCCAAGTTCATCACCCTGTGGGAAACTGATTGTGTTGGTACAGAAGAAGGATGGGACTTGGAGACTATATATTGACTATCAGGCACTGAACAATATCACTGTCCGGAATAGGTACCCGATCCCACAAATTGATGACCTTCTGGACCAACTCAAAGGGGAAAAATATTTCAGCAATATCCACTTGAAGTTTGGGTATCACCAGGTACCAATCGAACCCTATGATGTGTGTAAGACTACCTTCAAAGCCAAGGAGGTCCTTTTCGAATGGCTGGTCATGCCTTTCGAGTTGACGAATGCTCCCACAACCTTCATGAGGTTGATGGATGACATCTTGTGTCCATTCAATAACTCATTTGTAGTGGTGTACTTGGATGACATTACGATCTTCAGGCAGACTTGGGAAGAGCACCTCCACCACATCCGACAAGTCCTCCAAACACTGTGGCAACACAAGTTGTGTGCTAATTAGGAGCAGTGCACTTTTGGCATGACCCAGGTTCAATATCTGGGATACATTATTGATGAAACGGGGGTGCATGTGGATCCAACCAAGATCCAAGTAATTCGGGATTGGCCAGACCCAACCACTCTAACAGAGCTTCGCAGCTTTCTGGGTCTTGCTAATTTCTACTGCAGGTTCATGTTGGGATTGTTGGGAGGTATAAATGCTAGATTTACACCCACATTTAAATTTTCAACACGGGGGAATGTAAGACTTAGAGACATAACACAATATATTCCATAATATGGCCTCGGGGATTTTTCCAAACAAAACCCTAGATCTAATTCGAAAAGGCAATCATGCAGGAAAATAAACAAGACATTTCAAGAGAACACACTACAAATTAATAATCTATGTAGGAAAAGGGTGCAAAACCTCTTAATCAACTACAACTACACTTGTGAATATGAAAGCATGAAATAAATAACTATTTAAAATCTATACTTAAAATGCTTCTTCAATATTTGTACTAAAATGTCGCTTTAAAATTGGTACTTAAAATGTTGCTTCCAAATGATGAAAGTACTGTTGATGGAAGGAAATCATAAGTGTATAAAAATATTAAATTCAAACTGAGCGAGGATATCTTCAAGAGGACTCTTAGACACTTTAATTATGTTAAAAGTATATTTAAACTAATCTTGGTATTTAAATAAACGTGATCTCGTTACAATCCCAAGACCAATTCATATAATAATTTAAATTATTTATAAATGCCCAATAATATAAGTAATGAATTAGATGAAAACCTTGTTGATCTTATCCTCCTCTTAAATCCCTGCTGCTTAATATATATTTATAAATTAACTTGAACAGGACAAGAATGAAATTGAGAAAAAGAAGCACTTACTAATTGATAATCTATTTAATTTCTAGGACAGAAACAAACTCTAAATTAACACCGGCATAAAATTTATCTAGCCTATGCAATTAAATGTAAAGGAAATTATGAAATAGAATTGCAGTGTTCAAATTAATTTATTGATTGGAGATATTATCAAGTATTTTTTTGCTGAAAGTCTCCTCATGCTATTTCTGGCAATTATAATGAAAAATATTTAAAATTTCAGGGAATGCCCAAATAACATTGCATCAATTAAATCAAAGTTTTAAATCATCATATCAGCTCCATTAAAAATCTCTGCAATTAATAATATATTGATAAATCTCTGCAATAAATAATATATTGCGTTAGATAATAGATGAACACGACAAATAGTGAGAATGGAAAACAACAATGTTTGCTAATTTGTATTCTATTTGTAATTGAATTTGCTCAACAAAAATTAATTCCAAACCAATTAAATTGAATCTATGACTCAAACCTATGCGTTTAAATAATGTAAAGGAAATGGAAAAATGAAATTGACACACACCACACCATTCAGGAAATGAAACACACAACTCAGAAAATGCAATCAAACACCGTCAAGCAGCTGAATAAATCATTCTTAACGGGAAATAAAATTAACTAAACTAAAAAAATCTTCAACAATCCAAACGATGAGCTAATTTATGGGCCCAATCATCTAGCTCAATATTTCTGCAGAAAAGAACTACATTAACGCATTAAATCAGAAATTAAAGAGCTCACAAACATAATTTAAATGAAAATTGGTATTACGATGGGAATCGAATTACAAAGAAACATTCAATTAAATAATATAAAGTTACAATGTTGGTTGTTCACAATCCAGCGTTCTCTAGCAAGCTCCAGCATCTCCTATCTTCTACGCTCCCAACTTCAATCTACCTCTACGCAATCCTCTCTCCTACACTATGACGGATCCATCTTACCATACTACTGTCTCCCATATCTCCTATCATATTTCAAAAATCGATATTAAATATTTTTTTAACATGCTTCCCCTATGTGCTGATGACTCCTTACATTTCTACCTTTCAGCTTTTACAACTCATGTAATCGATTTTTATCGAACTTGTTGGAACAAATTGATTAAACATGGCAAGTTCATGCTTGATCTTCGTTATTTCATTAGCTGATTTATAAAATTGAGGGATTATGCTTCTTTGGTGCAATGAGGAATTGCCTTCTGTTCCCTCAGCTTCACACAATTTGATTCATAACTGTTATTGGAAATTTATTAATTAATTACAATTTCTTGATTGAATTGTTGTCGTGAAGTTAGAGCAGTGCCACATTGGGAGCTTGAACTCTAATTTTCCTTCGTAAATCTCATTCCAAATTCAATCACCCACAAATTGGTTCATATCACAACGAGAATATTTATTTCCCAGCAAATATGGCTTCTGGAAATACTTCTGACTCCATCATATTGTTGGCAGAGGAAACGCACAGTTGGCAAGCTCCGGTGGTTTGAGTGAGAAATATTTTTGTTGTTGAACCAAAAAGCCGGCAAGCTATGCAATCTACGCATTCCAGCAAATGAGGTCGGAAAACCATATCCTTCTATTTGGATTCACTGCAAATCAGGGAAGAATTTCCGCTGCCAGATTTAATTTCCACACCTCCAAAGAAATACAAGCACGTATGAATTATTTATTAAAAAAAAATTAACAATCCACAAAATTCATGTTTTCCTCCTTCATTATTGTTTTCCAAATTCCCATCTGATTCTTTTAGAAAAAATCATGGGTTCTTATGCAAAAAAATTTATCCATAATAAACTCCAATCCATTTTATATTGACATGAACTACATTTCTCGATGGCGGATTCTAGATATTGGAATTCGGTGGCAAATTCTAGATATTGGAATTGAATTATGGTTGAACGATATTGTCTCATGTAAAAGCTATTCTTTTCCTCCAAATCCCAAAAATTATTCGTGTGCTGACAGCTTTGGAGGAATTTTCGTAGAAAGGATCTGATCCTCAGGCTTGGACTGTCATTGGTTCACCTCTAAGGGTCTGAGCAATAAAACTGTTGATAACATGGCCATTATCAATGTTCATTTGCGGCCCATAGGCATTAAATATTTGAGCAATATGGATCTCTGACCTAAAACCATGGCCAAGTTTGCAAGACCATTCACGTTCAGCCTGTTTTTGAACTTAAAACCGCACTTAAGAATTGCTTTAGCCTTCACTCCCTTTTCGTGATGAATTTTGCCGAATGGTTCTGGGTTATATGAAACATGGTATTCTGAGCATGACGCAAGTCTCAGAATGTTGAGATTCCTCATGATTTGATCAAAAACTTCATAATTTCACCTACAACAATCTCATTCCATACTCAACTTTGTTTCTGCACTAGACTTATTCACTTGCCACCAAGAAAGCACGTTACGAATGAAATTTACAAAAAACACTCATCGAATTACCAATTAAGAAGAATTCACAATCTAAATCATTATTGTTTCTAAATTCCCCTAATTATCAACTTAAAAGGAAAAAAACACTACGTACAATCATATAATTATTTGATAAAAACCATAAAAATTTGGACAAAAAGGTGGCTCAACATCCCCCCACGCTGAACTTCTTGCACGTTCTCGTGCAAGAAAAACCTATAAAACTATGACATAATGCAAGGGAAGTGACAGCAAATATTTCAGCAAGTAAGGATGAAGATGCCTGATATTTTAAAAGATTCATTAGCCTGCAGCACAACTTATTTCAATGCCAACGAAAACCATGTTACAGTTCTAATGAAAGTATCAGGTACCAAAAGTATACATTACAGAGAAAATTGCACATACTTGTTGTCTTGTCTCGAATGAATTCCCTATATTGTTTATGCCTAGAGTCTTATGATAAAAATCAAATTTTGTTGAAAAGGTGCAATTTCAAGAATACTACCACAAGATTCTTGCACCTACTATAAAAATCTTGTACCTAGGTCATGCACCTCATATTTAGGGGAAACTACATTGTTGTCAACCAACATCTTGTGAGTAGTCATCATTGAGTAATTATTCACTCTAATCAAAATGATTTATAGTGCCATAGAATGGAAGTAAAAGTAAATTAATTTGACACTTTCCTGGACCATTCAACAACCTCTTTATTGAACACTCTAAATGTCATTGTCATCCAGATTCAAAACTGCATTTCCTCTTAATCAAGTATAAAGAATAACCTTCACTAAGGGTACCACATCATTAAATATTCTTGATTTTTGAAGAGTAGAACCCAAGGCACTATGTTCAAATCATCTTAAAACCATTTTCCAAGAAAAAGGATGAGTTTTATGGAAAGAGAAGGATAACCAAGCAATTCATAGTATGCAAGTAACTTTAATACCATAGACATGGCCCTGCTGCCCGTAGGTGTCCATAACCTCGACAGGGATGTATTTTGACCTAGTGAAATGTCTTTGTCCCACTTACTAAATATAAATTTAGAGTTAGCTTATTTGACTTTTAGGTGAAGGCCACTATCCTGGCTTGGTAACTAGTTGATGGCAGTGCCACTCACAAGAAGTAACATGGATGAATAGGCTAGCTCGTGATGAGACCTCCTGTCTTCCAACTTTTGGCTTAAATCCATTACTCTAGCTTGGTGACCAGCAGTAGCAATGTCATGCACGTTAGGTCCCATGATCATGGTAGGTCGGCTCATCACAATACCTCTTATCCTCCCCAAATATTTTGTAAGCTTTGATTATGATTAACCTTAAAGGCCACTTAATAAGTGGGAAGACAGATCTACTCCTTAAGAGTATGGGATGGCGTGAAAATTTTTTAATGAATAATCATTACTGGTTAGTTCCTTTATCTTAAAAACTTATTAAAAATATTCCAGATAATGACTGAAAGATTCTTTGAGTCAATAATGCTAGCGTCGCATAACAGCTCATTATGATCTTTACTAGAGTGGTCCACCATAGGGGGCTCTCAAATAGTACCTTCTAAGGGAAACTGAAAATATATATCCTAGACGACAACTTATTAGAGTGATTAATCATGGTTACTTTTTCAAATGCATGAGGTATTAGAGTGAAGTGTACTCAACAAGATTTGTCACAAATATGTGTGTTAAAAACTAATGCGGATCAAAAGAAATTTCAATGGCTATGATTTATAATTCAAAACCCTAATAGCATTATAACAATTTATTCATTTATTCTTCTACCCTACTCTATAATAAGAAGCATAAGACTCCTAAGTTTAAGTATAGGAGTACTTCCAATGCATCCAGGTGCGCAATATAAGGATAATTATGCTCATGTTCAAATTTGAAAAGTATATGAAACAAAATACCAGAACATGAGGTACCAACTCCACTAACTCATGCGATTCTACAAATTTCCGAATGATAAACGAGGAGTGGATATTGACAGTCATTTGGAACCAAGATTCTATGGGATCCATATACTCTTGGTCACTTGATTCATGAGTAACATTTAGTGCATCATGCAAATCCTCTACATTTCTTTGTTTATCCTCTAAAGTGAAGGTCGGCTCAAATAGATGTTCTACTTCTAATGGCTCCTCCTCATCATGCATGATCCATAGCTTCTCAGTCTCCTTAGGAAGATCTTCTAGATCTTCATGATTCTTCTCTTCCAGAGTAATAGACCTTTCCCTAGTTGATGCCAAAATATGATTTTTCTATGAAGTAGAGATTCCAACTTCTGCTAGAATTTGAGATAATTCTTGGAATAACATCACACTTCCTGACATTTTCTTTCTAGCTGGAAAGCATCAAACTTGAAATCTTCCTTTACGAGCAACCAAACTTTGGAGTGACCCCAAGCAGAAGTGGATGTGTGTCTCTTCACTCACGTCTTACTGTCATCTCCACCCTCTAGTTTCCTGCAGAGGTAAAAGCGAAAAATTAATAAACTTCAATTGGAGTAAAGAAAGCAATCCACACTTTGCAGAAAAGAAAATCACACCTTTCATAAATTGAATAATCTATATTGCGGAAAGAAAGTTACCTAATGAAATAAATGACTCATTAAAAACTCAATTGCAGTAAAAGAAACAAAACCCACTTGCAATAAAATCACTCATTTGCGAAAAGAAAAACTTGGCTTGTGAGTTTTCTGGAAATACTGTCCAGTATGCTTCAACAAGCAAGGGGAATCTCATTAATCTAAAATTTTATTGCCAAAGAAAGCGAAAAATCATAACAAATCATGAGGCCTTATCCTACAACGCCTCCCTGGCAATGACGCCAAAATGTTGGGAGGTTTAAATGCTAGATTTACACCCACATTTAAATTGTCAACCTGGGGGAACGTAAGACTTAGAGACATAGCACAATATATGCCAGAATATAGCCTTGGGGATTTTTCCAATCAAAACCCTAGATCTAATTCGAAAAGGCAATCATGCGAGAAAAGAAACAAGACATTTCAAGTGAACACACTGCAAATTAATAATCTATGTAGGAAAAGGGTGCAAAACTTCTTAATCAACTACAACTACACTTGCGAATATGAAAGCATGAAATAAATAACTATTTAAAATCTATACTTAAAATACTTCTTCAATATTTGTACTTAAAATGCCTCTTTAAAATTGGTACTTAAAATGTTGCTTCCAAATGATGAAAGTAATGTTGATGGAAGGAAATCATAAGCGTATGAAAATATTCAATTCAAACTGAGCAAGGATATCTTCAAGAGGACTCTTTGACACTTTAATTATGTTAAAAATATATTTAAACTAATCTTGGTATTTAAATAAACGTGATCTCATTACAATCCCAAGACCAATTCATATAATAATTTAAATTATTTATAAATGCCCAATAATATAAATAATGAATTAGATGAAAACCTTGTTGATCTTATCCTCCTCTTAAATCTCTGCTAATTAATATATATTTATAAAATAACTTGAACAGGGCAAGAATGGAATTGAGAAAAATAAACACTTACTAATTGATAGTCTAATTAATTGCTAGGACAGAAATAAACTCTAAATTAACACTGGCATAAAATTTATCTAGCCTATGCAATTAAATGTAAAGGAAATTATGAAATGGTATTGCAATGTTCAAATTAATTTATTGATTAGAGATATTATCAAGTAGTTTTTTGTTGAAAGTCTCCTCATGCTATTTTTGGCAATTATAATGAAAACTATTTAAAATTTTAGGGAATTCCCAAATAACATTGGATCAATTAAATCAGAGTTTTAAATCATCATATCATCTCCATTATAAATCTTTGCAATTAAGAATATATTGATAAATCTCTGCAATAAAGAATATATTGCGTTAGATAATAGATGAACACAACAAATAGTGAAAATGGAAAACAACAATGTTTGCTAATTTGTATTCTATTTGTAACTGAATTGCTCAAAAAAAATTAATTCCAAACCAATTAAATTGAATCTATGACTCAAACCTATGCGTTTAAATAATGTAAAGGAAATGGAAAAATGAAATTGACGCACACCACACCATTCAGGAAATGAAACACACAACTCAGAAAATGCAATCAAACACCATCAAGCAGTTGAATAAATCATTCTTAACAGGAAATTAAATTAACTAAACTAAACAAATCTTCAGCAATACAAATGATGAGCTAATTGATGGGCCCAATCATCCAGTTTAATCTTTCTGCAAAAAAGAACTACATTAACGCATTAACTTAGAAATTAAAGAGCTCACAAGCATAATTTAAATGCAAATTGGTATTATGGTGGGAATTGAATTACAAAGAAACATTCAATTAAATAATATAAAGTTACAATGTTGGTTGTTCATAATCTAGCGTTCTCCAGCAAGCTCCAGCATCTCCTATCTTCTACGCTTCCAACTTCAATCTACCTCTACGCAATCCTCTCTCCTACACTATGACAGCACCATATTACCATACTACTGTCTCTCAGCTCTCCTATCATATTACAAAAATAGATCTTAAATATTTTTTTAACATGCTTCCCCTATGTGTTGATGACTCCTTACATTTCTGCCTTTTAGCTTTTACAACTCATGTAATTGATTTTTATCGAACTTGTTGGAACAAATTGATTAAACATGGCAAGTTCATGATTGATCTCCATTATTTCATTAACTGATTTATAAAATTGAGGGATTGTGCTTCTTTGGTGCAATGAAAAATTGCCTTCTATTCCCTCAGCTTCACACAATCTGATTCATAACTATTATTGGAAATTTGTCAATTAATTACAATTTCTTGATTGAATTGTTGTCGTGAAGTTAGAGCGGTGCCACATTGGGAGCTTGCAGTCTAATTTGCCTTCGTAAATCTCATGCCAAATTCAATCACCCACAAATTGGTTCAGATCACAACAAGAAGATTTATTTCCCAGCAAATCCGGCTTCTGGAAATAATTCTAACTTCGTCATATTGCTGGCAGAGGAAACGCATAGTTGGCAAGCTCCAGTGGTTTGAGTGAGAAATATTTTTGTTGTTGAACCAACAAGCCGGAAAGCTACGCAATCTACACATTCTAGCAAATGAGGCCGGCAAACCATATCCTTCTGTTTGCATTCACTGCAAATATGGGAAGAATGTCCGCTACCGGATTTAATTTCCACACCTCCAAAGAAATACAGCCACGTATGAATTATTTATAAAAAAAAAAAATTAATAGTCCACAAAATTCACGTTTTCCTCCATTATTCTTTTCCAAATTCCCATCTGATGCTTTTAGCAAAAATCATGGGTTCTTATGCAACAAATTTTATCCATAATAAAATCCAATCCAGTTTGTATTGACATGAACTACATTGCTCAGTGATGGATTCTGGATATTGGAATTCGGTGGCGAATTCTGGATATTGGAATTGAATTATGGTTGAACGATATTGTCTCATGTAAAAGCTGTTCTTTTCCTCCGAATCCAAAAAATTATTCGTGTGCTCGCAGCTTTGGAGGAATTGTCGTAGAAAGGATCTGATTCTCAAGCTTGGACTATCATTAGTTCACCTCTAAGGTTCTGAGCAATAAAATTGTTGATAACATGGCCATTATCAATGTTCATTTGTGGCCCATACGTATTAAATATTTGAGAAATATGGATATCTGACCCAAAACCGTGGCCAAGTTTGCAAAACTGTTCACGTTCAGCCCGTTTTTTAACTTAAAACCGCACTTAAGAATTGCTTTAGCCTTCACTCCCTTTTGGTGATGAATTTTTCCGAACGGTTCTGGGTTATATGAAACATGGTATTATGAGCGTGAGGCAAGTCTTATAATGTTAGATTCATCATGATTTGATCACAAACTTCATAATTTCACCTAAAACAATCTCATTCCATACTCAACTTTGTTTCTACACTAGACTTATTCACCTGCCACCAAGAAATCATGTTATGAATGAAATTTACACAAAACACTCATTGAATTACTAATTAAGAAGAATTCATAATCTAAATCATTATTGTTTCTAAATTCCCCTAATCAGCAACTTAAAAGTACAAAAACACTAGGTACAATCATATAGTTATTTGATAAAACCATAAAAATTTGGACAAAAATGCGGCTGAACGGGGATTCTCTCATATCACTTGGCCCTTGAGTCAAGTCACCAGGGGAGGAGTGAAAGAAAAATTATTTTCGTTGGAATCTCAACAGAAGGCATTCGTAGAATTGAAACATTGCCTCTGTTCTGCCCCAATTCTCACATTACCAGAATTGCAACAACCATTTCAAATCGAGAAGGATTCCTATGATTATGATATTGGGAATTTCTTACTCAACAAGGGCATCCAGTGGAATATCACAGTGAGACATTGTCCAACACAGTCCGTAAGCATCCCACTTATGACAAAGAAATGTAATCCATTGTGCAGGATTTTCGAAAATGTAATAATTCCATTTTGGGGAAGGAAACAATCATCCACACAGACCACCGACCCCTATAGTTCATATAGACACAAGGGAAGTTGCAGAACAATCGCCATCAGAAGTGGTCCACATATCTGCAATAGTTTCATTTCGACATCAAGTACAAAAGGGTAGCACCAATAATGTTGCAGACTACCTCAATCGACCACCAATCATGGCGCTAACCATTGTTCTCAAGTCTTGTGAGCACGAGACTTCTGATTGGCCGCTTCTCTACAAGAGTGATCTAGAATTCGGCCACACATACGAGACACTCTTCGGGGGTACGCAAGTTCCAAATTTTCACCTCCAAGATGCACTGTTATGTCACTTGGGACACCTTTGTGTTCCTTCAAGTGCGCATGGTAAGATGATATGGGAAGAACACTATAGTTGAGTCGTTGGGAATTTCGGAGTCAAGAAAATAGTTGTAGTACTACATAAGCATTTCTATTGGCCGAACCTTCAACAAGATGTCGCGAAGTACATCAGATCCTGCACTTCTTACGTCATTGCCAAATCGACCATCAAAAAGTAAGGCCTCTATACTCCGCTACCTACCCGTAAACGACTTTGGGAATCCATATCCATGGATTACATGTTGGGCCTTCCTTCTACTAATCATGGAAATGACTGTGTTTTCATGGTCGTCGATAGATTCTCGAAGATGGCCATTATGGCGGCCTGCAAGAAGAATATCACAGTAGAAGCCACTCCTAAAATCTTCTTTGAATGAGCGTGGGTGCACTTTTGGATCCCACAGTCTATCATCTTAGATCGAGATAGTAGGTTCCTCAGCACATTTTTTTCCAGCCTCTGGTCAATACTGGACACCAAGCTCACCAAGTCCACAACTTTCCATCCCCAAACTGATGGCTAGACAGAGGTCGTCAACAGAATGATTGTACACATTTTGTGCATGTACAATTCAAAGCATCCACACACATGGATGTGAGCCTCCCTTATGTACAATATAGTTATAACCAGGCTCTTCACAGCGCAACTAGCCACATCCCCTTTCGGGTAGGCTTTGGATTCCCTCCACTATGTCCCATCAACGTAACCATGCCATTTGCGACTACTCAGGCCAATTCGGCTCATGTCCTGTCTAAAGCTGACAAAGCGAACAACTTCATCAAGCGCATTCAACACATATACTAACAGGTTCATGACATATTGGACAAATCCAATGCTAAGTACAAGCAATGACATGATCAATATCGGGTGCCGCACAACTTCCAGGTGGGCGACAAAGTGTGGCTACATTTTCAAAAGGAGCGCCTCACTAGACCCCACTGCAAGCTTCACCTGCTCTGATATGGGTCGTACACCATCACCAAGTATGCAGGGAGAAATGCCTTTGAGCTTAGTATTCCACCATTCCTTGGTCTGCAACCAGTATTCAATGTGGACCACCTTCATCCCTATTTCCCACCTCTACTGGACACCTCTAACATTGTAGAACAACTCAGACCAATAGAGTTAAACCCAGACTACATGGAACAAGCCACCACAGATTGTATCATGGAAATGAAAATCAAAAACACTCGCCAACAGAATATCCAACTGTATCGGGTTGTCAAAGTTGGCCAACTCCTGCACCGAGGCAAGTGTTTCACCAGAGACCAAGTTTAGTAGAAGTTTCCTCATCTCATGGAGGAACTCAACGCAATGGGGACCATTGCTTCCTAAGGGGGGAGGAATGATCCAGGTGAATATTGGTCGCCACCCACCTATTCCACTTGGGGCCCCACGATTATCTCTTTCATTTTTTTAGTTTCGGCAAAACTTACTATTTTTAGTAGTTTTTCGAGTCCTAAACTTCCGGAGCCATTTTGAGGCCCTAAACGATGTTTATTGGGCATCACTTTTCTGGAAAATATGATTCCATTTAAAAATTTACATTAACAATTTACATTTTTAGTCCTCAGATACATCTTTCTAATGATGTATCATGTGCATCAAACGGAGATAGTATGCCAAAGTTACGACCCCGAGAAATTGATGTACCAATTTACCCTAACGAGGCCCATATTCTAGTGTTTCATCTCCTAAGGTTAGGTTTTTGGATGTTAATAGTTTTCCATTGTTTTTCAATAATATATAGGCCTTTTAGCCTCATTGTAACACAGATTTCAGAGGCCTGTAGCCACCACATCCCTTCTCAGAGATAAGCTACCAACACCCTAGCTAGTTTATTTCCATTCTGTCTGTAAGCAAATTTCAGTTCTTTGATATTAATGAAATGAAGTGTTATTTCCACTGCATCTTTGTATTTATGGTTATATGTGTATGATATTGTGTTCCTGCATAAATCTGGATCATTTCCTATGTTGGGAACTATTTTTCTCAATGTTGTGCATGTTGTGCACGAATAAAGGAATTTCTCTCAACCTAGACCTTATGATATCTAGTAATCATGTTGTGATAATAATTATGATGATGTTATATACGTATATATGTATGTATATATGCATGTCGTTGATTGACGGGGTCATCATGGATCTTGATGGTTTTATGTTTATGGTTTATATGTATATGTGTATGTATTTATGCCATTGTCTTACAGGATCATGATTGTTGTATGCCAATGACTATGTATGTATGTATGTATGTATGTATGTATGTACATATGTATGTATGTATCAATGTCACTGTATGACAGGGTTTTCAAGGATCAACCTTGTGGAGGAATGATTGCTTATGCTAATGAATTGAATGAAGAGGTTCCTGGCTATGAGGAATCAAGTGGCAGAGTAGTATTGATAGATATACAAGGTTAGTATCATGTGAGTGTGATTTCATATTATTATTCTTGTACTATGCCTATGTTTATCTTATGGCAGGAAATGCTAAGGGGTACTTCGGCGAACTGAAAGTAGTATGATCTGCAACATGCTAGGATAATCTTGGATAGTGGAAAGACACTAGAAGCAAGGTTGCTTGTTTCAGTTAGCGTGTGGTCTACGGATGTGCAGTGCTATTGTTGTGTATATGTTGTGCATGTTGTATATTCAGTGATTGTATCTATGGTGATGTGTAATGTTGCATATGTAGTATTGTGTAGATATGATGTTGTATGCTTGTTGTATATATGATGTTCATATGTAGTGCTAGGTATAGATGGTGCTATGTACATATTGGATATGCAGTTTTGTGTGCATGGTGTCCTGCGCATGTCAGATATGTGTTGTTATGTACGTATGGTGCTATGTACATGTTGAATATGTAGTGCTATGTACATATGGTGTTGTGTGCGTGATGTACATATGGTGCTATGTGCATTTGGTATTGTGTGCATGATTGTACATATGGTGTTTTCGTCATGTGGTGTTGCGTACAAGTTGTACATGTAGTGTTGTGTGCAAGCAGTTCCATGTACATGTCATGCATGTGGTGTTTTGTACATATGGTGTCATGCATGAGGTATTGTGTACAAATTATACATGTGGTATGGTGTACATTTGGCATTGTGTACACGTTGTGCAGGTGGTGTCATGTACATGTGACGCAGTGCATACATTGTGCATGTAGTGTGTGTACATGTGTTACTCTGTACATGTTCTGCATATGGTATTGGTATATGTGTGGTATTGTGTGCATGTCGTACATGTTGTGGTGTGGGCATGCGGTGCTACGTATGTGCATGGTGTAGGTGCGTTATTATGACATGTGTATTCATTGTGTGGTACTTTGTATATGTATATGATGTACGTTGGTGTAGGCGTAGGTGTTTTCATTGTGTTCTATACCGAAGCGTAGGTGTATGTGTTACATTTTCTGTCTAATGGTAGCTATGTGATTGGTACAGGAAGCACGAAAATTCTAGTTTAGGTGGTTTAAATCGATTGCAAGAACTAGTAATGTCAGAAAAAGGAATTGGAACATGCAACGGTGTGCTCGTAAAGCACATCAAGAATAGGGCCATTGTGGGACACTAGTACCCAATAGTGTCCATTAATTTCCATGAGCGTGCTATGATTAGTATGATATTTCTTAAGCAGTTATATACCTTGGTTGTTTGACCTTCTGATGCGAGGAATCATTGCCAAGGGATGGAATCCCCGAGATGGGGGTGCGAGCGGAACTTGGAAGGTGAGTGATTGCACATAAGGGGTGACCAGATTTCCTGAGGGACTGTGTAGCAGAGAAGGGAAGTCTAGGATGGATTTATTTTGGTAATTAGAAGTTCCAGATGGAATCATACGCACATTGGTAGTGTGCCCTAGAAAACTGAGCTGGTAACTATTCACTAATAGGACAATTGTTACAAGATTGTAGTGCTCTACATTAGATGCAACTTTGACTTTGACAGTGGATTCTAGACTTCCTGGAAAGGAGGTGAATCCTAGTATTACTTGTAGGTGGAGGTGTTAGCCTCTGGATTCCCTTGTTGCTTCTACGGGCATCGTATTTATTTGCTAGTTGAGAAAATGTGTATATGTGTAGTTGTATATGTATATTATTGTAAATATTGTATCGAGCTGGTTTATAAAGATCCAAAAATAGTATGGTTATTTGTTGGTTGAAGCAAATTTGCATAATTATATGTAGTTGTTATTGTAAATACCGTAATTATCTATCTTATAAATCTCCATTAAACGGTATTATTGTCATGTTCAGCAATGTCATTGTAAATACTGCAACGAGTTGTGTTATAAAGCTCCATAAGAAGTATGTTTTGTTTTCAGCATTTTTCTAGTTTGTAGGTGTAATTGAACATTGAGGATGATGTTCCCCCAAGGGGGAGGGTTCTATTACAGCCCTGATAAAAACATTCATGTAAAAAATATATAAGACCACGGTCAATGGGACACATATTCCAAGATGAATGGTGGGAAAAACATATTAGCAAGTGTTCATTCGGTTTATTATGGCTAAGTAAATTGAAAAAGGCAATGGAAAAGGCTTTGGAAAATGCATGAGGCATTAATTGGCATTTTATTTGTGGAAATAACAGAAATTAGGAGAAAAGGAAGGTCACAGGTCACAGGTTGGATGTGAGGAGGAAAATGAAGGAAAATAATGGAAAATGAAGAAAATAGAGGCCTCATTAATAAAAATTATTTTGAGGATCAGTTGGTAAGCTTTTTCTCAGTTTAGTTTTGGATCTCTCTTCTATTCTCTCTCTCTCTCTCATACTCTTGAGCACTTAGAGTATTCTTGGATCACTCTTGGAGAGTGAGGTATACTTGGAGATTTGGATCAACAAAACAAAGGAAAAGTAGGAAAGTGGAAGAGGACATTGGTATCAGCATCTACTGCAAGTTCCGAGTGCTAGTATCGAGTTGCACATATTTTTTCCTCACAAGTTTTTGCATGAATGGGTATGCATGTGGATTTGCCTAGCCTTTCCATTTCCTAGATAGCCATGGTGATTTTGGGTTAATTTCCATTGATTGTTTTCTGGTTGGTCCACATGATTCCTTTAGTTGTTGGGTTGAGTTATTATTTCCTAGAGCCTTGGTTGGACAAATGCTCTGGAGCCCGGCAGATAGTTTTTGGGTTGACTTACTATTCCTGTAGCCTTGGTTGGAAAAATGCTCTGGAGCCCTAGGGGGGTTGAGTTACTAGTCCTATAGCCTTAGTTATAAAAATGCTTTGGATCTCGAGAACAATTGGGGCTAAGTTACTAGTCCCAGAGCCTTTGTTGGAAAAAATACTCTAGAGCCCTCAAGAAGCTTGGATGGATATCAATCCATGATCGTTAGCGATTTCCAACCATGAGGTGGAATCACTGGTTTTTGGTTTGAGATGGTTTGGTCTTTGGATCCCTATTTTGGTGTTGAATTATGTTTCTGATAAAGTCCCACATTCATGCTTGGAATATCACACAGGGATGACTTGTTGAAGTGATATTTTGCTCAGCCATGTCTATGGTCAAGTGGAACGTGGAAGTCCCATTCCGGGTTGGTTTAAACATGCATTAATGAAAGGTTCATTGCCTTGGTATTTGATGTTTATATGCACTGGTATATATATATATATTCTATTGTTGATGTATCCATGGTACTTCTGTTGTTATTACGTTGGTTATAAGCATGTCTTGTGATAGTGATGAGGTATGGATCTCTACATGTTTTTACTTTTAAATGAATGCACATCATATCTATGGTTAAATTGATTAAATTATAGCCTATAATGTATGAGAGAAATGCTTCTTATCCCTTCTCAAATAAGAAAGATACCCCTTTGTTTAAATATGTTGTTTGTACATGTAGATGTTATGTTTGTGACATGTTTGACGAAATTCCTATCATGGTTGGCTATGGTCGGATGAGTTCTTGATGATGTGATTGCTTTCATATGTTTTTTTCAATGTTATTTACCCTCTCCTAAAGTTACAGAAAGTTCCAGGCACTGACTTGGGTTAAGGGGCTGAAAATGTGGCACAATTCCCGGAGTCATATACAAAAATTTACTTTCCATGCCTTAGTTGCTACCTTGACAAGGCTAGCCTATGGCTCTAGATCCTATAGCCACTCCCTTTACCTTACAATCCCGCGTATTAGCCTCAAGGGCGCTAAAAATCAGTCTCCCCTCAAGGAACAGTGCCCTGGGAGGTTGGGTTACCCCCTAGGGATGTCAATGATGAAATGTAGGGTGTGTTTTTGGTGTTTCCATTGGCTCCACTTCCTTATGGTCATCTAGGAGGTTAAATCTCATATCAGTAGCCTCTCATCACATGTGTACCCTGGTTGGCCTACTACTTCAGTAGATGTGGGAAGAGGGTGATACAACATGCAAACTTGGCTTCTAGCTCAAGCGTGCTAGTCAAGGTGAGTGTGAAAATGATCAAACATGCCCAAATTTAATGCCTCCTCCTATTTTGTAATTTTTCCTCCAAATTTCCCATGTGGGGTCCAACCTTCGACCTCTCATCTTTTCCCTCCAAGGAATGTGTAGTTCCAAGAGGGTGGTTCATATTTCCTTCTTGGGGTGGTCCGCACCATCCACTAACCATGTGATTTTCCCTTTTCTCCTAAGTTGGGCCCTTTCCTTAGCTCCAAAAACTCAAGTGGGGTCCCGCAACCCAATTTTCCTAAGTGTAAGTGAAAAATATAACAAAATTGGAAAAAATGATATTTCCCCTGGAAATATTGCTAAGTGGGAAGATCACAGGCACAATATAGTAAACCCCATAATACGAGAATTTCCAATCTACTATTAGTGCCAAGACCTTCGCTCCAACAAAAACAATAGATGTGTTCTGCACTAATAGAAATTTTGGAACCACAACCACAAATGTAATTATGGGTCGCCCCATTGAAATTGTCGATAGGGAATGTCATCAATGGATCATGGAACCTTAATATATGATTCATCTTGTTGCCAAGGGTCCATCTATATTCAATGTAATGTGCACAAATTTTGGAACCAATGCGCCCAATGTTCTATGTGCAATCTTCAAAAAAAATTGCATTACATCCTTTCCAAATTACCCAACAAATAAAAAAAGGAACTTTATTGTCATCCAGTGTCAAGTCAAACCAGTGTTTAAAGCACTCAACAAGTGATGGAAAGCACCAACTAATATTTATCCTGAATTTCTTTGACACATATCTAAGTCCCTACAACAAATGGACACTTGATAAAAAAATGCAAGAAATATTCATCAGAATTGTAACATAAATTTCATCTCTCAGGGCCTTATAAACCATGCTTGCATAAATTATCCCAGCTGAGTAATTTATTCCTACAAACAAGCCAACCGAAAAGCATGATTTTCCTAGGCATGTGCCATGACTAGGCCCTATGAAACAAACACTTTTCTTTATGCCCACCGCGTGGATGAGATGTAATTGTATATACCATTGACCATGATTTTTTCTTTCCCTGAGTCAACCTACCAGCCAATACTATCATCTTCTTGGTTTAATGAAATTCAAACCATGGATAATTGTTGGGTATACTTGTTCCAATTGTTAGAGAAGTCGTTTCCAAGGAAAATATCCCCTATGTCCATCCAAATGGGATATAGATCCAAAGGATCCCATCCCTTTTTAATTTCTATAATGTTAAAATACCTTTCTCATGTAAAAATTTAATGACATGAACATGCGACTTTCCTATGTCTGCCACACCAGATACAAAGTCTATATCGATCATGGTTTCCTTACCTAATCCAATGTACCAACAGATGTTTTCAATGTTCCAATGCATGGTAGACATAAGACCTTTCCAAATTAATGATCCTTTATTAGAGCCATATGCCCCCTTTATCATCCAATCTTGGGGGCTCTTGTTCTTTAAATATTTACATTTTATAATCTCATGTCATATATCAGTCCCTGAAATTTCCCTCCAAAATATTTTCAACAAGAGAGCCCATCCAAAATATTCAGTCTTTTTATTTCCCCACCCACCAAATGTTTTCCCTCTAGAAAAAATATCCATGCTAACTAAATGAACCTTCCTGATCCCCATTGGATGAGACCATATGAATTTTGCAATTAATGCATCAATACGCTTGATGGTCTCCCTAGGATGTTGATACAGATGCATCTAGTACATCGAGATGTTCTATAGGACCAATTTCACCAGGACTAGTTTTCCCCTGAGGGACAACCATCTATGAGTCCAATTGTTTAATCTCACCCTGAAGTTGTCGATAAACCATTTCCAGTCCGCTAGGAGATATATTTTTGGTTTCATCCTGAATCCAAAATATTTCAAACTCGGCTCCAGAGATTGTGTCTTAACACCTAAAATAACAAAGATCATATTAACTTGTTCCATCTCTAACGTAGCATATATGATCTCTAATTTGGAAGAGTTAATTATTTAGTTGGAGGCATCACCAAAATTTGAGATGATTCATTGAAAATGGGTCCATAATTCTACAGATATCTTCCCAAAAATGAAAAAAAAGTCCATAAACACTAGGTGAGTGATTGATACATGTCCCGTGAGTTGTAACCCTGGAGATAAACCTCATGATTTGTCATCCACAAACATTAGGTGAGTGATTGATACATGTCTCGTGAGTTGTAACACTGGAAATAAACCTCGTGCTTTTTAATCCACAAACATTAGGTGAGTGATTGATACATGTCTCGTGAGTTGTAACTCTAGAAATAAACCATGTTCTTTGTCCTCCAAGATCCATCTATTGAGGCCCTCATTGACCAATAAGAAAATCACAAGCGATAACGAGCATCCTTGTCTAAGACCTTTATAGGCACGAAAGAAACTAGATGGAACACCATTCAAAATTACAACATATGTCACTGAGGAAATACAATCCATGATCCATTCCACCACCCTCACTGAGACTCCAATATTATGTAAAATCAACTTGATATCTTCTTTTCCTTTGTAAAAAATCTCAAAATATTACATTGTTCTCCTCTGAATCTCCTCAATCTTCGATACTTTTCCCCTCATCCTACCATCGATCTCCCATATGGTATTATATTATCTCCTATTTGTAGAAAAATTTTGGAAAAATATTGTATTCTTATCTCCATAGGAAATCCATGTTGCTCAAACATTTTTTTCATGCATAAGTAATATTGTCTTTTTTCCTGATTCTAACTACATTAATCTTTGGTTCTTTTCTGATGATAAAAAATCTGAGGCAGTGGGATCCCCAATGTGAGCTATCTTTTCATTTGTCTCCTTAATTTCCTTTCTTTATTGGTCCTTCTTCTAATAAAACCATTTGCAAACCACCCTTTTTAATACCTTCAACTTAGCTATTATCGTTTCCATGCCTGATCTTCCCAATGACCCCAAGCACTCAATGTGTGTCTTACCAATCAAATTGCATAAGTCATGATATTATAACCATGTATAGTTAAATTTAAAAGGAAATCCAATCCAAGATCTCTCTCCCTACCACTGAAGGACTATAGGAGCATGATCCAATACTATCGCCATAGTGACCGAAGATTTGACTACCCCCAAAAGTTTCAAAAGAATCTCATGTAGAAGAAAGCAGTTTGATAGCTTCACGATATTATGTGGATGTACTTTGTCTTTCTTCCATGTTGACACAATGGTATTTGGACTTATATCCACCAAGTTTTTCTTAGAGAAGAGTTCATTAAAATAATTTCTGAAGGGTTCCAATCTGCAACTAGACACTCAAAATTTTCCCCTAAACAGTAAGATTACTATCCCCTGCCAAGATTCGGGAGCCCAACTTCAAAATACCATATGCATCCATATGAGTCAAAAAATCCTTTCTATCCTCATATTCCACGTAAATTTTCTAACCATGTATGGTTAAATTTAAAAGTAAGACCAATCGAATATCTGTCTCCTTGCCACAAAAGGATTATTGGAGCATGATCTGATATTATCTCCATAGAGACCCGAGATCTGACTACCCCAAAAATTTCCAACAGATTCTCATGTAGAAGAAATAAGTATAATTTCTTTGTGATATTTTGTATATGTACCCTATCATCCTTCCATGTCGGCACAATGGGATTTGGACGTATATCCACCTGGTTGTTCGCAAAGAAGAGTTCATTAAAATAATTTCCCAAGGTCAAGTCTACAACTAGACCCCCAAACTTCACCCATAAGATAGTAAGATTCATATCCCCTACCGATATTAGGAAGCCCAACTTCAAAATACCACAGGCATCCATACAAGTCTATAAATCCTTTCTATCCTAGTATGGCACGTAAATATTGACAATATGAATGTGTGTTGGCATTCCCCTGAAGAAATTTTTCATCAATATACTTGAAAAGAATTTGTATGTAGAAATTTTATAAACCAAAGGATCCCACATAGATATCATCCCTCCTAAAAATCCAATTAGGTATGTAGAAACGATTGACCACCCAAGGCAAATGGATGAAAAATACTTTCGCGCCTTGTCCCCCATAACCATGGTCTCCTATATAAGGATGACAATAGGCTTCGTCGATTTGATAAAGTGATTAAGTGAAATTATCTTGGAGAGATCCCCCAACCCTTTAATGTTAATAGAGATAATATTCATCATGTGGCACCAGAATTGGGCATTTCCCCTCTAAGATCCTAAGAAAAAACAACACTAGAAATAGAAACATCATGTAGGTTCAATTCACCCAAAATTTTCAAGGCTTTTTTGAATGCACTGTTAGTGGTGTTTTTGGATATTCCCCGCACTTTCCTCTTCTTCCCAACAATTATATTCATATAAAAGCATAGGCTAATGGAAATACGTGCTGGAGACCCCTTCACCCATGAAGCATGAGGTGTATCGAATCCATGTTGGGATTACTGACCAAAAAGTCGAGGTTGCTTCCCACTGATTTTGTAGGAGATAGGAAATCATGTGGAGAGTCTGGAAAAATGGTAGGATTCCTTGAAGTGGTAGCGGGATCCTAGAAAAAGAGGCCAATCAATGGATCTCCATCCGATAGAGGATAGGAATTTATCACGGAATTTGAACCGACCTCTAAATAAGAAAGTATTAGTATGAAATTTCTTGGAAGGTGTACAAAAAATATCTCACTTAAGTCACGAGTGACTAGTGACGCTAACACAAATTTTGGTTGCTTATACTTCAGATTTGCAAAAAATATGTGAGAAAAACCTGCAAAAAGATAGATGTATGCAAATCTAAAAGAACAAACAACGGAATTAAATCTGATGTAATAACCCAATATTGGAAAATCTTTGAAAGAAAATTATTTTATTAATGACACCTTGCAAAGGATATTTACAAAGGGTCATCCCTCAATTGGATGCGTCCTTTGATGTCCTCGCCTCTTCAGTATTCAGATATTCCCCTCTCAAATGTGTGAAAACCCAAACAATGTAGAACTCAAAAAAGGGAGCTTGAATGGCATGTGACGATAACGGTGATGATGATAATGATCATGGTGAGAAATGAATGGGAAACCCTCTTATTTATAGCAAAGTATTGGGTTGATCTTGAAAATGGAGAATAATAAAATATTATTGACCAAATTCTAGATCAAACTGCTTGGAATACTTTATTATATTCTTGGAGAGGTAAAAGATATTTAAAATGGTTAAATATATTTACTTAGAAATAATTAACAAGTAAAATGATTTATTAATTATTTCGTGAATAATAAGAAAGGCATGAAATGAAATACAAATTTAATAATTATTTAATAATTATTCCAATGATGGAGTTAAGGAAAAATAAATAAATTATGATTTATTTAATTATTCTTGGGTGATTTAGTCAAATGTGACAATGAATAATTATCAAACAATGATTTAATAATTATTCCTACATAAAACTAAACAAATAATGGTTTATTTAATCATTCTCATGGGTTTTAATCGAAAATAACTTAATAAAATTGGTTTAGTAAATTATTTATTCTAATGAAAGTGATTGTACTGTGCTAAAATTAAGCTCACATGGTGTATTTCGATCCACCTAGTTAGAAATGTCTAGGTGATCATTTTTTGGTGATTCTAGATTTCCACCCAACGTACTAGTGTTAGGAGCAAATCATATGACCAAAATACGTTGTAAGTTACACTTCCACAAGAACCAAAGGGGAGTCAAAAAGAGAGAGAAAAAACTGAAACGATGCGTGGAAGGACAAAAATGGATGGGGTTAGGCCTACTAAACTTACATAAATCTCCTTTTATGTGTGAGTACATGATCTCAAATGAGGCGGGGGAGGCATACCCATATCCACTGAGATAACTAAGTAAAAAAAATAATGGTGAGCCCATCACTGTGGGACAGAGTTACAAAGTACATAATACATGATCCACTAGCATCAATGGGCCAAGACATAGTACAATGAATCCCATATGCATAATGCACCTGTAAAAACATAGGGCGGGACTGAGCACAATAACATATGAGTATATGAGACATAGTTCCCCTCAAGCTAACATAGGGAGGGGGTGGCACAACCAAAGAAGCCCTGCTGAATAGGAAAGGGCTTTGAATATCTGAATGGATCGTCTAAATGAGACATGCATGTTGTGGATGTTGCAACTGGGTAGAACCAAACCCATCAAATCAAAAAAATTTCATCTGAGGCTGGATCATAATCTGATGTTATCCGGGCATGTGGGGGGCTAATTGAAGGTACACCCCCTCATGAGGTCTAAAACATCTCACATACACACGGGAATCACTGGTACAATCCGTTGGATCACTAGACCATCAAGTGTACGATTCTCAATTGTGCGATAATGAGTTGGGTTCGAGCACGTGAGAAAAAACCAAGTCAAAGGGAAGTGATGATTCCCTTTGCTTGATCTAAGGCAATGAAAATTATTAAAGTTGGAACAAAGGTACACTGCCCTCTAGACCGTTATTCTGGAATGAATGTGTTGAAGTCGACAGAAGAGGGCCCACCAGAGCTGAGGCAATAAGGAATCCTCAACTAAGGCATCAAGGATCATAATAGAGTGACTGATGGACTAACACCAGGGGTAATAATGGAGAGATATAAACTGAGAGGTAGATTGATGACTTCCCTTTTCAGAGCATAAACTACATGGTTGACCTAGCAACAACTAACTCGATTCCAGAGGGGATGGTCAAGTACTTAGATGAAAGCTTTTCGATGATGGAAATATAGTTCAAGGTCAATATTAGCAACACGGGATGAATGCCACACAAATATGGATAAAATATTGTAATAAGACATAATGGGACTCAAAACAAACTCCATAAATGCAAGGGTGACTCATCTTGGATGTTGTCAACAAGGCTAACTCGATGATGCTGCCATATAGGGTAGGCCCAGGGGACTATAAAAACATGAGTAACTAAGGGTTACCCATGACAAAAATAGACACACAAGATGACAAGTGACAAGGAAAAGTGGTACCAAAGTACATGCAGCTTACATGAAGAAATTCAGTTTGAATTGGTGGAAAAGTGAAACTTCGTGGAAAAAGTGGCTTCCAGGTGAAGTTTCAAATTACCAAAAACAAAGATATACCCATTATAGAACTTGGTGAGAGTTTTCCAATGATGCCAACAGTTCATAAAACTGATCTATGTTTGGTCGTAATGGGCGACATAAAAACTAGGGTTTTTCCTATAAAAGGGTGATTTCCCTCCAAATTCAATTCATTTTCTAAGTGAGATGTGGGGAACTGAGAGAGGAGGATAAAGCCCAAAATCTTGTGGAGATCATAATTGAGAAATTGATCGTCAAAAGAAAGATCTTGTAGTTGGAGGCAGGTAGCCTAACCCTACTCTTCATTTTGAGCAGTTTAAATTTTCATATTAGGGCCTCAACTAGTTGTGGGAGATTGTGGCCATTCCTCACAATCACAACACACTTTTTGGGGCATAGTCTGCATTTTGCAATGCTCAAACAGGACCAAAAAAAAAATTTCAATGTTGTTTTTAGGGGAAAAACTGCATTTTGGGCAAGGAGGAAATGCAGTATGGGGAGCCTATACCACGCTGAAGTTGAGGATTTTTAATGCATGCCTTTAACTTTGAACTGAAAAAACATAATGGTGAATTGCAGGTATGGTAGAGTTGAACAAGACTTACAAACTCTTCATGTAGATATTCAAGGGAATCCGGCAGTCAGAGGATCTTTGGCTCGTTATGGGGTTCTTAATTTCTTGGAGAACCCATTGATGAGAGCTGGTGAGCCCTTGCTGTCATGGATAGTGAGCTATTGGGACCTAGACTAAGAGGCATTCATGGTACAGGGCCATAGGATAAATATGATGATCTGGGACATATATTTTCTGACCGGACTGCCCTCCCTTGAGGATGGTAGGGGAGATACATCCAATGTTGCCCTGTGGGAGGTAGATAGGTGGGTTTGTTGATCGTCATTGTATTCAGGGTGTTCATGCAAAGGGAATTACCATTCAAATTAGTGACATAGAGAGGTTGGTGACATGATCTATAGTCGCAACATTCCTACAGATCTTGGGTAGTCATTTTTTTCATCACATCACTAAATGGAAGATGATGCTGGTTGTTGTGTAACCAGCTCCAAAAATAGAAGAAAATAGATATCAACGCCTTAGAAATAATCCACTTCGAGGGGGAAACCTCCAATACATTACATAAATGAACAATTCTTGGATGATACAATTTACAAAACCTCCTTTCTATATATAGGAGTCCATATGGCCATAATGTAATCCTAGTGGGCCACAATGTAATCCTAGCCAACCTAACAATAATAATTTAAGGGCACAATAATAACAAAATGGGGGTTACAAGGGTACAATAATAACAATAAGGGGGTTACACTAATAACAATAAGGGACTATACTAGCAATATAGGGACCTAACATGCCCCTCTCCTTCAAAAAAGTGTTGTCCTCAACGCTTGACTAGCTCTGGGTACTTCTGTATAAAATTCTCATCCTCCCATGTAGAATATTCCGTGGGAAGTTCTTCCACTTGATGAGATACTCTGAAATTGATCGATTCCATAGCTGTCGAGTTCTGGTGTCCGTGACCGCTTCAGGTTCCAATATGATTTTTCCTTCCTCATCAAGTTCTGGCAATATTGTTTGAACTGGAAGATTTTCACCTATAACCTTCTTTAAGCATGAAACATGGAAAACTGGATGCACTCGCGAAGAAGCAGGAAGCTCCAATTTGTATGCCATAGTACCAATATTTTGCAACACCTTGTAAGGACCATAGGACTTTGGCGATAATTTATTATCCTTCTTAGCTTGCTTGAGGGACATTTTTTTATATGGTTGTAGCCGTAAAAATACCCAATCTCCTTTGTTTATAGAATTGAGTGGTAGGCTTCCTTGTCACCATTATTTTACATTCAACTTTTCTTTCCAACCTGAATGCCTTCTCCAATGAATCTGGTTCCAAAATGCGAACTTCATGTTGGATGTTATCCTTTAAAGTGCCTATGAAGAGATTGATCATGTGTTCCTCTGGAATATCAGTTACCCTTATATTCAATTTTTGGAACTCCTCAATGTGCTGCCCCACTAAACCCTTTTGTTTGAGATTTACCAATTGGCTAAAGAAGGTGTTGCTCTTTATATCCTCATAATGTGCTATCATTTCTTCCGTAAAAATTGACCAAGTGATAATTTTTTTACGGGAGCAAATCCATCGATACCATACAAATGTATTTTGTTCTAAATGTAAAGTTGCAATGCGTACCTTTTGTGTGTTTTGCACGTTATGGAGATCAAAATATTGCTCCATCTGTAGTATCCATGTTACAGGATCCTTCCCATCAAATTTCCTCATATCCATTTTTGGAATATGGTGGTTCTACCCGCCAACATTAGATTTTATGAAATCACGATTAGCATTTATTTTTTTCTCATCATGAGGTTCTTCTGCTATCTTTTCACCATTAGGAAACATTTCTTGTATGAACTTTGTCAAACCTTCAATGTCTTCTTTTAGATAATTCTTCATGTTTTCCATGTTGTCTTTCATGTCATCCATCTTAGCTTCCATGCCAGCTTCCATGCCATCCATCTTAGCTTCCATGCCTTTCTTCAAAACTTCCATTTCATTTTTTGTTGCTCTTTGAGAGAGTGAAATTTGTTGCACTTGCTCTTGTAATTTTGATAGATCATGTTGCAATTCTTCTTCTTCATGAGTCATAGTAGAGCCTTCTAAAGGCTTAATGGGTGTTGAATTATTTTTACGGGGCATCTTTTAGAACCCAATACTGATATCTATTCTACAATATGCCCTTGTAATCAATTCAAATTGATTCTTCAAACAAGACTTATGCAATTCGGAAAAAAAATACACACCTTTTTCTTACTTTTGAGGAGCTTGATATTGAAATTGGATTATCTCTATGATTGCAGCACTTCAATATCTAAATTTTAGTATTGACTTAGCCCTCTGAATTATCATTCGAATGCCACAGTTCTGACTTGATTTGGATTCTCCAAGACAAAGTTGTGTCCAATCTCCCACAATGAACTAATTATGGACTAGTTCAGTAGAGCGAACTTGTACGACTTGCCACTTGTCACTGTTTTGTCCTTTTTCTTTGAAATTGATAGCCAAGAAACTAAATTCCGTGTACTTGTGAGAACTTTTTACAGCACTCCAATCTGATTCCCAGGAGAGAGTTATTGAACTTTTCCCACGATCACCTCTTTGAGATGAAATTCAGGAGCCTGAAAAAGAACTACCTTCCATAGATCATATCTCCAAAAATATTATGAACCAAGCTCTGAAATTTTTTGAAAAATTTCCTCAGGATTTCAGCTTCACACCATATGAATTTCAGATTCTGAACCTTCGTAGAAAAAAATTTATAGCGCAAATTCCACGATGACCTGTTTAGGAGCCTGAAAAAATACCTAACTTCCACAGATCATATCTCCGAAAATATTGCGAACCAAGCTCTGAAATTTTTAGACAATCTTCCACAATATTTTTTCTTTGTACCCTAAAAATTTCATCTTCTGAACCTTCGTAGAAAAAAAAATTATAGCGAAAGTGCCACGATGACCTGTTTGGAGCAGCGAAACCCTAGAATCCAAACCTCTGATACCAAATGTTGTGTAACCAGCTCCAAAAATAGAAGAAAAGACATATCAACGCCTTAGAAATAAGCCACTTCGAGGGGGAAACCTCCAATACATTACATAAATGAAAAATTCTTGGATGATACAACTTACAAAACCTCCTTTCTATATATAGGAGTCCATGTGGCCATAATGTAATCCTAGTGGGCCACAATGTAATCCTAGCCGACCTAACAATAATAATTTAAGGGCACAATAATAACAAAATGGGGGTTACAAGGGTACAATAATAACAATAAAGGTGTAAAAATAAGGGATTATACTAGTAATATAGGGACCTAACACTGGTGGAGAGTGTATTGACAGGGACCTAATATGGGTGGGCTTGAATGATGTTGTCGTCATTGAAATGATAGTTGACCTTATGCAGGCGATGGACCAATGATAAGTATGAATTTGGGACAATTGTTTGCTAATTCCTATGTGAGAATATCCCTACCATTCGTCCACATGTACAGATCCGTGATGGGGGCCCACAAAAACCTAAGATGCACCTCTAGGGGAAAATACTACAACGAGGTTGAGGAGGGGGATTCATACGAGTGTTCCAACTTGATTTTTTTGCACATAGGGACTAGATGTTGATGTACATAGATGGCTATCCATACAATGGCATGAACTATCACGGTGATTTTCACTTTTCCCTACTGCAAGGACGAGCGTGGGGTCCAGATGGTAAGTGAAAGTTATTATATTTTGGGTTGCACTTAAATTTTAGAAAGTATGTGTATGTGGTACAAATTTCCAAACTTGTGTTATGAAGATATAGCATCAGTGAAATTGAAAGTATATACACGCCGAGTCGCAACGCCTGGGGTTTGGATCAACGTCACGATAGAGACCATTTAGTGATGCTCTGTTAGAGGGCCTCCATTGTAGATTTGACATGATACTGACCGGGGTGACTGAGCATGGATGGAATGAGTTAGAAGATCAATATATGGATGAGTGCACTGGTCTTCCCTCAGAGTGGCTAGGTATCAAGCGGCACATAGCAATGGCCAGTCAGACAATTTAAGATATACAAGCTGGTGGTATGGAGCCATTGGCTCGAGATCCTCCAAATGATAGTGATTAGGGATAGGGACATATGGCTTCCATTTTTTGGTTATGTAACATGTTATGGGCATGTCAGATGTATTTAGAGTATTGGAATCCAAACACTTATATGTTTTAATATGATGATACATAATATGGTTATGCATCCTTTGTGATGATTGTGGTTCACCATTTGCTTATGTTTATGGTTGCCTTCTTGGATGTGATAATTTTAAAATACAATTTTATTTATAAAGGAATCTAGATAGTGATTTTGAGCTCTAGGAACATGACTAAATGTAATGAACTCAAATTCACATGCCAAAAGCTTCACTCGTATGAATTTTCTAAATATGACATGATTATTCACATGATAAATGTCATTCAATTGCATGACAAGTAGCAGGGAATATATATGAACATGAAGTTGAAGGATGCAACAATTAAGGGTATCAACTAACAAACCTATCACAACATCATATTCGGCCTGGTTATTGGTGGTATATCCAATTCATACATCTTTGGAATGAACTAACAAATGCAAAGGGGTGAAACTGGCCCAAGTTGCGCTGCAATATTCCTGAAGAAGTGACTCACACCCTTGGAATAACTAATACGGGGTGTGAATGACGGATTCATCTGAAACACGCAAGAAGAGCATGCATGAGATGATTTGGGGGTGCAAGCTACCTAAATGCAGAACAAATTCAAAGGGTAACATTTATTTAGATAGAGTGCGTTACGAGGATTAGGAAGGAGTTGGCCTTCAAAATCCTCCAAAAGGTATGTCGCCTTACTCAAACAGTTACAGATGATGTAAGGTCCTAGCCATAATTATTAAAACTTCCCATGCTCCAAGACATCATAAGCTTGGTCATACACAAGAACAAGGTCAACTTCGTGAAAGGTACGAGGGTGGAATTTCTGGTCACATTGAGCTTTGGTGTGATTTTTTTCCACTTCAATGGTTTTCAATGCAATACAATGGTATTCATTGGTGTGCTTAAGCATAATAATTAGTTTTTCTAAAATTTTGGTTTCGGGGAGTTGTTTGATGATAAGGTGAAGGGGGGGGATTTCACACTTGATCAATAAGACTGCCTCCTCGCCAAAAAAAAGGTGGAAAGGAGTAAACCCAGTGGAAGTTTTAATAGAGGTTCTATAGGCCCACAATGCAGGGAAGAGAATAAGGTGTCAGTTGGTCTTGTTCTTATTCATCGTCCGCTGAAGCATAGTTTTAAGGATTTTATTTACTTCTTAAACTTGGTCATTTCCTTGGGGATAATAAGACGATGAATATTAGTGCAAAAATCCAAACAGATAGGATAGCTCACACCATATATCATCTTCTAAATTTCAGTCGTAGTCAAAAACCAATTTTTCGGAACCCCAAATTGAGCGATAACATGGTTGAAAAAGAGTAAGGTTGCAGTAGTCGCAGTGTTATTGAATGTAGGCATGGCTTCAGCCCATTTTGTAAAATAGTCAACAACCACAATAATATACTTGTGGTTATTAGTAGATGGAGTTCGATACTCCATGAAGTCAATGGCCCATTTATAGAAAGGATTGATTGCGATGACAAGATGGAGGGGAGAAGGAGGAGCTCGTACCTTAGGGGTGTATAACTTACAATTGGGACAATTTTTTACTACCATAATGTTTTTGCTGAATAAAGAAGGCCAAAAGTAACCATCGTGCATGATTTTCTGGGCAGTGGCCATTCCGAAGAGATTACCACCACAAGCACCATTGTGATGGGAATTGATCACTTGCTTGGCTTCAGCTTGCCTAAGACAATGACAAAGGACAGTGTCGACACCGCAATGATAGACATCATCACCGATGTGGTGTATTCAATGGGATAGATAAAGCCAGCCTGCTTGAGCTTATCGATTTCTATTTTAATGGCCTTGTGTCTAGAAGGATTTATGGGTCTCAAATTTTGACAGACAAGAATGGCATCGGGCCAAGTTTCTATATGGTGTTCAACAATGGCAGGATCAATTCCAGTCTCCTGGGGATAATACAAAGTGAAAACATCAAAGAATTTTGTGAATAACTTGGTGTAAGCATCAATTTCTTCTAGAGTACAATGTCCCCCCAAGGTAATATTTTATTTGATCCCCGGTTTATTCGAAATGTTAATCTTAATGGTAGGAGAGATATTTCGTGTTTCCTTCTTCAAAATCATCAGGTGTGGGAATGGGATTTTTAAACTAATCAAATTCACCATGGAAGAAGTATTTCGACTCCACAACATATTGATCATGGGTTTGTTGTGGAAGGAAAAATGCACATTGGTGCATATTGTCCCAAGGATAACAAGGGGTAGTCATGGCTTCCATGATGTCTTCATCTAAAAGGAAGATGGGCAGACTGGAGGAAGGAGAACCACTTGATGTGGAGGGGATACCCGAATCATCATCATGAGAGGCAAGGTTCACATTCACATCGACAACACGAGGGGATTAATGACTAGTATATTGAATATATACCGATGTTGATACATGGGTATTTGATGAAGAGGCTCGACTGAATCAGTATGGAGGACTTCAAAAGAGTCTCCAGATGAGGATCTCATGGATGATGAAAGGTACAAAATAGGAGCAACGCTATCTATCATCTCAACATCATGAGGAGGAATCAAAATGTGTGGTTCCTTTTATGGATCAATAATGGTTCCAGAATTCGCAGGTAGAGAAGTGGTGGATTCACTATGAGCTTCCTTTATTTCACAAAGTGCCTAACACGTATCGCAAAAATATTTGAGACAAGGACAGTGATGGGAATAGTGGCCAAAGTTATCACACAAAGAACAAGGGTGATTTGTGCGTAGCAAATTTTTTTCTTGGCTGACTCAGGTAAGGTAACACAGACCTATGGGATGTTAGATTCTAGAAACGTATTGCTGACCACCTCATTGAGATGAGGGCATTTAAAAGAATTATTGGTGGCATGCCCAACAACATCACACAAAGCGCACGGAGGTGCTGGCTTTGGAGGATTAGGAGAAGATGGAGTTTTTTGGGGTGCTTTGTCTTTCATTCCTTCTTTCTAAGCTTTGCCCCACTGACTATATGCTTTCGCAACAAGTTTACGTGCCTGGTGAGGTTGTTGTGGAACTGAATCAAAAGAAGGGGAGGGCACAACAGGTTGCACTAGGTGTGCACTAGGTTCAAAGCTGTGTAAGATTTAAGTTGATCAGGCGAAGTGTTTATGGGGGGATTGATGTACCAGACTCGGATCCCCGGTGTTATGTTGGGTAAACTTAACATAGCCATGACAGGGATAGAAATAACTCCCGGTGGGGGGAATATGAAAGGTATCTGACCCGAAAGATAAGGGCCTGGTGGAACTACTCCTCTATGGTTGAGGCCTGGAGGAAATTTTCTTGGTTGAAATGGATTAGGTGAGACACCAACAGAAGGAGGTGGTGCTTGAGGAATTATAGTTGTATGTTGGGCTTAGTTGGGGAAAATAGGCTGCAGAGGCATTGGTTGTTGGATGGGCGTACTAGACCGCTTTTGAGCATCCCATGATGTGTGCAGAATGAAAAAAATGGACAAGATGGGCTCAGAAGGGGTAGGTGGTGGACCATAGTAGGAACCAAGAAAAGAAGAATATCTATCGACCCCTGGTGAGACATTGGTGAGGGACGAGATAGTAATGTCATCAGTCATGGATGAAATGTTAGTTTTAGGAGAAGTTTGTGCCTTAGGACCATAGTAAGTCAGTTGATCGACTATGATGATATTTCCTTTGTGGGGAAATCACTTCATTTGTAAAATCACAGATGTGACAACTGACATGGCATAGGTGTAACTACGACCCAGAAGGATGTTGTAATCTAGTGGGGCAACGATGACTTCAATATCAATGGAGATCGTCTTATCGGACACAGTGATGGGACAATTTAAAAGTAAGCTAAGGGGTTGAGATGGATGACAATCCCATTCACAAAGAGTGATGGTGCATGGGGATACGTCTAGTGATTTAATTTGTTTCCCAACACTGGCAGCCATAACGCAGGTCGAGACGGCTTCGTCAATGATACACCATTGTAAAGTGGCATTCCGTATTGAGACTTGTATTTGGAAAGCAACGGATGAAGGAAGTGGAGGATGTTCTGATTGGTCAATGTCAAAGAAGATCATGTGATCATCTAAAGGATCCACAACGCCTAGGGAATTAAGTAGAGATATTCATTAGGATAAGCATGACTGGAGAACTTCCAGCGTTGACATGGTAGTAGGAGATTGTGCCAAGTCATATACTATGATTTATGTATGGGAAGCTTTGGTTAAAGTATCATTATGACATAATGGTCCTTTGGGTATCTTGGTAATAACATCTACCTTAGGCTAAGGGATCTATAAGGTGCCATTTGATGATGAAAGGGACTTCATGGAAACTTTTGATTGGGACTCAGTCATAGACCTAGTGGGTGCCTTATCATACTGGCATGAACGAGTCTGAAGATTGACATGTTCAGTGTTAACCACCTCATAATTCATTATGAGAATATAATAATCAATGGGACCATATTGTGGAGATTGAGGCATTGCCTGACCTTTTGTGGGTTGGGAAGTTATGTATCCTTGGTGAGGAAATGGGTTGGTAACCATTGTCGGCTAAGATGAACCAGGGGCCTAAGTAAGTTGAGTCATGGGTTGTTGTCCTCTTGAATTATCTCCTTAGGCTTCCCATACTTGACGCATCTGCAGTAAAAGGGGACAATCATGAGTTTAATGGCCATATACGTCGCAACATGCACAAGGCTTATTTATACGAAGGGCCTTGTTCTGCTTGGGTTGTCCACCCTATTGTTGGGTCGTAGGATTAGGCTGAATTCCCTAAGGTGGCTTAGGTGGAGGACCCTAGTTACCCTCATTACCTTGGGATTATTGATTCCTATTACCTTTCCCCTTATTATTCTTCTTGATGTTGGGGGGATTGGCCGCTCTCTGTTGAGCATACACTTGACCTTGAAGAGGAGGTGGTTACTATGGCAAAGGTTGAGAAGGCATGGGAGGTTGAGGCATTTGTGCTGAAGGGGCTGGAGTGCTAGGAAGTGCATAAGGAACATATGGAGGAGGGAAAACATTTGAATAAATAGGTTGAGAAACAGTTTGCATTGGAATCTGCTAATGCAATTGGGAAAATTTGTATGGCATGCTTTGATCTAGATAAGGGTTTCCTGGTAGAAGGGATGGTTGTAGGAGGCATTGGTCCCCACCTAGTGTTTACCATAACTCATCTAAGGAATAGCATATGGTTTTTGATAAGGATGTGAAAGATATCCAATGATACCGTCAGTAGCATGAGATTCCCCTTGGTGTATTAGCAACACTGGGCCAAGGAAGATTAGGGAGAACAATATAAAGATAACTGGATTCGGCATAGGTCAATTCATACTTTAAAGATATTTGGAGCACATATTCCTCTGTCTTAGGTAATTGTGATGCGACGTATTTACCTATGGGGGCCAACAGCAATCTAAGAAACCAATCCATATAGACACGGTCTTCAAAGAAGGAGCCCTACATGTGCTCCTCCTTATACGCCATTCTTGGACATGGTCAGAAAGGAGGGTGGTAGAAGTTTGAAAAAAATGAATTCAAGAGTTCAGTCTCGGTGTCCTAATGGAGAGGTAACTAAAAATATGATAAGAAATATTTAGCGAGAGTCAAAAAAGTGGAATGGGTGGCACAAGGTTGGTCGACATACCACATAGCCGAGACTCTAGTAAGAGTGTGTTGGAATAAAAAAATACGAATGGAGTCATCGGTAATGGAATTAGAAGAACACCACACGTGAAATGAGCAAACATGATTAGTGGGGTATTCTCCAAGATTTCCCTCAAACTTGGGAATCTCTAAAGGAAGTTTAGATGGCATAATTGGCGACCTTGGGTCATGGAGAAGGGGATCATTGATAAGCTTATTAAAATATGGGAGATTCAAACTAGCCATAAAGGGTAGCAATGGAGTAGGAGTAACCATACCAGTTGAGGTTCCACTAGTGGTATTACTTGGGGTAGGACCCAAGGTTCCACCTTGGTTTCCCACACCTGCATTAGTGCCTAACATGGTGGCTATATGAGGTTGAGAAGATGTGGAATCAAAGGAATCAGTAGAATTAGATTCAGAAGGACTTGATGGAGGACTGGGAGGATGAACTCGCACCCGACAGGAAGGAGTAATACGTCCTAACGGGAACTGAGGATGAAAACCTTGAATTCGTTGCGACCAACACCTAGGTGGTGTAATTATGTCAATACATAGATAAAACTAAAGGACTAAAGGATAATAGGAAAATCAAAGTAACAAATAGTAAGAAAACACCTAGTGCAGTGGTGCCAAGTTTAAACAAACTATATAATGATGCTACTTTAATACAAACAAAATCATCCCATCAAATAAAATTAACTCTAGCCTAAAGGTGATCTAATTCCTCAATCAATCCTAAATCTATTCTTTTAGTTGGCCTTCCAAAGAACTGCATACTTGACAGATAATCATCCTCGCAAGAAGAGTTGTCCAGAGAAAGGTGGGGTAGAGAGCCAACCTCTTCCCACAGTGAGTCCTATAAGTTGTTTTCCTAAGATTGGTCACTACAGTTACCTTCGTCCCATGGAGGTGTTTGATTCTCGAGCTTATTGGTGATCAGAAAACACACGAAATTCCCTACCACGGGTTGGGTAGCCCGAGGATAACCAATCGCATGATGTCCTAGCCTAACCCCCTCTGAATCGGGTTTCTGATGCACTCCGGGTTTGGCCATGGGATTGTGAAGAATTTTAAGCTCCCTAAACACTCAACTTTTATGTCTCAATGTAAATGATCGATGCGTCTTATTGGAATCTTATCCCACCGATCCTACACCTAACTACAGATATTGTCTGAAATAGACGACCAAGTGGGCTTAATCTATGTGTGTTAGATAATTAAGTGTGGTGTTTAAAATCTTGACTTGGCAGCTTTAATCAATTTTACGTTCACTTAGGGTGTGTATGTGTGTGAAAAAATGTGTTTAGTGGATGAGTAAATTGAGCATGTTTTGTCATACCATGTGTTGCTAAAATATAATGTTGAAATACTGTAAATAATGTTGAAATATCACAGAAAAATAAACAACAAATCAAGAACAAACCCCACCTAAAGAAGGCTCTCAAACAGCTAGGCAAAAAGAGGTAAACAAGCTACTCAAAACACATGAAAAAGGGCCATTAAGATCTAATGTCAATGGGACTAGGATCTAAGGCTCCATGCTGCTGAAAAAGGTGTAGACTAACAACAAAAAACATAGGTGAGATCTTCAACAAACGATAGGTAGGAAGCTCCAAAAACCAAGGATGCTCAAGGGTATCCTAGGGGCAAGGCAAAAGTAGACTCAAAATGGAGTTATGATGGTGAAAAAACCTATCCAAAAGGGTTGTACTAAAATGGATCAAACCTTGAAACAATGGTTGAAAGTACTAAAAACTTTAGACTCCTTACTCAATTGATCCCTTCCTAGAAAGGTGGAAGTGTGCATAAAACCCTAAGGGGCTTGCTTCTACCTCAAAGAGACAAACTATGCAGATCCAGACCTAAGGAGGGTTGAAACACAGGCCAAGAAACCCAAAAAAATACTCTTGGAAAACCCTGAAAATTTTAGAAAAAAACTTCCGGAAAAATCTAGAAATGCTGGTTCTAACATGTTTTTGAAGGAAAACGCAATTTTTAGTCCAAATAGGGTGTTTTTCTCCTCATAACACACTTCTAGGGCTAAAAAGTGTGTTTTGGTATCTGCAGCTCTAGAGTGGTAGGTCTCACACATATTTGTCGTCTCTTACTTAGCTAGTAACTGCGAAAATCACTAAAAAAACCACTAGTAACCGGAAATTTGACAAAATAAGTGAGAAAAAGTTATAAATAAAAAAATAAGCTAAAAAGAGCTGCAGAAAACCCTAAATTTTCTCAACCAAAACTCACCTAGAAAACTGAGTTATTACACCAGTGGAGTTGCCATTTGTTAGTATGGAATTTCTTGTAAGGTGTACCAAAATGATCTCACTTAAGTCACGAGTGACTAGTGACCCTAATAACAATTGTGTCTGATTATACTTCATATTTGCAACAAATATGTGAGAAAACCTGCAGAAAGATAGATGTATGCAATTCTAAAAGAACAACCAGCAAAAATAAATATGATGTAATAACCCAATCTTGGAAACGCTTTGAAAGAAAAATATTTATTAATGACACATGGAGAAGGAGATTTACAAAGGGTCATAAGTCCCCCTCAATGGGATGGATCCTTTGATGTCCTTGTCACTTCAATATTCAAACCTTCCTCTCTCAAATGTGTGAAAACCCAAACAATGTAGAACTCTAAAATGGGAGCTCGAATGGCATGTGACAATAATGGTGACAATGATAATGATCATGGTGAGAAATGAATGGAAAACCCCTTTATTTATAGGAAAGTATTGGGTTGATCTCTAAAATGGATAATAATAAAATATTATTGACCAAATTCTAGCTCTAACTTCTTGGAATACTTTATTATATCCTTGGAGAGGTAAAATATATGTAAAATGGTTAAATATCTTTATTTATAAATAATTAACAAATAAAATTATTTATTAATTATTTCGCAAATAATAAGAAAGGTGTGAAATGAAATCATTATTAAATAATGATTTAATAATTATTCCAAGGGTGGAGTCAAGGAAAAATAAATGAATTATGATTTAGTTAATTATTCCTAGGTGATTTAGTCAAATGTGACAAGGAATAATTATCAAACAATGATTTAATAATTATTCCTAGAGAAAATTAAACAAATAATGGTTTATTTAAGCAATCTCATGGGTTTTAATCGAAAATAACTTAATAAAAGTGGTTTATTAAATGATTTATTCTAATGAAAAAGATTTTACTATGGTAAAACTAAACTCACATTGTGTATTTCGATCCACCTAGTTATAAATGGCTAGGTGATCATTTTTTGGTGATAACAGAAAGGATCTGAAAAAAGGGATGAACACGTCGTCGGACTTAAGCGAAGCTGTGGATTTAGGCATTTAGGAGATGTATTACAAGATTCAACATGGCCCATTCACCCCAGACAAGACACCTCATTTTCATGGTCAAGAATAGGAAAATTATGAACATAGCAAAAGAAGTGTGGGCAGCCCAAGGTACCTGAATTGTTGAGTCTTTGAAACTCTTTTCCTGGTAGTGGATCAAAACTAGTGTGGAAGTGTCGCTAATAGGAATCCTTCCCCACTTTGGAACACTTGTCCTACTAGCGGATCAAAACTAGCATGGGAGTGTTGCTAATAGGAATCCTTCCCCACCACGTTGTCTGATTTCCTTCGCTCTCCATAACCCTGGAAACGACACGGGCATTTGGAAAACACATGCCTTGTCTAGTGGGAAACTAGGAACTAAAAATATATCCCCCAGTATTTTATTCTCTGGCAGAAAGAAGTTATGCCCAAACTAGATCCATCTCCACAGGTACCCCACCAAAGAACTTAAGCTCGACAAGACTCCATGACTCTTTTTTCCATTGCAACAACTCTAGCATTCTCCAAATACACAAATCTACATATGGAGCCACTAATGGCCTCTAGAGCCTTTTTACTCCATAATTCAAGTGGTAATCCAAGTAGTTTCACCTAAACCAACCACCTACGTGGATTTGTCGTGAGCGGGTTAAAACCCATGAACCAGTGACTCAAGTTTAAAAATATCGTGTGAACCACCCAGGGGGTCCTTAAATGCGGACGGTGTCCTCATCATACAAAAAATGAATTTTGAACCATCCATTCATCAAATCGTTGACCTTTGGTTTGTAGGACAGAATCAACATCCACATTCTAGCCACCCAATCTTGCATTTTCGCCACCATCCATTTTGGAAAATTCGTATATATTGATTAGTTTCTTTTTTTGCAAACGTGCAACTTGGTCCCAATAGATGTGCTCTCCAAACACCAACTTCTTAATCTCCCAGGAGAGCTTCACATATTTTGGGTGTTTGTGTCGTCGAGCTATCCTCCGCATATTTTCTTCGCCTTCCCCGAAACCTGCAACATCATGATCCAACGATATAGAAGAGATCGGATGATCTCGAAAACCCTGTTGCATCACCTTTTAGGAATTGTAGCCACCAAAGGACATATGTGAATATCTCTACATCTATAGTGGCACGTATTAGTTATTCTGTGTCTAGGGAGGATTGTGCATATAGGCTCATGTATGTATGGACACTATAATATTCCCAATTAGTCCCAAGCTAACGGCAATATTTAATTTTGTTTATTTTTCGGTTTGATGAAAAATTGTGTAAAGGAGGATCAATAAAACTCCTAAACAGTAAATAAATCAATGCCACATGTGAACAAGGCTAAATCTTGGCTATTTAAATAAGCACCCTTAGGTGTGGAAGGGGCTGAATCTTTTGACTTGGTCAACAATGACCAAATCAACAGCACTGTCTTGGAGGAGTGGTCATCAATGAGGTACAACGCAGTTTTAGTTGGAGGTGGCTCATGTGAAAGGAGTTATTTCATTAGAGGTGGTTTAGGGTTTGCAAGCTCTCAACTTATAAAAGGAAGAGGATGGCAGCATGAAAATGTTGTTGAATGATATCATATTTCTGAAGTATTGTCTGTTTAGACATACAAGCTTTCTTTGGCTGTCTAGCCCAGATTGCAAATGATTTTTAGCATTGGGTGTTCCTGATCGGGAATCCCACCTCTTTCCTTGAGAGGCCTCTTGGAAGAGTATTGCATTTCTTGTCCACTATCTGGCTAAAGGCCAAGCTTCTTCTTCCAACTACAACATAGATCTTGTTGAGGGTTTGGTGGTCTTTGAAAGCTGTAGCAAGTGGAGGCTAGATCTACTCAGATCTAGGCCATTCTAGTGCTCCTTTTCAGTGGGGAAGGCTTCTATCCCATTGGCAAGAGATTATTGGATGATTGGAGCTACATTTTCAGATCTTGGCTTGAGGCCAAACATGTTCTAAAGCCTACAACGCAGTCTTGCTTCTAGAACTGCGTCATTTCTGTGGGTACTATTGCAGGGTCTTTTGGCACACTTTTTGGAGGAGTGTTTTTCATGTGTTGGGGATCTGCCCTTCACATTTGAGATCCATTGGAGGGGATCATCATATTGCATATTTCAGATCAAATTTGTATGTCACTAAATTTCTAAATATTTCTGCAGATCTGCAGCATTAGATCTCAGATCTACTCCTTATACTTCATGATTTGCTGAAAACCCCAAGGGGTAATTGAAGAAGAGCCTATCTAGTGTACATATCTGATATAGATCTAACTTTTCATACATAGATCTTCTCTAGATATGAAAAGTAATCTAAAGCATTTGCAGGCAATAAAATAATGTTGTCAAGCTCTTTTCAGTTTTAATACATGGTTGCAACACCTCTTTTTGAGGAATTTCTTCTATAAAAGTCTTCTATTTCCTGTTGTACATCACATGGGATATCTTGTGTATATATTTTTCTTATGTAAATGTAAATAAATAGCCTCCATATTGGCCTCCTTCTCTTACTTAGATCATCTACATTATTTCTCTGCATAACTATTTATAAATTGTTGCAGTCCCTATTTTGGGATATTACAGTGGTATCAGAGCATCATCTTGGCACAGTCTGTGCATTCTAAGAAGCCAATATGTATTTTAAAGAAAATAAAAGATAGAAGAAGAAGATTGATTACACTGAAGACAAAGAAGACAAGGGTAAAACCCCTTTATCTAGAAGAATGAAAGGGAAGGAGTTCTCAAAAACTTTGTTCCAAAATATGCATGAGCTGAAAAGAGAAATCAGGGGAATGAGGAAGGAAAGACATGAAGATCCCTCAAGAAGACTTGCACATGAAGGAAGCCCCAGTCCCTCATACTATGTGTGTGAGCATTCAGCCACACAATCAGATCTACAATGCTGTAGCATGCCTACATTCATGGCAAGAGAAGAAGTAGAAGGAGAAACACCTAAGGAGGAGACTCTTGGTGATTATCTCCAAGAATATGAATCTCAGTCTAAAATATTCAAGGAGCATCTAAGCTTCCAAGAGTTTTGTCAACTCAAAGAAGAGAGAATATCTAGCAAATGCAATAGAAGAAAATGGTGCATGCAACACACTTTGGGTAGATTCTTTCTACCTACTTTTGATGGATCAACCAAGAGCTCAGCCAAGTCTTGGGTAAACAAGCTAGACACATATTTCCAGCTACATCAAGTTTCAGAAGAAGAAGCCATAAGAGTAGCAGTGATGCATCTCCAAGGTAAGGCTTATGCCTGGTGGTTATTTGAGTATTCTTCATTGAAAAAAGTGAACATCACTACTTGTGCAAAGTTCACTAGGAGGTTAGTGAAAATATTTGATTTGAAATCATCTGAAACTTCCTTGGGAGATCAAACCAAGCCCAAGGATTCATAACCTTTGCATTATATGGAAGTATCCATGAAGCCAATTCCATGTCAGAACATTTTTGAGGGGGTTAAAGATTTTCTACATGATTTTCCAAGGGAAAAGGCCCCACTTCAACAAGAAATTTCTTCTCAATAAGAATACATGAGGATTCCTTTTTCAAAGGGAGATCAACACAAAGGATCTCTCAATGGTGAGGCATTCTCCATTAATAAGTAGAAGGAGGAGGAAAAGCTGGAAAGATCCTCCAGCACTATGACAACAAGAGGAGATCTACTTCTATTTGGAGATGGAGGTGAAGCAATTTCTTCCACTAGAGGGGCTCGTGTGTCTTTGCAAGAAGCTCCATTGGATCTTACACATGAAGATCATGAGCAGCATGTGTCTATGATGATAGACAATTAGACAAAACAATGGAGGGAATGTGTTCCAACATTACATACAGTTTTGGGAACACACACTGTGACAGATTAGTTCTTTGTGATCAAGACTCTTGACACCAAGGAGATTTTGGGTGTTCATGAGTTAACTACATCTGAAGGAAGCACCCTAGACTGTGAGATTTTGCAGAAGGTGGGAGAAGAATAATAGAGGAAGGATCATAACGCTGACATGAAAGATGGGGAAATTGATCCAACCAGAAGCGCTCTTGCATCCTTAAGAGTGATACCCCATTATCATGAGACTTCCACACAAAAATCAGAGATGGACTTGCATAATGGAAATAGTGATATGGTGATCCCATCTGTTATGCACATGGGAATGAGCCATGGGACATCATTATCTTGTGGTAAACCACCTGGGAGACCACCTGATCCAGATTTGGTGAAAGATGTTTCATGCACAGATGCTCCATTCATAGATCCAAGAAGGAAGGGAGCATTAGAAGACCATACTACAGCGCTGAGAGTATTGGGAAAGCTCAAGGAGAGGGGAAATATTTTTCCCTTATTACCATTATCCATTTTCTCATCTCATACTACGCTGAGAAAATATGCTCCAAGAAAGAATAATGACACCATCATGGAGCAAGGAAGGAAATCCTTGGTTGTGAAGAATCAGAAGATAATTTCATTTGGAGAGCAATATTCCATACATGATAGGAGATGGTGGTCACACATGCATACTTTGGCAAGACCAAGGAGGTTTTGGATAGATGATAGCCTTCCATGGGAGACTAACTTCCAATAACTTCCATTTTCTGTTGAGCATGTGCATATGCAAGAAGGGCAGCAAGGAAGGAATAGCAACCTTCCATCTTATACCTTTGGCATGGGAGATGTCAAGGAGGAGAGATATGGGAGGCATGGCCTTCCAATATACCCCTTGTGCATGGGAGATGTCAAGGAGAAGAGCAACAACATGGAAGACATTTCAGTTGACACATTATCAACATTGTCATTGTTGGGAAAATTAGATCCATATTGGAAATCCCAACTGTTGGTGGAATATTCCAAGGATTTTCACACATGAATGATTATTGATGACTTGCTACATGATGAGGGTTATTCAATCCTAGATGGATTCATCTATGATCATGGTAGGATATTCTTGTCTAGAGCCTCCAAGCTCAAGGAGAAGTTACTACAAAGGGCCTATGAAGAGTTCTATTTCAACCAAACATATTCCATGAAGCTCAATAACATCATCTTGACGAGCTACTATTTGGAGGTATTTGAAGGAGAAATATATCAGCATTGTCAAAGATGCATGTACCTTGTGGAGATAGAGCAGCAACATAACTCTATGAGACAGTTAATTCAACCTTCTCTTTCTTCTTTTGAGAGAGGAGATAGATCTATGAATCACTCCATTTGTTTGAGGAGAAATTTTGGTGAGACATATGCTCATGTAAATAATGTTTCATTTGATTATTGTTTGCATTCTTTCACCATATTTATGCAGGCCATGACTCCAAGGAGGAGTGTTGTATCTTTTAAACTTCATGGCCACCTTTGGGCCAAAACTATTTATGAACATGGCCACTCCCTTGGTGGAAAAAGGGAGATTTTGCAGCATGATGGGTGCTTCCCTAAGGCACCAAATATATCTCACACTTCCAGCTTTGGTGAGATAACATGGGCAGCAAGTAAGTGGTGGGAAAACCACTTACCACATCTAGATCTGATGCAGGCAGGAGATTCACTGCACTGGTTCCACATGTGGGACTATGACCCACCTCCATATGTACAAATTTATGTTTGGATAAACATTGGTTTGATCCCCTACTTTGATGATGTACTTGTACTTTTTATGGGGATGTATGAAGGAAATAGGGAAGGCATGTATGTACCACATGGGATGGAGACTCTCTATGTGTCTTATGCTACATGTTTTAGGGAGAGCATTGGTTCAGCCATGTTTATTTCATTTGAGTTATTGAATCCTTGTGGGATGAACTATTTACATCTCATAAGAACTTTGGAGGAACAATTCATGGAGGTTTGGATTGGTGAACACTTAGCTTATGGAGGAAGCTTAACAAATGATGATGGTGTCGCCAATGGAGGACGAGGAGAGTTGCAACACTCACCTTATCAATTTCTTGAGGACAAGCAACATTTTGGAGGGGAGGACTATAATATTCCCAATTAGTCCCAAGCTAATGGGGATATTCAATTTTGTTTATTTTCTGTTTGATGAATAAATGTATAAAGGAGAATCAATAAAACTCCTAAACAGTAAATAAATCAATGCCACATGTGAACAAGGCTAAATCTGGGCTATTTAAATAAGCACCCTTAGGTGTGGAAGGGGCTGAATATTTTGACTAGGTCAACCATGACCAAATCAACAACACTGTCTGGAGGAGTGGCCATCAATGAGGAACAGCGCAGTTTTAGTTGGAGGTGGCTCATGTGAAAGGAGCTATTTCATTGGAGGTGGTTTAGGGTTTGAAAGCTCTCAACTTATAAAAGGAAGAGGATGGCAGCATGAAAAGGTTGTGGAATGATATCATATTTTTGAGGTATTTTCTATTTAGACATATAAGCTTTCTTTGGTTGTTTAGCCTAGATTGCAAATGCTGTTTAGCATTGGGTGTTCCTAATCGAGAATCCCACCTCTTTCATTGAGAGGCCTCCTGGAAGAGTATTGCATTTCTTGTCCACTATCTGGCTGAAGGCCAAGCTTCTTCTTCCCACTACAACACAGATCCTGTTGAGGGTTTGTTTTTCTTTGAAAGCTGTAGCAAGTGGGGGCTAGATCTACTCAGATCTAGGCCATTCTAGTGCTCCTTGTCAGTGGGGAAGACTTCTATCCCATTGGAAAGAGAGTATTGGATGATTGGAGCTACATTTTCAGATCTTGGCTTGAGGCCAAACATGTTCTAAAGCCTACAATGCAGTCTTGCTTCCAGACTTATGTTATTTGTGTGGGTATTGTTGCAGGGTCTTTTGGCACACTTTTTGGAGGAGTGGTTTTCATGTGTTGGGGATCTACCCTTCACATTTGAGATCCATTGGAGGGGATCATCATATTTCATATTTCATATCAGATATGTATGTTACTGAATTTTTGAATATTTCTGCAGATCTGCAGCATTAGATCTCAGATCTACTCCTTGTACTTCATGATTTGTTGAAAACCCCAAGGGGTAATTGAAGAAGAGCCTATGTTAGGTCCCTATATTACTAGTATAGTCCCTTATTGTTGTTAGTGTAACCCCATTATTGTTATTATTGTACCCTTGTAACCCCCATTTTTTTATTATTGTGCCCTTAAATTATTATTGTTAGGTCGGCTAGGATTACATTGTGGGCCTACCAGGATTAATATTATGGCCCCATGGACTCCTATATATAGAAAGGAGGTTTTGTAAATTGTATCATCCAAGAATTTTTCATTTATGTAATGTATCGTATACGCTCTAAGTGGCTTATTTCTAAGTATTTGATATCTCTTTTCTTCTATTTTTGGAGCTAGTTACACAACATTTGCACGCAGCTTTGGATTCTAGGGTTTCGCTGCTCCAAATAGGTCATCGTGGAATTTCGCTATAATTTTTTTTCTACAAAGCTTTAAGCTGAAATTTTTAGGGTGCGAAGCCGAAACTCTGGAGAAACATCATCAAAAAATTTCGCAGTTTGTCCACAATATTTTCGGAGATATGATCTATGTAAGTTAGATCGTTTTTCGTGCTCCTAAATAGGTCATCGTGGCATTTGCGCTTATAAAACTTTTTTCGTTTAAGGTTCAAACCCATAAATTTTTAGGGTACGAAGTCAAATCCCGAGGAAACCCATCAAAAAAATGTTAGATCTTGGTTCAGAATATTTTCGGACATATGATCTGTGGAATGTAGTGCTTTTTCAGGCTCCAGAATTTCATCTCAAAGAGGTGATCGTGGGAAAATCTTCGTAACTCTCTCTCTGAGCATCGTATTGGAGTGACGTAAAAATTGGTATCAAGTAAACGGATTTTATTTTCTTGGCTATCAATTTCAAAGCCGAAGGTTGAAAAAGTGACATGTGGCAAGTCGTACAAGTTCACTCTACCGAACCAGTCCATAATTAGGTCATTGTGGGAGATTGAACACAAATTTTCCTTGGAGAATCCAAATCAGGTCAGATTTGTGGCATTCGAAAGATAATTCATAGGGCTACGTCGGTACCGAAATTCAAATATTGAAGTTATGCAATCACATAGATAATCCAATTTCAATATCGAGCTCCTCAAAAGCAAGAAAAAGGTGTGTATTTTTTTTCCAAATTGCATAAGTCTTGTTTGAAGAATCAATTTGAATTGATTCCAAGGGCATATTGTAGAATAGATATCAATATTGGGTTCTAAAATATGCCCCGTAAAAATAATTCAACACCCATTAAGCCTTCAGAAGGCTCTACTATGACTCATGAAGATGAAGAATTGCAACATGATCTATCAAAATTACAAGAGCAAGTGAAACAAATTTCACTCTCGCAAAGAGCAACAAAAAATGAAAGGGAAGTTTTGAAGAAAGGCGTGGAAGTGAAGATGGACGGTTTGAAGAAAGGCATGGAAGCTAAGATGGATGGCATGGAAGCTGGCATGGAAGCTAAGATGGATGACATGAAAGACAACATGGAAAACAACATGGAAAACATGAAGAATGATCTAAAAGCAGACATCGAAGGTTTGAAAAAGTTGATACAAGAAATGTTTTCTAATGGTGAAAAGATAGTAGAATAACCTCATGATGAGAACAAAATAAATTTTAATCGTGATTTCATAAACTCTAATGTTGGCGGGAAGAACCACCATATTCCAAAAATGGATATGAGGAAGTTTGATGGAAAGGATATTGTAACATGGATACTACAGATGGAGCAATATTTTGATCTCCATAACGTGCAAAACACACAAAAGGTACGCATTGCAACTTTACATTTAGAACAAAATACATTTGTATGGTATCGATGGCTTTTCTCCCGTAAAAAAATTGTCATTTGGTCAATTTTTACAGAGGAAATGATAGCACATTATGAGGATACAAAGAGAAACACCTTCTTTAGCCAATTGATAAATCTCAAACAAAAGGGTTTAGTGGGGAAGCACATTGAGGACTTCCAAAAATTGAATATAAGGGTAACTGATATTCCAGAGGAACACAGGATCGATCTCTTCATAGGCACTTTAAAGGATAACATCCAACATGAAGTTCGCGTTTTGGAACCAGATTCATTGGAGAAGGCATTCAGGTTAGCAAGAAAAGTTGAATGTAAAATAATGGCGACAAGGAAGCCTACCACTCAATTCTATAAAGAAGGAAGTGTTGCTACGCCTAGATTTCCACAACCTACAAGGTTGACACCACAACAATTGGAAGAAAAAGAGCAAAAGGGCTTTGCTACAGTTGTGATAGCAAATACACTAAAGGTCATAAGTGTGCTGAAAAGAAATTATTTTACATAGATTGTGAAGAAGAAGAAGAAAATGAACAAGAAGAGGATACACACCAGGAACCAGCCATATAAGAGGAAGAAATGAATCCGACCATATCATGTAATGCACTGGCAGGAATTACCACTCCTCAAACTCTCAAGATAGCAGGACAGATCAAGAAGAAAAAGGTAATAGTGTTGATTGATTTAGGTAGCACCCATAATTTTATTCATTGTAAGGTAGCCAAGGAATCAAATTGTTTCCTATACCCAGCACCAGAATTTCAAGTGATGGTTGCAAATGGAGGAACTATAAATTACTCTGGAAAATGCCATAATATCAAGCTAATGATGGGGGAATATGTATTGACTAGTCCAATGCTTTCCATTCCTAAGGGAGGTGTTGATGTTGTACTAGGAGTACAATGGTTACAATATTTGGGGACGGTAGCTTTTAATTTTCAAGAACTTTTCTTGAAATTTTTTTCAGAAGGAAAGGAAGTCGAATTAAGGGGTATTTAAGGAAAGTCGGGAAGAATAATAAGCTCTAATGTCATGAAAAAGCTTCTAAAGAAAGAACAACGAGGTGTAATTGCACAATTATGCTCACTAGAAGTTCCGACATCAAAATCATCTATTTCTGTATATCTCCAACAAGTCTTGGACAATCATTCCAAGTTGTTTGAAACTCCCAAAGGACTCCCACCTATTCGTGATCATGATCATGCTATTCATTTGATTCCAGGAAGTGTTCCTCCAAACATCAGGCCTTATAGATATCCTTACTTCCAAAAGAGCGAAATTGAACGTATGATTGCAGAAATGTTAGAGGCGGTTATAATTCAACCTAGTCAAAGTTCTTTCTCTGCTCATGTAGTATTGGTACACAAGAAGGATGGATCATGGAAAATGTGTCCGAATTATAGGGAGCTCGATAAGCTCACCATTAAAGACAAATTTCCCATTCCTGTGATTGATGAATTACATGGAGCAATTTATTTTACCAAGTTGGATCTTCGTTCAGGATATCATCAAATTAGAATGAAGACTTAAGATATTCCAAAAACAGCATTTCGAACTCATGAGGGTCATTATGAATTTTTGGTCATGCCTTTTGGCCTTACCAATGCACCTTCTACATTTCAAGGGTTGATGAATTCTATTTTCAAACCCTTCCTTAGAAAATTTGTGCTAGTATTTTTTGATGATATACTAATCTACAGCAGGTCTTGGAAGGATCATGTTGAAAATGTTGACAGGGTGCTCAAACTATTGCAGGAGAAACAATTATATGCAAAAACATCCAAATGTTTCTTTGGAGTACAAGAGGTGGAATATCTGGGTCATATTGTATCTCACGAGGGTTTTAAAGTAGACCCTAACAAAATTAAAGCCATTAAGGAATGGAAAGTCCCCACAACCATAAAGAAGTTGCGAGGATTTCTCGGGTTAACAGGGTATTATCGCAAGTTTGTTAAGAATTATGGGAGAATAGCTGCACCTCTAACAACATTATTGAAGAAATATGCATTTCCATGGACTCCTAAAGCAACTAAGGCGTTTTAACATCTTAAACAGGCAATGTGCCTAGCACCGGTCTTAGCTACACCAGACTTCACAAAAACCTTTATTGTGGAATGTGATGCCTCAGGAAATGGAATTGGTGTGGTTTTAATGCAGGAAGGAAGACCCGTTGCTTTTGAAGTCGTCCAATCAAAGGAAAGTATTTATAGAAACCTATTTATGAGAAGGAAATGTTAGCAATATTGCATGCACTAAAGAAATGGCGAACTTACCTAATGGGAAGACACTTCAAGGTAAAAATTGATCATGATAGTCTTAAACACTTTTTGGAGCAAAGACTATCTTCAGAAGAGCAGCAAAAATGGGTCATAAAGATGTTGGGTTATGACTTTGAAATAATCTACAAAAAATGAAAGCTTAATGTTGTTGCAGATGCACTCTTAAGAAAGAATGAAGAGGTGGAAGCATTTCTTTGTGCCATTTCTATTATCCAACCAAATTGGATAACTGAAGCAAGAGATGAATGGAAGAAGGACAAAGATGTATGGACACTCATTCAAAAGTTGCAGCAAGATCCTAGTACATCTGAAACATTTAGTTGGAAAAATGATTCCTTATGGTACAAAGATCGCTTATATCTTTGTAAGAATTCCCAACTAAAACAAAAGATTCTTCTGAAATTGCACACTTCTCCTTTAGGAGGACACTCATGATTTTTAAAAACTTACCACAGGGTGAAGAAAGAATTATTTTTGGATGGCCTTAAATCTGATATTCAAAAGTTTGTGGCGGAATGTTTGGTTTGCCAGCAAAATAAAGTGGAAACAATTAAGACCCCGGGACTTCTACAACCTTTATCCATTCCAAGTCAACGTTGGGAGGAGATTTCAATGGATTTTATCACAGGTTTACCTAAGTCCGAAGGAAAGAGTTTCATCATGGTGGTAGTTGATAGAATTACCAAGTATGCACACTTTTGTGCATTATCTCATCCATTTAAAGCAAGTATAGTTGCTACTACATTTATGGACAGAATTCAAAAGCTACATGGAAGCCCAAGGGTTATTGTGAGCGACAGAGATCCCATTTTTACTGGAAATTTTTGGACAGACCTATTTTCTTGTTTGGGTACTCAATTAGATCATAGCTCATCTTATCATCCTCAATCTGATGGTCAAATTGAGATAGTAAATAAATGTTTGGAAGGATATCTCCGTTGTTTTGTATCTAATAAACAAACACAATGGGTAAAGTGGTTACCTCTCGCTGAATGGTGGTATAACACTTCCTTCCATACTGCAGCAAAAATGACCCCATTTATGGCACTTTATGGATATCATCCACAATCCATCACATCATCTTTAAGAGAAAATTCGAAGGTTCAAGCAGTGGAAGATCACATCGAGCATCAGCAAGAAGTTCTCCAACTCTTAAAGGATAACCCGAATTTGGCACAAAATCGAATGAAACAACAGGCAGATCAACATCGCAGCGAGAGAAGTTTTGATGTAGGAGATTGGGTATTTTTACGGCTACAACCATACAAACAAATGTTCCTCAAGCAAGCTAAGAAGGATAATAAATTATCACCAAAGTACTATGGTCCTTACAAGGTGTTGCAAAATATTGGTTCTATGGCATACAAATTGGAGCTTCCTGCTTCTTCGCGAGTACATCCAGTTTTCCATGTTTCATGCTTAAAAAATGTTATAGGTGAAAATCTTCTAGTTCAAACAATATTGCCAGAACTTGATGAGGAATGAAAAATCATATTGGAACCTGAAGCGGTCATGGAAACAAGAACTCGACAGCTACGGAATCGATCAATTTCAGAGTATCTCATCAAGTGGAAGAACTTACCCACTGAAGATTCTACATGGGAGGATGAGAATTTTATACAGAAGCACCCGGAGCTACTCAAGCGTTGAGGACAACACTTTTTTGAAGGAGAGGGGCATGTTAGGTCCCTATATCACTAGTATAGTCCCTTATTATTGTTAGTGTAACCCCGTTATTGTTATTATTGTACCCTTGTAACCCCCATTTTGTTATTATTGTGCCCTTAAATTATTATTGTTAGGTCGGCTAGGATTACATTGTGGCCCACTAGGATTACATTATGGCCCCATGGACTCCTATATATAGAAAGGAGGTTTTGTGAATTGTATCATCCAAGAATTGTTCATTTATGTAATGTATTGGAGGTTGCCCCCTCGAAGTGGCTCATTTCTAAGGCGTTGATATCTCTTTTCTTCTCTTTTTGGAGCTGGTTACACAACATTTTTGGAGGAGTGGTTTTCATGTGTTGGGGATCTACCCTTCACATTTGAGATCCATTGGAAGGGATCATCATATTTCATATTTCAGATCAGATCTGTATGTCACTGAATTTTTGAATATTTCTGCAGATCTGCAGCATTAGATCTCAGATCTACTCCTTGTACTTCATGATTTGCTGAAAACCCCAAGGGGTAATTGAAGAAGATCCTATCTAGTGTACAGATCTGATATAGATCTAACTTTTGATACAAAGATCTACTAGAGATCTAAAGTGTAATATACAACAGTTGCAGCCAATAAAATAATGTTGTCAAGCTATTTTCAGTTTTAATACATGGTTGCAGCACCTCTTTTTGAGGAATTTCTTCTAAAAAAGTCTTATATTTTTTGTTGTACATATCATGGGCTATCTTGTGCATATATTTTGCTGATGTAAATGTAAATAAAGAGCCTCCATATTGGCCTTCTGCTCTTAATTAGATGATCTGCGTTATTTCTCTGCATAACTGTTTATAAATTATTGCAGTCCCTATTTTGGCATATTATAGACACTTGCATGAGATGGTATTGTAATGGGTAGTGTCACTGTCACATACTCTTAGTGTATTAAATGAGATATAGACTTGGAAATATGGAGTAAGATAACTATTTGACGAAAGGCCCTTTGGTTTTTGCGCCCCCTTGCTAGCGACGAGGCCCTTCCATCGACCAGGTCCATCCCCCCCAACATTGAGGTTAACAGCTTTGTCCTGATTGTTGGCATTAAAAAATATGTCCACAAACCTTTTTTTTCCTGTCGTGTTGTCTAGATAATCCTCTGGTGGACTCTCGTTTCCAACCAGCCTGTCAAAGGATGACATGACCACTCACCTACTCACGCAGCCGAACACCATAAATTCTCGCCTTTCTCAATCTGAATACCATTTGATTTAGGATCATTTTGATAGTCCCTACAACCTTAAACAAAGAAAATTGAAACCTCCTACAAATTGAGTTCCAACATTCAACACGAATTAAGCTTAAATCGCACTCGAAAACATGAAAAAACCTACACTCAAAAATCGCACAGAGAACATGCAAACATTGCAGGGGGGGACACGAGCAGCGAAGTTCAAAATATGAAATTTAAAACCCTACGAAGATTGAAAATATTGTTCCAATGCGAATGGAGCTTAAATTCTATAAAGAAATTGCAAAAGTCGTGACAGACGTTTATACCCGGGCTTCGCTCATATTGTAAGTTCAAAATAGGAAATGTCAAAACCTACGTAGATTTCAGGTATCGTTAATAAGCATAATGTTTGTTTTTCTGTTGTTAATAAACCCATTTTTTTAAACCCTTCATCCCACACATTACTAAAACCCAATTTGTAAATATTAGAATGCTCCACATTACTAAAACCCAATTTGGAAAACCCAGAATACTCCACATTAATATAACCCAATTTATAAAACTCAGAATCCTCCACATTACTAAAACCCAATTTATTCATACTAATATATAAAGGAAATGTTGTTATGGCTTGCACACATATGATTTTTTTTTGTCAAGTTTAGGAGAGCACCACTATTAATTGTAAAAAAAACATGTCAACTCGATGGTCAATCGTTGCGGCAACTCGTTGGTCAACCATTGTGGCAATTCGCTTGTTAACCCCGGTTAACCATTGCAGCAACTCGCTGGTTAAATGTCATGGAAACTTGTTGTTTGACCGTTGTGGAAACTCATTTTGACCATTGAGGAAGATCGTTGGTTTACCACTATGGAAACACGCAGGTTTATAGCTGGGAGTCCTTACAGTTGTGGCAACTCGTTGGGTCACCATCATGGCAACTCGTTGGGTCATTGTTGCATCACATTCCAGGTTATTGTTGTAGCAACACATTGGGTCAAAAAATGGTAAAGCAAGTAAAATGGGAAACAATCATTGCCCTTTCGGTACAAGACACTAAAGAGAATATCATCTTTGCTAGAACAGATTTAGGTTGGTCTGAAGTACATGGAAAACACATGGAGATTGATCAGATTGCAAAAATTACTTCAGCAAGAATTGAAGAATTTATTAGAGGAGAGTAAATGAACCCAGATGCTCCATGTGTAATATTCCAAAATGGAAAAGACAGGAATATAGAACATCTATAGAATTCCAAATAAGAAAAATAGGAATATAACACTAAAATCTGGAAAATGTCGTAAATATGCTGCAACATCAAGACATTATAACCATGAGAAAAAACAGCTGAGTCATATCATTATAAAAAATAGAAAATATAAATTACACAATGCTCCAAAGGAGATACACTCAATCCAACAAGAAGTGGCTAAAATACACTAATGAGAACTAGCACTGGAAATGTTTTGCTGCTGGAAACTACTACTACTAAGAAGACAAACGATGTGTGGGAGGCTGCTAGAGTGCTCAAAATGATCTGGTATTTTAACCACAGATTCTACTCAAAAAACCTAGAAAACCCAGAAATGGTTTGGCAAGATTTTAACTTTGTATTTTCGGTCCTTTTTAGGTTACCAACTGCACCCCTACTGGCTCACTTACGCACTCCTCCTGGGTAACTGCTGAGATGGGGCTAAACTGATGACCTAACTATTGCAATAGCACCCAATCATATCAATACATGAAGGGTTTACCCCTTCTCTAGATTCTCAAGCTATAAACTTGAGATCTAACTCCTCCTTCCTCTGCTCAAGTTTCAGTTGCACACTCACAACTATTGGAATGAACTGCACTGTTAAGAGGGATGAAGTTGTAGCCTGATGCTAGGTGATGGAAGCTCACAGCTGATGGAAATAATCTCTCCAAAGTGAGGGGATGATCCCTCACAAGATTCCAAGCTGAAATATTTGGAACTTCCTTCCTCCAGTATATCTACCTGGCTAGACTGCGCAATTCCTTGAGGAACTGCTACTGCATGAAGGTATAAATTGCTGGCCTGATATCGGATATCACAATGTTTCTCCTGGAAGATTGAAATGAATGCACAAGGTGAAAGGATGAACTCTTCATATCTTTCATAGATGAAATGCTAGAAAATACCTTCCTCCTCTCAAACCCTAAGACAGGAATGCGTAATTCCTGAAGATGTATATGCAGAAGAGAGGGGATGAATGTGGCACCAATGTCGGATTATGAATAGCTTCTCAAAATAACCTTCCCAAAGTAGGCACTCAAAGTCCCCAATGGGTAAGGGTGGGATTCCTGCTCAAGAACACCCGTGTGCTAAACAACACAACAGACTTAGCTAAACAACTGAAGTGTACAAAGAAATGTCAAACGGCAATACAATATCAAATTCCGGACTGATTTGATTTGTTGCCCTCATCTTCCTTATATGGCTGCGAGCCTTCCTTGGCCTTGGCCAACCTCATAACTGTGCTACACATGTGGCCACTAGGCTCCATGAAGATTTTGTTGTCTCTACATGATCTCCATCATCTCTACATTTAATCTTCACTCCCCGGGCCATCATGTGTGCATTTACTACACCACTTCCTCCATCATTGTATCATCAATGTTTTATGATCTTACTTTTATTCCTCAACTATCTTCATCATATTCATTATTAATGCTCTATGATCTTCACTCCTTCTTGATTATTAAGTTGCTCCACTACTACATAATGATGATCTATTATCTAATTAACCCACATCCACACAACAAAGAGGATTTTATTCATCTATGGGTTTTCTGCGTCCCTCCACCCTTTTATTTAATTAACTAATTAAGAAAAGTAAGAACTCTAATATTCCAACTAACTGGTGTTAAATTGGTAATATTATAGTCCTCCCTCCCAAAATGTTGCTTATCCTCAAGCAACTACAAAAGTGAATGCTATATCAATCCTCCTCCCTCCAAATGGCATCCTCATATGGAAGGTCTCCCCATCTGCTCCAATGTGTAATGAATGCCCAGCTCCAAAGCCACCTCTCTAGAATGTCTATAATGGCTTCCAACTATATAGCTAGATGCCTCTCCTCATCACTGACCCTCCAAGTGGAAACCATCTGATGTTCTAGAGCCTATTATCTACATGAGACATATGAAGTGAAGTGGTTCCTCCCCCCAAAGGAAAGTCCCAACTCATGGAAAATCTCTTCAACCCATGCTACATGGAGTAGGATGTGCCTCTCCATGCTCCCATCATTGGCCCTGTTGGCCCTGCTTGCTCCAAGCATCATCTCAACACAGTGAAAAATAGGAAATAGAGACATATGGGTTGACATGTGAAATTTCATACCATACTCTCTCAATAACAGCCACCACAGCAATGCATCTTGTTGCCTTACCACCCCATCATCATACCAAGTATGGTGGCAATACTCTCCTAACAGAATCCAACGCAGTAAGGCCTCCTATTGCCATCCCCCTTCCTCATCATGCAAGGTATGGGAGAAAATCAGCCCATAATATCCCAAGAGCAACCAAAGCAGAAATGACTCTTGCTTCCACCTCACATCATCATCATGCAAGTCATGGAACAACAAGATACTGATTGACATTTATAATGTCACATCAACCCAACATAACCAAGCTCCCTGCTACCACACCATGTGAGTTCTATGCAATGTCCCAAACAATAACATACCCATTGACATAGGATATGTCATGTGATGGCCAAACTCTCTCAAAATTAGCCCGCACAGCCATGCCTCTTGTTGTTGCATCACCTCAGTATTATGCAAGCCATGGAACATACCAATCTGAAATGTCAAGTGGTAACCATACTCACCCAAGAGAAGCCAACGCATCCATGCTTCTTACTGTCATGTGTCATAGATCGGAAAGTAGTTCATCAACCACTTGCTCATCATCCTCACCCATCCATCCAACTGTGGGTGATGACTCATATCATGATCCAACTTATTATCCATCCAATGGAGAATACCATCCTCCCCAATCTGGTCATATTTTCACTCCATGATATGTTGAAGTGCATCCTCCTTGAGATTTATAACTGAGAATCTCTCATCGTTGACTCGATAGAATCCATAAGGTTCTGAATATGTTGTAGGAAAAAACTTATCTTTGAGAAGTGAGGTGCTTATAAAGAAAGATATATCATATTAATGGGATATGTTATCCATCACAAGATGTTTATCATCTACCATCTGCCCATCCAATGCTTCATGATTGAAGTGGTCACCGGAATGCTCCAATAATATTTGGGCCCCCAACTCATCACTACTCCTCAGTCACAGCGATGCTGATCTCCATGATAATGCATCTACTATCTCATGACCACACACAATGTTGAACTCATAGCCCAGCATTGTACTGATTAGGACTATATTTATCCCATCTTCTGAAACTCCACACTTCAACACAAAGTGTTGTGTGTAGCTCAACAATGAAAAATTGGGATGGCTATACATCTCCTCCCTGAAAAATTCAAGGTTCCTCTGTGCATATTTTGTTGCTCCAAATTAGCAAGGTGCTCTAATCCTTGGTTATGAAATTGCCTTGATGGCATGATCTCACAAATTTCAACTTGAGGTGCTAAAATAAGATGGGATGGAAATTTTTGCAAACCTTCGATCAACTGAAACTCGAGAACATATTGCACAGCTAAAAGAGTTCCTCCAATCGGTGCAATGGCTTCTCCAACTACTAGTAATGGTGGTGGTTGCTCCTATTCTATTGTACCAGTGCTGGTATCTAACTCATCTTCCTCATGCATATCATAAATCATGCATGGGACTCCCAATGTCAAGTGCTCAAGACCATCTTGCAAAGATGCAAGTGCTCCTTCACCTGATGCAAGTACTTCTGCAGCCTGTGGTGGTGGTAGTTGCTCCTCTTCTAGAGTGATAGTGATGACATCTTACTTTGGCTCCTCATGTGCTTCCTCCTTAATGTGGGAAAATGTCTCTATGGAAATTATCTCTGGTTTACTTCTATCAAACTTATTTTTCACCCTTTGAGTGAAATATGCATAAGCAATCACTCTTGCATGTTTCATATGGTTGAACCACCAATCCTTTGCTTCACCCTCAATGTGCAATGCTTCAATCTCAACAACCTCTCTTCTTGCTACTGGATGTAGCAAAATAATGCATCTAAATTCTTCCTCCAAGCCTCTGTTGTGCTTTTGTACTATCCATCAAATGTAGGCAGGAAGAATCTATTGTGTCGTTTTCCTCTTATTGCTGTTGCAGGATCTCCTTTCTTCTTTGAGTTGTAAAAACTGTTGGAGAGTTAGATTATCCTTGAATGCTCTAGACTCTGATTTTTACTCTGCAAGATATTTACTTAGAGTCTCATGCTCCAATTTTCCTCCATTTCCATGTCATTCACCTTCCTCCTCAAATAAAGTGGACATAGTAGATTGTTGTGGAGATCTATGCATTGTCGGTTTCTTCTGCTGCTGATAGGAAGTGCTTAGACCTTCCTCATTGTGAAACCCTCTTGAGGTTTCTATTTTTCTTCCCCTTCTCATTTCTTTAATCTCTATGGAGAGATCCTACATAGATCCAAAGATAATTGTGGCAAAACTTAATCCTTCCGCCATTGAAGACTTCTTATTTTTCTGCTTATTCTTCTTATTCTTCTGATGTCATGAAGTTCCCACAAGTTGAGCCAAAGATCATGTTATGATACCATTGTAATATTCCAAAATGGAAAAGACAGGAATTTAGAACATTTTTTATTTCAGACTTCTGCGATGTCTATTTTGTAATAATATTGTTTCCGGATCCATCGCATTGGGTAGGTTTTTTCCTTCATCGATGTTTCAAACTAGCTACCAAGGTTCATCATCAAGATAATATTGAATAAGAGAATCTAATCTCAAGTATGGTGAAGCCGGTCCAATGTGATGGATCCGGAAACAATATTATTACAATATAGAACATTTATAGCATTCCAAATAAGCAAAATAGGAATATAACACTAAAATCTGGAAAATGTCGTAAATATGATGCAACATCAAGACATTATAACCATGAGCAGAAACATCTGAGTCATATCATTATAAAAAGCATCAAATATAAAGTACACAGTGCTCCAAAGGAGATGCATTCAATTCAACAAGAAGTGGCTGGAATACACTTATGAGAACTAGCACTGGAAATGTTGTGTTGCTACTGCTGCTGCTCCTGGAAACTATTGTTACTGAGAAGAATAACCCTGTGCGGGAGGCTATTGGAGTGCTCAGAATGATCTGGGACTTTAACCACAGATTCTACTCCAAAAACCCAAAAAAAACCAAAATGGTTTGGCAAGATTTTAACTTTGGATTTTCGGCCCTTTTTGGGTTGCCAACTGCACCCCTGTTGGCTGACTTTGTACTCCTCCTGGGTAAATGCTGAGATGGGCCTGAAATAATGATCTAACTAATGCAATAGCACCCAACCATCTCAATACATGAAGGGATGACCCCTTCTCTAGATTCTCAAGCTAGAAACTTGAGATCTAGCTCCTCCTTCCTCTGCTCAAGTTGCAGATGCATAATGCACAACTCTGTTGTCAAGAGGGATGAAGTTGTAGGTTGTTGTTAGGTGATGGAATATATCTCACAGCTGATGGAAATAATCTCTCCAAAGTTAGGGGATGATCCCTCACAATATTCCAAGCTGAAATACTTGGAACTTCCTTCCTCCACTAGATCTACCTAGCTAGACTGCACAATTCCTGGAGGAACTGCTGCTGCATGGAGGTATAAACTGCTGACCTAATGCCATATATCACAATGTTGATCATGAAATACTGAAATGAGTGCACAAGGTGAAAGGATGAACCCTCCACATGTTTCCTAGCTGAAATGCTAGAAACTACCTTCCTCCTCTCAAACCCTAATACTAAAATGCGTAACTCCTGAAGTTTTATATGCAGAAGAGAGGGGATGAATGTGGCACGAATTTCGGATGATGAATAGATGTTCAAAATAACCTTCCTAGAGTAGGCACTTGAAGGCCCTCGTGGGTAAGGGTGGGATTCCCACTCGAGAAAACCCGTGTGCTAAACAACACAACAGACTTAGCTAAACAGCTGAAGCGTGCAAAGAAATGTCAAACGACATTACAATATCAAATTCCAAACTGATTTTATTTTCTTCCCTCATCTTCCTTATATGGTTGTGAGCCTTCCCTGGCCTTGGCCCACCTCATAACTGTGCTGCACATGTGGCCACTAGGCTCCATGAAGACTGTGTTATCTCTCCATGATCTCCATCATCTCTACATTTAACCTCCACTCCCTCCATCATGTGTGCATTTACTGTACCACTTCCTCCATCATTGTATCATCAATGCTCTATGATCTTACTTTTATTCCTCCACTATCCCCATCATATTCATCATTAATTCTCTATGACGTCCACTCCTTCTTCATTATTAAGTTGCTCCACTACTCCATAATGTTGATCTATTATCTAATTAACCCACATCCAAAAAACAAAGTGGATTTTATTCATCTATGGGTTTTATGGGTCCCTCCACCCTTTTATTTACTTAAGTAATTAAGAAAATTAAGAACTCTAATATTCCAATTAACTGGTGGAAAATTGGGAATATTACACCATGTTATTTCACTAGGGTATAAAATAAACACATAGGCTCAAGGCCTACAACATCCTTTCTATATGAACTATATTTTTTTTAGAGATGAATTGTTTAGATGTTGGTATTAATATGCTCGATCATTTTTCATGGATTCATATGTATTGACTTTTCAAACATTTTTATGCAACTATGCTTGTTCATATGGCACCGAGGATAGAAGAGGACAAGATGAAATGAAGCGAAAATCATCATTTGTGAAAAATAGGGGTTTCCAACGTTATTTCATTGTAAAAGTATGGTTCAAATCCTTGAGATAGTGATAATAACATATAACACTATGAGCATGTAGATAGACAAGGATGGCCTTGTCATGGCCAACATGACAGTTTAGGTCATGCTAGGTCCCTGCATCAACCAAATTTATCAAGGGGCATGGTTTCCTATGTAGAGAGTTATTTCTTCTTGGAAGTGCCAGTTGACTCGATTTGCAAAATGAATGTTAAAAAATATGTTGCCATGAATGTTGCAACTCGAGATAGGGAATTTTTTTGTGTATGAAATATGTTGTTGACATCTATAATTGTCTAATGAAAGGAAAGTATCAGTTTCATAACAAGGATGAAACGAGTGTGAAAATTTGGTACAGAAAACGCCCAGATGATTTTTTCTTTTATCAAAAGCCCAGTGGTTGAGAAATCCATTTTATAGTTGTGGATGTTGGACACCATGGTGAATCTATCGAATAATAGTATAATATCAATGGATTCAAAATTTAACACGAATGAAAATGGGGTGAGTGTATTAAGAATGATTGATCTAGTACAATAATTTGAATAGTAATGATTCATAGTGATTAATGATTTGAAGTTGACTTCATATGTTTTTTGAATGTGATAGTATTAGTTGTACACACTCGTGGTGTTTGATGAGAAACAAAGTGGGGTTCTAGTTGCATGGGTGGTGGCATCACGTAATATGTCACAAGACATTTCACTATGGTTGGAGCACCTCATGAATAAGTGTCACCAAGTTGATCATAGTTGGAAATTTAATTCCTTCATTGTTGATGATGCATTGGCTGAAATCGGTGCTTTAAGGTAACTTCAATATTATTATTTTACAGTAAAACTCGTATTTATTACAAAAATAGCATGCTTGAAATTAATTGAATGTATAAGGAGAATCACAAGGTGCAATGTTATCTTATGTGCTTTGCATGTATGTCAAGCATGGCTAAAAACTGTGAATCGATTGGCAGTAGTCCAGAAATAGAAAAAGAGATGTTTAGAGATTTAGGTTCGATTATTAATTATTGTTCCACTGTTGAAGTGCGCAATGTAATTAATTCTTTCTTCAACAAATTTTCTAATGAGAAGGAGTTTCTAGACTATTTCTTTAAGAATTGGGTTGTTGGTGACAAGATTTGTAAGTTGACAAACTCTTTCTTACATTTCTCTTTTTGGTTTTCATATGGATGAAATATTTTCACTAACCCAACTTTTATTCAATTATGGATGTGGGTAAAAGGTTGTCGATATTTTCCCCATGTAAATCAGGAGACAAACAATGTTGTGGTGTCATATCACTGTTACCTAAAGATAAACTTTCTATCTAATAGAAAAAATCAATGTTCTCATAGGATGTATTGGTTGATATATGTATGTTGAACCATGTTATCGGTATAAGTAAATTCTGAAAAAGGAAGCATTTTTTAATAATTACAGGAAAGAGAAATAGTTTGAATCATCAATGGAAAAAGAAAAAATATTTCTAGATAGTGATTGCAGCCCTCATGTAAAAATGTCTCATGATTTTTGGGTTAGGAATCAATCTAAACCTAATAAGAAATATCTTTTCACTTATCATCACACAAATTTTTGATCTTGTGATTTCCGATGGTCTATTCGTGGCAACATTTGCAAGCATGCCATAAAGGTGGGTTGGTTGTCTTCCTATTAAATGACTTCAAACCAATTACTAAATCATCAAAGCACAATTGATTCATACATTGACCCGACTGAGATAAATATAGGGGCAATATTGGATCTTGGTGAATATGTAAACATGTTTTCCATGGATAGTCACAATGTTTATGTGAATGTTGAAGGACTTGAGTTGGACAAAGAGGAGTTATTTGGCTACATAGACCTGGTTCAAAAAATTCCTCCTGCTACTTTGACCAAGACTGAAAATTTGATTTCTTTGGTTAAACAAATGTTGGATGAAGCACACAATCATCATATTATGGATTATGAATTCACGTGTGAGTTGGGTGTTTTTGAGTCGTCTTTGAAGAGGAAGAAGAATTTTTTAAGCCCTAAAAAAAGAAGAAAAAAATGAAAAAAAAAAGGAAGATTGGAAATTGGCTTGAATGTAGCTACAAATGAAGATGAACCATTTGAGTTTGAACAACTCAACAAGCGAGGTCACCCTCGCTCCAACAATGCATTGTTTTCAAGGTTTGTTGTGATGCATTTTTTTTCAATTTTCTTTTAATATTTATTAGTGCATTACATGTATTTCATTCATTGTTTTTTCTTTGGATATGTTAATGTATGTTTTATAGGTGGTGAGGATATGTTTGTTGATTTGTTGAATTTTTCTGAATTGTCATTTAAGGTCAGCAAATAACTCCATGCATTTACATGTGGTATTTCAATACATCGATTTTTTTGTATGTTATCGAAGACATATTTCATGGGGTTTTTCATATTTTCATTAATATTGCATACATTGGTGTCTAAACATGAAGATGATATATAAATTGGAATAAAAACAATGGAAATGTAACAAAAATTTGTAGAGGAAATGCAACGAAATTGTAACTAAACATGTAAAACACAATTTTACCAATTTTTTATAATTTCTCAATGCGAATGATGATATATTATTGGAGAATAATATATATTACAACATCAAATATTATGTGTTTTATGACTATGATTTATCGCACCAATGGCAATGAGTGTTAGCAATGGTGAGCCAGTGTGTCAGCAATAGTGATCTAGTGTGTCAACAACGGTGAGCCAACGTGTCAGCAACGGTGAGCCAGTATATCAGAAAGAACAGAGGGGTTAATATGAATCTTAGAATGAAGGGGGATTTTCATGAATAGTTATGATACAATAATCACTTTGTACTGCTTCACTAGGATGAAGATACCCTCCTATTTCTATAATATCATTCCAAGATTCAAACTCTTCTTTTTTTTAGGGTTAAGGAATTTTTATATATCCTTGTCAGCATCCAGATCATTGGATAGTGAAATATAATACCGATCTAGTTATTCCCACACTGTTCCATGGAAATAATATACTAAGAAACCCTTTTTAAGGTTATCTTTAATTTTAGGTAGTTAAATGGATCTTTATTTGGGGTTTTTTTTTCCTGAGGCATCCCACCTTTCTTTACATCCTTCTTGTGCGGCAGTCTCCAATATTTGAATCTGGATTGCGCAATATGAAATGGTTTGTTGCCTCTTCTAGGCGATATACTCTGCTACCTCTCAAAAACCGGCCAAATGTTGATGTTCTTGTATCACCTGCACATTTACTTCATATTCTCCTCTAACCCACAAAATGCTCTCAAAATTAAGTTTAAAATTTTTAAGATCTTCCACCCAACTAGCTTGATTTCTCAAATACATAAAAGTCTCAAATTTGGAAATCCCCTACCTCATGGTTGGGATTCCATATTTTTTCAAGAGAAAGAAGAAAATTATGTCATTGTAATTCACAGAGCAAGTCCTTTTCTAGATTTGTGCATGCCCTATATGCTATTTTGAAACCATGTTTTATTTTCAACCTAAAAAGGCTTATTGTTGACGATAGAATTATTTTTAAACATCAACAATATTTCTGTCAAGTACATGTTGTAATTGGTTGAAAGATCCCTACAACTAATCACACCATCCATTATCTGTCTAAATTGTCTCTTATCATTCTCCATCTTGGTCACCTTCCTTTGCAGATTAGCCACTGTGGTTTTTATGTTTTCCTTCAACTTTTTGTACATATTTTCCCATGTCTTGCAAAGGTCACGAATTAAGTTTTAGTGAAAATGGAAAGGTATTAGTTTTGCCTTATAAGACGGTATACACAGGGTTAATTTATCCTTTGGTTCCTCATCCTCTATTTGTACAACAATGTCTTTGGTCAGTTTGATCTCTGGTTCCTCATCCTCTGTTTGTTTTATCTTTGGTTCTTGTTCCTCTATTTGCACATCAGTGTCTTTGGTCATTTTGATCTCTCGTTCTTGATCCTATGTTAGTTTCATCTCTAGTTCTTGTTCCTTTGTTTGTATAGTTTTTTAATTTTTTATTTTCATCTGTGATTTCTCTATGTTTATTGTTGTGCTTCTGGTCAATTTCATCTCTCGTTTCTGGTCCTCTATTTGCACAACAATGTCATCGGTTTGTTTTTTCCATGGGGTATATTTTCTTGGACCCCTGGAGAAGGTATATCTATGACACCAATGGGTACAGAATCTGCAACTTGGGTCAATCAATCTATTCTATCAAAAGTTTCCTTTTGTCTGAGCTCATCCGTTAGGGTTTTAACTTTGATTTGTAGTTGTTTGTTGTTCATCTGGAGAATCATATTCTTCCTTAAAAAGGAAATGTACATAGGAAGATTTGTAGGGGTACTTAGGGGTACTTATTGTTTGAGCGTGTTTCTTTGTCAATTCTGGTGGTGTAGTTGGGTGGTCCTCCTCATCGTCCCCATACAACTCTGGTGGTGTAGTTGGTTGGTCCTCTGCATTTTCCCCATACAATTTTGGTGGTGTAGTTGGTTGGTACTCCTCATCATCCCCTTAAAAAATAGAAATTGAGGCAAGACCATATGTTCTGTACCATTTGGCTACTCCCCCTATGTATTCATAGTCAAAATCAAGAGAGGAAACCTTATCAACTTGTTTTTCTGTGTTAGCAAGGTGGCCTATTCCTTGTTCCATGAATCCTTGTTTCATGCATCCTTGCTCCATGAATCCTTCCTCCAAAAATACATCTTGTGGATGCTCTTACTCTTGTTATTTATCTAAATCTTTCTCTTATGATGTTTCTTCTATAACAACGGGGAGGGTTTTAAGAACTAGAGTTAGACGACCTCGCTTTCTCCTGTTCTGATTGGATTTTGGCACTATTGTCGGGTGTTTCATGTATCCTCTCAATATTCTAGTGGTAGGTTTACTCCCCAATATTTCTAATTCATCATCATCATCTTGTTCATCTCCTTTCTGTGGGGATTTAGCAACATAATCCTTAGAAACCCTCAAATTTTGAACATTGGGCGGTTCATTTTTCATATGGAAAGGTTATGTGGGAATTTCTGCAGCTTGGAGGTCATGGGGCATAGTTGAAACTAGGGGGTTGTGGGGCGTAGTTGCAACTAGGGGGTCATGGGGTGGAGTTGCAGCTTCCAGGGCATCCTCTAGCAGGGTATCAACTTCAGCATGCAATGGCCTTCCAACTAGTTCATCCCAAGTTCTCCCTTCCCTTTCTAGTGCAGCAACCACCAAAATTTTAATGATGAAAGGGTGGGACATGATTTCAAATGGTCGCTTTGATTTATGCACACATCGAGCCATATGCTTTAGGGTTTTTGCAAGAAAGAAAGGCAGGTTAACCAACCTTCCATGGCACAAGTGGTTTAACATCTGGAGGTGCTGGTAATAAATAATGACATACCTTCCTTTGCACATGAAAATTTTCTGGACAAGGAATGCAGCATATTTCCAGGATTGTGGTTATGCCCTCTTGTCGAATCATGTGTTTATCTTCTCTGGCTCTTCACCTGCCTCAAGGAATTTCTGCACAACATCAGGTTGGGTTTTTTGGGGCATAAACCATTGTTCTCCTATCAGGGGTAACCTTGTCACTTTCGCAATTTCTTCTTCTGTCACATGCACCACTATCCCTGCTACCTATAAGTATACCCTCCTTGTAATGCATGGAAAATTCTAGAGTTATGCCATCGTCATACCCCTGAAACCTATGAATATACTCTATCAATTCAACCTATGCAAAAAATGGTTTAATGCGTGGAAATTCGTCTAGAAATTCTTCAATGCATTCTCTGCGAACTCTTGGGCCTCCCATATTTAGTCAAAGTTTAGAGTGGCTATGGTTGTGTTTGTTCTCTACAATAGTTTAAATGTGGAAGAACAACACAATGGAATAGTTTAGGTAATGAGTCCAGTAATATGACGTGGTGTCATCTATTGCAGCGGTAGTACGCAGTCAGTTGTTGCCACAATGGTTGCCGCCCATTTGGCACCAATCGTTTGCTGTTGTTGTGGTCAGAATATTTATGTTTATGTTGTACGTATTCAGGTGTTTTCGCAACAGTTGTCGACCATTTGGCACCAATCGTCCGTTGTTGTCGTGTTCAAGGGAGATTTATGTTTCATTTGTACGTTGTCAGGTGTTTCCACAACGATTGTCGGCCATCTGGCACCAACCATTCGTTGCTATCGTGGTAAGGTCCATGATTTTCCATCATAATAATTTAAAATTTGGTTGCATACCTTAAAAATTATTGGTTACAGTTTATTAGTTATCCTTTAATGCATATTATAATTTTGCATGATTATCAAGTTAACTTCATTGATTTTCGGGATGTTCAAATTAATTTTATTGTTTGCAAGCTAGGTTGTTGTTGTCATGTATGTGAGAACGTGCTTCAATTCAAATCACTTGCCCTTGTGGCTGTAGATGTTGATAACAGATAAATTCACAATCATTGAATTGTATTTTTGGATATTTATACAATTTTGTCCCTTAAATGAGGTTGGATCTATGGATTGAAAAAATGCAAGATATCACAATTTCATTTTGCATTTAACCATGTATAAAGGGAAAATAATGATTTTTCTATAAGTTATCTCGGTTGGCTTGTAACCAAGGGTATCTCACATAATTTTTTATTGAAGGGGCTTCTTTAAGAATTCGATCTCATTAGACTTTTATTAGAGACTTGTATAAATTTTTCATGTGCTACTCATGGATAATGAATGAATGAATGTTCATAGAAGTTGGAAATGTGAATACTTATTGAAGGAATTCTAAGGTCTCGTTTTGCAATATCTTTTTGAGTCCTATATATTATAATAAAAATATTTATTTTGCTGTTCATTTTTGGGTTCTATTTAAAGTGATCTCAACTGATAAAATAACATTTGTAAAAGGAAATAGTGATGCCCCTCCCCGCTCCCCCAACCCTTAATTTTTACAAACATTAATTTTCACCAACTCTTTACATTTGACAACATAATCATATAAGATGCAATCAAAACATAGTGACCACATATGTCGTTCAACAAAAATAGTTTTTTGGCCAGATTACCCAATCTAGTTGGTAATAGTTTAACCAATAGAAAGTCTTATCTGATTTGTTAGGGATAAAAATATTTTTTATAAGTACAAAATACTTTTTAATCATCACTTAAAATCAATTTATTTATTCCTAGAATGAATTATTAAACTCAATTTGGAAGCCTCTAGCCATATTTAATCTCTATATTAAAGATCCCAATCAAGCTTGTAATCATTTTTAATCATGTTAAAGTCTAATTTCATTTCCTATGCATTAAAAGATATTAAAAAACATGTATACATCACTATATATAGGTATATGATTTATTGATTTATGTTTCATTTCTATATGCATGGATGGAATATATTATTTAACTCATACATCTCATGATAATTAAGTATGTTTTATATATATTAGAATTAGAGCCATCGCTTTTCCTAGAAATAATTAAAGTAAAAGTTAACAATAGAGCTAATTTTATAGTTTATGCTCATAACTTATAGATTTGTTTTCTAGTTTTTTTTTTGTTAGATAATGTAGTTATAAATGACATAGAATTATACTTTATTACCAGGCAAAGCAGATAGACAAAAATGAACTGTAATCAAAATGACACAACTAAACTGTAATCGAAATTAGACATCTGAATTGTAATCACAATGTAATTCCATTAATGGAATTATTAAAAAATACATTTTTTACATGCATGTTGCGTCGAGATATTAAAAAAGTATCAAAAAAGAAAGTGAGCCCATCTATAAAAAAACATAGCTCATATAAACACGTCAAAAACTATGGACATAATGTTGCTACAGTTTATCACAAGAGATAGGAACACCATAATAGGACTCCCACCATAATAACCCCAATATCAATGACAAGAAAAATCCATTCATTAGCATGCCACGTATATCAATGCCTACCAATGATAATTAGTGGAGCGCATGATGGCTCCTCCACATATATTGTACATCCACATCCATTGGATGTTTCTTCAATGAGTATATCATCAGCAACCCTTTGGACATCTAATCTGTAAATTATGTTAGAACTTTGAAACTGTGCAACAATGTTTTTAGCTTGTTGGCAGAGAGGTTTCAAATTTTGTTCTCTAATTTGGTAAGTTCTAATCATTTTATTGGTTATCAATTCAGAAATGGTATAAGTGACAATGCCACTTGCACCATAATTCCTTGTCACTCGAACCCATCAACCAAGGCAAGATAATACGCTTCATTGTTGGTGCTTATCCAAGGAATTTCTCTAGTATTTTGATAAACTTGGATTAGTGCTTCATTATGAAGAAAAAACCTAGTCTGTGCATGGCCTGGGTTTGGATGACACCAAACCTAGATGATCAACGTCCTTTTTTGAACCATCTACAGAAGAAGAAAATAATTAAATGAAAAAAACAATTTAATGAAATATTTTTAGATTGTTAAAACAAGGTTGCAGCAACTCACTATTGCAGTAGTGGAAACTCATTGTTACAGTGGGGGAAAATCATTGTTACAGTGGTGGAAACTCACTGTTACAGTGGAAGCAACTCACTGTTACAATGCCTACAACTCATTGTTATAGTGGTGAAAACTCACTGTTACAGTGGCTGCAACTCACTATTATAGTGGCAACAACTCACTGTTACATTAGCTAAAACTCATTGTTACAGTGGCGGAAACTCACTGTTACAGTGGCGGCTACTCATTGTAATAGTGAGTTGTCACAACTGCAACAATGAATTTCCGCCCCTGTAACAGCGAGTTGTCGCTAATAGGATAATAGGAAAAAAAACCTTAACTAATATTTAAAAACAGACACAGCCTATATATTTAGAACGGTGAGTATATTTAGAAAGTATGAAAAAATAGAACAGTGAGTTTCCAGTAAGAGTGAGTAATAAAACAAAACCACTATCACTTTATCAATAAAGCAAAGCTAAAAAAATAGCCACCTCATTTTTGTCATTATAAGCTTGATGATATTTATATTGGTAAAGTAGAATATAGTGAAAATGACCTTCCTTGTTTACAAGGATGACTTTAAAGAAGTTTATGTTTTACAAAAACGACTTTAAGGGAGTTTATATTTAAAGAATTTTATTTTTTAAACAATGATTTTTTTAGTATATGTGGAAAAATAGATGTTAATTAATGAATTTTAATGAATCTAATAGTTAAGAATATGTATTTCCTTTTAAGAGGTCATAGGTTCAAATCTAGAATAAAGTAAAGTATATACATTTCCATATAATTTAATAATCAAATTGTGTGAGTCCCTTTTCTTACATACAACAGAGTCTTATACACCAATTTGATAAGTAATTTAGCTATAACCTTAAATTTTATTATTGAAGATAATCAAGATTCCTAGTTAGGATATGAAAGTTGGATCGATAAAAATGTTTATTATAATTTTATTTCCTAAAAAATTACAATTCAATAAAATTATATATTGAAATAAAATTATCTATGTATATAAAAGTAATGGGACATGTTATTTGGATTTATTTGGAGTGGTTATGAGAAATAACTAGGATGGTTTCCAATGAATTTTAATTAGCTTGAGTAACATGTTAAGCTTTGATGCAATGAGTTTAAGTCTTTTCATTGCAAATGAATAATTATTCTAAAACTTAAATATAAAATATAAAAATATTTTCCCAAAAAAAAAAATACTAACACATAATATTGGAAAAAAAATCTGAATTTTAAATACATATAAAAAGATAACACAAATATATATATATATAGAAATTTTACTAAATATAAAAATATATTTTGCATAAAAATTAAAAATAATCATACATAATATTGGAAAAAATTCTAAATTCTAAATACATACCAAATGAGAATATGCATATGGAAAATTTCAAATGTTTTTTACATCAAAAAAAAAAAAAAAAAAAAACAAACAAGAATAAATGTCACACATTTAAATAGTGCATTTATCTTATATTATAAAGAGATAAAAAGAAAAAATTCTAATGAAAACATTTAAAATATTTCATCCATCATACATGATGAATAGATAGAAAGAATAAAGTTTCTCATTTCTTAAGAAACTTTCACTATCTCTTAGATAAACAAGGTTTTCCTATTATTTTATAACGGTGACAAACGAGTGACAAATGGTGACCAGTGACTAGTTACCAAATGATGACCATTGACCTGTGAAAAACGAGTTGTCGCATAGTGACCAGTGACCAGTGAGTTGCTGCAATGACGACCCAGCTAAGCGGCATAGCAGCAACTCACTGGTCATTGTTGCGGCAACTCGTTGGTCACCATTGTGGAAACTCATTTGTCATCGCTACGGAAACTCACTTGTCACTGTGGCGTCATTTCCCTGGAACAACACCTCGGAGCAAAAATAATGCAAAATGCATATAAATTGGTAAAATTTTCCTTACATTAAAGAAAACCGTAGAAAAACAGTAAAACATCATGGATCAAAAATAATGCAGAATGCATATAAATTGGTATCATTTTCCTTACATTAAAGAAAATAGTAGAAAGCACATATAATTTGTAAAAGTGACAGTGAATTTACCTTTGTAAATGGTAACCCTGTCTCTCTTGGCAAAGGAGAAATGCACTCGGAAAATTTTGGCAGCTCTTGTTTCCTCTTCATTTACGAAAACAATAGCTCTTATTTCCTCTTCAATTTTGTAAACAAAACCTCTTGTTTCCTCTTCAATTCTATTTCCTATTCAATTCTGTAAAAAAACCAACTCATGTTTCCTCTTCAATTTTGTAAACAGCAGCTCGATGGAATGAAAGCAAGGAACTTGATACTCTCGATGGAATGAACACAGGGGAGGAGGGAAATACTCTCCACAGAAGGAATGCAAGGGAGGAGGGGAATATTCTTGATAAAATGAACACAGGGGAGGAGGGGAATACTCTCGATAAAATGAAAACAGGTCGATGGAATGAAATTCCATGAAATTGAAATTCAATTGAAATGAAGGGAGTTCTGGCAGCAAAAACTCTCAAACCTGAATTGGGGTGTTCTGACCTGCAACGCGTGGAGAGATTTGCACTATACCACAACATTTAATTGCAGTAAATTTGGTTAATGGGCGCATCCAAATTTGAAATTGCAGTCAGCCAAAGGATTCAAATTTCAGAGACTCTGTATACGAAGTGAAACCCACCATTGATAGATGTAACTTCGCAACTTTGTGTGGTTGCGCAATAGGTGAGTGTCACTTCGCAAAGCCATGTGGCATCATGTCATGCAAACGGGGAGAGGGAAACAGCTGTGGATTGGCGCAAACAGAAAATGGCAGGCTTGGAGTGGGACCCCCTCGCCGAATGGGCATCGCGCGAAACACGAAGGGTGTTTCATCGACCCGTTGACCCACTCCTGGAAATATTGGTTGTCACTTATGAATAGTATAGATCAAGACCACTTCTCGATCCAGAACATTCGTCAGTCGTACGGAGAGAGACTTCTAGGAGCTATATCAATCCAGGAATTTAATAGCCAAAACCCTCAAACCCAGGGATAAGAACCTGAACGATGTGATCCGGTCCCATTAAATGAGCCACTTAAAACGTCACGACACAAGCACAGTCCCTTGTACCTTAAGAAACCAAATTCAAAATTATACACCAACCACTGCAACTGTAATTATTGTCATTGAAGCAGTGAGACATTGTGGGCTTCCCCGCTAGAGAAAGTATCCCGACAAAACCAAGCAAAACCATATGACTTCAGAGTTCAACACTCCATGAATTCTAAATAGCACCGTTAATGACAAAAGGAAGCATGTCACGAGAGCTTCTAAACACCCAACCTCCCTCTTGAAGTAGATACCTTTTGGAAGGAGAATTGAAGCAATACCCGCATGCCCAATGGCCCTGGGAAAGTTTTAGGCAGAGTACAGTGTTGTATTTGCAGGAATCGATTCTATCGCGTAATCTTCTCAATAATATCACTAAATTTTATAGCAGAAAACCCTAGCCTTCCATGATGCACATGCCTTCAAATTTGAGGGTATAAAGGTTATAACTTTTAAATCCTATGCTTAGGGGATCGAACGCCAATCATTCGGATTTCGATTCGATGATGGCAGGCCACAAAATGAACTCATTGTTGTTCCTTTCCAGTGCAACTTTCATCACCAACAAGAGTGTTTATGATAACGAAGCACCTCATTTATTCCGTCAATATTTGTGGCTTCCACTTTCCCTTAATATCACAGCGTGATTTTGTGTTTCCTGTTTCAACTTCGGAATCACAGCAACTTTTACCGGAATTGGTCCCCAATAGGTGAGGCAATAAAATTTATTCCCCTCGCCCATTTTATATAATGAACCCCTAGTTCAAACACACTAGTTAAGGGTTATGTTTTTTTTAAGTTTATTAAGAATATGCCCAGTGTAACAAGGTTTTAAATTTTTCAGGTTAAAAAAAAAACAAAAACAAAAGGAAAAAAAAAAAAAAATTGGAAATTTATCCAAGATTTTGATAAAATCTGGCAGAAATTTTGGGAAAACCTGTCAACTTCAAGATTTTGGTTGCTCCAGATTTTTTATGGTGTTGAATCTATTTTCACCATCAAAGATGGATTCAAGCATTCAGACTCTCAAATTGTTTTAGAAATATGGCTAGATTTCAATAACTTTTTACCATTGAAACAAATTTTTCGCCTCTATAAACAATGCTTTAAAAATATAATAATATAACAATAATTATTAATATTCCATGTTTATTTATATCTTGCACATTCATTACAAACTCCTAAAATACACTCCATTTTGATTTAATTATCCCATAGAACATCAAAAACAAATGAACATGCATATATTATTATAGGATCCAATATACTTATATATTCAAGTTATATAAGCTAAACTTGATATATTTAGAAATTTTTAATGAAAATGGATTTATTTAAATTGTCACAACCTATAGATATTTAGAAATTTTTAATGAAAATGGATTTATTTAAATTGTCACAACCTATAGCCATTATTGCACAAACAAATTAATGCAGTCATGGTTGATTTAGAGAAACGTGCCCAAAAAAACATTACTGAAGATGTCCCAATTCCCTTCCTTTGACGTTGAATTTGCAAAAGTACACTGAAGGGAGATTTATGTCAATTTATGTAACTAATCTAAAATGCATCGTCATTCCCTACCCTATGATTAAAGACCAAGAATGTAAGTCAATCTTAGGAAACCATGAAATTCCTTAGACATCTAATGCAGTTTGTCTTTAAATAAGATGAAATGGTGAAGAACTCATGCAATGGTGCCCAAGGTTAATGGGTTCAAATTTAGTGGGTAGTTAAACTTTTCATAGTCGAATTTCATTTTAGAAGGGTTGGTCCTATTTTTTCACCTTACTTTATGTCCCTTTTGTTAGTGTAATGATTTTGGCCTTAGTTAATGGCTTAATCATGATTCCAATAGTGTTCTTTTGAGAAAACTGGAGTGATTAAGGCAAGATTACATTGTGAATATATGAGAATGGAATAATATTATAAGAGTTTGGTCTTATTATGTTGGCCTTTCAGCATGAAATAAGGTCATGATTAATATGAATTGACGGGGACATTAATATTTTAATGTGAAAGGTGAATGCATCTATGAAAGATAGTTTACCACTAAAGAATTTTTCAAAAGAGGTTTATTTTAATTAAGAACAAAGGTATGGGCTCAAAGACAACAATAACTATGCCAAACTTAACCATAAATGATCCCGACTAGGGATAAATGGATGTTTCTCTAAGGACTTCATAAAAACTTTCTAAGAAATCAAAGTATTTGGGTTGAAGGGTAGTACGGTCACGAGGTTAAAGAGAAATTGATTAAATTGAGGTTTGAGCATGCAAAAAAACACTCAAAAACTCTAAAATGTTAACTAATTAAACGTATTGACTAGAAGAATATATATAAACTTCTATAATAATAACTAGGTAGAACCAACTAAATACTAAAAAATCAATTTAAAAAAAAAAAAAAAAACACACCAAATTTTTTAATTAAATTGTAGTAACTTTTTCAAAATGTTTAATATATGTAATAAAGTATATGAGCTACGTATTTAAATATATCAATCATTGGGGTCATGTAAATGTCATATTAAAATTTATTTTTATTAGTATAAATGGAAGTTTTTTCTTTCTATCTCTGCATATATATTTAATAAGAACATTTAAATAGGGGTCATGTAAATGTCATATTAAAGTTTATTTTTATTAGTATAAGTGGAAGTTTTTTCTTTCTATCTCTGCATATATATTTAATAAGAACATTTAAATTTGTATTAGAAAACTTTTACAATTGTCGTAGTCAACATGAAAATACTTATAAAATGGTTATTTGTTGAATCATTATGAAATATCTTCAAATATTGGGATTAACCTTTTAATACAAAAAAGTGGTCCTTCAAAATGGATTTCTATAATCCACTACAAATGTACATTTGAAAAAAATATCCTAACAATAAGCAAACTTTAAAGTCCATAAAACATTACTAGATTAGGTTGATGTTGAGGCCTCGGAATTCCGTTGCAACAACAAGGGGGAAAACCACCCAATCCGGACCTTAGAGCAAGTCCTTTTGCATTTGGTGTGGTGGCTACGACTGGGCAGTGGGGATAAGCGATTAGTTTCCCAATAAGGATGATTTTGGGGTGTGTTTTGTTTATATAGCATGCAAATAGGAAATGATTTTAATCTATCATATGCATTTGTCTAAAAATATCTAGTTTACTATATACCCAGGGTGTTTCTTCCTTTATGCAATCTAAAAAGGTATCTTCCAACTATTAGTAATGAAGATTATTTAACAGTTGAAAGAGATGAAAATTATGTAAAGATAATTCTTTTAACAAAATAGTTTGATTAAAATAATTGTGAAATGTATATCGTATTTATATGTGTGATTATATATAGAATAAGATATCATAAACAAATATCAGTACAGAAGTGCATTTAACATTCATTTATGATAACAGTTCAAATATATAATGCAAATAAAAAGATAATTGCCAATCTAGAAAGCAAAACTTAATATAACGTGTAGAAGTACCATATATACGAAGTCCTACTCATATAAACTAACAGTAGTTTTCTGCTCCTCTTCACTTTCAAGCAATTTAAAGAGTACAATAGTGCAACATCAGTTAAACAGCTTCAAATGTCAAAAGATAACAGATTTCGTTCCATTAATCCATCATAGCATTTACAAACTTACAGAAATGCATTCTTTGCAAATGTTTTTGACAAATTTATGGACCCTTATCTAAATGCATGAGAAGGGTTTAAATACTAAACTACAATATGTTTAAAAATAGATTATTACATAAAAATAGAGGAGGTTTCAAATAACCATCCTTGTAAGGAGCAAACTTAAACTACAATCTAGGAAAATAAAGTAACAACATAACTATGAGTGTTGATCTTCATTTTGCATTTGATCTCGAAGTTGACAAATATCCAGCATTGGCTTTCGCTGAGCTAGTTACGAAATTCCTGATCTCAGTTGGCCCTTGAATACTACATTCGAAAGTGTTGGGTGCAACTTCTTTGTTGAATCAATTAATGACTACAAGGTTAGGCACTACAGATAAGGTTTGATCAGAGAATTACAGTAATTTTCTTGATCAAACTTATTTACCTTTTTAATCATTTATTCCTGCATCTTTGTCCTTTGTTTCCATTGTGCTTCTAATGGCTTGAGTCCTTAGAGCACTTCAGTTGTGGATTATTTAATAAGCTCGGCTTTCAAAATTTGTTCATTAACAGATTCAGTTGAATTTCATTTGTTAACCTTGATACCTTTGCCGCTTCCTTTTCTGCTTGTCTCAGCTGTACTTCCCAATCCTTAAATAAAATTTCCTTGTGAAATTTATCTATCTTAGGTAGGTCGGATTTCTTTCTTGAGTCATATCCTTTCCACTGAATGAACTCATTAATATTCTTATCAGTTTTCTCAGACTCAAGTCTCTTGTTGGCCACTTGCTGGATCAGGAATTTTACTGTATTATAGTAAGTGTTGGTAATTGAAGCTTGTTAACAAAATATTTCATGTTGTTGCTTTAGTGTTATGAAACCAGCTCCGAAAATAGAAGAGAAGAGAGATCAACGCCTTAGAAATCAGCCACTTCGAGGGGGCAATCTCCAATACATTACATAAATGAAGAATTATTGGATGATACAAATGACAAAACCTCCTTCTATATATAGGGGTCCATGGTATCACAATATAATCCTAGCCGACCTAACAATAATAATGTAAGCGAACAATAATAACAATATGGGGGTTATAGGGGTACAACAATAACAATAAGTGGGCTACACTAATAAAAATAAGGGATTACGTTAGTAATATGGGGACCTAACATGCCCCTCTCCTTCAAAAAAGTGTTGTCCTCAATGCTTGAGTAGCTCTAGAAGCTTCTATATAAAATTATCATCCTCCCATGTAGAATCTTCAATGGGTAAGTTCTTCCACTTGATGAGATACTCTGAAATTGATCGATTTTGTAGCTGTCGAGTTCTTGTTTCCGTGACTGTTTCAGGGTCCAATATGATTTTTCCTTCCTCATCAAATTCTGCCAATATTGTTTGAACTGGAAGTTTGTCACCTATAACCTTCTTTAAGCATGAAACATGGAAAATTGGATGCACTCGCGAAGAAGAAGGAAGCTTAAATTTGTATGCCATAGTACCAATATTTTGCAACACCTTGTAAGGACCATAGTATTTTGGCGATAATTTATTATCCTTCTTAGCTTGCTTGAGGGACATTTGTTTGTATGGTTGTAGCCGTAAAAATACCCAATATCCTACATCAAAACTTCTCTCGTTGTGATGTTGATTCGCCTGTTGTTTCATTTGATTTTGTGCCAAATTTAGGTTACCCTTTAAGAGTTAGAGAACTTGTTGTTGATGCTCGATGTGATCTTCCACTACTTGCAACTTAGAATTTTCTCTTAAAGATGATGTGATGGACGGTGGATGATATCCATAAAGCTCCATAAATGGGGTCATTTTTGCTGCAGTATGGAAGGAAGTGTTATACCACCATTCCTCCACAGGTAACCACTTGACCCATTATGTTTTTTTATCAGATACAAAACAACGAAGATATCCTTCCAAACATGTGTTGACTATCTCAGTTTGACCATCAGATTGAGGATGATAAGATGAGCTATGAGCTAGTTGAGTACCCAAACAAGAAAATAATTCCATCCAAAAATTTCCAGTAAAAATTGGATCTCTGTCGCTTACCATAATCTTTGGATTTCCATGTAGCTTTTGAATTGTTTCCATAAATGCAGTAGCAACTGTACTTGCTTTAAATGGATGAGATAATGCACAAAAGTGTGCATACTTGGTAAGTCTATCAACTACCACCATGATGACACTCTTTCCTTCAGACTTAGGTAAACCTATGATAAAATCCATTGAAATCTCCTCCCAATGTTGACTTGAAATTGATAAAGGCTATAGAAGACTCGGGGTCTTAATTGTCTCAACTTTATTTTTCCTGGCAAACCAAACATTCTGCCACAAACTTTTGAATATCAGATTTAAGGCCATCCCAAAAAAATTCTTTCTTCACCCTGTGGTAAGTTTTTAGAAATCTTGAGTGTCCTCCTAAAAGAGAAGTGTGCAATTCCAAAATAATATTTTATTTTATTTGGGAATTCTTACAAAGATATAAACGATATTTGTACCATAGGGAATCATTTTTCCAACTAAATGTATCAGATGTACTAGCATCTTGCTTCAACTTTTGAATGAGTGTCCACACTTCTTCATCCTTATTCCATTCATCTCTTGCTTCGGTTATCCAATCTGGTTGGATAATATAAATTACACAAAGCAATGCTTCCACCTCTTCATCCTTTCTTGAGAGTGCATCTGCAACAAAATTTAACTTCCCTTTTTTGTAGACGATTTCAAAGTCATAACCCAACATCTTCGTGACCCATTTTTGTTGCTCTTCTGAAGATTTTTTTGTTCCAAAATTTTTTTAAGACTCTCATGATCAGTTTTTACTTTGAAGTGCCTTCCCATTAGGTAAGGTCACCATTTCTTTAGTGCATGTAGTATTGCCAACATTTCTCTCATAAATAGCTTTCTGTAAAAACTTTCCTTTGATTGTACAACTTTAAAAAGCAATGGGTCTTCCTTTTTGCATTAACACAGTACAAATTCCATTTCCTTAGGCATCACATTCGACAATAAAGGTTTTTGTGAAGTCTGGCGTAGCTAAGACCGGTGCTAGGCGCATTGCCTCTTTAAGATGTTCAAAGACCTTAGTTGCTTCCAGAGTCCATGAAAATGCATCTTTCTTCAAGAATGTTGTTAGAGGTGCTACTATTCTCCCATAATTATTAACAAACTTGTGATAATACCATGATAACCCAAGAAATCCTCGCAACTGCTTTATGGTCGTGGGGACTTTCCATTCCTTGATGGATTTAATTTTGTTAGGGTCTACCTTAACACCATCGTGAGATACAATATGACCTAGATATTCCACCTCTTGTACTCCAAAGAAACATTTGGATGTTTTTTCATATAATTGTTTCTCCTCCAATATTTTGAGCACCTTGTCAATATGTTGAACATGATCCTTCCAAGACCTCCTGTAGATTAGTATGTCATCAAAAAATACTAGCACAAATTTTCTAAGGAAGGGTTTGAAAATGGAATTCATCAACCCTTGAAATGTAGAAGGTGCATTGGTAAGGCCAAAAGGCATGACCAAAAATTCATAATGACCCTCATGAGTTCTAAATGTTGTTTTCAGAATATCTTTAGTCTTCATTCTAATTTGATGATATCTTGAACGAAGATCCAACTTGGTAAAATAAATAATGCCATGTAATTCATCCAATAATTCATCAATCACAGGAATGGGAAGTTTATCTTTAATAGTGAGCTTATTGAGCTCCCTATAATCCGGACACATGCTCCATGATCCATCCTTCTTGTGCACCAATACTACTGGAGCAGAGAAAGAACTTTGACTAGGTCAAATTATACCAACTTCTAACATTTATGCAATCATACGTTCAATTTCACTCTTTTGGACATAAGGATATATGTAAGGTCTAATATTTGGAGGAACACTTCCTGGAATCAAATGAATAGCATGATCATGATCACGAATAGGTGGAAGTACTTTAGGAGTATCAAACACCTTGGAATGAATTTCCAAGACTTTTTGGAGATCTGGAGAAATAGATGATTTTGATGTTGGAACTTCTAGTGAGCATAATTGTGAAATTACACCTCGTTTTTCTTTCTTCAGAAGCTTTTTCATGACATTAGAGATTATTATCTTTCCCAACTTCGCTTTGATACCCTGTAATTCGATTTCCTTTCCTTCTGAAAAAAATTTCAAGAAAAGTTCTTGAAAATTAAAAGCTATCGTCCCCAAAGATTGTAACCATTGTACTCCTAGTACAACATCAACACCTCCCATTGGAATGGAAAGCATTAGACTATTCAATACATATTCCCCCATGGTTAGCTTGATATTATGGCATTTTCCAGAGCAATTTATAGTTCCTCCATTTGCAACCATGACTTGACATTCTGGTGCTGGGTATAGGAAACAATTTAATTCCTTGGCTACCTTACAATGAATAAAATTATGGGTGCTACCTGAATCAATCAACACTATTACCTTTTTCCTCTTGATTTGTCCTTCTATCTTGAAATTTTGAGGAGTGGTAATTCCTGCCAGTGCATTACACAATATGGTCGGATTCATTTCTTCCTCTTCTAGGGTAGGTTCCTGGTGTATATCCTCTTCTTGTTCATTTTCTTCTTCCTCTTCACAATCTATGTAAAATAATTTCTTCTCAGCACACTTATGACCTTTAGTGTATTTGCTATCACAACTATAGCAAAGCTCTTTTGCTCTTTTTTCTTCCAATTGTTGTGGTGTCAACCTTGTAGGTTGTGGAAATCTAGGAGTAGCAACACTTCCCTCTTTATAGATGTGAGTGGTAGGCTTCCTTGTTGCCATAATTTTACATTCAATTTTTCTTGCCAACCTGAATGCCTTCTCCAATGAATAAGGTTCCAAAACGCGAACTTCATGTTGGATGTTATCCTTTAAATTACCTATGAAGAGATCAATCCTGTGTTCCTCTGGAATATCAGTTACCCTTATATTCAATTTTTGGAAGTCCTCAATGTGCTCCCCCATTAAACCCTTTTGTTTGAGATTTATCAATTGGCTAAAGAAGGTGTTGCTCTTTGTATCCTCATAATGTGCTATCATTTCCTCCGTAAAAATTGACCAAGTGACAATTTTTTACGGGAGCAAAGCCATTGATACCATACAAATGTATTTTGTTCTAAATGTAAAGTTGCAATGCGTACCTTTTGTGTGTTTTGCACATTATTGAGATCAAAATATTGCTCCATCTGTAGTATCCATGTTACGGGATACTTGTCATCAAACTTCCTCATATCCATCTTTGGAATATGGTGGTTCTTCTATCCAACATTAGAGTTTATGAAATCACGATTAACATTTATTTTTTTCTCATCATGATTTTCCTCTACTATCTTTTCGGCATTAGGAAGCATTTCTTGTATCAACTTTGTCAAACCTTCCATGTGTGCATTCAGATCATTCTTCATGTTTTCCATGTTGTCTTTCATGTCATCCATCTTAGCTTCCATGTTAGCTTCCATGCCATCCATCTTAGCTTCCATGACTTTCTTCAAAGCTTCCATTGCATTTTTTTTTTGCTCTTTACAAGAGCGAAATTTGGTGCACTTTCTCTTGTAATTTTGATATGTCATGTTGAAATTCTTCATATTCATGAGTCATAGTAGAGCCTTCTAAAGGCTTAATGGGTGTTGAATTATTTTTATGAGGAATTTTATAACCGAATACTGATATATATTCTACAATATGCCCTTGGAATCAATTCAAATTGATTTTTCACACAAGACTTATGCAATTCGAAAAAAAAAAAAACACACCTTTTTATTGATTTTGAGGAGCTCGATATTGAAACTAAATTATCTCTGTGATTTCGGATCTTCAATACCTGAAATTTGGCCCTATAGTAGCCCTTTGAAGCTTCTTTCAATTGCCACGGGTCTCACCTGATTTGGATTCTTCAAGACAAAGTTATGCCCAATCTCCCACAATACCCTAATTATGGATTGGTTCAGTAGAGAAAACTTGTACGACGTCCCACGTGTCACTATTTCCTCCTTAGACTCTAAAATTGATACAAGGGAAACTATATTTTTTTTAATTTCAGCCACTTTTTACATAATTCCAATATGATGCTTAGTGTGAGAGTTATGACAATTTTCCCAGGGTCACCTTTTTGAGATGAAATTCGGAAGCCTGAAACAACACTAACTTCCACAGATCATATCTCTGAAAATATTGCGAATAAATATCTAAAAAATTTCCACGACGTTCCTCAAGATTTCATCTTTTCTCTGTCAGCTTTTGAACCCTCGTAGAAAAAAAATTATTGTGAAATTGCCATGATGACCTGTTTAGGTTAAATTCAAGAGCCTGCAAAAATCCCTAACTTCCATAGATCATATCTCTTATAATATTGCGAACCAAGATCTGAAATTTTCCACGACATTCCTCAGTATTTCTGCTTCACACTCTAAAAATTTTAGCTTCTGAACCTTCGTAGAAGAATTGTTATAGTGAAAATTCCACGATGACCTATTTGGAGTAGTGAAACCCTAGAATCCAAAGCTTTGATACCAAATGTTATGAAACCAGCTCCAAAAATAGAAGAGAAGAGAGATCAACGCCTTATAAATCAACCACTTCGAGGGGGAAACCTCCAATACATTACATAAATGAACAATTCTTGGATGATACAAATTACAAAACCTCCTTCTATATATAGGGGTCCATGGGATGACAATATAATCTAAGCCGACCTAACAATAATAATGTAAGGGGACAGTAATAACAATATGGGGGTTATAGGGGCACAACAATAACAATAAGGACTGTAGACTAGGACTGTATAAGACATCAAGTGACTAGGACTAGGACTGTAGAAGACATCAAGTGAGGGAATTTATTCAATCCGTAAAACCATCTGCTCTGTAGGGTATGCATGAATGATCTCTTAATCATGAACTTCAGGTACCTGCTGTAGCGGAATTGCAGTTTACACTAAATTCTAAGAATGCTCCGGCATTCGAAAACTTGTGGATTCACCAATATTAGGCTTTGGCTGTGGTGTTTGCAGTTCTGTTGAGTCTCAAATCTGCATTGTTCTTATACATCTTCCTAGACCTTTTTCATTCACCTGAACCTTCCCAGTTGTCAATATCATTATATATTAATTGCAAAAGAGCATCTAAAATGGTTTTTAACTATATTTTTGTGTCTACTGTTTGATTTAGATTTTTCTCATTTAGCTGCGGAATCTTGCCACTTTCCGCAGCTGCTGCAACTTTCCGCAGCCATTTTGTGAAACTCTATGTTACAGGTGTCCTCAGGTAAAACGAGCCACATGGGCAAGTCAAAAATGATGTGGACATGGATCGTGTCCTATTGGCTCGGGCAAATTCATCTAGGGAGGTTGTGGTCAAAGGTGGCCAAGTGGAAGTCAACCATAGAGTCCCACGGTGACAGGACTCTGTTTCTCGTCACGTGGAGATTTATATGGCCGTTTCTGAATTGCGGGAGACAAATCAACACCTGTACATGGCTCCATAAGCTGAATTCAAACATCCACTCTTCATAGATTTACTCCTCAACGCGGCCATGATCCTAGATCTCTGGACGTAATGGTTTACGTGTTCTCCATCAGCACAAACTGTAGGGAATTAGTTATATTTCCTTTGTTATAAATTATGCGTTTGCATACGCATATGGGATTAGTCTCTATTATTCTCCATTAGCTTCCAGATAGCTCTGTAATGTAATTACGTTGCCACTGTGCCGTAATATCACCTTTCTGTTATGACTGCATTTTAATATATAAGAAGACTCTGTTTCCAAGCGTAATTCGTATTTGAAGGCTGTTGCCAAGGCTGGTGTAGAGGGCCCCTGCACACGCTGAGGTTTTGTGCATTATTGTATAGTTCTTGTTTTATTTCTTTAAGCTCATTGTGCCATAAGTCATTCATGTGTTTATACATTACATCTTTCATGAGATATTTATGTTTCATCACCGTTTATAATCTTTCATGCTTTACATTTTACTTCTCGTCTTTCATGTTTTATGTTATCGTTAACCGATCGTTGTTCTTTTGTTTCTCAGTTATAAATAGGCACTCGAGCATTTGTATAACTTCACTAATGACATGGAATTAATATTGTTCTCATTCGCTAATTTATATTTTTGTTTAATTCTTAGCACGTTTTGTTTAATTCACTCGTACATTTGTTTCAGTAGTTAGATTTAGATATATTAAATTACTCATGACATCTTCAGTTACCTCCGAAAGCCACAGCTGGACTGATGGTGAGGGATTGAATTATGAATGTGTAGTTTGATATTAGTTTACTTTCTGCAAGTTAGATATATTAAATTTCTCATGACATCTTCAGTTACCTCCGAAAGCCATAGCTGGACTGATGGTGAGGGATTGAATTATGAATGTGTAGTTTGATATTAGTTTACTTTCTGCAAGTTAGATATATTAAATTGCTCATGACATCTTCAGTTACCTCCGAAAGCCACAGCTGGACTGATGGTGAGCGATTGAATTATGAATGTGTAGTTTGATAATTAGTTTACTTTCTGCAAGTTAGATATCAGGTTACTCAAGTTGTTTATGGTTACCTCCGAAAATCATAGCTGGACTAATGATGAGGGATCAGAAGATAAGTTGATGTAATTTGATTTAGATTTAATTTGTTGCAACTTTTGGATTTCTTTCAGCATAGTTTCTTTTGTGTTTGAACAGTAGTAAGAATAATGAGTTTCATGATCAGTAGTTCATTGTTTGTTTGACTAGAGTAGTAATTTCATTTTCTTTAAAGAATTAATTTTGTCATTGTGTGTTTTTAAAATTCTTTTGAAGTTTGGAAAATCATTAGAAAGACATTGTTGTCTTGAATATTTGTCTCCATACTTGTATTTTAGAATTTCATAAAAAAATCCAAAAACGACCAAAAATTAAGAGATAGGTTATCTTGCACATATAGTGCGCCACACTTCGTCAGCTTACGAATCCCGGATTGAAAAATTAAATGCAGCAATTTAGGACACACTAAATTGACCAAACATTTTGGCGCCGTTGCCGGGGAAGTGTAACTAGGTAGCCAATTTCTTAAAAAAAAAAAACAAAATCATAAAAGAAGGGAAAACTTGATAACTTCTTGAAGTATGCTCTCCTCTTGCACCTAGTGTGATCTGGAGGATCAGAAAAGAGAGTTATTGGTTTAGTAATTTCTTAAGTATGCTCTCTTCTTGCACCTAGTGTGATCTGGAAGATCAGAAAGAGAATTATTAGCCCAACTTTTTAAAAAAAATAAAAAAAATGACATGCATAGAGCAAGAGATTCTAGGGGAAGGTTTATAGCTAAAGCCAAGAGTTCGATTTTCACAACTCCATCTTCTTTAAGGCATAGACAAGAATCACCACCATCTACCCCTAGCCTTAAGATTTTTGGAATTCAAGGAGCAGCTGAATTAGAGGATTCTCCTATACCACCTACTAAATCCCATTTAGAAAACAAAGAGACTCTCTCTCATCCTCCCTTGATAGAAAAACCAGAGGACTTTAAGGACTCTAAAGAAACTATCATGGCAGAGGAAGTAATAGATGGAGGTAGAGGTAGAGGTAGAAGAGGAGGAAACAATGGAGACAACAATGGTGAAGGAAATAATGGTAGAAATAGGGAAGGAGACAACTTATTTGGATTCCCTATAGTTGATGAGGAAACTCATACAACAATGAAAAATATCTCACCATCTGTCCTCCCTAACTTTTATGGATTGTGAAGTGAGGATCCTGAAACATTTCTGTTTGAGTTTGAAGTTGTGTGCCGAACTTATGACTATATGGAAGACTCTCAAAAACTCAAACTGTTTCCTTCAACATTGAAGGGATCTGCTTTGAAATGGTTCATGGGATTAGCCACTCAATCTATTAGGACTTGGGATAATATGAAACAAACATTTTGGATAGATACTTGGATTATTGTATGCCCACCAATCACAAGGATGAGGTATTCAAAATGATGCAAAAAGAAGATGAAAATTTGGAAGACTTACTTGAAAGATTTCAATACAACTTGAAAAGAGCAAAGATGAGCAACTTAGATGATGAAACCTTGAAAGCCCTCATATTAAAAGCCATTAGAGATGAATGAATAGATATTTTAAACATGATGGGGAAAGGAGACATTTCTCAACTTCCACTTCGTGACATAACAGAACTATGTGTCCATCTCTCAAGAGGAAAATCTAAAACAGGAAAAGGGCCTAGGGATCCTTCTCTTATTAGGGTTAACAAATCTGCAACTGGATCAATAAGTAGGGCAGAGATTGGTAATATGCTTGATGAATTCAAAACTGATATCTTAGGGAGCCTTAGTGAACAACTAGACACCCTTAAAATCCAAAACAAGCAGAAAGCAGAAACAGATGCTTTAGCTATCTTTTGTCCGAAATGTAGGAAGAAACATGCTTTAAGGGAATGTCCCTTAGATGCAAAAGTTGTAGAAACATGTATGATTTTCTCAGAGAATCATGAGATCAAGGATTGTCCTTCAATTCTTGGACTCAAAGCTATTTTTCAAGAAGACCCAAATTCAGTAGAATCTCTCTGTTTTGTTGCAAGAAGACCTTGGCAGGGACAACAAACTCAAGGGTTTAACAACCCTATGGATCTTCAAACCCCACCAAATTGGAATCCTTGGCAACAACCTTGGCCCCAACATCAAAATCCATATCAGCCATGGGTACAAGGGATGCAAAATCCTTATGGGAGATTTGCTCAATTTTATCAATATCCTCCATCTTTTCAAAATCAACAAGCTCCATAACTTCCAAACCCAAATCCACAACTTTCATTGCCATTTCCACAACAACAACCTTCTCAACAAAATCCAAATCCTCAACTCATGCTCCCATACCAACAAAAGACAAATCAACTTCCAGCTCAGCCATTGCCAAATCCTAACAATAAAAATCCTCAGAACACTTACATGGTAGAAGGACAACAATTTCCTACCTATATGATTGTTCCTCTCAACGATGTACAACTCAGATCTGGTAGAGTTTTAGAAAAACCTTCTATAGATGACCTAGAGCAGGATACCTCTGAGGAGGACTCTCTTAAAGCCAATAAGGATTCTGAGAAAGAATCTCTTCAAAACTCAAATATTCAAAAAGAAAAAGAAAAGATAACACCCACAACTCCTATAGTTGAGCAACCTGCATCTTCATCTACACCTCCTTTTCCTGAAAGACTACAAATTGACAAGGGGGTGGAAAAACAAATCTTGTTGCCTAACTATGATTTTCTAGATGAATTGAAGAATGTTTGTATCAAGATTCCTTTGTTACAAGCCATTCGAGAGATTCCTATTCTAGAAAAAACAATAAAGGAGTTGAGTTTCAAAAGACCAGGAAGGAAACTAAAAGACACAAGAAGAATCCACCTGGTAGGAAAAATTGTAGATATTATGATGGGAAAAATCACCATGCAGAAGTATGTAGATCCAGGAAGTCCAATTGTCAAGACACATATAAATGGGATAGAAGTTCCAAACACATTGATTGACTTAGGGGCTGCTATTAACATTATGAGTAGACAGACTATGGACCAGCTAAAACTTCCTAACCTTCTTTTTACACCTACTTTACTGCAACTTGCAGATCGATCAATTATTAAACCAGATGGTGTATTAGAAGATATTTCAGTCTCCTTAGATTCTTGGGAATATCCGGTAGATTTTATGATTTTTCTCCCAAGAGTAATCTAGGAGGGCACCCACTTATCTTAGGAAGACCTTGGCTAGCCACAGCTGATGCTTTTATTAGTTGTAGATCTGGGGATATGTACATTTCTAATGGTAATTCGACAAAGAAATTCAATTTGTATCATCCAGCAAAAGCAATCACAGAAGTAGGAGACAATGAATGGGTCGATGATGAGGACATTATACAACCTGTCTTTACCATTTCGGAAATTAGTGAGGATAGTCAAATTCTGAACACATTAGAAAATTTTGAGACATCTTTAGAATATGACCCCACACAATTTCAGTTGGAATCTGACATAGAATATTTATCATCAAGACAAATGTCTCTTTACTCTATGGAAGAGTTTGGTAGTTCTACCATTGAGATTTTTCCAGGAAAAACATTGACTATCAACAAACATTTGGAAAAGTCACAACAAAAAGAACTAATCAAAATCTTGCAAAAACATTCTACTGCATTTGCATGGGAGTATACTGACATGAAGGGTATTGATCCTAAGACTTGCATCCATCATATCTATATTGAGGAAAATAGTAGACCAATCAGACAACCTCAAAGAAGGATGAATCCAAATCTTAGGGAGATAGTGAAAGAAGAGCTCCAAAAACTTCTCAATGTAAACTTCATTTATCCAATTTTAGATAGCCGATGGGTTTCTCCTTTGGTTATAGTGCCTAAAAAGAATGGTAAATGGAGGGTATGCATTGATTACAGGGAATTGAACAAAGCAACTTTGAAGGATCACTTTCCTTTGCCTTTTATCGATCAGGTATTAGATACATTAGCAGGTAAAAAGTACTTTTCATTTTTGGATGGTTTTAGTGGCTATAATCAAATTCAGTTAGCACCTGAAGATCAAGATAAGACCACATTTACTTGTCCATGGGGAACTTTTTCCTACCGAGTGCTTCCTTTTGGGTTATGTAATGCACCTACAACATTCCAAAGAGCAGTACTAGGAATTTTTTTTGATCTAATCCATGATTGTGTAGAGGTTTATATGGATGATTTTACAGTTTATGGTAATTCATTTGAAGAGGCATTAGAAAATTTGGAAAAAAGTTCTCATAAGATGTAAAGAAACAAACCTTTCATTAAGCCATGAAAAATGCTTTATGATGTTTACTGAAGGGATTGTTTTAGGACATCATATTTAGGGAGATGGGATTAAGGTTGATAGATCGAAAGTTGAAGTCATCTCCAAGTTGCCTATTCCAAATTGTCAAAGAGATGTTAGAAGTTTTCTAGGATTTACTGGTTACTATAGAAGATTTATAGAAAACTTCACTAAAATAGCATCTCCACTCTTTAAATTGCTTACAAAAGACTGTGAATTTAAATGGGATCCTGATTGTCAATTAGCTTTTGAAACTTTGAAAACAAGAATATCTGAAGCACCTATCTTAAGAGGACCAAATTGGAAACTCCCTTTCCATATTTCTACGGATGCTTCAGATACAGCTCTAGGAGCTGTGTTGGGTCAAAAAAATTTAGTTCCTTATGCCATTTATTACACCAGTAAAAATTTGACTTCCACAGAGTTGAACTATACTGTGACTGAAAAAGAGTTTTTAGCTGTTGTTCATGCAATTAGTAAGTTTAGACATTACATAACAGGCTATGAAACTTTTATTCATACTGACCATTCTGCAATTAGATATTTAATGAACAAACCTGTTACTAATGGCAGAGTGACAAGATGGCTTTTACTTTTGCAAGAATTCAATATTACCGTGTTGGATAGACCAGGAAAACAGAATACAGTAGCTGATTTCTTGTCTAGGATTCAGAATACTAAAGAAGATTCTCCTGTAGAGGATAAGTTTCCTGATGAATACTTGTTTGCAGTAACTATTAAGACTCTTTGGTATGCAGATATTGCTAACTATTTGGTTACAGGGAAATTGCCTTCACATTTATTTCCAAATGAAAAACGAAAAATTATTCAGGAGAGTTCAAAATATTCATGGATTTCTAACGAATTGTTTAAAACAGGGCCAGATCTTGTGATCGGAAGATGTGTCAGGGAAGATGAAATGCCTGATATTCTTAAGGCATGTCATGATGAACCATGCGGCGGACACTTTGCAGACAAAAGGACGGCCAGCTGCCAAAGAGTAGGGAAACCTACCCTTTCAAATGAAATGCCATTGCAAACACAGGTACTCATTGAACCCTTTGAAAAATGGGTTTTAGATTTCATTGGACCTATTAATCCACCATCCAAGAAAAAGAAGTATATATTGGTTTGTACTGATTATGTTACTAAATGGGTAGAAGCCAAAGCATTAGTATCTGCTACTGAAAATTCAGTTGTTCATTTTCTTTATGAGGATATTTTTACTCGCTTTGGTGTTCCAAGAGAAATTGTGACAGATCAAGGAAGCTAATTCACATCCAACTTAGTGGAGAAGTTGATGGAAGAATACAAAATCAAGCACAGAAGATCTACTCCTTACCATCCGCAAGCAAATGGTCAAGTGGAGTCTACAAACAAAGTTCTTGAAAGTATCATCACCAAAACTGTTCATCTACATAGAAGAGATTGGGCAGAAAGGCTTCCTAAAGCCTTGTGGGCCTACAGAACTACATGGAGAAATACAACATGACATTCTCCCTATGAACATGTTTATGGGAAAGAAGTCTTGCTCCCCATTGAGTTCCAAGTCAAGACCTTCAAGATAGCAGTTCAATTGGGAATGAATTTATCAGAAGCCCAAAAACATAGAATGGAACAATTAAATGAACTAGATGAGATCAGACAAGAAGCAATTCTAAGAACTGATCTAGTTCAATATCAAAGAGCTAAATGGCATGACAAGTACATCAAAGAGAAGAAGTTTCAAGAAGGATATTGGGCATTGTTATTTGATTCCAAGTTTAAAGATTTTCAAGGAAAATTTCAGACTCATTGGCTTGGGCCATATGAGATTGATAAGATCTTTAGCAATGGAGTGGTAAGAATCAAGACCATTGATGAGTTTCAAACTCCTCTTATTGTGAATGGCCATAGATTGAAAGTTTATCATAAGCCACTCTCAAAAGAGGATTTTGTCAAAATGTTTCAAGAAAGTTCTGCAATCAGGCTGGTACAGAAGAATTATTCTTCTCCACCAGCCTAGCTTTTGTTCTTTTCAGTTAAAAAAAAAAAAAAAAAAATGGTATAAGCCTGAAAACCAATCACTGATTGGCAGTCTTATACAGAAAATATAGGGTGAAAATCAGGAACACCTGACACTCTATATTTTCCAAAAAAAAATCTCTCTTTCATTTCACAATTTTTGTGACCACCCACTCCATTCCATTCCACTTCATTTCACTCCATTCCACTTCATTTCATCTATTTCATTCCATTTTCACCAATAAAATTCTTTTTCATGACCATTTCCATCTAGTCATTTGTCATCTGTTCATTTTCATTCACCCAAATAATAGCTGTGTCAGTTTCCGCAACTGACATCTGTTTCCGCAGCTGACTCCAGTTTCCGCAGCCAGAAGCAGATTCCGCAGCTACCACTCTGTTTTCAAAAGAATGTACAGCCAGATGTTATTTCCATAATCATGAAATTAAATGCAGGTGAGAGGACCAAAAAAATGAAGACATGGAGAATTCAAGATATCAATGAGGAGCAACTAATTGAAGACCAAGGAAAAAGGCAAAGATTCCAAGGTATGAGTAAAATTCATTTCAAATAGCATTGAAAACACATTTTTATATAGTTCTAAACCATAAGCTCCATCCATTATGTGCAATGATTATATTGACAAACTCCGTAACCCTTTCACGATCTCCATATGATCTTCCCACATTCATTTTCAAACGGTTCCATAATTAAACCTCCGATCTTCACTCAAACTTCGATACTCCACCTATGACAATGAGACGTAGTTGATTTGACTACGGCCTCTTACAGCCGCATAAATCCATAGCCGTTGTTTAAACGTGCTCACATTTATTTTGCAGCCACCAAATTTCAAAACACTGCCGGATGTGTTATACTCCTCCTATTGTTCTGTTAATCTCACAGCCGTATCTCTGCCGTGCTCACGAAACCCCTATCTGTTACGTTTCACTCAACCTGTATACCCACTCTCTGATATTTACATACAGTCATTGTGCTCATTTCCGTGCATTCAGCCGTTCTACTTCCATTGAACCCTCCTCACGCAGGCAAAGTTTTGGAAGAGAAGAAAGAAGAATGGGTAAATTGCTAAGAGCAGAACCAGAAGGACCTAAGTTCATGGAAGGATATCTGCAAGTAAGGGATATATTGAAGAAAGCAAAGTGGCTGCGGTTTATCCAAAAGTTCAGAGGCTACCATAAAGAAGTGACAAAAGCATTTTCAAGGTCGTTCAATGGCCTGGAAGTAGAGATTGGAGACCTTAAGTTTGCGGTGAACGAAGCATCTATAGCAACTGCCACGGAACTTCCTCAAGAGGGTGAGCGTTGGTTTAAGAATAAAAGCATTAGTGATGAAGCCTGGAAAATAATCTTACGAAACCAAGGTATGGACATAACCATTTTTAAAAGAGGAATTCCTGTTCATGCTTTGAAAGAGGAATGGGATACTTTGCTGCTAGTTGTTCAAAAATTCATTACCTGTGAAGGCCGTTTTGGGTCCATGTATATGTACCATACCAGATTGCTGATGGATTTTCTAGATAATCAAACTCTCAATCTCCCATATTTTCTGTTAAATAGTTTGAAGAAAATGTCTGTGATTGTTCAGAAGCATTTAGGAGATGTAGAACCACATCTATATCACCACGGTCTTGTAAAAATTTTGATTGAAAAAGAGTTAAAGGAGAAGAAAGACACATGGAAACAATTTTTGATTAGAAATTTCTTTGAGGAACCTCAGGAAATTCCTGAAGGTAGCACATCAAGAAGGAGTAGGAGAAAAAGAATAAATGATGAAACTCAAAGTACTCCTACTCAAGAAATTCCTGAAGGTAACACATCAAGAAGGTGTAGGAGAAAGAGAACAAATGATGAAATTCAAAATATTCCTACTACTACAATTGAAAAAACTGATAGGAAAGAGATACTGTCAAAGAGGAAGAAGAAAGAAATTAAGGGTAAAAAGCCAATAACACCAAAAGAGAGAAAAAGTATTGAGGCTATACATCAAACCCCTTCTTCTGAAGAAGAAGATCATCAAGTGTTATCTGAAAGATTGGTTCATCTTCAAGAACAGTTATCTATAGCCAAGAAGAAAGAGAAAGGAAAACAAAAGCAAAAGGATAGTGGTCCACAGCGTGTGAGAAGAAGTTCTAGACTTAAGGGGAAATTGAGGAAAACGCAAATGAAAGGACCCCATTTCATCGATTTGAGAGAAGAAACATCTGAACAATCCCCAGCTGACCATAGTCCATCTCACTCTCAGTCAGTTAGTGAACCTGGTTCATTTCATTCTCAGTCAGACATTGAACATAGTCCATCCCATTCTCAGCAAGATGTTGATGTGAGCCCTTCTCAGCCAGATTTTGAAGATAACTCTTCTTCACGGCATTTTGGGGACAACCCAATAAAAATGACACCTGATATAGACCCCAAGCAGCAAGAAGTATATGATTATATAGAATCTTTATAAAAAGCAGCTACAGGCCCCAGTACTTCGTCCATTCAGCCTCACACAGTACAAGATGATTTAGTCCAATCATTGAAACATGAAGTCTTTGAGCTAGAGCTTTTAAATAGACACATTAAAAATGAAAATGAGACATTGAAGGAACAAAGTAAATTGGACAAAATCATTCATGATAATACCATGCTACATCTGGGAATATGGCAGAAGAAGAACAAGAAATTGAAAAGGAAATGCTAGAAGTTAAGCAGAGCACTGGTTAATATCAAATTTAGATGCTTAATGAAGAAGCCCAGGATGTTGGCAGCACCAAGGAAGAAGAGGAGAGGATTGGATGTATTGGCTGAAGTATCAAGGCATATGAACTGAAGAAGGATTATCAAAATTTTGGTTGCATGAGGACATGCAACACCTTCACAGTGGGGGTATGTTGAGTCTCAAATCTGCATTGTTCTTATACATCTTCCTAGACCTTTTTCATTCACCTGAACCTCCCAAGTTGTCAATATCATTGTATATTAATTTCAAAAGAGCATCTAAAATGGTTTTTAACTATATTTTTGTGTCTGCTGTTTGATTTAGATTTTTCTCATTTAGCTGCGGAATCTTGCCACTTTCTGCAGCTGCTGCAACTTTCCGCAGCCATTTTGTGAAACTCTATGTTACAGGTGTCTTCAGGTAAAACGAGCCACATGGGCAAGTCAGAAATGATGTGGACATGGATCGTGTCCTATTGGCTCGGGCAAATTCATCTAGGGAGGCTGCGGTCAAAGGTGGCCAAGTGGAAGTCAACCATAGAGTCCCACGGTGACAGGACTCTGTTTCTCGTCACGTGGAGATTTATATGGCCGTTTCTGAATTGTGGGAGACAAATCAACACCTGTACATGGCTCCATAAGCCGAATTCAAACATCCACTCTTCATAGATTTACTCCTCAACGCGGCCATGATCCTAGATCTCTGGACGTAATGGTTTACGTGTTCTCCATCAGCACAAACTGTAGGGAATTAGTTATATTTCCTTTGTTATAAATAATGCGTTTGCATACGCATATTAGATTAGTCTCTATTAGTCTCCATTAGCTTCCAAATAGCTCTGTAATGTAATTACGTTGCCACTGTGCCGTAATATCACCTTTCTGTTATGACTGCATTTTAATATATAAGAAGACTCTGTTTCCAAGCGTATTTCGTACTTGAAGATTGTTGCCAAGGCTAGTGTAGAGGGCCCCTGCACACGCTGAGGTTTTGTGCATTATTGTATAGTTCTTGTTTTATTTCTTTAAGCTCATTGTGCCATAATCATTCATGTGTTTATACATTGCATCTTTCATGATATTTATGTTTCATCACTGTTTATAATCTTTCATGCTTTACATTTTACTTCTATCTTTCATGTTTTATGTTATTGTTAACTGATCAGTGTTCTTGTTTCAGGTTATAAATAGGCAGCCCGGGCATTTGCATAACTTTTTGACTAATGACATGGAATTAATATTGTTCTGCTGCTAATTTACTTTTTGTTTAATTCCAACACTGCTTTGTTTAATTCAGTCTTGCACATTTGTTTCAGTAGTTAGATTTAGATATATTAAATTGCTCATGACATCTTCAGTTACCTCCGAAAGCCACAGCTGGACTGATGGTGAGGGATTGAATTATGAATGTGTAGTTTGATATTAGTTTCCTTTCTGCAAGTTAGATATATTAAATTGCTCATGACATCTTCAGTTACCTCCAAAAGCCACAGCTGGACTGATGGTGAGGGATTGAATTATGAATGTGTAGTTTGATATTAGTCTACTTTCTGCAAGTTAGATATCAGGTTACTCAAGTTGTTTATGGTTACCTCCGAAAATCATAGCTGGACTAATGATGAGGGATCAGAAGATAAGTTGATGTAATTTGATTTAGATTTAATTTGTTGCAACTTTTGATTTCTTTAAGCATAGTTTCTTTTGTGTTTGAACAGCAGCAAGAATAATGAGTTTCATGATCAGTAGTTCATTGTTTGTTTGACTAGAGTAGTGATGCAATTTCATTTTCTTTGAAGAATTAATTTTGTCATTGTGTATTTTTAAAATTCTTTTGAAGTTTGGAAAATCATTAGAAAGACATTGTTGTCTTGAATATTTGTCTCCATACTTGTATTTTAGAATTTCATAAAAAATCCAAAAACGACCAAAAAGTAAGAGATAAGTTATCTTGCACATATAGTGCGCCACACTTCGTCAGCTTACGAATCCCGGATTGACAAGTTAAATGCAACAATTTAGGACACACTAAATTGACCAAACATTATGTTGAGTCTCAAAAGTGTTCTCCATATTCATACATATTTACATTATGTCATAACCATTTAGCTCTTATTTCATAGCCATTTGACCTAAAACCCTAAATCAAGTAACCATTTTCATAAATATATGGGTTAGGATCCTTGTTTTCCAAAGTTATTTATTTTATGTATTTTAAGTGAATTTATGATTAGAAACTAGAAAATTAACATAGTTTCATATATCTATATATGTGTTATGAGTTTTGTGACATGTGTAGGTCAAAAGGAGACTTCTAGAAGACCCTTATGTGGTACTCTAAGGCCAAATTCGAATTTGGTTGGAGAAGATTATGGGATCAAGAGGATATGTGTCTCACTTCCTTGTTGTATTGAAACTCTAAGAGGATATGTGTCTCACTTCCTTGTTGTATTGAAACTCTAAGAGGATATGTGTCTCATTCCTTAAGTTGTGTTGAAACTCTAGAAAGACATGTGTCTTATCATTTCCTATTTTGATTGTAACTCTAGAGATGGAGGGAGAGATTCATGGACTCCCATTAATGAGATGACTCCTCATATTTTATATAAATAGGAGAAGCTTTCTCCTATCATAGGTAATGAGAAAGTAATGAAAAAGTAGTAGAGAAGTCTTTTGTAACAAAATTCAAGATGGAATGGGATGTAGATTTGTGAGTTCTTTTTAATAGAGAAATTTAGTTATTTGATGTTGTTTTGATTACAACTTTAAGGAGCTGAAGGACTTCACCAAATTGGTAGCAGAGGGCCCCTGCTATCCAAGGAGGCTTTTACATGTTTTCTAGATAAGTTGCTTTCAATTTTGTTTTGTCATATTTCCTTAGATTGCTTTCTGAAATCATAGCTTTTAGCATAATTTTTTATGGCAGCCCGGGCATTTGCATATAATTTTATAATGACTAATGACATGGAATCCATCTTGTCCTTCTGCTAATTTACTTTTCTTAGTTTTTGTTTAATTCCATCACTGTTTGTTTATTTCAGTCTGCACATTTGCTTTAGTAATTAGATTAAATATTAAGCTGCTCAAGTCATTTTCAGTTACCTCCGAAAGCCATAGCTAGACTAATGGTGAGGGATTGAAGTATGAGTGTGTAGTTTGATATTAGTTTACTTTTCTGCAAGTTAGATATTAAGCTGCTCATGTCATTTTCAGTTACCTCCGAAAGCCATAGCTAGACTAATGGTGAGGGATTGAAGTATGAGTGTGTAGTTTGATATTAGTTTACTTTTCTGCAAGTTAGATATATTAAATTGCTCATGTCATTTTCAGTTACCTCCGAAAGCCATAGCTGGACTAATGGCGAGGGATTGAAGTATGAGTGTATAGTTTGATATTAGTTTCTTTTTCTGCAAATTAGATATCAGATTGCTCAAGTTGTTTATGATTACCTCCGAAATCCATAGCTAGACTAATGGTGAGGGGTCAGAATATGAGTTGATGTAATTTGATTTTAGTTTTACTTTACTTGCAATTTTTTCTTTGAGTACAGTTTCTTTTGTGTTTAGACAGCAGCAAGGATAATGAGTTTCATGATCAATAGTTCACTGTTTGCTTGATTAGAATAGTGATGCAATTTTCATTTCCTTTTAGGAATTAATTTTGTCATTGTGTGTTTTAAAATTCTTTTGAAGTTTGGAAAACCATTAGAAGGACATCATTGTCTTGAATATTTGTCTCCATACTTGTCTTTTAGAATTTCATAGAAATCCAAAAACGACAAAAAGTAAGAGATAGGTTATCTTGCACATATAGTGCGCCACACTTCGTCAGCTTACGAATCCCTGGTTGATAATTTATGCTAGCAATTTAGGACACACTAAATTGACCAAACATTTTGGCGCCGTTGCCGGGGAAGTGTAACTAGGTAGCCTTATTTCTTACATCTAAAAAAAAATTAATAATTCTTGAGTATGCTCTCCTCCTGCACTTTGTGTGATCTAGAGGATCAGAAAAAGGATTGTTATGTAAAAAAAAAATTTAATAATTCTTGAGTATGCTCTCCTCCTGCACTTTGTGTGATCTGGAGGATCAGAAAAAGAATTGTTATGTGAAAAAGAAAAAAAAAAAGAGGAGACAAAATAAAACTTCATCATTTCAATTGATTCAACAATTTAAAAAAAAAAATTTGTTTTCATGAAAAACTTTGATTTCAATAAATTGTTTTGTTTAATGAATATATATGTGTATTTTTAAATTTTTGAAAATATAACATACATAATTTTATTAAACAAATCAATTAAAAAAAATGAAAATAAAAAATAAAAAAAAATTAAATTGTTTTGTTACTAAGATATATATGTATATTTTTATTTTTGAAAAAATATATATAATTTTAATAACAAATCATTAAAATTTAAAAAATAAAAAATAAAAAAATTCAATAAATTGTTTTGTTTAGTAAATTACATATGTATATTTTTAATTTTTCAAAATATAACGTGTAATTTTATTAACAAAACAAATAAATAAATAAAAAACAAACAAACAAAACAAAACAATAACAAATCAATAAACAAAAATGAAATGGCCATGGCATTTTGAAAAAAATGAATTACTCTCAACAAAAAACATAAAAATTCAACCATGGAATTGAATGCATAACTTGAATTTTGCTAAGATTCAAACCTACTTGCTTGAGAAGTCGAGAGTTGTGCAACAGTCTCAAAGTGAATGGTCATATCATATATTTTATCAAGTTTTGTGCATGGGGGGCTCTGCCTCCTTTAAGGGAACGTCTAAATTTAAGACCAGTTGAGGAGTACCACTATTTGAACTAGAGTAATTATCTGACTATTGATGAAGTCGATGATGCTCAGAAGTTCGAAGAAATGATGGAAGCTTTGAATGTGGTCTAGATCAGTAAAGATGATCAAGAAAATGTATTTGCGATGCTTGCAGCTGTATTATGGCTCGGAAACATCAGATTTTTTTTGTTTCTGATAGTGAAAATCATGTGGAAGTTGAAAATGATGAAGGAAGTTAGAGATGTTGCAAAGCTTGCCCGTGAATGTGAGATTAACCTTTAGAGCATCTTTTCGTCCATTCCCGTAGATGAAAGGGGGAATTATGCTTCTGAACAGTGCAAGGATGAAAACAATGATGCACATGAAACGCAATTTTGAACCACGTTCTGAGAAAAACGATTTTTGCCAGAGCATCTCCAGAAACGCAACTGTTATTGACACGTCATTTTCAAGCACGTTTTCTGATCGATTGAGGATGAATTTTGAAAATCAACGACATGGGTTTTTTCGCCAACATGGTCAATTAGATAACCCAGAAATCGTTTTACGAATTTCGTGGCGGTCTGGGATAATTTATCGGTTCTTTGAAGCCCATTTTTGCCTGCCGCGTGAGGAAAAACGGTTTTCTATTTGCACAGTGGAGAGTTTGAACGGCACTTTGCTTAATTTCACCCATAATTCGGTTTCCTGATCTCCAGGAGGAAGAATCCAAGTTGAACACAAATTCTATCAACCTTGAGTAACGTGGATTCCAGATGTTTATGATTCGCCTGAGACTGCTTAAAGATCATGTTCATTCCACTCATATCGCATTTGTTGAATTTGTAATCGCTGAAAGTGCCATACTTGCATTGAACTGTAGTGGTGCAATTGTGATATCTTTGCCTATAAGGATAAGTCCATCAAAGACACCAGTACGCCCCCGCATCTCCCATCTTACCATGCATTGAAGAATTACTGGAAGCTACACTGCAATGCTTGTGAATCATATGCATTGTTCTTTTATAGTTTAAGCAAAGGATATTTTTGTGGGAAGTAATGGTGTTCACCTCAACTGATATTTAATCAATATGATAGTTTCCACAATTTGTTTAACGAAAAAAAAAAAAAATTGTTTTGTTTACTAAAATATGTATGTATATTTTTAAATTTTTGAAAATATATATATATAATTTTATTAACAAATCATTTAAAAAAAAAAAAAAAAAATTACATTTCTCTTTTTCAATTTTGTTATTTAAAAAAATAAAATAAAATTTGCAATTCTCTTTTTCAATTTTGTTTTGATTATTTAAAAAAAAAAAATGTATAATTTTGAATCAATGAAATGAATAAGTTATTTGATCACTTTTCTGAAGGTATTGATTAATTTTGGACTGATGATGAAAGATGAATGGCTAACTTTTTATTCAACATTTTTAGCTACAGAAACCGTCGACATTGCGCAGCTAAAGTCCAATTCCGCAGCTAAAGTCCAATTCTGCAGCTGAAAAACCTCATTGTTCAAATCAGCCTAACTTTCTCATACAAAATCAGATTTTGATGATTTAAGTATCGTTGGAAAGGTCTCAACAAGATCTACACAATGAAAAATCCATCATTAGAGTTTGAAATGGTAAATAATGAAATAAATTGCTGAAAATAAGCTACATTCAACTTGAGGCACTAATTCCAAAACATGTATAAATTCTTTTGATTTTTCCTTTGAGAACTTGTTTCATTAATACAAATTCTTAGTTTTGTGTGTAAATATCATAATTAGAGAGATTGATCACCTCTCTCCCTTTGATAATCTTACATTCCATTGCAGAAGAAGTATTAGTTTTTTTGCAGGTTCCAGGAGGAAGGACAAATGACTACAAGATAATGGTGTCTCTCTAAGAGACCAATTTGTTTCATAAGAGGATGATCAGCAACAAAGAGGAAATATGCTGATGCAAAATCAGATCCAAACACTTGAAAACTTTCAGATACTATTGTCTCCATCATATCCATACCTCATAATAAACCATTCACCTCATTTCACTTCATATTTTCCATTTACATCCACATCCATTTTCCATTTCTTTTTGTCCATTCATAACCACAAATAAAAGCAAGAGGCTCACTCACATGCTTATTGCCCAGTGCGATTTCTACTTTCCATTGCCATCTTCCATTTTCATCTTCCATTTCTTGTCATTTTCATTCCGCAAATAAGCCCTGCTGCAATGCAAATTATTGAGTCCATAGTCCTTTGAGTCTAAGTTCTTTGTAAAAACACCTTGAGGCTTGCATGCCTTAATGGCAAGTTATCATGCTGACAAACAATGGGAATACATTAATGTCCCTTGTTCGTTAGTTCTTCTAGGTGACTCGACATCAGCAAAATCATTCGTACCTAGCAAGATGTGTTTGGACATCTTGACTCTCATTGTCATCAATGGTGAGAGTTCTCGTGTTGACTAGTGGCATCCATTAATGACCACTAAGTCAACAATTTCCTACTATGTTCGACATCAGAACATCTTTTCACATAGTAGGAATTGTGCCAATGAGTTTTGAAGACATGAAGACTATTATTTTCAGCATTTTGGAGCAGATTTCAGCAAGTTTTAGTAGAAGCAATAAAAGTCATCTCATCTCTTTATCCATGACTCCTCTTGTTCAGCCACTTGAAGAAGAATATGATCAGAATTTTGCAGCCACCACACATACACAACTCATCCACATTTAAGGTAAATGAAGGTATGTTGTTTTCTAATTTTTAGTCATGTAATTCATTAGAATGCTAAAATTGTAACTTTGGAAAAATTCCTCACTCCCTTTTCTACATTGTCATATCTTTAGTTGGGGGGGGAAGGGACATCATTTCATATCCACATGTCATACACTATCACACATTTTCATTTCATTTCCACCCACATATACTTCCCAACCAACTATTGTTGCAACATGATCCAAAAAGATTATATGCCTTGCAAATGATCAATTCATTGATGAAGAAATTGATTCTAAATGTTTTCATGAACTTTGATGCAACAAAGAAAATAAAGCATTGTTACACAAGAACCAATGCTTCAAAAAAAAAAAAAAATGGTTGTCACACAAGAACCAACCATTGAAAAAAAAATAAAAATGTTGCAATCAAATGTATTATACTTTGCCAAAAAGGAAAATATCAAGAAGCAAAGTTTTGAATGAATCTATATGAGTCAAAACTCATAAAAGATCAACTCATGGACAAATGAATCATTGCAATGGTTGCATGAGGACATGCAACAACTTCAGTTGGGGGGTATGTTGAGTCTCAAAAATGTTCTCCATATTCATACATATTTACATTATGTCATAACCATTTAGCTCTTATTTCATAGCCATTTGACCTAAAACCCTACATCAAGTAACCATTTTCATAAATATATGGGTTAGGATCCTTGTTTTCTAAAGTTATTTATTTTATGTATTTTAAGTGAATTTATGATTAGAAACTAGAAAATTAACATAGTTTCATATATCTATATATGTGTTATGAGTTTTGTGACATGTGTAGGTCAAAATGAGACTTCTAGAAGACCCTTATGTGGCACTCCAAAGCCAAATTCGAATTTGGTTGGAGAAGATTATGGGATCAAGAGGATATGTGTCTCATTTCTTTGTTGTATTGAAACTCTAAGAGGATATGTGTCTCACTTCCTTATTGTATTGAAACTCTAAGAGGATATGTGTCTCATTCCTCAAGTTGTGTTGAAACTCTAGAAAGACATGTGTCTTATCATTTCCTATTTTGATTATAACTCTAGAGATGGAGGGAGAGATTCATGGAATCCCATTAATGAGATGACTCTTCATATTTTGTATAAATAGGAGAAGCTTTCTCCTATCATAGGTAATGAGGAAGTAATGAAAAATTAGTAGAGAAGTCTTTTGTAACAAAGTTCAAGATGGAATGGGATGTAGATTTGTGAGTTCTTTTTAATAGAGAAATTCAGTTCTTTGATGTTGTTTTGATTACAACTTTAAGGAGCTGAAGGACTTCACAAAATTGGTAGCAGAGGGCCCCTGCTATCCAAGGAGGCTTTTACATGTTTTCTAGATAAGTTGCTTTCAATTCTGTTTTGTCATATTTCCTTACTTAGATTGCTTTATGAAATCATAGCTTTTAGCATAATTTTTCATGGCAGCCCGGACATTTGCACATAGTTTTATAATGACTAATGACATGGAATCCATCTTGTCCTTCTGCTGATTTACTTTTCTTAGTTTTTGTTTAATTCCAGCACTATTTGTTTATTTCAGTCTTGCACATTTGCTTTAGTAGTTAGATTTAGATATTAAGCTGCTCATGTCATTTTCAGTTACCTCCGAAAGCCATAGCTGGACTAATGGCGAGGGATTGAAGTATGAGTGTGTAGTTTGATATTAGTTTACTTTTTTGCAAGTTAGATATATTAAATTGCTCATGTCATTTTCAGTTACCTCCGAAAGCCATAGCTGGACTAATGGTGAGGGATTGAAGTATGAGTGTGTAGTTTGATATTAGTTTACTTTTCTGCAAGTTAGATATATTAAATTGCTCATGTCATTTTTAGTTACCTCCGAAAGCCATAGCTGGACTAATGGTGAGGGATTGAAGTATGAGTGTGTAGTTTGATATTAGTTTCTTTCTCTGCAAATTAGATATCAGATTGCTCAAGTTGTTTATGATTACCTCTGAAATCCATAGCTAGACTAATGGTGAAGGGTCAGAATATGAGTTGATGTAATTTGATTTTAGTTTTACTGTACTTTCCATCTTTTCTTTGAGTACAGTTTCTTTTGTGTTTAGACAACAGCAAGGATAATGAGTTTCATGATCAATAGTTCACTGTTTGCTTGATTAGAATAGTGATGCAATTTTCATTTCCTTTTAGGAATTAATTTTGTCATTGTGTGTTTTAGAATTCTGTTGAAGTTTGGAAAACCATTAGAAGGACATCATTGTCTTGAATATTTGTCTCCATACTTGTCTTTTAGAATTTCATAAAAATCCAAAAGCGACAAAAAGTAAGAGATAGGTTATCTTGCACATATAGTGCGCCACACTTTGTCAGCTTACGAATCCCTGGTTGATAATTTATGTTAGCAATTTAGGACACACTAAATTGACCAAACCCTTCAATGTCTCATTTTCATTTTTGATGTGTCTATTTAAAAGTTCTAGCTCAAGACTTCCTGTTTTAGTGATTGGACAAAATCATTCATGATAATACCATGCTACATCTGGGAATATGGCAGAAAAAGAATAAGAAATTGAAAAGGAAATGCCAGAAGTTAAGCAGAGCACTGGTTAATATCAAATTTAGATGCTTAATGAAGAAGCCCAGGATGTTGGCAGCACCAAGGAAGAAGAGGAGAGGATTGGATGTATTGGCTGAAGTGTCAAGGCATATGAACTGAAGAAGGATTATCAAAATTTTGGTTGCATGAGGACATGCAACACCTTCACAGTGGGGGTATGTTGAGCCTCAAATCTGCATTGTTCTTATACATCTTCCTATACCTTTTTCATTCACCTGAACCTCCCAAGCTGTCAATATCGTTGTATATTAATTGCAAAAGAGCATCTAAAATGGTTTTTAACTATATTTTTGTGTCTGTTGTTTGATTTAGATTTTGCTCATTTAGCTGCGGAATCTTGCCACTTTCCGCAGCTGCTGCAACTTTCCGCAGCCATTTTGTGAAACTCTATGTTACAGGTGTCCTCAGGTAAAACGAGCCACATGGGCAAGTCAAAAATGATGTGGACATGGATCGTGTCCTATTGGCTCGGGCAAATTCATCTAGGGAGGTTGTGGTCAAAGGTGGCCAAGTGGAAGTCAACCATAGAGTCCCACGGTGACAGGACTCTGTTTCTCGTCACGTGGAGATTTATATGGCCGTTTCTGAATTGCGGGAGACAAATCAACACCTGTACATGGCTCCATAAGCCGAATTCAAACATCCACTCTTCATATATTTACTCCTCAACGCGGCCATGATCCTAGATTTTACGTGTTCTCCATCAGCACAAACTGTAGGGAATTAGTTATATTTTCTTTGTTATAAATAATGCGTTTGCATACGCATATGGGATTAGTCTCTATTAGTCTCCATTAGCTTCCAGATAGCTCTGTAATGTAATTACGTTGCCACTGTGCCGTAATATCACCTTTCTGTTATGACTGCATTTTAATATATAAGAAGACTCTGTTTCCAAGCGTAATTCGTACTTGAAGATTGTTGCCAAGGCTGGTGTAGAGGGCTCCTGCACACGCTGAGGTTTTGTGCATTATTGTATAGTTCTTGTTTTATTTCTTTAAGCTCATTGTGTCATAATCATTCATGTGTTTATACATTGCATCTTTCATGATATTTATGTTTCATCACTGTTTATAATCTTTCATGCTTTACATTTTACTTCTGTCTTTCATGTTTTATGTTATTGTTAACTGATCAGTGTTCTTGTTTCAGGTTATAAATAGGCAGCCCGGGCATTTGTATAACTTTTTGACTAATGACATGGAATTAATATTGTTCTGCTGCTAATTTACTTTTTGTTTAATTCTAGCACTGCTTTGTTTAATTCAGTCTTGCACATTTGTTTCAGTAGTTAGATTTAGATATATTAAATTACTCATGACATCTTCAGTTACCTCCGAAAGCCACAGCTGGACTGATGGTGAGGGATTGAATTATGAATGTGTAGTTTGATATTAGTTTACTTTTTTCAAGTTAGATATATTAAATTGCTCATGACATCTTCAGTTACCTCTGAAAGCCACAGCTGGACTGATGGTGAGGGATTGAATTATGAATGTGTAGTTTGATATTAGTTTACTTTCTGCAAGTTAGATATATTAAATTGCTCATGATATCTTCAGTTACCTCCGAAAGCCACAGCTGGACTGATGGTGAGGGATTGAATTATGAATGTGTAGTTTGATAATTAGTTTACTTTCTGCAAGTTAGATATCAGGTTACTCAAGTTGTTTATGGTTACCTCCGAAAATCATAGCTGGACTAATGATAAGGGATCAGAAGATAAGTTGATGTAATTTGATTTAGATTTACTTTGTTGCAACTTTTGATTTCTTTAAGCATAGTTTCTTTTGTGTTTGAACAGTAGCAAGAATAATGAGTTTCATGATCAGTAGTTCATTGTTTGTTTGACTAGAGTAGTGATGCAATTTCATTTTCTTTGAAGAATTAATTTTGTCATTCTGTATTTTTAAAATTCTTTTGAAGTTTGGAAAATCATTAGAAAGACATTGTTGTCTTGAATATTTGTCTCCATACTTGTATTTTAGAATTTCATAAAAAAATCCAAAAACGACCAAAAAGTAAAAGATAGGTTATCTTGCACATATAGTGCGCCACACTTCGTCAGCTTACGAATCCCGGATTGACAAATTAAATGCAGCAATTTAGGACACACTAAATTGACCAAACAAGTTCCTTGGAAAAAATTTCCCACTCATTCTTCAAATCTTTTGGTTGAGACTTCTCTGCATATCGGGTGTATTCTGGATATGCTGAATTTCTTGAGAAGATGATCCAGCTCCGTTAATTCCTCCTTTATTTTGTATTTCAATCCCTTTTATTACTTTATCAATTATTTTATCGGGGCTCTCATTCCTGTTTTCGGATTCATTATTAGAGTGATCTGAATTATGAGAATTATGTTGTGTTTTCCCTGACTCATGATTATATTTCTCTTGGGATTCATGTTCAAACATGTCTCTGGCTTCGTTATCCAAGATAATTCTTGGAGTCGGTCTGTTGACATCTTCAATAAACAATAAATCCAAAGGAATTCCTTCCAGCCTCTTATTTCTATATGTTTGGAAAGCTTCAAAGTCATTTTGACTGAGCTGACTCGATACATTTTTTATTACATATGTGAACTTCTCCATGCCTTGAAAGAAATCATCAAATATATCTATCTCATTTAATAAAGGTTTCAATTTAAGCTCAGTGGTGAAATTCTCAATCACATCATTGGGGTCGTATGGCCTCTTTGGCATTACAACCAATTTTAATAAAGTAAGATTTGAAACTTCCTTGAATGTATGACCAATATCAAAAAGTGAAAAATACCACACTGCAAAGGGAAATTAGGCCAAATGGACTTCTTGGAATCTTTGAGTTGCTTAGAAATACGACTTACTACAAGTTGGTAAGTGATTTCCCTAGCTAGTAGCTTATCAGGAACATAATAGGGAAAAACATGGGGAGAAGCATGACTCCCGAAAACTCTGATATAGGTGAAATTCTCTTTGGAAAACCATCTGGCAATGAGAAAAATGTTTGTACTATCCTCTTTAGAAATCCTAGAGGCTTTCTCATTAAAGAAAATCTGATGCATAGGTAAAATGACTCCATTACAAATTTTATAAAAGTTTAAATTAAAATCTGACTCCCAAAGGGCTCTGTGGTAAATATGGATTGGAGTGGAGTCTTGGGTTGTCCATTTCCATCCCATGGTAGGAAAACTTGAACAAAAGAATATTGTGTCCATAACATAAGCACTCATGTAAAGGGGGGGTATTGCCCTAGATGAAACACTTCTTTTACTTCTATAATCCATGATATTTCTGGCCATGTCATCATACAAGATATTCGCCCAATTCATAGTTGAGGAATTGACGATTGCGTCAATTAACGGGACCTAGTCTACGGAAAACCTAGTAGTATCTCAATTTGGAAACAATCTACATAACATTCCAGCAGCATAGCAATAAGGGGAGGGTAATTGTGCTATCGGGTACATACCGAGTTTGTCCCATTTCATCTTGCCTTGGTCATCCTTCCATCCCTTTATAAATTTCATCGGGTCTGTATGTTTCTTTGTAAATATTTGGACAAAAGTTTTGTCATAATTTTGTTGCGGTATGGGTAAGTGGTACATTGTCCTCAAATCTTCTGCAATGAATGAACCAATATTCTTCAATTTTGAATTCTTAAATGTCATATCTTCTATGTTAAGGTTTTCAATTACCCACTTTACCATATATGTGTAGGGGAGAATCTTTGGCCTCGTTGCTTCTTTGTGAAGAAATGAGCATGCAACGTCGAAGTAGGATGGGTCTGAGAAAAATGACGCGTCTGTTGTAGCTATTTTGACTATTACCCTTGGATGTGCATCCTCAAAGAGTTGGTACATTTCTTCCCATGAGGAACTGCCACAATCATTGTTTCAGGTTGTATCTGAGAACAATGGAAACATGTCTAAGTCTTCAATAGGTGATGTTTGGGCAATTTCCTTGCCTTTCTCTGTCATTCCATTTATCCTCACTTCGTTAGGTAGTTTCCTGAATTCAAGTGAAAAAAGAAAACTTAGATCTAAGATGAATGGGGAGAAGGATAGAGTTAAAACAATATAATAAAAAATCCAGCGCTCAATTATTCAAAACACGCTTGAAGTAGATATCAATCTTTCAAACCTTACTCTCATTAAATGTCATTAATCACCCATAATTCTTCCTATCAAATCTCTTAGACACCTTTACGTAATATGTGTAATATATCAATTTAAGACGTTAGATATTATATATGATTGATTAGATATGAATCATTTCAGGCACTTGAGTAATAAGTATCAATATCGCATATCGCAACTCTAAATCGTTACCATTAGTTATGTGTTTCGTCACCAATGAATTTCACGAAATGCGATCTGCTCAAATCACAGATCGCAATTTTGATGCGGTAATAAACTTTACAATTGGTTATTCGCTGAGAACTGTGAAGTGCGGTAAGGAATCATGTTGATGCTCTTTATCAGATCTTTAAAGTTTTATAATTGTTTCTTTTATTGATTCGTCGGGTCTGGTCCATCGCAATCTTTACCGAATTTCCATAAGTTGATTGTTTTAAAAGGCGCGATGCGATTTCTTTTTAAAGAGGATTTAAAGAATTTGAAACGGGAATTCTCTATGACTCGAAAAAGGTTGTAGCACATATCGCAGTTCGTAACACTTATATATGTTTTAACTTATTCGGCTTGTAAGCTATGCGATTTGTGATGAGTGCTTTTAAAAATCAAAGCAAAAAGGGAAAAACATTTATTTCCTGAAGTTTTAGACTTAGGCTAAGATAAAATCAAGCTTATAAATTTATATTTATGTTTAAAAGGTCCCCATTTATTGAGTAAATGAGGGGTGTTGTATAGTACAACAACTGGCGATTCACTTGGGAAAACCATCTATCTTTGATTAGTTTAATGAAATTTCTAAAAACTTTTTCGAAATAAATATAGTTGTAGGAATGAATTTCAAATAAATAACATCTCACTAAGAAATACAATATCTCTTAATTACAATTCATAAGAATTCCTCTTAAAAAAAATAAAAGTATGAATATCTATATCAGTCTTTACTAAGTTCAAAAAGATGAATAAGGTGGCCCTTTCATATTAGCTTTATAAATATATACTCTTTTATCACAGGTAGAGCCTCTGATCAAATAGGCAATTTAAGCTTTTGGCAGGGTTACTTTTTACCCAACAATGATTCATTGTCCCATCCAGTGACTTTTATAATTTTCAAAAATAAGTTCAATTTTATATATTTGATCTCTTTTGGAACTTGTTTTCTTTTCTGTAGATATTTTTTATTGTATTTTTTAATTACTTAAAATACATGATCTTGGCTTGGTAACCAAATATTGACAATGCCATTCATTGGTTGTAATTAAACTTATCAAGCTGACTCTTGATGAGACCCCTTGTCCTTTTGACATAATCTCAAGTCATTACCCTATTTTAGTAGACAGTATTGGTAATGTCAATTCAACTATTTCCCTATAAATATGGTAAACAAGTACTTGACGAGACTTATTATCTTCTAAGCTTTTTAGCATAATTTTGAATTTCTTTCTAAAAATTGATAAGTTTCCCGGATGGGGTGAATCATTGGTGCTTTTGAGGATTCTGGATGATAATTTTTAGAGTTTTAAGATTGCTTATATGTATTTAAAGAGTCCTTACTATGTTAAATATTATTTTCTTGACTGATAACAGAGTAACAATGCTTTATAAAGATGAGAGTTCATCAGAGAATAAATAATTTCAGTGAAATTGCATCTTTCAGTAAAATAGAATCTATTTGTTATTTGAATCTTTGATTGTTTCCTTACAATTCTTACTTCTATAAGTAATAAATCAAAAATATTTTATGGGATGTTTACTTGAAAAGCCAAAAATCAATACTATGCAACTTTTTTTTCCTAAGGAAAATAAAAGACAGTAATATACAGGGAATAGAAGGGGTTACCTCCTATGAAAAGTATTTCTTTAAAACCTGCCCATTAACAGGAAAAGAATCTCTTTTGCCTAATAGATCTTGCAATAAAAAGGTTGATAGACCTATTTCTTCAATTATTTGAAATGGACCTAACCACGGTCTTTGAAATTTGGTGTGTTTACCTTTTTCCTCATGTGCTTTGTCCCATTTCAATACTAGATCACAAATTTGAAAGTTTTTTGGAGTGACAGAAGTTGTATCAAATGAAGCTTTAACTATCTGCTGATGATATGCATGTGTAGCTTTAGCTTTTTCTCTTTCTTCTTCAAGCTTAAGAATTTGAAATTGTCTTACTTGCAAGGAAGAAGAAGGGGATTCATCAATAAATTAAAATAAGGCAAGAGAAGGAATAACTACATTGGCAGGAAGAACAAGTTCTTTTCCATAAACAAGATTGAATGGAGAAGTGCCAATGGAGGCCTTATGAGTTATTCACTCTGCCCAAAGGGAAAATGTTAATGACTAGTGCCAATTTCATTGGTTTTGATAAACAGTTTGTTTGATGATTCTAATAATTTTTTTATTTGTGGATTCTGATAAACCATTTCCTTGCAAATAATAATTAGCAGAATACTTAAGTTTAAAGCCTCTTTTGATTTCAAATTCTATTATAGCAGCTCCTGAGAAATAAGATCCATTATCGAACATTAAAGCAGTGGGTAAACCAAACCTAGTTATGATAAATTGATCAATGAATTCAATAATATTCTCAGAGTTGGCTACCTTTAGTGGAATTTCCTCCACCCATTTAGTAAAATAATTTGTAATTGTTTGAATATATTTATGTTGTTTGGAAGAGTTAGGAACGATCTCACCGATATATCTAATCCCCATTGTTCAAATGGTTGTTCGATATTAACTGGCTGTAATGGGAAAGCTGGTTTCCTTTGTCTTCCAGATGCACTTTGACAAACTTTGCATTTTCTTGCATATTCATGAGCATATTTGAAAAGTGTAGGCCAATAGTAACCTACATGCAGGATTTTATGTGATGTTGTATTTCCTCCAAAATTTCCTCCAGTTGGTCCATCATGGAGTTCATGTGTAATATTCCCAATTAGCAATGACTAATTGAAAATATTGATTTTGGTCAAATTTGCCTATGTAGCTAAATTATAAATAAAAGTGAGTAGAGGGGGACATAACTCACTCTAAAAATAAAGTGCACTCCCTAGTAGACACAACATTGCAACTTAAGTAAGCCAAGGGGGCCAAGAGACCACGTAGAGAGGGGACCCACGTAGACCACATGGAGGGACAACGCAGGTTGAGTTGAGCACATGGCAAAGGGAGGCTATGTTGGAGGATGTGGGCCTTAGGGTTTGAGAGAGGCCAATGCTATAAAGAGAGGAGAGCCTCCTCATTTTTTTCATTTGATGTTTATGATATTGAGCTGGTCACTTTGACTTCTTGAGCACGCTGGTTGTTTAGCTAGTCTGCAGCACCGTTTAGTGCACCGAGTGTCTCCGTTCGGAGATCTCACCCTCAACCCTAGGGGACTTCGAGTGCCTACTTGGGTGAGGTATTCCCATCAGTATTTTGCAAGAGGATCGAGTTGAGGCTTGGTTGTGGAGCTTGGCATCTAGTGACTGCGCAGTCTTGAGAGGGAGGACACAGTCCATTTCTTAGGAGCTCCGAATTGAGTCTCTCTTGGAGGTTTCAAGCTTTGAGATTGAGCAAGGGGCCAGCCCTTGCCTATTGGAGGATTTTGGCAGAGTTTGAGGCATTATTTTGGTGGATTTCCTTCAGTTTCAGTGCAGAGCCTTAGAGGATAGCGTAGATCCTCAAGGGGGTGATCTTCGGGGGTCAGCTATTTTAGAAATGCTCTCTGGGATTTTTTGGGTTTGGTGAGTAGAGGTGGATTCCAGAGTTTCAGCCTTTTCCGAGTAGGGGAGCAGCCCCAAATACTCATTTTGGTTCCAGCAGTAGCAGCAGCACAACAGTTCTCCGGCAGCTTGGACGTAGATCAGAAAGCAACCATTTATTTGTTATTCTAAGAGCTTTTCTTCACTTGCCTGGTGCATGTCTAGGTGCCATCACTTTGATCACCTATTGTACTCATTTCTATTCTCAGTATAATAAAATGGCTTAGCTTTCTCTCCATATTTCTGAATATATGTTACATGTTCTACATATGCTATTGTATTCTTGCACTACTGTTATTTCTCTCTTTTAGCATTCCAGATAGTATACCACTTGGTGTGTTTTTCCCATACTCTTAGACAGAGTCTGGAAAGGGCCAGGTAGCCTCCAGATCTCACCCTCTTTTCAGAGGTGACATATCTGGTAAACGCCCTCTTAGTCCATATCTGGTTGGAGTTTGCTCGTGTTTGAGAGATATCCCTAAAAAGGGATATTACAATGGTATCAGAGCATAGATCTGGCTCAGCCTGTGGAGCTATTTGTCTATGACACCGGTGGAGAGACCCTACATTTTCTACAGAGGTAGGAAGTACAGAGATATTGAGCGTAGGTTGGAGAACACCTACAGAGAGGGTGACTGCGTTCGGGTGGTGGACGCAGAATAGGAGGAGCCTATGATAGACGCAGAACAGGAGGGGCATGTGGTAGACGCAGAGCAGGGAGAGCCAATGGAAAATGATAGCGATGCAAAACAGTTTGGGGAAGCACTCCTCAAATCAGTGCAAGATCTGGCGAGGCAGATCGAGGTGATGGGTTAGAGATTCACTGCTGTGGAGGCTAGACAGCATGAAACCCCAAGGGGTTTCCATGTGGGTGAGGGGTCAAGCACATCCCACCATTTGCAGGAGCGGGATGCCACTCCGCACCAGGCATCACATGCACCCACACGTTCCACTATGCCCACTTTTCTAGGTGCATACACAGGGGCAGGAGAACATCAAGAGCCAGAGCCTGGGCACATGGGTGATTACTTTGCTGAGTACCAGGCATATGGGCAGGAGTTCATGGATGCCCTTTCATTTAGAGACTTTTTTCAGCTCCAGCAGAACAGCAAACCCCACAACCATCACAGAGGGCACCGACATTATCATGATGGAGACACCCAGCGTACAGCGAGCCGATTCCATTTGCCTACATTTGATGGTTCATCAAACAGTTCGAAAAAGTCTAGGGTGGAGAAGCTAGACATATATTTCCATCTCAACCATATGGCAGAGAAAGAGGCCATCAAGGTGGCTACACTACATTTGGATGGAGAGGCCCAGGATTGGTGGTTCCATGGGATGGTGACACTCGGGCATTCGACAGTGACCACATATGCCGAGTTCACCCGGAGATTGATAGAGAGGTTTGACCGGAGGGATCCGAAAGAGCACTTTGTTGAACTGACGAGGCTCAAACAGACCGGGAGCTCGGAGACATATATTGCAGATTTCTTGAGGCTTTCAGTGATGGTGCCCGATCTATCCGCAACACGGATGATATACATGTTCATTGAGGGGTTAGCAAAGCCACTTCGAGGTTTGGTCAGATCCACCAGACCAACCACACTCTAGGACGTAGTTAGCAGGACCCGGGATTTGTAGGATGCTTTACCCCGGACCAGGACACCTTACCCCCAGAGATAGGCTTTCCAGCCAAAGGGGAAGGATGTGAGGATTCCGCCTCCTAAGGGGAATCCGGGTAGGGGACAGCTAGATGAGGATGCCAGGAGGGAGTTGAAGAAGAAGAGGTTGTGTTTGACCTATCAGGAGCCGTGGGTGCTAGGACACAGATGTGCTACTGGCAAAGCACATTTTATTGAGGTCTTCTCCAAGAGCAGCGGGGAAGAGGATGAGTATGAGGATGGTGAGGCAGGAGACAGTCAGGCAGCGCAGCACCATTTTCCCCCTCCACCTCCAAGAGCAGGAGGTGCAGCTTTTGCACCCACAGGGGGGACCCTTGCAGCATTGCGGGGAGTACCCAAATATTTGATGTTGCGTGTCCGAGGGACAATACATGGGCAGTGAGTTTCAGTTTTGGTAGACAGTGGGGCAACCCACAACTTCGTCGATGCACAGATGGTTGAGCGGAGAGGCATACCGATACAGAGCTTCGATGGATTTTCAGTGTTGGTCCCAGGAGATCAAACAATGTAGTGTGCCAGATATTTTCCAGAGCAGGCTGTGACGATCGATACCTACATAGTGACCGACCACTTTTTCGTGGTCAACATACCAGATACCAATGTGGTATTAGGTGTACAGTGGTTGATTACTCTAGGGAAGGTCACCACAGATTGGGAGGCTTTGGAGATGGAGTGGGATTATAAGAAGACCGGGAAGCATGAGAAGATATGTGGGATGCACACCTACCCACCCCAGACTATTTCAGATCACCGGATGGATGCAGACTTCCGGAAGGGAGACATAGAGTGGGCAGTAGAGTTGTGGGCATCAGAGGCAGGGACTACCGGGCAGACAGTTCATCTTGATATACAGGCCATCCTTGACAGGTATGACATGGTGTTTGGGGAGATACCGCGAAGACAGCCACCTGATCGGGGGTTTGAGCACACTATTGAGCTAGAGAAGGGCATCCAGGTCATTATTACCACACCCTATAAGCACCCCAAGACCTATCGAGATGAGATTGATCAGGCCATCCAGGAGTTGCTGGCTCTTGGACATATTCGACCTAGCACCAGTCCTTTTGCTTCTTCGGTGGTGTTGGTGAAGAAGAAGGACGTCACATTGAGAATGTGCATTGATTACAGGGCCCTGAATAAAAAGACCATGAAGAACAGGTACCCTATACCATAGATTGATGAGTTGATGGATGAGTTGAGAGGAGCATAGTTCTTCTCAAAGATTAATTTGAGATCTGGGTACCACCAGATTCGCGTGAGGGAACAAGACATTCCCAAGACCGCTTTCAGGTGCCATTACGACCACTTTGAGTTCTTGGTTATGCCTTTCGGGCTAACCAACGCACCAGCCACTTTTCAGTCATGCATGAACCATATCTTCCGCATTCATCTGAGGAATTTTGTGTTGGTATTTTTTGATGATATACTGATATATGGTAGGACTTGGGAGGAGCATCTCCAGCACATAGAGGCAGTACTGCATATCTTGGAGGAGCAAAAATTTTATGCTAAGCTCTCCAAGTGTGAGTTTGGGTTAACGGAGATATTGTATTTGGGACACATCATAGGAGTGGACAGAGTGAGGATTCACGAGGAGAAGATCAAGGCCATCAGAGATTGGCCAAAGCCGAGAAACGTGACGAAACTTCGAGGATTTGTTGGTATCTGCACATATTACAGGAAGTTTGTCAAGAGTTTCTCTCAGCTTACTGCACCCCTTACATATTTGACGAAGAAGGGGGAATTCAGTTGGTCAGATATAGCGCAGTGAGCCTTTGATAGGCTCAAGGAGGTTATGAGCAACTGCCCAGTGCTTGTGTTGCCAGATCTTACGCACCCTTTTGTTTTGGAGTGTGATGCGTCGGGAGAGGGGATTGGCGCAGTGTTTATGCATGGAGGCCACCCTATAGCCTATGAGAGCCATAAGCTCCTTCCTCATGAGCAGTTGTATGCTATATACGACAAGGAGATGCTGGCCATTATGCATGCATTGGCCAAATTCCGGTAGTACCTGGTGGGTAACAAGTTCAGGGTGAGCACTGATCACAACAGCCTCAAGTTATTTTTGGAGCAGAAACAGCTACAGGAGAGGCAGCATAAGTGGATCAGCAAGATCCAGGCTTATGACTTTGACATTGAGTATGTCAAGGGGAAGAACAACGTGGTAGCCGATGCACTTTCACGTAGACCAACCACATTGTCTCTGATGAGTTTGGATAAAGATTGGAGGGATCAAATTTTGGTAGAGTACTCCAAGGACAGGTTTTCTTGTGAGGTTCTGGATGGTCAGGTGACAGATGATAGATACAGGGTGATCGATGAGATCATCTATTACAAAGATAGGATCTTCTTGACTGAGAGCTCCCAGCTCAAGAAGAAGATACTTCAGGCATCACATGATTCACCATTTTCTGGCCATCAGGGGTTTACCAAAACCTACAGGGCCATCAGAGAGAGGTTCTCATGGAAGGGCCTCAAGGAGGACGTGCTCCAGCACATCAGGGAGTGCGAGGTTTGCCAGCAAAACAAGGGAGAGATGAGCCATCCAGTAAGTTTATTGCAGCCTCTTCCCATTCCGGAGGGGAAATGGGAGAGCATTTCGATGGAATTCATCACAAGGTTGCCCATGGTGTAGGGAAAGGACTGTATATTCGTCGTCGTTGATCGGCTGATGAAGTATGCACACTTTTTCGCCATATCCGCACACTATACAGCAGCACAGGTGGCAGAGTTGTTCTTCAGAGAGATCTTCAGGTTACATGGTCTTCTCAAGACCATTATCAGTGACAGGGACAGCCGCTTCATGGGTGGATTTTGGCTGGAGCTTTTCCGACTGGTGGGGACAGAGTGAGAAGATCTTGCAGCATCCATCACTACAGTTGCTTGGGGTCAAGCAACATTTTGCCGAGGGAGACTGTAATATTCCCAATTAGCAATGGCTAATTGGAAATATCGATTTTGGTCAATTTTGCCTATGTAGCTAAATTATAAATAAAAGTGAGTAGAGGGGGACATAACTCACTCTAAGAATAAAGTGCACTCCCTAGTAGACACAACGTTATGACTTAAGTGAGCCAAGGGGGCCAAGAGACCACGTAGAGAGGGGACCCACGTAGACCACATGGAGGGACTACGCAGGCTGAGTTGAGCACGTGGCAAAGGGAGGCTACATTGGAGGAGGTGGGCCTTAGGGTTTGAGAGAGGCCAACGCTATAAAGAGAGGAAAGCCTCCTCATTTTGGTCATTTGATGTTTATTATATTGAGTTGGTAACTTTGACTTCTTGAGCACGCTGGTTGTTTAGCTAGTCTGCAGCACTGTTTAGTGCACCGAGTGTCTTCGTTCGGAGATCTCACCCTCAGCCTCGGGGGACTTCGAGTGCCTGCTCAGGTGAGGTAGTCCCATTAGTATTTTGCAGGGGGATTGATTTGAGGCTTGGTTGTGGAGCTTGGCATCTAGTGACTGCGCAGTCTTGAGAGGGAGGACGCAGTCCATTCCTTGGGAGCTCTAGATTGGGTTTCTCTTGGAGGTTTCAAGCTTTGAGATTGAGCAAGGGGCAAGCCATTTCCTATTGGAGGATTTTGGCAGAGTTTGAGGCAGTATTTTGGTGGATTTCCTTCAGTTTCAGCGCAGAGCCTTGAAGGATAGTGTAGATCCTCATGGGGGTGATTTTCGAGGGTCAGCTATTTCGGAAACGCTCTCTGGGATTTTTTGGGTTTGGTGAGTAGAGGTGGAATCCATAGTTTCAGCCTTTTCTGAGTAGGGGAGCAACCCCAAATACTCATTTTGGTTCCAGCACTAGCAGCAGCATAACAGTTCTCCGGCAGCTTGGACGCAGATCAGAGAGCAGCCATTTCTTTGTCATTCTAAGATCTTTTCTTCACTTTCCTGGTGCAAGTCTAGGTGCCATCACTTTGATCACCTATTGTACTCATTTCTATTCTCAGTATAATAAAATGGCTTAGCTTTCTCTCCATATTTCTGAGTATTTGTTACATGTTCTACATATGCTATTGTATGCTTGCACTACTGTTATTTCTTTCTTTGAGCATTCCAAATAGTATACCACTTGGTGTGTTTTTCCCATACTCTTAGACAGAGTCTGGAAAGGGCCAGGTAGCCTCCAGATCTCACCCTCTTTTCAGAGGTGACATATCTGGTAAACGCCCTCCTAGTCCATCTCTAGTTGGAGTTTTCTCGTGTTTGAGAGATATCCCTAAAAAGGGATATTACATCCTGCAAAACTTTCTCTGCTTCAGTTTTCTCTAAGCATCTTAATAACACAGAATCAAAGTTTCTTTTAAACAATACGTCATTGATTATTTCATATTTCTTGGCCTTTAATCTCAAAGCACGTTTTGTTTTATAACTGAGTTGAGTTGGTGCATATCCATTTTTCAAATAAAACTTGAGATCAATGTATTGAGACTGCACATCGTTGAGGTTTGCCTATGATACTTGCACATTATTACCTGAATCTGCCTCTGATGATAAATGGGATGCTCTTGTTAGCATTCTGCAAAAACCTTGACCTCTAACAATTTTAGAAAGTCTAATTTGTACATCATATTATTGTAAAGCAGAAACCCAGTTAGCCCTTTTCTCTCCTAATTCTCTTTGCATCAATATTTGTCTCACTGCAGAGAATGGAACTATTATTTTGGTGTGATTTTTGAGGAGAAATGGACTAAAATGATTTATAGATTTAAATACAGCAAATGCTTATTTCTTAACAGATGAATAATTTAGTTTCACGCCTTGCAAATTGGAACTGAAAAATGATATTGGTGCTTCAATTTGTTGGTCATTAAGTTGTGTCAAAACAGTAGCATAAGATGTATCTGATGAGAAGGTATATAAAGTAAAAGGATTAAGAAAATTGGGGGTAGTCAGAAATGGAGCATTGATAATGGATTTTTTTATTAAATCAAATGCTTCTATTTCATTATGTCCTCACTTAAACACTGAATTTTTCTTAATCATGGTTTGCAAAGGTAAAACTATTTGCGAAAAGTCAGGGACAAATATTTTTACAAAATTTATCTGTCCAAGAAACGACCGCATAGTTTTCTTGTTATGAGGGAAAGGAATTATTTTAATATCTTCGATTCTTTCAGGATCAATATAGATACCTCTCTTACACACAATGAATCCTAAAAAATTTCCTTCATCTAAATAAAAATATGACTTCTTTGGGTTTACTGAAATTCCATACTTTTTACATCACTCAAAGACTTGCTTTAGGTCATTCACATGATTAATTGCTTGTCTAGAAAAGACTATAATGTCACCTAGATAAATAACCATTGATTTGTTAATGAGTCTTCTAAAAGTTGTGTACATGGCTCTTTCAAAAGTGGCACTTGCATTGATTAACCCAAATGGCATCTTTTGATAGGCATAATTTCCCCACTTTGTCCTGAATGTGGTCTTTAATATGTCCTCTAGATGTACGAGGATTTGTTTATATCCTGAAAATCCATCTAAAAAAGACATAAGTTTAGAACCAGCTACTATTTGCAGTACTTGTTCTATGGTTGGTAATGGAAAATTGTCTTTCTGACATGCTTTGTTCAAATTTCTAAAATCGATACAAATCCTAATATCACCGTTTTTCTTCCTGACATGAATCAAATTTGAAACCCATTTAGAATGTCTAACTGGAAAGATGATCTTTTCTTTGAGGATTTTATTCAACTCTTTTTTTATTTTATTTTCAAGATTCGGGTGAATTTTCCTCAAATTTTACTGTATTGGTTTCTCATCTGAAATCATAGGAATAGTGTGTTGAATAACAAAAGTGTCATATGTTTTAAGATCAGTGTAATACCAAGAAAAAATGCTTTTGTAAGTCCTTAATAACTTGAAAAATGATAATACAAATGATAATATTTCTGCAAAAGATAGACCAATACCTAAATTGACATTTCGTGGTTTATCATCAATTCCGAGATTTACTAACTCAAATCTTAAGGTTGAACTTTGAGTTTTAGAATTAGTAACTCTTTTAAACCTATCTCTTAGATCATAAAAGGTTTTCTAATTTGACAACTCACTTAGGAATTGGATTTTCATCTTGTTCATCCTTTATCTGAGTGTCATGTTAATTTTCATCTACAATTTGATTATCATAAGATCCTTTAGATGTAAGGAAAACTATGATATCATTATCATTATTAAATACTCTCCAATTAGTAATATTGTCAGGAACAGATGGTCTAAAAATAAATTCAATGGAAAATCTATCGGGACTAAATTCTTGAGATGGAATTAATTTCGATGCTACATTAGCCAATAAATCTACACTGGCATTTTGTATTCTGGGTATAGAATAAATATTGAAAGCTAAGAAGTAAGTAGTCAATTCCTGGACTAACGATTGGTAATGCTTTAGATGTCTAGAATGACAATGGATGGTATTTCTTACTTGTTTGACAATGATTTCCGAATCTCCTAGGACTTTCAGATATTTGATGTCGATATCAATTGCTTTGTACAAACCTTGGATTAATGCTTCGTATTCTACTATATTGTTTGTGCAATCGAACTCAAGTCTGCAAGCTAACATGGTTTTTTCTCCTTCTGGGCTTATTAAAATACAGCCAGCTCCTGCACCATCTTCTAATTTAGAGCCATCAAAATAAATAATTAACTACTGGTTTATCTACAAAATTTTTACATTTAGAAGTGTTTGTCTGGGAAAAATTATCAATTTGAGAGATAACTGCATTATCGAAAAAGGGTGATGGTTGAGCATTAAAATTTCCAAGAAATGATTCTGCCGAGTAATTTCCAATAATATTATTATTGAATGCTACTGGCTCATTTATCCCTTCAAGATCAGTGACTGTATGCTTCATGAATTTCTCTCGGTCTACCCATATTTGATTTGGCTTTCCATTATGTGGTAGCCACATATGTGACCAATCTATTGCAAAATATCCATGAAGCTTTTCAGACCAGTCTCTACTTAACACTAAACCATAAAACTTAGGAATATCATCCACCAATATATCAATTATCTGCGCAACCTTAGGTTTGATGAAAATATGATAGAGATGAAATTTATTTCTCCTACAACTTCTACTTTAGTTCTATCAAGTTGTACTATATGAACAAGAGAACTCTGAGGAGTTATGTTCAACTTAGCACATACTAATTTTGGCATGATATTAGAGGAAGCCCTTGAGTCTATTAAACAATTATGAACATTTTCATTATAGATCTCATAGGTTAAAAGAAATGGAGGAGTATGAGAGATGGATCTATCACCTATCATAATCAAATTTGTAGCATCTATTTTAGTTTAAGGATAAGGAGGTTTACGCATTTGATTATTAGCTTGGAATACTACTAGAGCAGGTAACGCTGAAGCGGGAACTGCATTTAAATCTCTGAGTAAGATTTTTTGTTGTTGTTTTAACTTAGTAAGTTCATGAATTGAAATGTTGGCCCTGGTTTTTCTCATATCCTCAACTACATTATATTCAATGGTGTCAGAGACTACCATTGTCTTTGATGTAGGTGGAACATCTAAAGTAGCAGGGTTTGTTTTTGTTGCCTTAGATGTGGACTTTTTACTTACTATTTTATCTTTGGCAGGTGTTGAATTCTTTTGTTTCTGATTTGGCTATGTTACTTCAATGGTATTTTTCCTCCTTGTACTTACAGGTAAAGCTTGTTGTTGTTCCTCATTTGGTAGGATAAAATCCCACATTCCATTTAGTTCAACTTCTTATTCTACTTCAGTTTCTTCTTCTTCTGTTTGCTCTTCATCTGTATCTTGATCAGACTCAGCATTAGATATGATATTGGGCGGTTGAGAATTAGAATATTGATTTGGATTCAAGGATCTGAAAGTCTTTTTTGAACTAGAACTTTCAGCAACTTGTTTCTTGATATCTGCCATTTCATTTGTCATAGTATTTAAAACTTTATGAAGACCTTCTACATCGAAAGGGTCTTTGGATAGCTTCTTTTTTTAATCATCTTTAAAGGATACTTTCTTTGATTTTCTATCTTCTTGGGAATTTTTATTTTCAAGATCGATTATGTGTTTCTCTACAGATAAATATTCCTTCATATTTTCTGCCAATGTAGACAATTTTTCTCTATCTACAAAAATGGCTATATTAGATGGGAGAGATGAAATATACCACTCAATTTGAACTTCTGCACCAGGAATTGAGGTAGCAGGAATTTTTTTGAGTAACTTATTAAATATTTAATTAAAATCTTTTATTTTCTCCCATGTTTTAGCCTTTAGATTTGATAAATCATTGATGAGTGATGCAGTAGCTCTGTCATCTCCAAATTTAGCTAAAAATTGTTCTTCGAACATATTCCATCTAGTTATAGAGTGGGTAGGTAATGAAAAGTACCAGGATCTTGCAGATCCTACGAGAGTATATGGAAATAATCTTATGACACAATCTTCTTCAAACACCTCCTTTAAATTAATGGCTAACATGTAATTATGAATGTGTTCTTCAACTAGAAGACCATCATTAGGATTAAATTTAGGTAACCATATTTCAGGGTATTTTGGGAGAGGATGAAGAGGAGAAGGCATTTATACAGCCCCTGGATTGTTCCATGGCTGTAAATTTGATGGAGGTACTTGGCCTGCCATTGGACCTTGGGTGGAGGGGATGGATTGTGTTTGAGTTGAAGAAGAGGCAGGCTAAGTGCTAGAACTAGTTGAAGGAGTACTAGTTTGAGTATTGGAACTAGTTAAAGTAACACTGATTGTTGGAATAGAAGTTGTGGAGGTGAGTGGAGGTAATGAACATGAATGGGGTGGATTATTAGATAAGACCTCATTGGTGATTGACTCCAATTCAGTCTTCTTTTTATTCCTTCAAGAAGTATCGATGGGAAATTCAAAAGGAGGAATTCTTGTCTTTTGTGTTTCTAATCGAGTTAATATTATTTTGGATTGTAAAGAGGATGGAACACTAATCTCGGATGATTGAGAAGTTTCATAATTTTCAGCAGAAATGGATACTCTCTCTAACTTTTCTATCAAACAATGAACTTCTACGAAATTTTGATGAAAATCCAGAGATAGTATGGGTTGAGTTTCACTATGAGACTTACTTAGGAGAAGGATTTTCAACTTCGGATCTTCAATATTTAGATCTAGCTAATGTTCTAGAAGTTGAAGGGGATCTAGAGGGAGAGAGACTCTTAGATTGACTTTTAGATTGATCAGATCTTCTTTCGATTCACAATTTCCCTCCTTCTAGTGCCAAAATGTTGAGGCCTCAGAATTCCTTTGCAACAACATGGGGGAAAACCACCCATTCCATACCATAGAGCAAGTCCTTTCTCGTTTGGTGTGGTGGATCCGACTGGGGATAAAGGGACCATTTTCCCAATAAGGATCATTTTGGGGTGTGTTTTGTTTATATAACATGAAAATGGAAAATGATTTTAATCTATCATATGCATTTATCTAAAACTATCTATTTTACTATATACCTGGGGTGTTTCTTCCTTTATGCAATCTAAAAAGGTATCTTCCAACTATTAGTAATGAAGATTATTTAACAGTTGAAAGAGATGAAAATTATGTAAAGATAATTATTTTAACAAAATATTTTGATTAAAAGAATTGTGAAATGTATATCGCATTTATATGTGATTATATATAGAATAAGAGATCATAAAAAAATATCAGTACAAAAGTGCATTTAACATTCATTTATGATAACAGTTAAAATATATGACGCAGATAAAAAAATAACTGTCAATATAGAAATAAAAACTTAATATAACGTGTAGAAGTATAATATATATGAAGTCCTACTCATATAAACTCACAGTAGTTTTCTGCTCCTCTTCACTTTCAAGAAATTTAAAGAGTATAATAGTGCAACATCAATTAAACAACTTCAGATGTCAAAAGATAACAGATTCTGTTCCATTAATCCATCAAATAATTTACAAACTTACATAAATTCATTCTTTGCAAATGTTTTTGACAAATTTCTGGACCCTTCTCTAAATGCATGAGAAGGGTTTAAATACTAAACTACAATATGTTTGAAAATATATTATTACATAAAAATAGAAGAGGTTTCAAACAACCATCCTCGTAAAGAGAAAACTTAAACTACAATCTAGGAAAATAAAGTAACAACATAACTATGAGTGTTGATCTTCCTTGTGCATTTGATCTCAAAGCTGACAAATATCCACCATTGGCTTTAGCTGAGCTCGCTACGAAATTCCTGATCTACTCTGGCCCTTGAATACTGCATTGGAAAGTGTTGGCTGTGACTTCTTTGTTAAATCCGTTAATGACTGCAAGGTTAGGCACTGATGATAAGGTTTGATCAGAAAATTCCAGTAATTTTCTTGATCAAACTTATTTACCTTTTTAATCATTTATTCCTACATCATTGTCCTTTGTTTCCATTGTGATTCTAATGGCTTGAGTTCTTAGAGCACTTCAATTGTGGATTATTTAATAAGCTCAACTTTCAAAAGTTGTTCATTAACAGATTCAGTAATTTCATTTGTTAACCTTGATGCCTTTAACGCTGCCTTTTTTGCTCGTCTCAGTTGTACGTCCCAATCCTTAAATAAAATTTCCTTGTGAAATTTGTCTATTTGAGGTAGGTCAGCTTTCTTTCCTGAGTCAGATACTTGCCACTGAATGAACTCACTAATATTCTTATCAATTTTCTCACACTCAAGTCTCCTATTGGCCACTTTCTAGATCAGGATTTTGCTTGTATTACAGTAAGAGCTGGTAATTGAAGCTTGTTAACAAAATATTTCTTGTTACTGCATTAGCTTCGCATTCATTTCCAGTGCTTCTCTTATAAAAATCTCTACTTTAGGCTGGCTTTTTAATTTTTTCATTGCAGCTTCAAGTTGTGTTTCTTTCTCTGTAATATGCATCTGGTGTTGTAAATTCATTCTTTCGAAATCCTTTTGAAATTGAGACATCTTCAATTCCATCTGCCTGTTGGAGTTAAACTTTTCCTACTCTAACAGTCTCTCTAACTCTTGTACTGTGTCTTATTTTTGCTTCAGTAGGAGCTGTACCTCAGTGGATTTATCAATGGTGGTAGTATCATATGCTCCTGTGTATTGTGATAACTTAGTTAGATGTTATGTGGGATCAGCCAAAGGGTCTTTCCATAGAACGTCAACAGACTCATTCATAAGATTACAAACGGTTTCATCCATTCTTCTCCTTTTTCTTCTCTTAACTAAAGCCTTATGACTAAGACTGTAGAAGACATCAAGTGGGAATTTATTCAATCTGTAAAACAATATACTCTGTAGGGTATGCAGGAATGATCTCTTGATCATGAAATTCAAGTACCTGCTGTAGCGAAATTGCAGTTTCTAGTAAATTCTGAGAATGCTCTGGTGTTTGAAAACTTGTGGATTCACCAATATTAGGCTTTGGTTATGGTGTTTGCAGTGCCTTGGAAAACTTTTCCCATTCATTCTTAAAATATTATGGCTGAGACTTCTCTGCCCGATCGGGTGTATTCTAGATATGCTAAATTTCTTGAGAAGATGATCCAGCTCCATTAATTCCTCCTTCCATTTTCATTTCAATCCCTTTGATTACTTTATCAATTATTTTATCGGGGCTCTCATTCATGTTTTAGGATTCATTATTAGAGTGATCCAAATTATGAGAATTATGTTGTGATTTCCTTGAATCATGATTATATTTCTCATGGGATTCATATTCAGACATGTCTTTGGCTTCATTATCCAGGCTAATGCTTGGATTCAGTCTATTGACATCTTCAATAAACAATAAATCCAAAGGAATTATTTATAGCCTCTAATTTCTATATGTTTGGAAAGCTTCAAATTCATTTTGATTGAGCTAACTATATGCATTTTTTAGTACATATGTGAACTTCTCCATGCCTTGAAAGAAATCATCAAATATATCTATCTCATTTAGGAAAGGTTTCAATTTAAGCTCAGTTGTGAAATTCTTAATCACATCATTGGGGTCGTATGGCCTCTTTGGCATTACAGCCAAATTTAATAAAGTAACATTTGAAACTTCCTTGAATCTATGACCAATATCCAAAAGTGCAAAAGTACCGCACTGCAAAGGGAAATTAGGACAAATGGCCTTCTTTGCATCTTTGAGTTTCTTAGAAATACCACTTACTACAAGTTGGTAAGTGATTTCCCTAGCTACTATCTTATCAGGAACATAATAGGTCAAAACATGGGGAGAATCATGACTCCCGAAAACTCTGATATAGGTGAAATTCTCTTCGGAAAACCATCTGGCAATGGGAAAAATGTCTGTAATAACCTCTTTAGAAATCCTAGGGGATTTCTCATTAAATATAATCTGATGCATAGGTAACATGAATCCATTGAAATTTTTTTAAAAGTGTAAATGAAAATCTGACTCCCAAAGGGCTCTGTGGTAAATATGGATTGGAGTGGGGTCTTGGGTTGTCCATTTCCATCCCATGGTAGGAAAACTTGAACAAAAGCAAATTGCGTCCATAACATAAGCACTCATGTAAAAGGGGGGTATTTCCCTAGAGGATAAACTTCTTTTACTTCTATAATCCATGATATTTCTGGCCATATTATCATACAATATATTTTCCCAATTCATAATTGAAGAATTGATGATTGCGTCAATTAATGGGACCCAGTCTATGGAAAACCTAGTAGTATTTGGCTTTGTAAAAAATCTACATAACATTCCAATAACATAGAAATAAGGGGACGGTAATTGTGCTATCAGGTACATACCGAGTTTTTCCCATTTCAGCTTACCTTGGTCATCCTTCCATCCGTTTATAACTCTCATCAAGTTTCTATGTTTCTTCGTAAAGCTTTGGACAAAAGCTTTGTCATAATTCTGCTACGGTATGGGTAAGTGGTACATTGTCCTCAAATCTCCTGCAATGAATGAACCAATATTCTCGAACTTTGAATTCTTAAATGTCCTATCTACTATGTTATGGTGGTCAATTGCCCATTTTACCATATCTGTGTAGGGGAGAATCTTCGACCTCGTTGCTACTTTGTGAAGAAATTAGCATGCAACGTCAAAGTAGGATGGGTCCGAGGAAACTGACATGTCTGTTGTAGCTATTTTGACTATTACCCTTGGTTTTCATCCTCGAAGAGTTGGTACATTGCTTCCCATGAGGAATTTCCGCAATCCTTGTTGTAGGTTGTATCTAAGAATAATGGAGACATGTCTGAGTCTTCAACAGCTGATGTTTGGGAAATTTACTTGCCTTTTTTTTTCATTCCATTTATCCTCACTCTGTTAGGAAGTTTCCTGAATTAAAGTGAATAGAGAAAACTTAGATCTAAGATGAATGGAGAGAAGGATAGAGTTAAAACAATATAATAAAAAACTTGGCGCTCAATTATTCAAAAAACGCTCGAAGTAGATATCAATATTTTGAACCTTACTCCCATTAAATGTCGTTAATCACCCATAATTCTTCCTATAAAATCTCTTACACAGCTTTACGTAATATGTATAATCTATCAATTTAAGACGTTAGATATTATATCCGGTTGATTAGATATGAATCATTTTGCACACTTGAGTAATAAGTATCAATATCGCATATCACAACTGTAAATCGTTACCATTATTTATGTTTTTTGCCACCGGTGAATTTCGTGAAATGCAATCTGCGCAAATCGCAAATCGCAATTTTCATGCGGTAATAAACTTTACATTTGGTTATTCGCTGCGAAATGCGAATTTCACTAAGGAATCATGCTGATGCACTTTATTGTATCTTTGAAGTTTTATAATTGTTGCTTTTATTGATTCGTCGAGTCCTGTCCATTGCAATCTTTACCGAATTTCCATAAGTTGATTGTTTTAAAAGGTGCGATGCGATTTCTTTTTAAAGGGGGTTTAAAGCATTTGAAGCGGGAATTTTGTATGACTTGAAAAATGTTGTAGCGCATATTGCAGTTCACAACACTTATATATGTTTTAACTTATTCAGCTTGTAAGTTATGCGATTTGCGATGAGCACTTCTAAAAATCAAAGAGAAAAGGGAAAAACCTTTATTTCCTAAAGTTTTAGACTTAGGATAAGATAATTTATCAAGCTTATAAATTTCTATTTATTTTTAAAGGGTCCCCATTTATTGAAAGTAAATGCGGGGTGTTGTATAGTACAACAGTTGATTTTAGGCTTCTTCCTATTACACTTCATTAGTCATTCACATTGAACATTTCCATGTCCTCTTGTTTTTGTTGAGTTCTTTCCTCTTCATTAACCTCTATTGACCCAATGGATAGCTTAGCCATTGAGTGGAATATGGAGTTAATTCTAACTAAACCTATAGCGACTTGTGTGATAGCTACACATTCAACCTACAATTCATTGATTTTCTACTTCTAGATATAAAGAGTTTTCATCATAAATGTGACTTCAATATCCCTATTTGGTTTAATATTTTGTTACCAATAATGTAAGACTCATGTCTTCTTAGAGTTCTCTGAACTTCAAAGTTCTTACAAAAATAGGGCACCTTCCAACATGCCCATGTTCCATCCTGGGCTCCCAACATAACTACAAAGCTAGCCCTACTTTACCACTAGCCACACACATTATAGAATTTCTAAAATCACTATCCAACGTCCTAACAAGGTCATAAATGGGGGGTGGACAACATACATTTTCTAAGAGATCGCACCACCAATGCTAAATCAAAATGAAAGCAACCTCACAATCTTGAATTGTATAGGAGAAAACTGGAGGAAGTCATGATGAGAGTCAAAAAATCCATTAAAACCCCAAAATATTGTATTTCCAAACGATAATGAAGTATACCACCAATCCAAGGTTGATTGAGATCCATCAATTCCACTCAAACTAGGGGGAAAAATTACAAAGAACCAACCAAGACTCGAAGATGGAATCCCACACAAGTGGTCCAAAAGGGAAAATAACCCAAGTTGAGGATCAACTCAATCACGGATATAGTAGAACCATAACCAGATTATCCATAATAAAAAACAACTCCTCATTCTTCAATGCCAATATCCCACCTACAAAGGAACTTATTTGCTAAGGTGGTTGAAAAATTCACACCAACACTGAAGTTTGCATGTTTAAAGGGTCTACATAAGAATGTATCTTGTGCGTCAGCTTTGATATAGCCACCCCATTTTAAATTACATGCCAAAGTGTATGAAATATTAAGGTTTAGGGGCTAGGGTAATATACCTCCCTACTTGCTAACCAATTTTTTCCATAATCCAATTGATTTTCATTGTTGGCTACAATTTCAACTTAGTAGTTGAGTGAATGGAAAGCGATAGAACTCAATACTCTCAAGCTTGACGACCTCCTTCTATTTCAATACCTTATTTTAATTTGAGTTCCAATTGCTCAAATGGAAAGCCTTGAGCATTAGTTTAATTATCAAAGTTGAATCCACAATGACAATTAAGTTCTTACTTTCCTATCGTCAATGATTTTCAATTTTTTATACAAAGAAAATGCATCTATTTAATTAATTGTGATTTTTCATAGTCCCATCAAAATTGTTTTCTATTATTCTTTCTAAATTAAAATTATCTACAGTTACCATCCCTTCTTCTCTCTATTACTCAATTTAATTTACAAAAATTTCTAAATAAAGTTTTTTTTCCTTCCTTTCATAAAGTAAAACGTTAAAAAAAAATCGTACATTTATAATAGTAAAACATAAATATAAGATCATCTTAAAAAAATATTAGTGAAATTTTATGTCTCTTTGACTAAGCTCAAGTGTTTTGGGATATATATATGTGTGCGTGTGTGTGTTTTGAAAAAGTAGAAAACACATATGTATATAGTCATAACTAATGGGCATTCAGTGTAATAAGTGTAATTATTTAATTGCATTAAATATTTGTTTTCATATAAGGCATATTTTGACATTATTGATATTGAGTGAAAAATTGGAAACAACAAAATGCAAAATGATTGCATTGCTTTATTTTTTTTATATGTTTTTGGCTTTTGCTAAGTTATAAATTTCTGGTAGATATGGATTATTAATTGTTGGATATATTCTTAGTGTTATAATGGTGGCCACTATTTTTTATCTTGTACCTTGCCCAGATTACTCTAATGAGTTACTGATTCACCATTAAATATACACTTTTTAATATTATTATCTTTTTTAGCTAAAAATTATATATATATTTAACATATACATAAATAATTTTTTTTTATTACTTAGAAAAAAGTTTTCATATTCTAGTAATTTTAAAATTATAGGCACATTAGTTAGTCGCTATATATACACATTGGATTTTTGCAAATATGAAAATATGATGATTTTTTTTTTTATGAATATCTATTAGCTAGAGAAGGAAATTTATCATTCATGAAGGAGTTATTGACTCCAAGCCTCTTCCTACATTCAAATTCAACAGAGATATTAATTTTTTTATCAAATTATGTAATTTGATTCTTAATACTTTCCGTCTCCTTACAATGATTTATGATTGAGACTATTTGTATAAAAAAATGAAGGCATTGAAACCATATCTATATAACCATCATTAAAGGGAGGATTGAATATTTAAGTTGATGTAAATAGTTTAGGGTTAGAGACTTAAGCAATTTTATTAATTTAGGATTAGATACTTAACTCAATGATTTTAGTTTTTATGAATTGTCTTTGCAGGGTTTTTTTTCTTAATGGTTATTATAATTACAAGTTTTTGGAATTATATTATTTCTTAGAAGAACTTAAATTTTGGATCAGAATACTATCAATAACTTATATATTGGCAAGTCTGGCACAAAAAAAGGTTGTATTCTCGTAATCTACCATTATAGAACTAAAGTAACTCAAGTTATGAATCAGAATATCTACATGATTAGAGAAACCTACACTATGATACCAAATTGTAAAGCAAAAAGTGAATATAATTTGGACATATTGTGTTCCTTTTAAATCAATGCAGTCTCTTTCAGTGAATTTTTTACCATGTCATGGGTGTTTTGATAAAATAAACTTAATGTTAATAATATATTAACTCAAATTAGAAAGTATTTTCAAGATACACAACTTGTTTAATAAAATTTGAATGTTTTTACAAATATAATTCGTACAACAAATAAACCCTCATCTTAAACAAAATGTATACTACATTAACTTGCAATAACTTATTATAATTAACAATTCATATAATATCAACATTATCATTGCAACTAAATTAATAAATTCCTTATATATTAACATAAATAATTTTGTAAAAATTTCATAAATAATAATAAATTAAACCTAAAATAATGTACATAAATAAATTTAAAAATTCAGTTAGAAATAATTAATTCCTACTTGTCTATGGTTGTAATTATCCATTTGAGGAGTTTGTTCCTACATAATAGGAATTAGCTAGAATATAGTTTTCTCCTAGTTTAGTGTGTGGTTGAGAGAATATCTCAACCACACTACTGTACGTCTAAGATAGAATTCCTATCTTGAGACTTTTGTTTGTATAAATATGTGTGTAATTTCCTTGATTCAAAATATAGAATTTGATTAGAGTTTGTTGTGTGCTATTTTATCTTGGTATCGGAGCTTCAGAGCCCGTAAGGGCCTGGGCCTCGGCCCCTCGTGGGCTGAGGGAAATAGGAAATAAGAGAATTTTATTTTTTAGTTGTTTGTTTGTCCATCGAGCTTGGTTTGAGGCTGTGGCGTGAAAGCTGTTTCGAAAACCTGCTGCGGGAGCTTGGTGCAGCATGGTGACTGTGCTGAACTTCGTGGGGAAGGCCGGTGAAGGCCACAGCCGTCTGTGTGGACTTGTGTCCCAGAGAAAGGGGCGCATATAAGCTGAAGGAAGCGCAACTTGCCAGACTTTTGACGGAAGCTTTGGGGATATCAAAGGATTCCCATGACGCCCAAAAGCTCTTGAATTGGCGGAAAGGCGGACAGAAAGCAGGTGCCAATGCTGGCAATTTTTCCCATGGTCACAGCAGAGGTTTTGTACCAAAGGCAAAGGACTGCTTCAGGTGGCTTAAAGATTAAAGATGTAAATGATTTGCTGGATCGATTGGCAGCAGCTGAAAATAGAGAGGACAAAACTGTCATTCTTGCAGAGCTTATCAATAAAACAAATGCCATGCAAATGAAGTGGATTTTGATGATCATTCTTAAAGATTTAAAGTTGGGAATGGGTGAGAAGAGTCTCTTTCACGAGTTCCACCCTGATGCTGAAGATATGTTCAATGTGACTTGTGATCTAAAGATGGTCTGTGACAAGCTTAAAGATCAGAATGAAAGGTTCAAAAGGCAGGACATTGAAGTTGGGAAAGTGAAGGCCAGTTTCAATATGGAAACTACTGGAAGGAGGCTGAAGATCTGCATACCGCAATTCTATATTTGTCTGGAAAGGAGCGCGTGTTGATAAGAATGGCATGTTAGATTATGGTGAATTTGTAGTTGTCGCAGCTCATTTGTAGCGAATTGTTTCGGTTCAGTTCCGTTTGATGCCTGAGTCGGAGAGATTTAAACTTTGTGGAGCTTGGATCGATTCTTTAAATCATTTGAGTAATCGAGTTAAAGATGCACTGTAGGCGTTGCTCTATCTGAGATCTTTGCTGTCGAGCTTGAATTTTTTTTTTCCCGTACCGCTGGAGCATCTGTGTTTTGTCTCCTCGAGGTGAAGGTTATATATTATTGACTTTAGTGTCTTTGAGTTCTGGACATAAGAAGCTCGACTGCTTCTTTATTTCTCTAAGGTTGCTTCTTGCTTGTAACTGTGTTCAAATAATTTGACAGCAAGGCGTGAAGCTTGTGAATCCTGCGCAGTTTTGTGGATTTATCACAAATTAGTGAAGGAGGAGTTTCCGCTTACTTCATACAGCTTTTTCGTTTGCAGCGTCGGTACTAGATCGGTCAGTGGTCGAACCAGAGGCTTCCTTAAACCGTTTATTTTGTCGATTTTTCTTCAGGAACTAGAGTTGGAACTATCTTATAAAGCATAATGTCGTTCGGCGGAGACAAACATGCATGGGAGTGGCAAGACGAGGAATTACGGCTGGATGCGGACTCGCCTCTCGCAATTTCACGCTCTTTATGGGATGAATTGACACAAAGTGAAGAAGATTCAAGAAACTTGTTCGAATCCACTCCAATTAAAGGCTACGGGGAGTTGGAATGTCCTGTATCTTCAGGGGACAGTCAAGGTGATCCATATAATCGAGGGATTTGAATGTAAATGGCCGCCTGCAATCTTTCAGTTCATTTTCTAAGGAGCTGGCTAATTTGAAATCTTTGTTCAGATGGGAGATCATTATACCCGGGCAAGAATGATCTTGAATTTCAGTTTGTGAAGGACAGGAAACGGCGTGTGTCAAATTATGCAGAAAGAGTTCCGAGCTCTGCTGGATTGGTTCTTTGACTTCTAAAGGGGTGCCAACGCAGATTTGCAGAGGATGTGTGCACAGTTTTTCAGGTATCAACGAGGCTGTCCGATTAATGGAGGTTTTGCTTCGTTCATATATGAAGATGAACTCCTTGGAATCAAGATTGCAGAGAGTTTGTATGGCGATTGTGTTGAAGACTGCTTGGGTGTTGGAGCTGCTCGATATATAGAGAAGTTTATGCTATTGTCGAAATGTATTTTTTAATTCTCTGATGATGTTGCAATATATTGATTAACTGTCATGACAATAAAACTGGTTGTAATTTAAGTGATAGTAGTGTGACCAACTATTGTCAAAATTCTGAGTGTGTGTTGGAACTGGTCATTCCAACACTAAGAAAATTTGCAGGGAATGATGAACACATGACAGTGAAAACGACATCAATTGGAGCTACATCAGAGATTGGAGGATGATCGTGATTGTGTTGTAGATTGTTAGCAAGCATGAGGAGGCATGCTTGAGAGCAGTGACTAGCCTTGATACTGTGAGTAGGGGAAGTGGCATTATGTTGCGATGCCGGGAGAATTGGATACTGAAATGCGATGGAGGATTGGACCATGGAGTCCTGGATTATTATTTTTTGAAGGGAAAATTGTGTTCTCTTCGTATGGCTGTGTGCCTATGTCTGGATCATCAGTGTTTGAATGCACTGCATTGAGTCCAGGTGAAAAGTCGTCAATCCGTTTCTTTATCAGTAAACCCCTCACAGGTATCATTGGAATGATAACTAGTATGTTTGGGAAATAATCATCTTTGGGCAGAGAGGGAGCTAAATTGAAGTGTTTATTTTGTATTTTCCTTGGAATCATGTTTAAATATTATTGAGCCTTATTGAACCTAGCTAACTCAATGTAGGTAGAGTTATTTTGTTAGAATTCATGACTCTAACAAATGACAGGTTAAGCATGGAGTTCCAAGAATTTATTTGACAAAGATGCCCAAGATGTGAACTATGAAAAGATGAGGTAAAGGAGCAGCAACAACGTTTATGGTGGACAACAAAGTAGATGTTTGTTTGAGTTAGTGTGGTTTGTGGAATAGAATCCCTAGCATGCTATAAGCAAGTCTAGTTGGTTGTTGTAATGGTCGTTATATGTACCCAAAAACTTCAAATGTTGAAGTATGGAATGTAAGCCTTGTAAAGGCATTTGAAAGTTCGTGGTGATCTTAAAACCACTTTGTAATGGTTTATGGTCAGCCTGAAACCATCTTTTGTCACTGTAAAGTGATGGTTTGTGGTGAGCCAGAAACCACATACAGAGCCTTAGTGGCTACAGGATTTGCCCGGTGGTGGCAAATCGGATTTGCCCGGTGGTGGCATATTGAAGTTGGCGGATTTTCCCGGTGGTGGCAAATCGGACTTGCCCGGTGGTGGCATATTGCCTGAGTGGCTAACGTGTACATGGGAGCTTTGTGCTCATAGGAGCAGGTGGACTGCAGTAACACCTGGCTCACGGTCTCAGATATTGGTGTGTCTGAGCACAAGAGGGTCGGCGCACTTTTCTATCTGACAGTTGCATCGAAAGGCGCAATCAGCGCAACTGTTTGCGATTGCTATTTGGACATGAATATTTGGCTTAGAAAGGCACTGATCTCTCTTTGTTTTGGAGGTTCTGCACATGCAATTCGCCTGATGGTGGTGGATTTGTAAGTACATATATGCAGTGATAACGGTCGACAGAATCATGTATGCGAAGGACATCCTACAAGACTAGTGGTTGCAGCGGTTGGTACCCATGCATTCCCGTGGATGGTCGCTCTTTTATATGGATGTCGACATATTCTTTGTTATGTTTGACCACAACCAGACTTTGTGAATCACTATCATGACAAGTAGTCATTAAGGGGGGGAGTTAGAAATAATTAATTCCTACTTGTCTATGGTTGTAATTCTCCATTTGAGGAGTTTGTTCCTACATAATAGGAATTAGCTAGAATATAGTTTTCTCCTAGTTTAGTGTGTGGTTGAGAGAATCTCTCAACCACACTACTGTACGTCTAAGATAGAATTCCTATCTTGAGACTTTTGTTTGTATAAATATGTGTGTAATTTCCTTGATTCAAAATATAGAATTTGATTAGAGTTTGCTGTGTGCTATTTTATCTAATTCAAACCTGATTAACTTTAAAAAAATTACAACATTACCCCAAAACCAAAAATAATAATAATAATAATAATTAAAATTGCAGCATGTGTAACAATACCTGTTGGAAACAATCTCACACCATAATAACTTATATCTTAAATCTCATATACCACATACAACTAATTTATTCATTATAATATAGATCTCAACCATAAAATATATTCCTAGCCAAATAAATCATTAATATATAAAAATGATACATATAAATTCAACCTAACAAACATGATCTCCATTGAAATTACATCACACACCACATATATTATAAAATTATAAAATAATGGTAGTGACCAAAGTGTGAAACCATGAGTATCTAGAGACTTCTTCATAGTAGTATGATCTCCATTAAAACTACATCACACACCATATATATTTAGGCCGATAGGCCTTCTGTTTTGAATTAATACAGGTGCTTTTTCGTCAACCAATTCATTTTGATAATGACACATGTCACTAGTAAGACGTGTGAAAAAAAATCATAAAATCATAAAAAAATTAAAATCATAAAAAAATCATAAAATCATAAAATCATAAATTACTAAATAAATTTTGCTGAAATTTAGAAACGAATTCGCTAAATAGTAATTTCTATTTAATAGTAAATAGTAATTTCTATTTTGAGGGCTATACATGATAGAGTTTTATCCAATTACCTTCTACAGGTCATCCTAGAATAATTCACAGGGATATCAAGGGATCGAACATTCTGTTGGATGACAGATTTGAAGCACACCGTTATGTTGAGTAGAGTCTTGTTTCTGATGGTTTTTTCTTATTTGCAGGTGTCAGATTTTGGACTTACAAAACTAGCATCAGATACACGCATGTGACAACCCGTGTCATGGGTTTCTTCAAGAATTATCATCACAACCATATGGATACTTGTGTGTCCAAATTTTATATGCCGTTATGTTGAGTAGAGTATTGTTTCTCATGGTTTTTTCTTATTTGCAGGTGTCAGATTTTGGACTTGCAAAACTAGCATTAGATACCAATACGCATGTGACAACCCGTGTCATGGGAACCTTTGGGTAAGTTGTAGATGTTCTCATTTTGCAGGTTTCCCAAGTATTGAATTTTGTGGTTGACTGGTTTCCTAAGAAGGTATAGATGCTTCCCTATGAAGTGTAAATTTGCTTGACATTGATTTGATATTTTAGGTATATGGCACTGGAATATGCATCAAGTGGAAAGCACACTGTCAGGTCTGATGTTTTCTCATTTGGGGTTGTGTTATTGGAGCTTGTGACTGGGCGGAAGCCTGTTGATGTATCACAACCTCTTCGTGATGAGAGCTTCGTTGAATGGGCGTGTATATACTCTAAAACTATCATTAATCTGATTCTTATATTCTAAATGAAAGAAAAATGCATCCTTTATAAGGAGTTTTGCAAGATTATTGTTCTGTGTTGCACTCTATCTTTCCAAAAAGTTTTTATTTTTATATGGTACTTGATGCATGTGCATGTCAAATTTTCATCAGAAGAATGTTTCGTGAGTCATGAATTGTCATATCATGCTTTCATGCAGTGTTAATAGAATATATTAATCATTAAAATGATTTTTTTTTATACACATTAATATAATATATTTATATTTATTTACAACTTTTTTTTATTTAGAACTCCTATACAATATATTTATTATTTAAACTTCTAAAAAATATATTTCAACTTCAATAGTATTTAAAGTGAATTTTAATTTATTATTTTTATATAGCATTTTTTACTATGCAAAATTCTCACAATAATAATTGAACATGGCTGGAGAATTCTTCTACAATCTTACTAAATTGTAAGTGCATTTGAGAAAAATGAGCCCTCTCCAATATTGCTTTTAAAATAATTCCAAATTTAAATAGAGAATCAACATTTTATATCTTTCCAGGGTTAGGATGTTGAGAAAGGCTTTGACATGAGGATTTGTTGTTGTACACTTTGCATGCTAATTTTTTTATATAATAATTTGCTTAAAAATATTTGTGTGATTAAAATTATTTTACCATAATGGAATAAGAAAGTTTACCATTTTCTTAAAATAGAGAAATAAAAATAACTTATGTGAACTAAAAATAATAGAAAGTTAGTTTAAAAATAGAAAGTTCACATATTTGCTTAAATTTTTAGGAATTTTCCCTCGTAACTTATTTTTTTTAATAGAATTAGAGATCTTTCCAAAAAGATTATTTTTCTTTATAGAAAGTAACCATAAACTTCTAAGTTGCCCAATTTGAACTCACATGTCACTAGTAAGACTTGTGTAAAAAAAATAGTAAGTTCACATATTTAATTAATATTTAATATATAAAGTAATATTTAAACTATAAAGTAATGAATAAATCTTTAATTCACATATTTATTTTAACGAGATTTACTTCACATTTTTCTATTATATTGTAATTGAATTTCCACGAATCTTTCTCCAAGTTGGGATTTTTACCATTACACTCTAACTAAATTTCAATTCGTCTTTTGCAAATTGGGATAATTATATTAGTTGAATCCCACATGTTGTTGCTATACTTAAATATGAATTCGATGTCTTTGCCTAGTGATTTGATTCCTAGATGTCTATTTTCTACCTTTTTGAATTTGAACTTTTAACTTTTTACAACAAGGTATGCATTCTTAACTATTAGAAGTTTAGAACCACTCTATGTATAAATGGATCCTTGAGACATTCAGTTTTTGTAAATTAAAATATCATCTCATCTATTAGTTAGATTACTTTAAAATATAATGTAATCAAATTAGTATTTAATATTCCACCCTGCGGTTCTAATGACATTGGAGAATGTTTTTGTTAAACAATTCTAATATAGTTACATATTATAAACTTAAGAAAAAAATACAAAAAATTAACTTAAATTTAACATATCAATTGTTATTTTCTTGTACAACTTTTTTGATTTTAAAATCCTATCGACCTCTCTTTGCACCTTTTGGGGCAACTGCTAGTATATAAAATAATAGTAGTGGCCAAGTGTGAAACCATGAGCATATATAGACTTTATATAATGTCGATGGGACTCACCCCTACTTTTGTATAGTATCGAATTTAACTTTGATAACAAAGTTGAACATACCAGTCATAATCACTTGCGACCAAAAATCTCGATTATCGACACTTGCTCAACTTCCAAGATAATGATGTAACGTGGTTCACATGATTATGCCCCTCACTTGTACTTACACAATGCAACTTGCTTTAAATATTTTATTAATCCGCACAGATGTGCACATGTATATTGTGATATAATTCTAAGATAGAAGCAATTAAATATTGTGATATACTTCTAAAGTGAAGTAGCTTAATTTTCATTTATAGTATTATATACAAATGAATAATGTGTCATTAAAATCCCTTTTGAATTAGTGAAAAAGGAACGTGATCCCGAGCGTGTACATACTTTAAAGGAGTAAAAATAAAAGAATACAAGGTGAAAAAAACACTCACCAAAAACATTTAAAAAGAAACTAAACAAATGTGATGGTGAGAAGATACAATGAGCAAAGAGAACCAACTAAATATTTGAAGAAATATATTAAACTTAATGATTTTTAAAAAGAAAATTAAGATATATTAGAAATTTAATTAAACTATAAATTAAATAATATTTTTTTCTAAGTTAATTAGAGTTATTTTAGGTTGTTGGGTAGAATGATTATTATCTTTCTTATCTAAGTTAAAATTCTTATTAGTGATATGATGAGCTTTGATGCCTTGATGATTATTATTGTAATGGCTTTGAGCATGAGAAAAACACTCTTAAGTGAGTATAACTATGGGATGACACAGTACCAACAACCTCACTCTTGCCTTTGAGTTGAGAGAGAGGCCAATTTCTTTTCTTGAAAAAAAGAAGTAAATTTACCAAAATAACTAGGGTAATAGATAAACTTGAGAGTCTATATGATCTCAAAGATAATAAGATAATACATTTCACTTGGGGCTTTGGTAACTTTTCAAATAATTTACCAAAACTCTAGTTTTTATGTAATGGCTCTCCTCAGTACTACAGGAAGGATTGCAATCTCTAGTCATGCTAAGAGATTCGATGTTGGTTATTAGAGCTATGACAAGGAAAATCCCCTCAAGAGATATTAAACTAATTCTCTCCTCAAAAGACTTAATACTTTAGCAAATCAGTTTCGGAAATTAAGCTTCTTACACATCAAGCATGAGCTCAAGATGGATGTTGACCATTATGCAAAGGTTAGCACATTGTTAAATGAGGATGATTTAATGGTTAATGGAATCACTTGTATGAGTTGGATCCCATGACAATCATGTTCACCATCATGCCTCTCCTTGCAAGTGTTGAGGGGTGATTTGATCAACATATAGGTTGTGCATTTCTAGGTTCGAATAGGAGGATGTGTTTTTCCATCATGGTTTGTTTGCTTTAATGAAGTTGGTGTGTGGGTATTTTGGGTTATGTATTAGGCCGCAACTTTATATCTTGGGTGATGGATGCATCCATCATGGTTAGAATAGGCTTGGAGGAAGGGTTTTACATGGATTTGAAAAGGGTTTTCCCACTTCCATTCATATGTGTAGGCTTAATCAACAGGGAAAAGGCTCCATTTACATGTGAATCGGAAGAGTTAAGGCCTTTACTAGGAATCATCTAGTGCAATCGCTATACAATCTATTACTTCATACAATTTTTTGGCTTCCATGTCACTAGTCACCCATCGGATTCTTAGGTTTTGCTTGCAATTCGAGTTAATGGTGCTTTGGTGTTCATTTGTTGTCACATTACTCTCAAAACAATGGGCTCATTAAGGGAAGGAACACTTTTCTTTAATTTGGGTCTAGTATTATCTATCGATTTCAACTTCATTCTATTTAGTTTTGTCTCTTCTTATCTTTAATTTTTCAACAAGATATCCATGGACAAACCAAAGGTTAAAGAAGGAAGGTTTTGTAAAGGAAAGAGAAAGCCATCCAAGCCAACAATAAAATCCTCTTAGCAATTTCTATGAAACTAGTAGAGATGGAACAAAGAAAATTAGCCCATAATTCCATTGTTGTGAACCCTCTCCATATTCAGATTTATTGAACTAGCAATATTAGATGAATTTGAAAAAGTGAGGTCCCTTCTTTTGAATCAAATAATGGGATGCCTTATCTCTTAGATCCAACAATGCAAAGATTAGTTATTCAACTCACATAGATCACAAAGAAGTTTTAGTCCACCAATCCTAAGATCCAGTGGATCCTCCTTATTCAAAAAGGTAAGAATTTTAGGATAGTTTCAAACCCCAGATATGGCTTCACACTTTTTCTTATTGTTTGTATTCTAATCATTTTCATGAAATTATTAATGTGTAAGAAATCATAGATTTCTAGCCTCTATAGAATCTTTGAAGATGTAACTGTTGAGATTCAACAAGATGATGAGCTTAGTGAAAAGAGTCGCCTTCACTAAGTGGGCCCGCGGGCTATTTTTGGTGCAAGTGTATTTTTAGACTATGTCTATTTTTAGACATGATGATCACATTTCAGAAGTTGCAGGATGCTATTTGTGGATGGTTGATCAAGCTGGAAAAATAGATGAAATTCTATTTTTAGAATATTGGGCGAAGTCTATTTATAGATCGTCAATCTAAAAATAGATGCATGTCGATTATTATTAGCTCTTAATAATAATCAGACTCTAAACGACAACTTATTCTCTTGGAGCACTTAGTTTCAATGCACAGATTTGGAAAAATAGTGGGCTGAAGGAATTGCGCAATTCCTAGGGTTTAATGGTGGTTCATGCATGGAGGAATCAGTTAGAACTAAAGTGGAAAAGTTATGATAGAGTTGGAAAAGTAGTTCATGGAGTTGTTATTAAGTTAAACTCAATTATTGGAGTTAAACTTTGAGCTAGTTGTATCTAGTCTAACTGAATGATACACTAATGAGAGTGGAGTGAATTAATTATTTAATTAATTCACAAATAATAAATCATTAATCAACTGAACAATACAACAGTTAACTATAGTGCATGTCAGTTCTAGTGGAGACCCAATGGAGAGATAGGTGAAAGGGCACGATGGACAATCTGTTGTGACTATAGTGATGCAATGATTGCACTACACACACATTAAGGTTACTTGATGAGGATTACTTGCTTGATGGAGGCAGGCTAGTAGGAGGCAAAGATCGGTGCATGGATTTGCAAGATTGATCCTGATTAGTGTATGACGATTGTATTGTACTGAGAGCTAGTGATAAGCTTTGTATGATTATATGAGATTGTCATATGATATCCATGTTACATAATATATAGTTGGGGTTTTTAGCTTCAGGCTTTCCTGGTTAAAAACTATGTTATGTGTGATTGATTATTTTTGTTTATGCTTCACATGTGTGTGCAATTAATTTTTCCGCGAAAAGATTAACAAGTGGAATAGATTCAGTATCTTGCATAAAGTTAAATAGTGTGAGATCAGGTGGATCTAGGACATATGCATGCTTAGTGCATATAATTTCTACATGGTATCAAAGCATCGTTGATTGAATATTGCAATTGTGAAGTGAGTTTGTACTAGTGGAAAATTTGAATTTGCTACAGAATATTCTTGGTGCAGAAATCGAGTATACATTGAAATGTCTTTCAATGGGTTGCGATTGGAGTATGCCCTTGATGGGAGCTCAAATTACACCAGCCTGGAAGGACAAGATGGAGGCGGTGCTGGAGGATAATGGGCTGAAGGAGTTCATCGATAGTGATGTTCCTAAGCCGAGATCTACTGATGTTGCATTACTTGATGCATGGCAAAAGAAGACAACAAAGACGAGGAGAATTATGTTGGAAGGTGTGAAGGACCATATTGTGTCCAGCCTTCACGGGAAAGCCACTCCATTCTTAATGTGGAAGGATTTTACAAACTCATTCCAAAGCAGAAGTGAACAGAGGAATTTGGTGCTTAAAGACAAGCTCAGAAAAATAAAAATGGAGAAGGGCGACAATATTCCAAAATACGTCACGAAGTTTGTCCACTACAAGGATGAACTCGGAAGTGTGTGGGTTATTATTGATGAAGAAGAATTGGTGAGATTGGCTCTCCTTGGGCTTCCGAAGAGTTGGCATAGCTATGAAGACTCTGTCAATGGACGGGAGAAACTGCCGGGATGGGAGCGACTTTGGTTGGATCTTGTGCAGGAGGAGATAAGGCAGGGTACCAGGGATGGATCTTCATCGAAGAATGAAGATGAAGAGAATTACGCTTTGGATGCCAAAGAAAGGAAGGGGAAGGGGAAGAAATCTTCTTCAAAATCCAGTGCTAAAGGCAAGAAGCAGGATTTGTCCAAAGTGAAGTGTTTTCACTATCACGAGCATGGAAATTTCACCACTAACTGTCCACAGAAGAAGAAGAACAAGTAGGTTGCTGGATCTGCAGCTGGAGAGGCCTTAGCCTCGCAATTTTAGCTTGATTTCTCCTTGATTTCTTTCTTGGTTTCAAGCTACATGGGATCGGTGTGGTATCTTGATAGTGCTGCGTCTTTCCATATGGCGGGAGATAAAGAGTTGTTTAGTGACTTGGAGGAGAAGGACCTCCAGATGCATATCGAGATGGGCGATGATGGTCGGTACAGTGCGACTGGAATTGGGACAATTACCTTTGAGAGGGAGTTCGGTAATCCATTATTGTTGAAGAATGTCATGCATGTTCCAAGTCTGAAGAATAACTTGGTCTCAATCGCAATGCTGGAAGACAAGGGTTATGATGTTGTTTTCAGTGAGGGAAAAGCCTTCCTTTGACATAAAATAATGGGTCAAACCAAGAAGATAGGGGTTCGAATTAAGAATCTCTACAAGCTGGAGGTAGATGGCTATGCTGCAATGGTGGGAAAAGCAGAAGAAGTGGTGAGCTGGGATGAGGGCGAATTATGGCACAGGAGATTGGGCCATCTTCACCATGGCACTTTGAAGATTTTGTAGAAAATATCTGCGGAATTCCCAAGGGTACTCTTGTGCGATCAAATCGGTGCAAGGGATATACTATGGGTAAGTTTGTGAAGACCACCTTTCATGAGAAGGAGAACCGTGCTTCGGTGATCACGGATAAATTCCTACAAACGTACGTGGACCTTTCTCGGTTGCTTCTTGAAAGAAACAGGTATTATGTGATATTTTTTGATGATTAGTCTCGTAGATGTTGGATCTTCTTCATGCAGAAGAAGAGTGAAACGTTCTCAAAGTTCTGTGAGTTCAAGGCATTGGTGGAGGAGTCGGGGAAGCAAGTGAAAGCTCTACGGAGCGATAATGGTGGTGAATACATCTCGGGCGAATTCAAAGACTTCTGTAGCAAAGAAGGAATTCTAAGAGAACTCATAGTGCCTCATAACCCACAACAGAATGGGGTCGCAGAGAGAAAGAACAGAACGATCGTGGGTGCTGCACGAGCGATGCTGCATGTCCAGGGCCTACTGATGCACTTGTGGGTGGAAGCATGCAACACTGCGGTTTATGTTAAAATCATAGAGTACTTGGCATGAGTACACCCAGAAAGCTTTTGCGGTAGGCTTTGATATTTCTCATTTGAATATTTTTGGCCCACACAGTTTACATTCATGTGACGAGGCCTTGAGGAGAAAGTTTGGGTATTTGCAAAAGTTGGGATATTTGTGGGGTACATAGAAACACCCCATAACTATCGTGTATATTTTCCAGACAGTCGGATGACTATTGTGCGACGGGATATAAAATTCAATGAGGTGAAAGCCATGAAGTTGTCGCTTGAGAGGGAGCTACACTTGCATGCGGAGGAGGAACTTCTTGTTCCCAAAGATGAGCCTCTGGATGTGGATCAGCCACAGGAGGAGATTCATGGAGTGGAGGAGTCCACTCATGCAGAACCAAAAATTAGACAAGGAAGAAAGCGTGCCACAGAAGCTGAGAGACTGAAGCTTCATGCGGCACAGAATGTAGGAGTCCCCACATCACAGCGCAGATAGAGACAGTCACCTGACCGATATACTGGATACATGGCTCTTATGAGCAAGTGTATCGTGATAGAGCCATCTTCTTTTGAATAAGCAGTGCAGGAGCCCACATGGGTAGATGCCATGGTGGAGGAGTATGACTCCATTGTCAATAACAGTGCTTGGGAGATTGTTACAAGGCCAGTGGGAAAATAAGTTGTAGGATCAAGATGGATCTACAAGGTAAAGAAAGTTGTTGATGGGAGTGTTGAGAAGTATAAGGCAATATTTGTTGCCTGGGGCTTCTCACAGATTGAGGGGATTGACTATGAAGAAACCTTTGCACCTGTCACACGATATTATTCCATACAAACCATCCTTGCTCTCTCAGCGCAGATGGGTTGGCACATTCATCAGATGGATGTGAAGACTGCGTTCCTTAATGGGATAATTGAGGAAGAGGTGTACATTGAGCAGCCTAAAGGATTTGAGATCTTCAGCAGCGAGTTGCATGTGTGCAGGCTCAAAAGAGCATTGTATGGGCTGAAACAAGCACCCCGTGCTTGGTACACTCGGATCGACAACTATTTCACTGGACTTGGCTTCACCAAGAGTGAGGCGGATGCAAACCTGTACCAGATTGTGGTTGAGGGTAAGTTTTTAATCATTGTAATTTATGTTGATGATTTAATACTAATAGGTGATGAGCAGTTGATACACTCATGCAAGGTAGATCTTGCAAAGGAGTTTGAGATGAAGGATTTGGGCCTCCTTCATTATTTTCTTGGATTGGAAATATGGCAGCGGGAAGGTGAACTGTTTGTGTCTCAAGGAAAGTATGCCCGGGAGATACTGGATAAGTTTCACATGCAAGGCTGCAAGCCTATCGACACTCCTCTTCCAAGAAATTGGAAGAAAGAGGATGCTACATCGGCAGAGGTAGTGGATGCCACTATTTATCGACAATTGGTGGGTTCACTCATGTATTTAGTTAATACAAGACCGGACATATGATATGCGGTGAACCAGCTTTCACAAGAGATGGTTAAGCCTACCAAGCCTACCAAGCTCTTTTGGAAGGCAGACAAGCATTTTTTGAGATATCTCAGGGGCACATCTGAGTATGGTTTATGGTACAGACAGACGGATGAGGTGAAGTTGCATGGCTTCATGGATGCAGATTTGGCAGGAAGCCCAACAGACAGAAAGAGCACATCAGGAGGGATTTTTAGTATCGGATCTACGATAGTTTCTTGGTACAGTAGGAGACAAATATCCATGGCACTTAGTTCAGCAGAAGCAGAATACATGGCAGCAAGTCAAGCTGCATGTGAGGCTATCTGGATAAGGAAGATCTTGGTTGGTTTGTTCGGTTCACATTTAGATCCCACGGTGATACATTGTGATAATCAGAGTTGCATTAAACTCTCAGTTAATCATGTGTTTCATGATAGATCTAAACATATTGATATATGGTATCATCATATCAGAGATTGTGTGCAGCGGAAGATCATGTTGCTTCAGTACATTCCTACGGAGGATCAAGATGCAGATATTCTGACGAAGGCGCTCACCAGGAGCAAATTCGAATACCATAGAGGCAGGATTGGGATGAAGGATAATCCCTATCTTGTTGAGAGGGAGTGTTGAGATTCAACAAGATGATAAGCTTAGTGAAAAGAGTCGCCTTCACTAAGTGGGCCTGCAGGCTATTTTTGGCACAAGTCTATTTTTTGACTATGTCTATTTTTAGACATGATGATCATATTTTAGAAGTTGCAGGATGCTATTTGTGGATGGTTGATCAAGTTGGAAAAATAGATGAAATTCTATTTTTAGAATAATGGGCGAAGTCTATTTATAGATCGTCAATCTAAAAATAGATGCATGTCGATTATTATTAGCTCTTAATAATAATCAGACTCTAAACAACAACTTATTCTCTTGGAGCACTTCAGTTCAGTGCACAGATGTGGCACGTCAGTGGACTAAGGGAATTACGCAATTCCCAAGGGTTTAATGGAGCTAATGCATGGAGGACTCAATTAGAACTCAAGTGGCAGAGTTATGACACAGTTGGAAGAAGTAGTTATGGAGTTGTATTCAATTTAACTCAATTAGACTCACTTGAGCTAGTTGTATCTAGTTTAACTGAATGATACACTAGTGAGAGTGGAGTGAATTAATTAGTTAATTAATTCACAAATAATAACTCATTAATCAACTGAACAATACATCAGCTAACTATAGTGCATGGCAGTTTTAGTGGAGACCCAGTGGAGAGATAGGTGAAAGGGCAAGGTAGACTATCTGTTGTGACTATAGTGATGCATTGATTGCATCACACACACATTGGAGTTGCCAATGAGGATTGCACAGTAAAGGCAAGGGTAATTCAAATTCATTTAGAGCTATTCTTCATCATGGATAGCACAGTGGAGGCAGGTTAGCATGAGGCAAAGATCGGTGCATGGATTTGCAAGATTGGTCCTGATTAGTGTATGATGATTTTACTGTACTGAGAGCTTGTGATAAGCTTTGTATGCCTTGTATTAGATTGTCATATGATCTCCATGTTACATAATATATAGTTTGGGTTTTCAACTTCAAGCTTTCCCAGTTAAAAACTGTGTTATGATGCTTCACATGTGTGTGCAATTGATTTTTCCACAAAAGATTAACAAGTGGAAGAGATTCAGTATCTTGCATAAAGTTAAATAGTGTGAGATTAGGTGGATCTAGGACATATGCATGCTTAGTGCATATAATTTCTACAGTAACTACTAGCCCATATGTGTTTTTTATTTTCAAGTTTGTGAACCCAATGTTTGTACTAAGTGATATGTATGAATTGTTACTAGCTTTAGTGTAGCCATTTTGTTTAATATAATTTATGTTTCTATTAACAAGACTCCTCCAAAATATTTTGTACATGTAACCAAGTATATGAATCATATATATATATATATATATATATATATATATATATATATATATATATATATATATATATAGAGAGAGAGAGAGAGAGAGAGAGAGAGAGAGAGGAATCAACAACTAGGGTGGTCTCATCTCATACTTCTGTGACACCAAGTCTATTCAGCCAACTATCACTATAAGCACTAGATGCGCCACACCTACCCCTAAGATGGACACAAGTAAATCAGGGTTTGAACCAGCAAATTCATAGTGTTTACATAACATTCTTTGCCAAGTGATATACACCCTGGGGGCTCATACATATAATACATTAAGTCACATAAATTTTATGTTAAACTCCATGTTTATTAGTATAAGTGGAATTTCCTTTTTCTTCCTTTTTAGCAAATAATGATTATATTTGTATTATAAAGTTGCTTTAAATGCAATGGTCAACATGAAAATACATATAAAAGGACTAATTGGAAAAATGTTCTAAAATATGTCTAGAGATTGAGACTAACATACTAAAAAGAAAAACTGATCCTTCAAAAAAATATATATGTAATCTACTACAATTTTACATCCACACACAAATACCTAACAATAAGCAAACTTTAAAATTAACATAAGTTGTTACTAGATGAGACAAATTTGATTGTAGGCTTGTTCTTATTGCACTTCATTTGTTGTGGAATTTTGATCCACATTCAACATTTCCATGTCCTCTTATTGTTGCTAAATTGTTCCCTCCTCAACCTCTCATAGCCTAATAGATAATCTAGCCATCGAGTGGGTTTTGGAGTTGACTTTGACCAAGTTTGCAACTGATACAATTTTATGAAGGAACAAAATGAAATATAGATATGAACAAAAACACAAAGATGCAACGAAAATAGAACTTCAATTCATTAATAACAAAGTACTTAAAAATATTTACATCCAAAATGGAAATAAACTAGCACAGGCAATGGTAGCTTATCTCTAAGAAGACATGTGGTGGATACATGGCTTCTGAATTTTTTTACAATGAGGCTCAGAGGCCTTTTTTTATTCATAAACAATGGAAAACCCTAAACATCCAAAAACCTAACACTAGGAAATGAAGTGCCAAAAGTTTTTGGGCCCCGTTGGGGTAAATTGGTACATCAACTTCCTGGGGTCGTAACTTTGGCATACGATATTCGTTTCACGTGTACGATACCTCATTATAAATATATCTCCAAAGTCTACAATTTTTTACTGCAATCTCTTGTCATAAGTAATTAGCTTTTCTGTTTTCCAAAAAAAACGTTATTTAGGGCCTCAAAATGACTCCAAAAGTTCAAAACCTGAAAAACTGTCAAAAATAGTAAATTGTGCTACAAATAAGGAAACTGAAAGAAACAATCGTGGGTCCAAGTGGAATAGGTGGGTGGCCACCAATATCCATTTGGATCAGCAACCATTTATCTGAGAGGTACACATTCAACTTGTAATTCCTTGATTTTTTTCTCCTAGTTGTAAAAGGTTTCCATATTAAATGTGACTTTAGTATTGATGTTTGCTTCCTAGGATTGCATTGTGTTTGAGAAGGATGATATTGAGATTTTTTTACTAACAATATAAGCCTCATGGCTTCTTAGGTTTCTCTAAATTTTGGAACTCTCACATAATTGGAATCTTCCAACATGCCCATATCCCACCCCAATATCCCAACATAACCCTAAATATAACCCTATTTTACCACTAGTGATGCACAACCTATAACCTATGAAATCACTATCAAACATCCCAAAAAGGCCAAAAATAAATTTTTGACAACTCTCTTTTAGTGAGGGATAGAACCACCAAAGTTGATTCAAAATGAAAGTAACCCTATAAGCTTGAATTGCACAATAATAAACTAAAGGGCCATGACAATAATGATGAGAGCTATAGAAACCACTAAAACCTTGAAATCCTATGTCACTAACCTACAATGAAGCACACCACAAATCTAAGTTTGATTCAGATCCACCATTGTTTCTCAAAACAGGGAAAATTTTACAAAGATCCAACCAAACCGTAGATGTGAGATCCCACAAAGGTGGTCGAAAATGGAAAATAAGCAATGTTGAGCCATGATTCAATCTTAAATGTAACAAACTCATAAGCCATCGACCCAAAATCAGCAAATATTCATCATCTTAAAGGAAAATATCCCACCTATAGGGAATATCATGAATCAAGGGGGGTGAGAGGTCACACTAAAATTGAAGTTTGCATGTGTGAGGGCATTGCACAATGGATGTGTATTGGCTGTCAACTATGACATACAACCTTTTTTGAAATTATGTGCCAAGTGTTTGACATATGAAGGTTGATCATAACTCTTAATGAAATAAACTTAGGGGATAGGGTAATATACCTCCCATGTTTTAGCTAAATTTTGTTACAATCCTTGTTGGCTAGCATGCCAACTTGGTAATTCAGCATTTTGAGAACATGATAGAACTCAACACTCTTGAACCTAGTGACGTATCTTTTGATTTGGGGATATTATTCTAATTAAAGTGTTATTACTTCAATGGAAGGCATTGAGCATTAGCTTAATGATTATAGTAAAATCAACGAAGATAATTATTTTATTACTTTGCCTATCATTAATGATCCCAAATCCTTAAGTCCGAGCAAGTGACTCTACTTCATTTTTTATAACGTCTAACATTTTCGGTGAACACTTCGCCCATCACCAGGGACAAGAAGAAAAAAACATAGGAGAAGAGGAGAGACCTAATTGATTTATAAAAAAAGAGTGCCAAAAAAGAGATAGGAAAATTTATTAAATTAAACCAAAAAATACCAATTGACTAAATGAGGGGATATAATAACTAATAATATTAATATTAGTAACCTCATTGTTTGATATTTGGAATAATTAGAAAAGTATTGTTGGAAAAATTATTAAAATCGATTATTAAATAATATTGTTATAACTAATATTTTTTTTTCTAAATAAGACTAATTATATTAAGAAAGCATATGGTACACAGTGAGATTACAATCATGAGTAGCTGAAGATCAGGGAGCCAGAAATGATAAACTATCAACCTCGGTCCCGAAGAGAAACCATGGACAAGATAACAAAAGGATCACAGATGACAACAAGAAGCAATGGGCTAGACAGAAGAGTCTACCCAGAATGGGTCGATAATTCTAAATGACATTTTTTTCCTTTTTTCTTACTAACTTTGACCCAGCCGTTGTGGGGCAGATGGGCCAGAACCACTTGCAAACTATTCTGCACAAAAGGTGGAGTCTCCTTATCTGAATCAGATGAGGAAGACTCATGTGTGTGTTTCTGTGAATTCGGAGGATCAGAGGGCGCCTCAGGACTAGCTGAAGGCGAGTCCTTTGTATTCTCAAGTTCCTCCCCTTCCGCTTCAAACTCTTCTTCATCCGAGCTGAATAACTCAATGTCATCCATGGGAGGTGGATCACATGGTTTCCAGCCTTTGGATTTTGTCTTGTGGACGGTGTTCTTCTTTTTGGCGGTAAACGTGACGCATGTGTTCTGAAGGTGCCTTGTCTGATGACAGTGGCGACATCAGAATGCGGTGTTCTCAAAGTCTAAGGTCTGAGTCCAATGAAAATCCCAAACTTTGAGGTTGATTTGATTAGGCAACCCTTTGCTTATCTCCATTTTCGCGCAGATTCTACCAAAGGTGTATATGCCTTTCTCCCCTCTAGAGGTATATGTTGCCAGGAATCGGCCCAAAGTGTTTCCAATCCCTTGGAAGACAGAGAAGTGTCATAGATGCGTCGGGAGGTTCGGAAGTCGAACCCATATGGGAATCTTGGTGATGACTACTATGGTGGGGTCGAAGTCTGGGAACCAGGGGGTGAGGAATAACGCTGTCGTTCCCCAAAACCAAGGGCCTCCTGTTAAGGCTTTCTAATAATCTTCGTTGAATGAAAATACCACAATGAAGAAACCCTTCGAGCAAAAGAAGACTTTATTGTTTTTGGTCCAGTTGGTGTGGATCCATTGATATAGATTTGTTGTTTGAGGCCATAGGCCACTAAATCTGCAAATGATGGTTGTTTATGCAAATGCTTGGTATTGATCATCGAGCGATGGATGGGAGATTTCGATGGAGGGGATTTCCTCCATTTTATCCACCAAGAAAGGCTTGGGAGCCTCAACTGGTTGTGTAGTTTTATTGGGCAGTTTTGCATGGACTGCATCTTTTTAGGAGAAGGCAGGGGCGGAGGATGGATGCCCAGATGCTCCCCCTCTTAGACGCAGGGTAAGCACAATTGAAGCATCTCTATTAATACTGTAAAAAGAGAGGGGATGAGGGTCCTCTAGTTTTTTACCTTCATATAGCAGTCGCTGAAGAGCCGAGGGAATCCCTAGCCTGAGTTCAAGATTGCGTGAGAGGTCATGCACCAGATTCGTTGTGCGCACCCAATGCAGTAGGATTTTTCCTTAGAGAAGCAAGATCTGGATTTGATAGGAATGGGGGAAATAGCCTGAAAGCCCTGCTTATCGTTGCATATTTGTGTGTGTGCCGCGCTTGATCCTTTTATATCCGGATCCGTCAAGCCTAACTGGGTGTTGAATGAGGTATTTTTAGACGGTAGCGTTACCCCAGCACCCCGAGCTTGCGGATCCGAGGAGCTGTCCTACTTTAGGGTCTCTACTACGGAGGAGGCAACGTGACTGCCTATGCCATGTTGATCAGTCTTGCGCATGGTTTTTCTGTGGAGGAGAGTTGCACCTTCTGTTTGTTTCGCATCCTTGCTGCACATGGCAGCCGCAGCTTGCTTCACTGCTGAGGTGGTCTTGAAATCTACAACAAAAACGGTGGTCTTCTTCTTGCATTCTCCTTCAACTTTGTCGACGGCCACGTAGCGTCTTGGAGCTCGGTGTCAGAGCATGGAGTCGAGGGAAGCAACAACTAGTGTAGTCTCTGGAGCATTGAGGTTCTTTATGGCGGCGATGACCTCTGTGGTAGCATGTTCATCTGTGGAGACGGTGGCAAAGCCGAGTGATGCATTCTCTAGAGCTGCAATAGCAAGGTCGGTGTTGGATTTGACAGCAAGGCTTCGCGAAACCCTAGTAGAGGTCATTCTCTCTTTTTCGTCAGAAACTAAGAAAATCTTCTTGTTAAATATGGAGTTATAATATATTATTATTATTATTATTTTGTTTATCTAGAGGAATCGGCAATTGGGTCAGTCTCGTACTCACATGACATGGGTTGACTCCAACTACTACTACCATAACCTCTAAGTGAACCACACCACCCCCAGCATGTGGCCCAGGAGTAAACTTGAGTTATTTGAACCTGGAACATCTTCCAACGTAATACGTCATTTTCATGACCATCGCTAATTGAGTTGCCCCGGGGAGATATTATTATTATTATTTTTATAATAAAAAATTAGTAATATTATTAGCTAATATTATTATTATTATTGGAATATTTAGAAAAGTATTGTTAAAAAAATATTTATAATGATGATTATAAGTAATATGGTTATTATTGATATTAATGTTAATATTTACATAATCAGTATTATTAATAATATTATCATATCAATAATAATATTATTAAGAATTATAATATTCAAAAAGACCCTAAAATAATAAATCTAAATAATATTATCATATTGCTAAAAAATAATGCAGTGCCCCTACTATAAAATATTTCTAGCAGGCTTTTATGATTTTATTTGCAATCACACATTTAAGTTTAGATAACAATCATAGGTTGAAATTAAATTTGGACATATTGATGACAAATGTAGATATTAATGGTAGCCTCAGAGGTTTAGCTCAATTGGTCTAGGTCTCGCCATTTGAAGCACCTCACTATTGAGAGGTCACAATCTCCTCAATGCTTCGGGGGTTAGGCTTCGTTAATGAGCCAATGGGAAGTGGTTATGCTTAGAACAATGTTTCAATGGATGTAGCGATTACCAACCTTCGAAGACCATGAACCACATCCAAAAAAATGTAAATATTAATGTTTGTGAATGAAATTTTATTTATTTTACTTATTTTTTATTTTGAAATATAAGAGGATCCAACACGTGTGTAGTTAGGCTCCCAACCATCAAGAAACTATTCATAATCATTTTTAGTCCAAGAAAGGACAATTTTGAAGTGGTAGTTGTCACAGTTAAAACAATCCTCCATCTTTCTAAAAATAATTCTAACCAACAGAATTGGCATGATGGGAGAGAAAGGTCATGTGGTGGAAACAAATAGATAGATTGCAGGAGAGAAAGGCAATCTGAGAAAAAAAAGTTCCAGTGGGAGAGAAAAAAAATACTTGAAAGAATAAAAGACTTTTGGACCTTTTATTAGCAGGATGTTTCTAGAGGCTCTGGAAGAAAATTTATAAAATATTCTTATTTGATTCCTCACAGGAGGGATACCTAATGTTAGCACTGCAATTTTTCAAATATTTTCAAATTCTGGTCATCATTCTCCAAGGAATCATTCAGCCCTTTCAGTTTGGTTGTAAGATGAAAGTGTTGCTGTCAAAGTGTAGTGGTGATAAAATTTCGTCTCTACCTTCATTCATTTCATTTTCCCTCTTTTACCTTTCATTTTTCCAAAAACCCAAAATCCAACATTTCATTTCTTTCAAAACCCCTTTTTAACTATTAACATCCATTTTTATAGTTAAAAAGCAACTCCGCCCACCCACTAATAGCCATATCATATTTCCTTTTAAAATTACCATATATTTCTTTTATCGTAGCTCTACCTGCACTACAGCAAACCTTGGTAATATCATATATCATATGATATAATTTATCGCACTTAATAACATTGTGGACCCCATACCCTTTCATCGCAATATCACAGTTTTTAATTTCATTCACGCTACAATTTTTGTCTCCTACAAAACTCCTGATTCCCCGATTGTGATGTAAATGGGCCCCACCCCCCATTCTCATCGCACATCGCACTTCACAAATCTTAAACTTTAACTCACGTTCCTCATAACAAAACTCCCGATTCGTGATTTGCAGAATTGTCTAGGCCCCACCTTCCCTGCCACATCACCCTCTACTCATCGCACATCGCCCTTTGCAAGTTTTAACACTTACCTCCCATTTCTCATAACAAAACTCTCAATTTGCAATTTTCGAGTGGCCCCACCTCCTTGCCACATCATCACCCCCATCGTAAATCATGTTCCCTCCCGCTTGTGTCTTATGCTTAAATGTTCTGACCCTGATCTGTGATTGTGATATATGTATAAATGGTTTTTCTCCTCCCGCTCATCTAATAATCTCTCCTGCTAATAAAATGAAACTCTGCTATTTATTTTAATCTGACTTCATCCCTATCACGAAAAATAAGAAACCAAACGAAAGGAACAACGGCAGAGTTTCTCTGAAACAGATTTCTACCATTACTCTCAGCACCAGCATGTTTCCGTGAGGGACCATGCAACATTCAAGGAACACCCACACATCTCTTTCACTGTTGTTTACACTTTTTGTGGAGTTGGTTGCACAAGAATAGAGGAGGAGTCTTCCTATAGACTGCCACATCATACAAGCACTTTGAATTGTTAGTCTTGATGTTCTTTATTTTTATTATGTCATAGCACTTTGTATTAAAATTTTTGGATAAGCCTCATCTCTTGCACAAGATGGTAATAACTTTTACGAACAGATTTACTCCTTTTGTGGGGATAACAGTTTTATATTTTTGCATATATGTGACAAAATTCTTTGAATTAAGGGTTCGTGGTTTTAGAATCTTGACTTATATGATCAATAATATTTTTAGTGAATGAAATGGAAATATACTTCTAAGGACTTATTACCAATCTGGTGTGTGTATTGTCAATTTTACTTGTTTTCCCATTGTTAGCTCCCCATAATTTCAGCAGATTGGTGAGACTAAAACTGTGGAGAGGACATTGGAACCACTTTGGGATTCTAGGATCTATCCCTCCTGAATCCAGAGAGGGATCTCTCTATAAGTGCAAAGATTGATTTATTCTTTAAAGCTTTTGAATGTGATATTAGGCTAGTTATGAAGAACGAGGTTTTGTTTGATTTTGGTTGGGCAAAGATATGTGAAGGTGAAGGAAGTCTAAATGAAGGGTGAAGATGAATGAAAGTGAAGAGTAATTCAGCCAACAAGATAGGCAAGAAGCAACTTCGATCCATTGGGCTATGGAGTCATAGTAAGATTTAATTAAAACAACAAGGTTCAAGAGTGGTCCATGGGGCAAGTCATCTATGTCTAAGGATCTCTTTAAACTTGATTTTATGGGATGAAATGAAACAATAAGAAGGGGAATTAAACAAATGAAGAACAAAGTGCAGCCTAAGATCAAGTAAGTACTTTTAAACTATCTTGCTTTTGGCATACACTTAAGAAAGACATAAAATTAATCTAAGATCAGGTAAGTACTTTGAAACTAGCCTGTTTTTGATGCATTTTCAATAGAAAACATTTAAAACACAAAAAGAATAGCTTAAGATCAAGTAAGGACTTTGAACCTATCCTGCTTTCAGCAAATTATAAGGGAAATTTTCAAAGCAACTATTGGAGAAGAAACTAGAGGACATGGCTCACCATATACTTCCCTAGCTCTGCTTTACTTAGCAAACTTTTCAAGAAAACACTTAAGATAACAAAGAATAGTCTAAGATTAGGTAAGGACTTTGAACCTAGCCTGCTTTCAACATACTCTTAGGGAAACTTTCAGACAACCTTTGGAGATAAAACTAGAGGACAGGGCTCACCATAGACTTCCCTAGTTCAACTTTACTTGGAAGAAATTGAAAATAACATTCAAGAACAATGTTTAAAGTTTAGACAGTAGGACGAGGGAATGCCAGCATTCCTTAACTGCTTGGACTATATTAAATCATTCTTAAACAACACAATTTGGAAGAAAATATGTAGATAAATAAAATCCTAAATCCTAACTCTATAATTTTTGTTTTTTATCAAAGAATATGGACATAATGGAAACAAAAATAAAATGACAAGTTACAATAAGAAAAACATCACCATTGACATAGATCAGGATCCCATAAATCAGCTTGTATTTGATACTTCAAACCAGTTACGATCTTCAAGTCTAGTGGTTCTCTACAGCTTCAAACTTATCATCTTAACTTAGGTATCTTCAATTACAAATAGAGCGTACAGCAGCTTCAGTAAACTATTTACAGGCAACATATATGCAATGACCAACATTATTTCATCTTCTATAGAGGTATTTATAGAAGAAATGAGGAGGTGGGATAGGATAAAAGATCTTCTAGGTTCAATTAATACAGTTTAATGCTTCTCGGCCTTTGAGGGGCTCAATGGAGAAACTTTTCTGATATTTCCTCTGTATTAATTGGTTTACATTAAGTATTAAGCTTGTTGGGAAGATTTTTTTGACTTTAAGGCTCTTTGTTATCCTTGTAATAACTCTGCTGACAGTTTACAATAAGTTCCGTTGGTTGAATTAACTGTTCAGCTGTATTGGGGAAAATATCTTGTGTTCTGGTCATAACTATGCCTCTTTTGAATGCTTCGAGGCTACAGGTGGCTTTTGGTAGCTGGTGAGGATTCAATTAGCCTCTGATGTGACGGTGGAGGCTTTCTCGGAATGATATATATGATTGTTCTTCTTTAAACACTGTTAATTTGTTTTAATCCTGTGTGTTATGCTTAATTAGGCCTAATTTCTGTCTTATGTTCTTCAACATGTGTTTAATTGAGTGGATTAGGTTTTTAGATAGTCGATTTAGGCCGTAATCCCTCAAAATTGCGTAAACAATCTTCAATTCTTCATCTCTGCTATGACTAGATCCTTTAACATTGATACTCTTTGCTTGATTAAGTTTTGTTGTGTCTTGTTGATGTGCAGGCGTACAAAGGGCTCTTATAATGTCACCAGTGTTCATGAGGCACCGGTAAACTTTGATGGGAAACCCTACAGAATGATCTCCTTCATGCATAAAGGCATGGGGGATCATCATCCCCTGCCTTCAATTTTCTTTTAAAACATTTGATAAAACCATTAAAACCTGCACAACAAAGAAAAATTAGAAAAAATCCTGCGAGGAACGGTTCAGACTGCTTCATAGCTTTTGGTTAGATCGTGCCCGTTGGATGAAAGCGTCCAACGGCGAGGATTACTTTGTTGAGGTTAAAAGGAGAGGCGGTTGGAAAAATGGTGGGGAAATTAAGTCCGGACCGTTGATCTACAGAGATCAACGGTCGAGATTGATTGGGAAAATATAATGTAGAGGGGGCCACATTATAGCGAAGAGGGAGAATATACAAAGGAAAAGAGTGAAAACCTTTGGTGGAGTTAACAAAGGGTAAAAATGAAATTCGGGGTTTCTGAAAGATTTTGGGCCGTCGGATTAGATCAACCACAAAGATCAACAACGGAGATTCACTTACAAAGTCCTTTGGAGGATGGGTGGAGGGCGATGAACTGAGGGCGAGATTAAAATTGAGTCGTTAGATCTTAGAGATCAACGACGGAGATTACACATGGGATAATGCAATGGAAACGGGGAAAAGTGGTTTCAGCGATAAAAACCACTGGTGTCGCGTTGCTCTTAAGTGGTTTCCAAAATCTTCATAAAAAATGCGATATGCCTCGCCGCTCGCCACGTGTCCTTAAAAAACCGCCCATATCGCGTAATTCTTAGTAATTAACTGTCGGACTCAGATTTATGCGATATGGGTCCTTGGCCGTTGGATGAAGGGTGGGCAGATCCAATGGTAGAGATGAGAGCGCGATAAGAAAAGATGCGCGGGCGGAAGACGGTGGGCCGGGTCAAGGTGGTTTTTATCTCAACCATCGGATCATAAGAATGAACGGTCAGGATTTGCTGATGGAGAGATAGGTCCCAAAGGAGTTGGGCCTATCGGGTTTAATTTGGACCATTGGATTAGAAGAATGGATGGCCCAGATTTTATCTAGGAGTGGAAAGAATGCAAGGCAAGGGGTCGAGCGGAGATAAGGAGCAACATGGACCGTTGATTTACAAAGATCAACAATGGAGATTCAATCGGAGGGTGTAATGTCAAAGGCTTATGGCAGAGGGTGATTAAATCAGGGCCATCGGTTCTTGTGGATTCGACGGTCCAGATTGAATCGCAAGATTGCAATCAGAGGAAGAGAGAGGAATGGAACAAAGGTTTTCACAATGCGATTACACGAGGGTCGTTGATCAGAATGGTAAATCAAGGGTGGAGATTGCGACGGGGGACTATAGAACGATGCAAAGGGCACGGGGTGAAAATAGCGCTGGCCGTTAGATCTATAGGGATCAACGACTGATATTGCCATGCGGGCCTTCATAACAAAATACCATCACATCGGGGTTTTTCTTTTTAACAAAGGAAAGCGCTCATTCAAACTCCCGATTGCGATAAGCGCCTTGTGGTTTAGCACTTGGTCTTAGCGCCCAGTTACATGGAGGGGAAGTGGTTAGGGGCTTTTGGCCGGGAGGGGCTTATTGAAATCAGAGGAAAGGGAAGGAAAAACTTAAACGCATCCAATGAACTTTTGCGATGCGAGATTCCGACAGCCATTTATCAGTCTTAGATCAACGGTTAAAAATGGGCCAAGACAACAAACCGTCGGGTTTAATAAAAGGTCGGATTTTTACAAAATACGAAGGAAAAAAAAGGTTTTTTAGCGTTTAGAAAGAGGGTTTAGGATATTTTAAGCGCCCAGTTGCGGGGCTTAAGGTCCTATGAAGTGGAGGTTTATGAAAGTTAAGCACTCGGGGGCTAAAACATTATATAATAAAAAAGACTGTCTTTTGACTTAAAAACAGAGTTTCTTAAGGGAAAACGAGGGTTTCGGTAGAGGAAAGAAAGCCTTTCAACTCAAATGGAAGGAGACCAAATGATTTAAAAAGGGTCATGAAGTGATTTTGAAGGGTTAAAATGAGGAAAGATGGAGGGGATTTTTATGAGCAAAAGAGGGGAAAAATGAAGGAAAAATGGGTTTTTAGCAGTCTTTTTCTTCAGGAAAACAACAGATTTTTCAGAATTAAGAAGGAAACAACAGTGAATATTATTTTAAAGGATAAAGATCATCATTATACTTCAAGAAATCATAATTTGGTCATAAAATTGTTCCTTGAAGGCTACAAAAAATTTTAGCCACCATTTGATATGACAAATTTTTATAGGTGGCTAACAGCGGCTCCAACTTAGGATGGTAGCTCCTTGGAGGGGCCAAGAACCTCAGACATGTCTTCTCTGGAAGCTGACCAGTGCCTGATCCTTTGGGCTGAAATTTTCTTCCTTTGCTGATCTTCTTTTCTTCTGATAATGTTAGAAGCCATGAAAAACAATGGAACTCTATCCAAACAAGCTTTCTACCTACCCAATCCTACTGATCTAACATTTGTTTATTCTTTGAGAGTGCATTTGGATTGGCAAACTCTTTTAAAAACTTTTTTATTCTTTTGAAAGCAAAAACTAATCTAAGTCTACTTCTTATTTCTCCATGAACTCAGATTAAATAGTTGAGTTCATAAGCTTCTCTACCTAACTACTATCTGTTAGGATTAGATTGTCTAACAGATTTTTATTCTCTAAATTCTGAAATAAGAAATTTAAAAGCATACATGTCGGGATTGAACAGTCTAACTTGCTACTAATCTATGGCATAAAAACAAGCTGCACATAGATTATTATTTGCAGAAAATTAAATCAAAATGGTGAAGGCTTGAGATCTGAAAGTTTTAAGCATATCCTTCTCTTTTTTTCAGCTCTGTTTTTTATTTTGTTTGAGCTGTTTTTTCTTTGTTATCTGGTTCAAGTTTTGGGCTTATTAGAACCGGTTTACTTCTATCTTTGACTCAAAATTTCAACAGATTAGAGTCATTCTTTCTTTTTGAATCTTAGGTTTGGATTTTGAGCATGTTTGAACCTTTATTTTTCTATCCTAATCTACCTAACTGATAAGCCAAGATTAAGCTGTTTGGAAAATCTGATTCACTAACCTATCAGCAGTAAATTTAAAACTAAATAGTCATGATTAGGATGTATGACTAACTAGGAGTGTGTTTTTCAGGATTGGCATTTGAGCTTGCACACTTTCAGACTTTGTTTCTCTTTTTTGGTATGGGGCTATACCTTTCTTGTTTTCTCTTTGCCCTCTGTTGAGCCTCAAAATTGTGCTTTCCTTCACCTCATTTTACCTCATTTTCCCTTGTCCATTTCTATCTTAGACCCAATTGATCAATGAATATAGTTAAAATTACTTCTAGAATGATTTACATGACTGACTTGTTAAATTTTGTGATTTTTGCCATTATAAAGCATTTTGACCGGAACTAGCTGCAGAATGCAGACATTCCGTAGCTAACCGGCAATTCTGCAGCTGCCTTCATGTTTGAGTATGTTCCAGGTGGCCTCTTGAGAAAAACCGCATATGGGCATGATCCACGTCATGACTACATGGTTCGTTGCTCATCATGGAGGAAGAAACGAATTCTGGGTATGGTTTTGAACGTGGGGAACACATTTATGAAGGAATACTTCTATTAGGACTATCTCAGTCCAGATGTCTTTTCCTCTTCACGCAGCCACTTCAAAGAGTCCTAACGTGATTCGGATAAGGAAAGACAGTGTTCCTGAATTGTTGTAATTATTTTTATGTGCATTTGCTTTATAAACTCTTGGGAGACCGAGAGCTATGTTAGAGATTTTATGTTAGATTTGATGCTAGATTTTGTTTAGACTCTGTGTTACATTCCTGAAGACGCAGAGTGTTATGTTCAAACTATTTCATCTTTAATGGAGCAGACCGTGTTGTTCTGAAGCGTGATTTAATTTGGAGTTGAACGTCGTCAAGTGGTAGAGGGCCCCTGCCTCTTGCACGGATTTATTTTTCGTAAATTAGATAAGTTTTCTAGCTACCTTTACGTTTTGCATTTAAATTTGTAGTTGTTTTAACTAGCTACTGTAGTCGTATTCATTCTAACTCTTCCACAAGAAGACACTCTTCCAACAGATTATAATGATGAATGTTGAATGACTATAGTATTGTAGGATTAGGAGTTGAATTTATAGTTGTTTTAACTAGCTACTGTAGTTATATTCATTCCAGCTCTTCCACAAGAAGACACTCTTCCAAAAGATTATAATGATGAATGATGAATAGCTATAGTACTGTAGGATTTAGTTGTAGTTTTTTTTTGCTATTCAATATCACAGTTACACTTGTTCTAATCACTCTTCCACAAGAAGAAACTCTTCCAAGAAATTCTTAAGAAGTTCAAGACATGACTGTGATAATGAATGATTTAGTTGTGTGTTTTTACTAAGTATCATCTCTGTTCTTGCTCTTAAACGCTTGCCCAAGACATCATAATGACGAGTAGGGTATGGATATGATATCTTAGTTTTTCATTTTCTTTCAGTCTATTTGCTTACAATTGCACTCAATTACACAGTCAGAATTGTTCTACCTCTTCCAAAAGAAGGAACTCTTCCAAAATATCACTAATGATGAACAAACAAATTGTGTAACTTCGTAGAATAATGCATGTTAGCATAGTTAGAATGCTCCGGAGTTTCATTGCATTTAACTCATGTTCAGTTACTTTGTTTCAAGTTTGATGATGACTTATAGTTTAGCATTGTTCTAGATTAGTGGCATCTTAGGTTCATTCTTAGATTAACTTATTGTACTTGCACCTCATATTCAAATTGTCATCCATTGCACAATAAATTACTTCAGTTGTTAGGATTAACAAGACAGCCTTCATTATTCACAAACCTCTTCTTGTTCTAAAATCCCTAATTGATCTATAACCATATGAACAAAAGACAACATTATTCTAAGGCCTGAAGTATCTCTGCAATTTCCTCATCATTTTATAAACAGAGCTCTTCCTCAAGAGACTACTTTGAAAAAGAAACCAATAACTCTTTGAGTAAAGGTTCTGTGACATTCAATTAAATTGCAGAATAGAACTAGAAATTAGTCATAGAATAGAAGAGCTTAGGAAAAAGTATTGCATCATTGTAAGATAGTTGTTTCACTGTCTATTTGAAGAATTTACATACTTAGTGATCATTTCTCAAGTTTAGTTTGTGTCATTTGCCTAAAAGTCATTATCAAGCTTTTTCTTTTATTTAGTCATAGTTTAGATTCTGCTTCAGTGTTTCCAATTGCATTTGCCATTTGTCATTCCATACATTAGGCTTAACTCTGTTTTTGACCACCAACTTCTTTCCATTAGTTTTCTAGGCATTTTCATTGTGAACATAAAAATCACCAAAAAACCAAAAACATCATAAATCATCACAAAAGACCAAAAACATCACAAAACACTACACACAACGCATTAGGAAACAAGCACCTAGGTACATATGGTACACTTCACTTCAGCAGTTTACAAATCCTGGTTGACAATTAAATGAGCTCAGCTTAGGAGACTAGATTGAGACCAAACATTTTGGCGCCGTTGCCGGGGAAGTGAAAACTAGGTAACCTTTGTTTCTTAACATCCAAAAACAATTTTATGCGTAGGGAGAGAGATTCAAGGGGAAGATTTATAAGCAGCAGAAGCAGAAGTTTGATTTCTAGAACACCACTTGTTTCATCTAGACCTAGAACTAGTACACCTTCAACTCAAACCCATCTTCCATCCTTTACTGATCCTGGACTTCTAGAAGATCTAAGGTCACCTATTCCATTAGAGAAACCTTCCACTCCATCCACTTAACCTGCCATAGAAGAAGATCTAAAAATTCTTGTTGGGGATACAAACCTTTCTACTTCCACAGGAGAGTCAACCATGGCAGAAGAAGGAGGAGGAGGAGTTGTTAATGGAGAACATACATTATTTGGAGGAGGTAGAGGTAGAGGTAGAGGAGAAGGAGGAAGAGGAGAAGGAGGTAGAGGTGCGGATGGAGGAAGAGGTAGAATAGGAAGCTCTTTTGGGTTCCCTATACTTGATGAAGAAACCAATACAACCATGAAAAACATTTCACCCTCTGTCCTCCCAAACTTCTATGGACTTAAAACTGAAGATCCTGAAACTTTCTTATTCGAATTTGAAGTGCTGTATAGGACTTATGACTACCTACAAGATGCTCAAAAATTGAAATTATTTCCTTCAACTCTGAAGGGAGCAGCATTGAAGTGGTTTATGAGTTTAAACAGTAGTTCTATTAGAACATGGGAAGACATGAAACAAGCATTTCTAGAGAGATACTTGGATTATTGTATGCCGGTTAATCATAAGGAAGAAGTGTTCAAAATGTTACAAAAAGAAGATGAAAACTTAGAAGATTTGTTGGAAAGATTTAAATACAACATAAAAAGGGCAAAAATGGAAAACCTAGATCAAGACACCTTAAAATCTCTTTTGTTGAAAACAATTAGGGATGAATGGTTGGATATCCTTAACATGATGGGAAAAGGGGATATATCACAACTTACATTACCTGAAATATCTGAGTTATGTATCAACCTTTCCAGAGGGAAATCTAAAACTGTCAAAGGTCCAAGAGATCCCACTCTTGCAAGGGCAAGTAAATCTGCTTCTGGGACAGTAAGTAGATCAGAAATAGGACACATGCTTGATGATTTTAAGTCTGACATCTTAGGGAGCCTTAGTGAACAAATAGACACCCTCAAGATACAAAACAAGCAAAAGGCTGAATCTGATGCCTTGGCAATCTTTTGTCCCAAATGTAGGAAGAAACATGCCTTGAGAGAGTGTCCTCTAGATGTAAAAGTTGTAGAAACCTGTGTTATTTGTTCCGAGAAACATGAGACCAAGAATTGTCCTTCTCTTCCTGGTCTCAAGGCTGTTTTTCAAGAAGAAACTCCTACAGATTCCACAGAATCTCTTAACTTTGTATCTAGAAGACCTTGGCAGGGACCTCAGACACAGGGATTTCATGATCAAATGTATAATCAACCTCCACCTTGGAATTCTTGGTAGCAACCTTGGCCCCAATTTCAAAATCAATCTCAAGCTTGGGCACAAGGATCACAAAGTCCCTATGGAAGATACTCTCCATATTATCAGTATCCACCATCCTATCCACCATATCCACATTTTTATCCTCAAAATTCCCAACAAAATTTTCCTCAAAATCTTCAACAAAATTTTCAACAAAATCCTCAACAACATCATCCGAACCAACCTCATCAAAAGCAACCACTTCCATTACCATTCCCTCAAAAATCCAATCAATTGCCAGCTTAGCCCATACCAAACCCCAATAATAAGAATCCTCAAAATACATACATGATAGAAGGTCAACAATTTCCAACTTATTTAATTACTCCTCTAGACCTTAGTGATGTTCAACTTAGGTCTGAAAAGATACTTGAAAAGAGGAAACCTTCTGTGATCATACAAGAACAAGATAATTCTGAGGAAGATTCCCTACGGGTTAATAAAAGTCTTGAGGAAGATACATCCTTTCAAGACCAAAACATTGAAAAACTAAAACAAAAAGATCCAATAAATCCAACTCTAGTATTAGAGCAACCATCCACATCTACTTCTATACCTCCCTTTCCGGAAAGACTACAAATTGATAGAGGTGTAGAAAAACAAATAATGGTGCCTAATTATGATTTCTTAGATGAATTGAGAAATGTTTGCATTAAAATTCCATTATTGAAAGCCATCAAGGAAATCCCAATTTTAGCCAAAACAATAAAGGAGTTGAGTATGAAGACAACAAGGAAAAGAATAAGAGAAACCAAGAAAATTCAACTGGTAGGACAAATAGCAGACATTATGATGGGCAAGATTACTATTCCAAAGTATCTTGACCCAGGAAATCCAGTTGTCAAAATTCACATCAATGGCATTGAAATTCAAAACACACTCATCGACTTAGGAGCAGCAATAAATATCATGAGTAGACAAATCATGGACAAACTGAAACTTCCTAATCTTCTCTTTACACCCACACTATTACAATTAGCAGATAGATCTGTGATCAGACCAGATGGGGTAATAGAAGACATTCCAGTATCCCTAGACTCTTGGGAGTACCCTGTGGATTTCATGATCCTAACACCCAAGAATAATCTAGGAGGCCATCCTGTTATACTAGGAAGACCTTGGTTGGCTACAGCTGATGCCTTTATTAGTTGTAGGTCCGGTGATATGTATATTTTTGATGGTAGTTCAACAAAGAAATTCACTTTATATCCTTCAGCCAGGACAATTACAGAACTAGATGACACTCAATGGATAGAGGATGAAGAATATTTACAACCACTCTTCACAATTTCAGAAATTAGTGAAGATAATCAAATTCCGAATACTCTAGAAAACTTTGAATCCTCTCCAGAACACAAACATGAATCATTTCAAGAGGGATCCAATATTGAGTTTTTGTCATCTAGGCAGATGTCTCTTCATTCTATGGACAAATTTGGCAACTCTACAAGTGAAATTTTTCCAGGCAAAACCTTGAACATAAACAAAAACCTAGAAAAATCTCAACAAGAAGAGTTAGTCAAAGTATTACAGAGACATTCTTCTGCATATGCATGGGAATACACCGACATGAAAGGGATAAGTCCCAAGACTTGTACTCATCACATCTATATAGCGGCAAATTGCAAACCAATCAGACAACCTCAAAGACGGATGAATCCAAATCTTAGGGAAATTGTCAAGGAAGAATTACAAAAATCGTTAAATGTTAACTTCATCTATCCTATTTCAGATAGTCAGTGGGTTTCCCCTTTAGTAATTGTACCTAAGAAAAATGGAAAATGGAGGGTGTGTGTTGACTACCGAGAACTGAATAAAGCTACTCTTAAAGACCATTTTTCCTTACCTTTCATAGATCAAGTATTAGATACATTAGCAGGTAAAAAGTACTTTTCATTCCTGGATGGGTTTAGTGGTTACAATCAAATCCAAGTAGCACTTGAAGACCAAGATAAAACCACATTTACTTGTCCTTGGGGTACCTATGCCTACCGAGTATTGTCATTTGGGTTATGCAATGCACTTGCAACATTCCAAAGGGCAGTATTAGGAATTTTTTCTGATCTGATACATGACTGTGTAGAGGTGTATATGGATGATTTCACAGTTTATGGGGACACATTTGAAGAGGCTTTAGAAAACTTGGAAAAAGTCTTAAAAATATGTCAAGAAGAAAACCTTTCACTTAGTCATGAAAAATGTTTTATGATGTTCACTGAAGGTATTGTTTTAGGGCACCACATTTCAGGGGATGGGATTAGAGTTGATGAGGCGAAAGTTGAAGTCATTTCTAACCTATCCATTCCAAGTTGTCAAAGAGATGTTAGAAGTTTTCTAGGATTTACAGGGTATTATTGGAGATTTATAGAAAACTTCACCAAAATAGCATCTCCTCTCTTCAAATTACTCACCAAATATTGTGAATTTAAGTGGACTTCTGATTGCCAGTTAGCTTTTGAAACCCTGAAAACCAAAATTTCTGAAGCACCTATATTAAGGGGACCTAACTGGAAGTTAGCTTTTCATATCTCGACAGATGCTTCCGATACAGCTCTAGGAGCAGTATTGGGACAGAAATATTTAATTCCCTATGCCATCTATTATATCAGTAAAAATTTGACTCCTGCAGAGTTAAACTATACTGTAACTGAAAAAGAGTTTTTAGCCGTTGTTCATGCCATAAACAAATTTAGACACTATATAACAGGCTATGAAACTTTTATTCACACTGATCATTCTGCAATTAGATACCTAATGAACAAATCAATTACTAATGGCAGAGTTATAAGATGGTTGTTACTCTTACAAGAATTCAACATTACTATTTTAGATAGGCCTCGAAAACAAAACACAGTAGTTGATTTCCTATCTAGACTCCAAAATATCAAAGATGACACTCCGGTTGAAGATCAATTTCCCGATGAATATCTTTTTGCAATCTCTACTCAAACTCCATGGTTTGCTGATATTGCTAATTATTTAGTTTCAGGAAAATTTCCTTCAATTATGAATGCAAGGGATAAAAGAAAAATCATTAATGATAGTGCAAGATATTCATGGGTCGCTAATGAGTTGTACAAGACAGTTTCAGATTTGATCATTAGAAGGTGTGTTCGTGAAGATGAGATGCCTGAAATTCTCAAGGCATGTCATGATGAACCTTGTGGCGGACACTTTGCAGATAAGAGGACAGCCTATAAGATCCTTAATTTAGGATATTATTGGCCATCTTTGTTTAAAGATGCAAGGGAGCATGTCAAAAGGTGTGACAGTTGCCAAAGGGTAGGGAAACCTTCTCCTTTAGGTGAGATGCCATTACAACCTCAGGTACACATTGAACCTTTTGAAAAATGGGCTTTGGATTTTGTAGGACCTATTAGTCCTCCATCAAGACAAAAGAAATACATATTAGTTTGCATTGATTATGTTACTAAATGGGTAGAAGCTAAACCATTACTTTTTGCTAATGAATCATCTGTAGTTAATTTTTTTTTTGAGGATATTTTTACTCGTTTTGGTGTCCCAAGGGAAATTGTTATAGATCAAGGAGCTCAATTTACATCAAGGATAGTGGAGCAAATGATGGAGAAATACAAAATCAGACATAGAACATCTACTCCTTATCATCCACAAGCAAATGGTCAAGTGGAATCCACTAATAAGGTCATTGAAGGAATCCTAACAAAGACTGTTCATCTACATAGAAGAGATTGGGTAGATAGGCTTCCTGAAGCCTTGTGGGCCTATAGAACTACATGGAGAAACACAAAAGGCCATACTCCTTATGAGCTTGTTTATGGAAAGCAAGTTTTGTTTCCTATAGAGTTCCAAATCCAAACATTCAAGATGGCAGTTCAGCTAGGACTTGATCTAACGGAGGCACAAAAGCATAGACCGGAGCAAATTAATGAATTGGATGAGATCAGACAAGATGCAGTTCAGAAAACAAGTCTAGTCCAACAGCAAAGGGCTAGATGGCATGACAAGTACATCAAAGAGAAGAAATTTAAAGAGGGTGATTGGGCTCTTTTGTTTGATTCAAAATTCAAGGATTTTCAAGGGAAATTTCAGACACATTGGCTTGGGCCATATGAAATTGTTCGAATTTTTGATAATGGGGCAGTAAAAATCAGAACTATAGATGAAGAGGAGGTCACTTTTCTTGTGAATGGTCATAGACTAAAGCTATACCACAAGCCACTCTCAAGAGAAGAGTTTGTCAAGAAGTTCCAAGAAGACAATGATGTGAAGTTAATGAAGAAGAGTCTCTCTTCTTCATCAACTTGATTAAATTTTCTGAAGCATTTCTCTTTTGAAAAAAAAAAAAATAAAAAAATAAAAAAATAAAAAAAAAATAAAGGTATAAACATGAAAACCAATCATTGATTGGCATGTTTATACAGAAAATATAGGGTGAAAATCAGAGTCTCTCTGACACTCTAACTTTTCCCATTTTTGTTTTTATAAGCAGCTGTTATAAAAATCATAAGTTCAGTTCCATAGTGCTTATGATTCATTTCATTTCACTCCATCCACTTATTCATCCATACTCCATCTCATCCATCATTCATATTTCACTCCATTCCACATTTCATTCATCTCATTCCATCTTTCATCCATCTCATTTTCATGTCAAAATACAAAATTTGATATCTTGCTGTAAGTGAATAAAAACATGTCATGAATTGTAGTACAGTCCTTATGATTCTTTCACTCCATTTCATGAACTGAATCCATTCCATTTCATCATCCACTTCATACATATCATAATCCATCATCCATTTTCATTCATACCATTTAACATTTCACCCATATCCCAAAAACACTCCATTTTCATGATTAAAGTGCTCTACAGGAACATTCTGCAGCTCAGTGGACATTCTGCAGCTGATCAACCTTTCTGCAGCCGGACAGTCTTTCTGCAGCTACAAACCCTGAAGACATCAATCAGAAGATATTAGAATTGCAACAAAGTGACTCAGTGTATCCAGGAATCAAAAGCATCAAGAAAATTATGAAGACTCCTCCAAAGGTGAACAAGAAGACAAAGGCTACAAAAAAAATCAAATAAAGGGCAGAGGTAACAAGTTTAAATTATAATGGCATTTCATAAAAGTTTAGCATAGTTTAGTTATGGATTGTTCGAAAAGGTTGTTTTAATTATTTTTGTTGATCAACACCAACAAACCCTCTACAGACTTTGGATTAAAATCTTCCATTTCAAATTTCATATCCGATAGCATTTAAGCGGTTAAAATGGCCGAGGTGTTTGAATTCTCCACGTCTCTTAACCAAATCATTCAATAATGATTCCCTCTGCCGTCGTAAAATCCTCCGCCGTCCCTTCAATCATTAATACATTCCCTCCACCTCACTCCACTACTCCATTCCGTGACCACTGCCATTACTTCATTCTGTACCCGGCATTTCATTCCGAAGAAAGAGATATTGTTATCACCGAGAGCAGAGCCAAAGGATATCAGTTTGAATAGCATTGAGCATTGTAAACGCAGAGCAGAGCAGAAGGGTAAATTTGGAAGTATAACAGTGTGAGGAATTGAAGCCACTTGATCCCGTGGGCAGATAAAATATCACTGTGGGCAGATAAAATATCACTATGGGCAGATAAAATATCACTGTGGACAGAGTTTGAAGCATTTTCATTATAAACACAGAAGTGTAGTAGTGTGGAGTTTGAAGTCTTTTGTTACCAGAGATAGAGGTGTTGCAGTGTTGAAATCGAAACCATTTGCTACCAAGAGCCAGAGGTATTGCACAAAAGAAATTTGAAGCCATTTTCCACTGTCTATCAGAGACATATCAGCTCGAAATTTGAAACTGCTTTCATTTTCAAACAGAGGCATATAACTCCAAAGTTCAATTGTCAACAGAAGCATATCAGTCCGAGGTTTTGAAGGCATTTGTCATTATCAATCAGAGGTATGTCATTATGAAGTTTGGAGCTATTTTCATTTAGAACTTTAAGTCCTTTCAATTCAAAGGTGAAAGTCATTGTTTTTGTGGGTAGAAGAGTGTTTATTTGAACATTGAAGAATCAATAATGGGTTTAATTGTAAGAACTGAACCAGTGGGTTCAAAATATTTAGAAGGCTACCCACAATGCAAAGAAATGTTACAACAAATACGATGGCTTCAATTTTTGGAAAAATTTAATGGCTTCCATAAGGAAGTCACTAAAACATTTGCAAGATCATTTCAAGGAACCGAAGTTGAAGTGGGGGATGTCAAGTTTACTGTCACTGAAGTTTTTATTGCAGAGGCTACAGGGTTGCTCAGAACTGGAGAGAGATGGTTTAAAAATAGAGAATTCCACAATGACTCCTGGAAACAAATTTTAAAATCACCAGGTATGGATGTCAATGTATTCAAGAAAGGAATTCCCAGTTCTGCATTGAAAAACAAATGGAGAAACATACTACTTCTTTTGCAAAAAATTGTTACATGTGAGGGTAGATATGGGGCATTTTATGTCTACCACATTAGACTAATGATGCATTTTCTGGGAGAAGACTTAAACCTACCATATTTCTTGCTTCAAAGTCTGAAGAAGATGGCTTCCTGTGTTCAGAGAAGAGTTCAATTTTTAGAGACAACCCTGTATCATCATGGTTTGGTCAAAATTTTGATTGATCCTCATCTAGCTAAAACAAATGATACATGGGATGATTTTTTAATAAGAAATCATTTTGAAGAAGCAAAAGAACCATCACCTGAACCACAACCTACAAGAAGAAGTAGGAAATGGAGGGCTTCAGAAGTTGAAATTGATAAAACAGTCCAAGAAAGCAGTGAGGAAATCATTTTAGAGAAGTTGACTCAAATCAAGAGGCAACTTAAGGAAGAAAAGGTAATCAGGAAATCTGCCATGGAGAAAGGAGAGGAATCTTCTCAGCCTAGAAGAAGCCACAGATTAAAAGGAAAACTGAAGAAAACACTAATCAAGCAAACAGGGGTAATCAATATAGAAGATGAAGAAACATCCATTGAAGAGGATGTTGAAGAAGATTTTTATGAAGGAACCCCTGAAGTTGACCCTGCTCAACAGGAAATTTATGACTATGTGGAAACTTTGGAGAGGAGAGCTTCAGAAAGTAGAGAGAGAACCCCCAGTCCTCCACTGTCTGAAATAGATATATTAAGGAGGGATAGATATGAGTTGGAATTGCTGAATAGACACATCAAAAACGAAAATGAAATTCTCAAGGATCAAATCAAGCTCAAAACTGATATGAACTCAACCTTATCCCTGCATATAGACAAAGTGGAGAAGACCAATGAGAAGTTGAAGACAAAGAACAAAAAGATAATCAGGGCAGTCACCAACCTCAGGTTCAAACTTGTTATCAGGAAACCCAGAAGACCTCTAGCTTCCAGACAAAGGAGAAGAAGGGGATTAGATGTCCTTGCAGAAGCCTCTGAATTCATAGGATAATTTGCATGAGGACATGCAAAGAGACAGCAGTGGGGGTATGTTGAGCCTCAAAATTGTGCTTTCCTTCACTTCATTTTACCTCATTTTCCCTTGTCCATTGCTATCTTAGACCCAATTGATCAATGAATATAGTTAAAATTACTTCTAGAATGATTTACATGACTGACTTATTAAATTTTGTGATTTTTGCCATTATAAAGCATTTTGACCGGAACTAGCTGCAGAATGCAGACATTCCGTAGCTAACCGGCGATTCTGCAGCTACCTTCATGTTTGAGTATGTTCTAGGTGGCATATGGGCATGATCCATGTCATGTCTACATGGTTCGTTGCTCATCATGGAGGAAGAAACGAATTCTGGGTATGGTTTTGAACATGGGGAACACATTTAGGAAGGAAGACTTCTATTAGGACTGTCTCAGTCCAGATGTCTTTTTCTCTTCACGCAGCCACTTCAAAGAGTCCTAACGTGATTCCGATAAGGAAAGACAGGGTTCCCGAATTGCTGTAATTTTAATGTTATGCATTTGCTTTATAAACTCTTGGGAGACCGAGAGCTATGTTAGAGATTTTATGTTAGATTTGATGCTAGATTTGTTGACTTCTGTGTTACATTCCTGAAGACGCAGAGTGTTATGTTCAAACTATTTCATCTTTAATGGAGCAGACCGTGTTGTTCTGAAGCGTGATTTAATTTGGAGTTGAATGTCGTCAAGTGGTAGAGGACCCCTACCTCTTGCACGGATTTATTTTGCATAAATTAGATAAGTTTTCTAGCTGCCTTTACGTTTTGCATTTGAATTAATAGTTGTTTTTGTTAGCTTCTGTAGTCGTACTCATTCAAACTCTTCCACTAGAAGATACTCTTCCAAAAGACTATAATGATGAATGTTGAATGACTATAGTATTGTAGGATTAGGAGTTGAATTTATAGTTGTTTTAACTAGCTACCGTAGTTATATTCATTCCAGCTCTTCCACAAGAAGACACTCTTCCAACAGATTATAATGATGAATGATGAATAGCTATAGTACTGTAGGATTTAGTTGTAGTTTTTGCTATTCACTATCACAGTTACACTTGTTCTAATCACTCTTCCACAAGAAGAAACTCTTTCAAGAAATTCTTAAGAAGTTCAAGACATGACCGTGATAATGAATGATTTAGTTATGTGATGATGTTTGTACGGTGACTATCATGAACGTGATGTCGTTTCCTTAGTTCGTTCACATCATAATGACCAGGTAGGGTGGATATGATATCTTAGTTTTTCATTTGCTTTCAGTCTATTTGCTTACAATTGCACCCAATTACACAGTCAGAATTGTTCTATCTCTTCCAAAAGAAGGAACTTTTCCAAAATATCACTAATGATGAACAAACAGATTGTGTAACTTCATAGAATAATGCATGTTAGAATAGTTAGAATGCTCCGGAGTTTCATTGCATTTAACTCATATTCAATTACTTTGTTTCGAGTTTGATGATGACTTATAGTTCAACATTGTTCTAGATTAGTGGCATCTTAGATTCATTCTTAGATTAACTCATTGCACTTGCACTTCATATTCAAATTGTCATCCATTGCACAATATATTACTTCAATTGTTAGGATTAACAAGACAGCCTTCATTATTCACAAACCTCTTCTTTGTTCTAAAATCCCTAATTGATCTATAACCATATGAACAGAAGACAACATTATTCTAAGGCCTGAAGTATCTCTGCAATTTCCTCATCATTTTATAAACAGAGCTCTTCCTCAAGAGACTACTTTGAAAAATAAACCAATAACTCTTTGAGTAAAGGTTCTGTGACATTCAATTAAATTGCAGAATAGAACTAGAAATTAGTCATAGAATAGAAGAGCTTAGGACAAAGTATTGCATCATTGTAAGATAGTTGTTTCACTGTCTATTTAAAGAATTTACATACTTAGTGATCATTTCTCAAGTTTAGTTTGTGTTATTTGCCTAAAAGTCATTATCAAGCTTTTGCTTTTATTTAGTCATAGTTTAGATTCTGCTTCAGTGTTTCCAATTGCATTTTCCATTTGTCATTCCATACATTAGGCTTAACTCTGTTTTTGACCACCAACTTCTTTCCATTAGTTTTCTAGGCATTTTCATTGTGAACATAAAAATCACCAAAAAACCAAAAACATCATAAATCATCACAAAAGACCAAAAACATCACAAAACACTACACACAACGCATTAGGAAACAAGCACCTAGGTACATATGGTACACTTCACTACAGCATTTTACAAATCCTGGTTGACAATTAAATGAGCTCAGTTTAGGAGACTAGATTGAGACCAAACACCCTCTTTTCTATCTTCTATTGTTTTTGTATTTTTCTTTTTCCTTGAAGACAAACGATCAACAACTATCTAATTGCTCAAAACTGAGCTTTATTGACATTCCTATCTAACCTATTCTAACTAGGAGTATTTACATCCTTATATGATACAAAAGTGCCAATGTAGCCAGTTGAGTAATGTAAAAAAGAAGAAAAAACTCTGGTTGTTTGTCAGGGGTATCCATAGTACATTTTGAAGATTAATCTTCAAAACCAAGGCTATCATAGAAGGTGACAGCTTTTCATGTCTTTGGCTCTTGAAAAGGATCCATGCTTGATAGTTTGAGCCAGTTGGGACTTCCACACACTCTTCCAAAGGATCAATAAAGAAAAGATGAAGATTCTCTTCTTTTTGGCCCTCCATGTCTGGTAGATTGTCTGCTTCCAAGACTTCAGCTTTGAGGACTATATCTTCATAATGTTGCTTGCAAGCATCATCATCCTTAACTTGCAAAATAGTAAGTAGTGAAATTTCTTCTTTCTCTAAATCTATTCTTGCTTCTGATATAAATTCAGGTTCTTTGGATGACATATTGACATTAGTGAAGGGAGAAGTTTCTTCTTGAAAAGATGGTATATCCTCAGTAGGATAGTATTCTATTTGTTTTTCTCCTTCAAAGTTTTGCCAATATCTTTTATTGTTTGGGACAGCTAGTTTGAATTTTTCTTGAATTGTATATCGTTTGCTCTCCCAAGGTCTCAGACATGTACTAGCCACAATGGCTAATCCACTAGCAAAATTGTTTTGGTCTTTAGGAACAAGGATAAGTTGGAAATATTTAAAATATTTTAATAAATCCATGGCATCATCCTTATAGGCTCTAATTCTAGGATGTTTAACCATGCATTCTTCTTTCACTTGCTTAATTACCAATTCTGCATTTCCATGAACTGTTATCTTCTGGGCTCCTAATTTCTTCAATAAATGTAGCCCTAAGAGGAGTGCCTCATACTCTACTATGTCAGTTGTGCATTGAAAACTCAATTTGTATGAATGGGCTTCAGAATGACTGTTTCCTGTATTGTAAAGCCATATTATTGCACCTGCATTAGTTTTAGTACATGACCCATCAAAATTCATATTCCAAAGAGGACTAGTTTCAGTATTATCATTAATTTCCTTACTATCCTCTTTGTCTTGAGTGCCATTGGATTGTTCTATGGAATAGGCACCATGTTCATGACTTTCTGGTTGAGATGATGGTTTGGAGGGTAGCTACTTGCTTAGTATTTGATCAATTTGTTCTTCTGTCAAAGGAGAGATTTTTCTTTCAGTATAAACAGAAAAAGAGCTACCCTCTTTCTCATGATCAACAAAAGAACTTTCTGCATCTTTACAACAAAGTTCTCTATGTGACTGAGCAAGAGTATTTGTTTTGTAATAAGTTTCAGAGACTGACTGTTTATTAATAGTATGATCTATCTCTTTTTCTCTCAAAGGGGGAGATGTTTCTATGTTCCTTTGAACAGAAGTACAATAGTTCTTTGTCTCTTGTAAAGGCTGATTTTGAGGCCGGATGTTTTCTTGAGCCTCTTCTAGGGGATCTTGACTTGTGCTTGCAGGGAAACTTTGAGGATTTTCTATTGTTTCCTGATCTTCTTGTGTAAAAAATTCCTCATGATTGTTATGATACTCAGTTTGCATATAAGTTTCATGAGTTGTTTTTTCTACATTATCAGGATGCCACTCTTCCTGTGTAATCTGATATGGGTTGTAATCTAGAGGGGGAGTCCCTATATGAGCTGGTTCTCCTCCTACATCAGATTATGTGTTTTGAAAGTAGCTACTTGTTTCATCAAAGCACTGCTCACGATATGTTTTTGCATTTTGGTCATGAATTTCTCTTATCGGCATAGTACAAGACATAGGAAGGCAATCAAAAATTTCTTGACAACCTTCTTTATTGCTTTCTTTGTAAGTTTGCTCACCATCTTCTATAAGGTGTTAATCATAATACATATCTTGGTCACTATCTTGGTCTTGAGGTGATTGGGCTTGTGTTTGATGAGGGAAAAGCATAGGTTGCTCTAGATCATCAATATTCATATTAGCCATCAACCTATCCATTCTCTTTCCAAGCATGTACATCATCTTTTCCATCATGATTAGAAATTTTTCCTGATTATTTTCTCTATAATCTTGTTCATCATACATGTCTTGTAGTGGTAGAGTTTGTGTTTTCTCATGGAAAGGCATATGTTGCTCTGGATCACAATGTTTAGATTAGCCATAAACCTATCCACTCTCTTTCCAAGCATGTACATCAATTTTTCCATCATGACCATCTGTTTGTCTTCTGGATCTACATCTAAATCCATGTTTGTAAATAAAAAAAAGAGGTCACTGTGTTTGTTCAATCAGTTCAAGGTCTTCTACCAGTGGAGTCATTTGGTATTTTGGGAATTATAAGGAGGGGAGTCGCCAGGTGGAAAATTTTTAGCTCCTAAGGGGGTAAAATGTTTTATGGTTCCACCACCATGTTTATTATGAATACCAATCTAAAGAGATCATGGGTGTTCTGAGTCTTAGGAGTATTTAAGATGAAATTGACTCAAAATCCCCAGTGGAGTCGCCAGAATTGTTAGCTCCCTGTAATTTCGGCAGATTGGTGAGACTAAAAATACGGAGAGGACATTGGAACCACTTTGGGATTCTAGGATCTAGCCCTCCTGAATCCAGAGAGGGATCTCTCTATAAGTGCAAAGATTTATTTATTCTTTAAAGCTTTTGAATGTGATATTAGGCTAGTTATGAAGAACGAGGTTTTGTTTGGTTTTGGTTGGGAAAAGATATGTGAAGGTGAAGGAAGTATAAATGAAGGGTGAAGATGAATGAAAGTGAAGAGTAATTCAGCCAACAAGATAGGCAAGAAGCAGCTTCGATCCATTGGGCTATGCATTCATAGTAAGATTTAATTGAAACAACAAGGTTCAAGAGTGGTCCATGGGGCAAGTCATCTATGTCTAAGGATCTCTTTAAAGTTGATTTCATGGGATGAAATGAAACAATAAGAAGGGGAATTAAAAAAATGAAGAACAAAGAGCAGCCTAAGATCAAGTAAGTACTTTGAAACTATCCTGCTTTTGGCATACACTTAAGAAAGACATAAAAGTAATCTAAGATCAGGTAAGTACTTTGAAACTAGCTTGCTTTTGATGCACTTTTAATAGAAAACATTTAAAACACAAAAAGAATAGCTTAAGATCAAGTAAGGACTTTGAACCTATCATGCTTTCAGCATATTCTAAGGGAAACTTTTCAAAGCAACTGTTGGAGAAGAAACTAGAGGAAAGGGCTCACCATAGACTTCCCTAGCTCTGCTTTACTTAGCAAACTTTTCAAGACAACACTTAAGATAACAAAGAACATTCTAAGACCAGGTAAGGACTTTGAACCTAGCCTGCTTTCAACATACTCTGAGGGAAACTTTTAGACAACCTTTGGAGATAAAACTAGAGGACAGGGCTCACCATAGACTTCCCTAGTTCAAATTTACTTGGCATAAACTGAAAATAACATTCAAGAACAATGTTTAAAGTTTAGACAGTAGGATGAGGGAACGCCAGCATTCCTTAACTGCTTGGACTATTTTAAATCATTCTTAAACAACACAATTTGGAAGAAAACATGTAGATAAAGCTTATCAGTAAGAGCAAGGTACCTTTGACAGTAAATCCTAACTCTATAATTGTTGTTCTTTATCAGAGAAGATGGATAGAATGGAAATAGAAATAAAATTACAAGTTACAATAATAAAAACATCACCGTTGACATAGACCAGGATCCCATAAATCAGCTTGTATTTGATACTTCAAACCAGTTACAATCTTCAAGTCCAGTGGTTCTCTACAGCTTCAAACTTCTCATATTAACTTAGGTATCTTCAATTACAAACAGAGCTTACAGCAGCTTCAGTAAACTATTTACAGGCAACAGATATGCAGTGACCAACATTATCTCATCTTCTATAGATGTATTTGTAGAAGAAATGAGGAGGTGGGATAGGATAAAAGATCTTCTAGGTTCAATTAATACAGTTTAATGCTTCTCGGCCTTTGAGGGGCTCAATGGAGAAACTTTTCTGATATTTCCTCTGTATTAATTGGTTTACATTAAGTATTAAGCTTGTTGGGAAGATTTTGTTGACTTTAAGGCTCTTTGTTATCCTTGTGATAACTCTGCTGACAGTTTACAATAAGTTCATTTGGTTGAATTAACTGTTCAGCTGTATTGGGGCAAATATATTCTATTCTGGTCATAACTATGCCTCTTTTGAATGCATTGAGGCTACATGTGGCTTTTGGTAGCTGGTGAGGATTCAATTAGCCTCTGATGTGGCGGTGGAGGCTTTCTTGGAATGATATATCTAATTGTCCTTCTTTAAACACTGTTAATTTGTTTTAATCCTGTTTTTTAGGCATAATTAGGCCTAATTTCTGTCTTTTGTTCTTCAATCTGTGTTTAATTGAGTGGATTAGGTTTTTAGATAGTCGATTTAGGCCATAATCCCTCAAAACTGCGTAAACAATCTTCAATTCTTCATCTTTGCTGTGATTAGATCCTTTAACATTGATACTCTTTGCTTGATTAAGTTTTTTTGTGTCTTGTTGATGTGCAGGCGTACAGAGGGCTCTTATAATGTCGCCAGTGTTCATGAGGCACCGGTAAAATTTGATGGGAAACCCTGCAGAATGATCTCCTTCATGCATAAAGGCCTGGGGGATCGTCATCCCCGGCCTTCAATCTTCTTTTAAAACATTTGATAAAACCATTAAAACCTGCACAACAAAGAAAAATTAGAAAAAAAATTGCGGGGAAGGGTTCAGACTGCTTCAGAGGTTTTGGTTAGATCATGGTCGTTGGATGAAAGCGTCCAACTGTGAGGATTACTTTGCCGAGGTTAAAAGGAGAGGCGGTTGGAAAAATGGTGGGGAAATTAATTCTGGGCCGTTGATCTGCAGAGATCAACGGTTGAGATTGCTTGGGAAAATATAATGTAGAGGAGACCACATTATAGCAAAAAGGGATAATATACAAAGGAAAAGGGTGAAAACCTTTGGCGGAGTTAACAAAGGGTAAAAATGAAATTCGGGGTTTCTAAAAGATTTTGGGCTGTCGGATTAGATCAACCACAAAAATCAACGGCGGAGATTCACTTACGAAGTCCTTTGGAGGATGGGTGGAGGGCGATGAACGGAGGGCAAGATTAAACTTGAGTCGTTAGATCTCAAAGATCAACGGTGGAGATTACACAAGGGATAATGTAATGGAAATAGGGAAAAGTGATTTCGGCGATAAAAACCACTGATGTTGCGCTGCTCTTAAGCGGTTTCCAAAATCTTCATAAAAAATGCGATATGCCTCGCCGCCCGCCACATGTCCTTAAAAAACCGCCCATATCGCATAATTCTTAGGAATTAACTATTGGACTCAGATTCACGCGATATGGGTCCTTGGCTGTTGGATGAAGGGCAGGTAGATCCAATTGTAGAGATAAGAGCGCGATAAGACAAGATGCGTGGGCGGAAGACGATGGGCCGGGTCAAGGTGGTTTTGATCTCGACCGTCGGATCATAAGAATGAACAGTCAGGATTTGCTGATGGAGAGATAGGTCCCAAAGGAGTTGGGCCTATCAAGTTTAATCTGGACCATTGGATTAGAAGAATGGACAGTCCAGATTTGATCTGGGAGCGGAAATAATGCAAGGAAAGGGGTCAATCGGAGATCGGGAGCAACATGGACCGTTGATTTACATAGATCAACGGTAGAGATTCAATCAGAGGGTGTAATGGCAAGGGTTTATGGCGGAGGGCGATTAAATCTGGGCCGTCGGTTCTTGTGGATTCGACAGTCTAGATTGAATCGCAAGATTGCAATCGGAGGAAGAGAGAGGAATGGCACAAAGTTTTTTGTGATGCGATTACACGAGGGCCATTGATTAGAATGGTAAATCAATGGTGGAGATTGCAACGGGGGACTATACAACGATGCAAAGGGCGCGGGGTGAAAACAATGCTGGCCGTTAGATCTATAGGGATCGGCGGCTGATATTGCCGCGCGAGCCTTCATAACAAAAGACCATCGCATCGGGTTTTTCTTTTTAACAAAGGAAAGTGCTCATTCAAACTCCCGATTGCGATAAGCGCCTTGTGGTTTAGTGCTTGGTCTTAGCACCCAGTTACATGGAAGGGAAGTGGTTAGGGGCTTTTGGCCGGGAGGGGCTTATCGGAATCAAAGGAAAAGGGAAGGAAACACTTAAACGAATCTAATGAAATTTTGCGATGCAAGATTCCGATGGCCATTGATCGGTCTTAGATCAACAGTTAAAAATGGGCCAAGACAACAAGCCATCGGGTTTAATAAAAGGTCAGATTTTTACAAAATACGAAGGAAAACAAAGGTTTTTGAGGGTTTAGAAGAAGGGTTTAGGATCTTTTAAGCGCCTGGTTGCGGGGCTTAAGGTCCTATGAAGCGGAGGTTTATGAAATTTAAGCCCTCAGGGGCTAAAACTTTATATAATAAAAAATACTGTCTTTTGACTTAAAAACCAGAGTTTCTTAAGGGAAAACGAGGGTTCCAGTAGAGGAAAGAAATCCTTTTAACTCAAATGGAAGGAGACCAAATGATTTAAAAAGGGTCATGAAGTGATTTTGAAGGGTTAAAATGAGGAAAAATGGAGGGATTTTTTATGAGCAAAAGAGGGGGAAAATGAAGGGAAAATGGGTTTTTAGCAATCTTTTTCTTCAGGAAAACAACAGATTTTTCAGAATTAAGAGGGAAACAACAATGAAGATTTTTTTAAAGGATAAATATCATCATTAGACTTCAAGAACTCATAATTTGGTCATAAAATTGTTTCTTGAAGGCTACAAAAAATTTTAGCCACCATTTGATATGACAAATTTTTATAGGTGGCTAACACCCATATCTTGTTTTCTTCAGTTCCAGTTTGCAAATCTCTCATGTTGTTATATGTTTTTATCAGTCTCTTGGAATTTCCATGTGCTTTATCAATTTTTGTTAGTCTCACACAGTGAGCCTTCTTGGTAAAATGTACATGATAACAGTGGAAAGAGCATCACTCATGACAATTATCTTTCATAATATTTCAATGAGAATATTGTAAGACTAGAAATAGCTTTCTTTTGATGAAATATTGCTAAACTACTACTTGTGTTAATTTCTACTAAATGCAGTAGATTTCTGCTTTGCAGTCCTATTGTTTCTTCTCTCATTTTACATTTGTGTCTCCTCATAGGCTACAAACGCACTCTTTTCTACCACATCAGACTCCAATACCCTCATTAGTAGAACTGTGGATTTGACTAAAATATCTTTTAAGTCAATGAGATTTTAAACCACCTACCAATCTTATAAATCAAATAATTAAATTTCCTTAGAGTTTAGGATGTGTCTGGTAAGGCGCTTGCTGCAGTCCAAGTGTTGATTCTAGCGCCAACATCTTTTGGTGCGTCTGCTAGGAGACGAAGGCCTTGAAACGAAGTATTCTCCCAATGACTATTGTTTTGAATTGTTGAATGACAATTCTTAATGGTTAATAAGAATTGATGACTTGAATAAGACTACAAATTATTTCACCTGGCGACTCCACAGAGAGGAAAAGGGGTTTCAAAACCTCCAACGATAAGGAGAAATCAAAGATCACCTATTGTGACCCAAGTTGCAGAGCCAGAGAAAATCATTAAAGATGCAAAAGGAAAACATAGATCAATTGAGGCCACATCTCAGTCAGTGAACAAGGTACACAAAAAATACATTCCAAAGAAAAAGGTAGCCTCATCTACTTTAGAATCAAAATAAGTTTCAGTTTCAAAAGATCTTGCTGAAAAATCTAAACTCGAAATTGCTTCCCTAGAAGATTAAAATAGATGTTGTTAATCTAAGCTCAGCTGAAAGTTTTTCTCATTCCTCAATTGGTAAATCTGAAATCAGTAAATCTAAAGTAAGCATTATTTCAGTCAAAGAGGAAAAAACAAAGTTATTAATTATCAATAAGGAAACATAAGATTTTGTGCTAACTGAAGGGGAGTTAGAGCAAGTATTGGAAATTGCACCTTTTCTTGATAGGGATGTTTTGACTGAAGAAGGTTTTAAGACCATTTAAATTTCCTCCAAACTCATCCTGAATACCAGTCTTTCATCACTCCTCAACAAGAATATTTCCCTTTATCTAGAAACCCAGTTGTTGGGGCATCCTCTTCTCATCCACTAGAAGAGAGTGTTCCTGAAGGCCTCGCATTCAACTTATCTGACTTCCTAACTCAGCAAAATAAAGTTCGATTAACCTCATCCCCTAAAGAGACAAATTTTGAGTTTGATTCTTCTATAGAAGGTGAAGTCAACAAATCCTATGTTCATCTCTTTGAGAATCCAATATTTTCAGTCCCCAAACCTGAAGAATCAGTTCAAGATTTTCAATTTTTCGTTATCCTAAATCAGATTCAAAATCCACAAATTGTAATTCCTATTTCCCAAACAGATACATCAACCGGTCATCCATCAACTGTACATCAACAAAATATGGCTTAGCCTGCCCTTACAAGGATGCAACAGATAGTGGCTGCAATATATGCACCACTTGCTCTTCCTCAACCTTTGCATCACTCCCTCAAGGAGATTACTTGAAATATATTATGAAATATACTAGGGAGGGAAAAGGAGTTTCTACTGAGGAACATTTAGTGGCTTTCTATAGTTATGTTGACAACCAGAATGTTGAACATGAAGATTCCTGTTCAAGGCTCTTTGTTCAGAGCTTGGATGGTGAAGCTCGTAAATGGTTTAGAAGTCTGCCACCAAACTCAAGAACACGAATTGATGAATTGGAGGAAATATTTGTGGAGTAATGGGGCGATATGAAAGACTATGTCTATTATCTTACAGAATTCGAAACTCTGAAGAAGAAACAAGATGAATCATTAGTTGATTTTACCAAGAGGTTTAATAATATTTATCAGAAAATTCCCGAAGAAATTAAGCCTCCTGAGACTACAGCTATGATAACTTTTGCAAATTCTCTAGATTCTGAGTTTGCTTTATGGCTAAGGGTTGAGAAAGCACATACATTGATGGATATGCAAGAGGCTGCAATTGGAGTGTAGTCTAATCTCATGGCTTCTAATAAATTGAAAATGGAGGAAGAAAAGGCAGCAAAAGACAAAAATAAGATGAAAGAAGAAAAACTTTCTTCTTCTAAGTCTCTTAAAGAAGAACAAAAGATCGATCAAATTTCCAATTTGATCAAGGAAATTCCCTATAATATGACAAAATTAGAGTTAGAAAACAAACTAGCTACTAGAGCCAATCAAAATGAGGCCAATAGAAATCAGGCTCCCTTCAGGAGGCATTTTCAACCTCAACAAATCTTACAGTGCCCAAGGAGGAATGCTGATGATCAAAATTTTCAGCCTCCTTTGAATAATTTTGCTCAAGAAGAGCAGCAAGAACATGAGGAAGAAAATGAAGAAATAAACCTTGTAGGAGAAACCTCACAGTAAACTTGTTTGACTTTGCAATAATATGAAGACCAATCAAGGATTTATTTGTTTTCATATGATGAGAATGTCCAAATTTATGCACAAAATGATAAAAAACAGCAAGAAGCTCAAAACAGAAATTATCCTTTAAGGTCTAAAGGCCCTGTTCAGCAACCTTAACAAAAATCAGTTGCAGAGAAACAAGCTGCCAAACAGAAGGCCAAAGTCAATGAGGTTCCTCTACTCCAAAATTCTACCCTAATTGTCAAAATCACTGCAAAAAATAAGGAATTAGTTCCAATTTATTTTAGTTTCAAATCTGAATTGAATAAAATCAAAATTCCGGTCCCACTTCTAGAATTGTTGAAAAAACCAGCATATAAAGAGTCTTTTAAAAGTATGCTACAGCCACCTCTCGCTCCCAATTTAGTCAACCTTGAGGATGAACATCCCACTATTTATCTAGGTTTTCATGTCCAAGACCAAAATGATGACAACTCACCACCTTTCTATTTGTCACTCAATATACATGACAAATTGTTGCATAATTGTTTGTTAGATTCTGGGGCTTCTCATAATCTCATGCCAAAGAAAGTGATGGATGAATTGGGATTAGAGATCACCAAGCAATACCATGACCTCTACACCTTTGATTCCAAAAAATTCAAGTGCCTAGGAGGAATTAAGGACTTGGTTGTTTCTCTTACCCAACTTCCTATGAAAATCTTAGTGATGGACATTGTAGTTGCGGACATTCCTTCTAGATTTGGGATGCTACTTTTCAGATCTTGGTCTAAAAAATTGGGAGGTACCCATCAGATGGACATGTCATATGCCACTATCCCAGTGTTTGGAGTGGAATTCAGAAGGCTGTATAGGGAAACCCAAATGGCCTACATCATTAGTGACCATCATAATCCTTCAAACCATCCCATATATGTTGAAGAAAAGGAATTGGGGTCATCAATACTACACCTCGATGTTGCTGATAACAATTTCCAACTTGAAATAACTAAAAAACAACACTTTCAAGGTAAAAATGAGTATCATTTGGAGGGAGGACAGATCTGGAAATTATACTTTGATGGAGCCTCATCAAGAGAAGTATCGGGAGCTGGTGTAGTCCTCTTTCATCCCACTCAAAAAAAGGTAATTATATCATATAAACTCCAATTTCTACCACTAACAACATTGTTGAATATGAAGCGCTTGTGCTGGGTATGAAGGCAGCGAAAGATTTGGGAGCTAATTCAGATTCGATGATAAGGCAAGTGAGAAAAAACTGCCAAGTGAAAAATTCCAATTTGAAAATTTATAGGAATGAAGTCTGGGACTTGATTGAGCATTATTTTTCAACATTTAATATAAATTTTGTCACTAGAGAAGAAAATTAAATGGCTGATTCACTAGTTATTGTTGCTAGTAATTTCAACGTTCCTCTAGATGTCAAGGCAGTATATGGTGTTCAAATAAAAAACAGGCCTTCAATTCCTGATAACATTAAATACTGGCAAGTATTTGAGGATGACAAGGAAATTCGGAAATTTTTAGAGTGTGTTGAAGAGTTTGCAGAAATACAAATTGATGATGAGAAGGAAATTGTTGAAAATCAAAATAGCCGGCCTTTTAAGAAAACCATGGCTGAGAAGAACATTATAGATCTGAAAACTAACTATATTCCTAAAGGCTTAGTTCCTTTAGAAATATTGTTCAACAACAATGATGTTTTTCTCAAGCCTGAAAGTAAATTTGATGGAGAGAGTACAATAGAATGTAACATTGGCACAGAAGATCAGCCAAAATTAGTCAAAGTGTCCAAATTCCTTTCTCTTGAAACCAGAACAAAATATATCAAGTTGCTGAAAGAATTTGCTGATATTTTTGCATGGTCTTATAGTGAGCTGAAAAATTATGATAGAAGCATAATGGAGCACAAAATTCCTTTGAAATTAGATGCAAAGCCTGTAGCACAAAAAATCAGACATATAAATCTCATGTTGCTCCCAATCATTGAGAAAGAAATCAGAAAATTATGGGAAGCAAAAATAATTCTGCCTTTGAGATTTTCTAACTGGGTAGCTAATATAGTCCCAGTTCAAAAAAAGAATGGAGAGATAAGAATTTGTGTCAATTTTCACAACCTGAACCGGTGTTCATTGAAAGATAACTATCCAATGCCGAAGATGGATTATATTTTGTAGAAATTCATAGGATCCAAAATATTATCAATGATTGATGGCTTTTCAGGATATAATCATATTTCAGTTGACAGGCAAGATAGAGAAAAGACAGCATTTATCACACCTTGGGGTACATTCATGTACAACAAAATGCCATTTGGTTTGATGAATCCAGGTGCAACATTTTAGCGGGAAATGGATATTGCCTTTGTGGGAGAAAAAGACAGATTTGTAGTCATCTATTTGGATGACATCACAGTTTATTCAAAACCTGATGATGACCATTTGAAACATTTGAGAATTTTTTTTGACAAATGCAGAAATTTTGGTTTGTCCTTGAACCCAAAAAAGTCATCCTTTGTTGTCCAAGAAGGGAAATTATTGGGACATATTGTAATAGAAAGTGGCATCTGTATTGATCCGGGAAGAGTAGAAGCTATTCAGAAGATTGGTTTGCCAAGGAATAAAAAAGAATTGCAGTCATTCTTACGGAAAATAAATTTTCTAAGATTCTTTGTTCCTAAATTTGTAGAGCTGATCAAACACATAAATGTCTTGCTGAAAAAAGATGCAGAATTTAAATGGTGAGATGAAGCAAAGAATTCATTTTCAGCAATCAAGTATGCCTTAACTGAACCTCCAGTTTTGACTAGTCCTGATTTTGAAAAATATTTTTTGATTTTTTCATATGCTTCAGAAGAAACAATTGCAGTTGTCTTGCTATAGAAGAACAAAGAAGGTTTAGAGCACCCTATTTCATTTTTCGGTCGTGATTTAAGGGATTCTGAATTAAAGTACATCTTGAATGAAAAACAAGCATATGCACTAGTTAAGGCTTTGAAGTATTTTCAAGTTTATGTGTTGCGTTCAAAAATAGTGGCTTTTGTGCCCAATATCACTGTTAAAGATGTGTTTCTGTAGCTAGATACAGATGCCAGAAGGGGACAATGGATAACAAAAATTATGGAATTTCATATTGAGATCAAACCAACTAAATTGATAAAAGGTCAAGGCTTCGCTCGCCTGATGGCTGAATCTAACTGCAAGGATTTACATATTAATGTAAAGGCAGCTAAAGGAGAAGATGGAGAAGGTATTTCTAATTATCGTGCAATATTTCATTCAGATTGGTATAAGGATATAGTATACTTTTTATTAAATTTCAATTGCCCCCCCTGAAATGGAGAATTAAAAAAGGAGAGATTTCAAATTGAGAGCTATGAAGTATTGCATTTAAGAAGACCATCTTTACTAGAAGTACCTTGTTGGAGTCTTATTAATATGTGTAGATGAAGTTGAATCCCAAGAGATTATGACAGAGATACATGCAGGAGTGTGTGCAGGCCATTTGTATTGGAAAGCCACTGCAAAAAAAATCTTAAGAGCTGGCTATTATTTGCCAACTCTCTTCTCTGATGTTTTTTCCAAAGTCAGGAGCTATGCCGAATGTTAAAAATTTGTTGGTAAGCAGAAATTTCTACCATTACCTCTTATTCCTATTTTAGCATATGTTCCTTTCCAGCAGTGGGGGTTAGACTTTATCGGTGAAATTCATCCACCTTCATCAGGACAACATAGATGGATTCTCACAGCTACAGACTATTTTGCTAAATGAATTGAAGTTGTACCAACCAGGAATGCTACTGATACGGTAATTATCAAATTTATGTTGGAAAACATTATGTCAAGATTTGGTTGTCCACAGAAATTAGTAATTGATAATGCAATGGCCTTTAAGTCTACTAATATGTACAACTTATGTTAGCAATATGGAATTGAATTGACTCATTCCACGCCTTATTACCCTCAAGGTAATGGATTAGCCGAGTCATCCAACAAAATTTTAGTGAGGATCATTAAGAAAATGTTGCCTGGAAATAAGAGAAATTGGGACACTCAGTTGGTACATGCTCTTTGGGAAAATAGGGTAACTAGGGGTAAAAAATCAATTGGAATGTCTATGTTTCAGCTTCTATATGGTACTGATGTCATAATGCCTTTGCAATTAGCTCTTCTTGTGATGAAGTTCCTGCAAGATGAATTTGATGATGAAAATCCAATCCAAAGGAGAATTCTACAGTTGATAGAGGCAGTCCAAATCAGAGAACCACTGATGGATAAAACACAAAAGTATCAGACCAAAGTCAAATATATTTTTGACAAAAGAGAAAATCAACAGTTGTTTCAGGAGAATGATTTGGTGTTGTGCTGGGATGCCAAGAGAGAAGACCATGGAAAGCATGGTAAGTTTGACAATTTTTGGTTTGGACCATTTAGAATTGTTGAAGTTTTGGAAAACAATACTTTTCTGCTCAAACATCTGGATGATGATCATCTGACTGGAGGCACAGTCAATGGTCATTTTCTTAAAAAGTTATTTGTTTAGTAAGTTAATTGAGTCATTCCATTTTAAATATTCGGTGTGATGTGTCAATAAAACTCCATGCCCAATGGTACTTTTGTCTGTATATATGGTATGTCTTGAGTACAATCAGTCAATGGTCATTCCTAGTCAGAATTTCCAAGAAGTCTTATGATTTTAAAGAGTTTTTAAGGCACTGATTCTAAATTCCTTGAACCCTCATAGGGAGGACTTCATCCCCAATAGAAGCCACTGTTAGCACTGCAATTTTTCAAATATTTTCAAAGTCTAGTCATCATTCTCCAAGGAATCAATCTGTCATTTCAGTTCAGTTGTAAAATGAAAGTGTTGTTGTCAAAGTGTAGTGGTGAGAAAATTTCATTTCTACCTTCATTCATTTCATTTTCCCTCTTTTACCTTTCATTTTTCCTAAAACCCAAAATCTAGCATTTCATTTCTTTCAAAACCCCTTCTTAACTATTAAAATTTATTTTTTATAGTTAAAAAGGAGTTGCGCCCACCCACTAACAGCCATATCATATTTCCTTTTAAAATTACCATATATTTCTTTTATCGCAGCTCTACCTACACTACAGCAAACCTTGGTAATATCATATATCATATGATATAACTTACCATACTTAATAACATTGTGGACCCCTTACCCTTTCATCACAATTGGCTTATCGCAGTTTTTACTTTCATTCACGTTACAATTTTTGTCTCCTACAAAACTCTTGATTCCCCGATTGCGATGTAAATCGACCCCACCTCCCATTATCATCACACATCGCACTTCGTGAATCTTAACCTTTAACTCCCGTTCCTCGTAACAAAACTCCCGATTCGCGATTTGCGGTATTGTCTGGGCCCCAGCTTCCCTGCCACGTCACCCTCCACTCATCGCACATCGCCCTTCGCAAGTTTTAACACTTCCCTCCCATTTCTCATAGCAAAACTCTTGATTTTCAATTGGCCCCACCTCCTTGCCAAGTCATCACCCCCATCGCAAATCATGTTCCCTCCCGCTTGTGTCTTATGTTTAAACGTTCCAACCCCGATCTGTAATTGTGATATATGTATAAAGGTTTTTCTCCTCCCGCTCATCTAATAATCTCTCTCACTAATAAAATGAAACTCCGCTATCTCTTTTAATCCACCTTCATCCCTATCATGACAAAAAATTAACCAAAGGAAAGGAAAATTGGCAGAGTTTCTCTGAAACAAATTTCTACCATTACTCTCAGCACCAACACATTCCCGCGAGGCACCAGGCAGCATTCAAGGAATAGCCATATGTCACTTACACTGTTGTTTACACCTTTTGTGGAGTTGGTTGCACCAGAACAGAGGAGGACTCTTCCTATAGACTGGCACATCATAAAACCACTTCGAATTGTTAGTCTTGATGTTTTTTTATTTTGATTATGTCATAGCACTTTGTATTAAAGTTTTTGGATAAGCCTAATCTCTTGCACAAGATGGTAATAAATTTTAGGAACAGATTTACTCCTTTTGTGGGGATGACAATTTTATATTTTTGTATATATGTGACAAACTACTATGAAGTAAGTGTTCATGGTTTTAGAATCTAGATCATATGATCAGTAATATTTTTAGTGAATGAAATGGAAAGATACTCTTAAGGACTTATTACCAATATGGTGTGTGTATTGTCAATTTACATGTGTTCCCATGTCATATTTTCTTCACTCCCAGTTTGAAAATATCTCATGTTGTTATGTGTTTTTATTAGTTTCTTGGCATGTCCATTTGTTTTATCAATTTTTGTTAGTCTTACACAGTGAGCCTTCTTGGTAAAATATACAAGATAATAGTGGAAAGAGCATCACTCATGACAGTTATCTTTCATAATATTTCAATGAGAATATTGTAAGACTAGAAATAGATTTCTCTTGATGAAATATTGCTAAACTGCTACTTGTGTTATTTTCTACTAAATGCAGTAGATTTATGCTTTGCAGACCTATTGTTTCTTCTCTCATTTTACATTTTCTTCTCCTCGTAGGCTATAAACTCACTCTTTTCTACCCCATCAGACTCCAATACCCTCATTATTAGAACTGTGGATTTGACTGAAATCTCTTTTCAGTGAATGAGAGTTTAAACCGCCTACGAATCTCATAAATCAAATCATTAAATTTCCTTAGAGTTTAGGATGTGTCTGGTCAGGTGCTTGCTGCAGTCCAAGTGTTGATTCCAACACCAACACCTAAGACTCAGGGGGAATTGTTGTTGTAGCAGTTCATTGGATGGGTGGAGTGTGGTTTCTCCTATTATATTTCCAAAAAATCATATTAGTGAATGGATTGGTTGTGTAAGATTTTTCAAGAAATTTTGGTTCATAATTTTTTATGTTTATATACATAGAAGTATGATTGAGTAGTGTGTTTCTAGTCTAGTACCTACTTCCTTGAGAAAATGCCAAATCTCCATTTTGAACTCAATCTATATATATATGGATTGAGTAGGAAACTATTTCCAGTTAAAGTTAGTAAACACATATACATATATATACAAATAGGGTTAGCATGGTTACAGGTCAACACCGAGGAAAGGTCGTATGGCTAACCCTTAACAACATGTAATTCATGTTTAAATTAAAAGAACCCTTGAGGGGAGTAGATGCATAAATATGAAAGTCAAGAGTTATGCATTCTCGTTTCCTGTGTAACAAGGTTTTTCTTGGCTATCTAATATATGTAGATAAATAAGTAAAAAAAAAAGTAAGTGTGTCAGGACTTGGTACTGCTATGTATAAAACAACTAGAGAAAACCAAGTTTAAACATAAACATGCATAGTTTTACAAGAAATATAAGTTTAAGAGCTCTGTATAGAGCTAGAAAGATAAACATACATGGAAGCATTTACCCATTTTTTTATGAACATTGGGTTTTGCTGGAAAATAATGTCTATTATTTACACAGTTCGTACTTCTGTTGTAAACAAGGAAATACTTTTATAACTCAAAATATAGAACGTGTAATTATATTGAGTCTGGTACTAAACCTTTGTTGGACCCAACCAAGGGAAAACACTAATACAAACTTAAGTATAGTATGGATTTTAAGTTACAAATACAAAAGACTTGTTCTATGAAATACAAGTAATCGAATTTATGCTCAAAATAGAATAGCCATAGAATAGGTTATTGAGACTTATATATACATATATAAATTCCTAGTTGCATGGGTAAGTAAGCCAAAGTATTTCTTTGCTCATAGTCGGCCTAATTTTGGCATACAAAAACAACAGCCCTGCATTAGAGAAACATGAAAAAGAAGTAAGTTGAAGGGTATCTGGGTAGAACCAAAGCATCAAAACCCTAAGACCCTTCTTCTTAATCACTCCACAAATGGAATACTTGGACTAACCTGAAACCCAACCAAAATAAAATTATAAGTCGAATTGAGTAGAAGAAGAAAAAAATTAAGTTAACCCTGAGATAAAATAGAAAGGGTTCAATTATAAAAAGTAATTGAGAGGAAATTAGGCGATGGCCAAGAATTTTGTCCCTGTGAAAAAGCCAATTCTTGTCAGTAAAAGAGGGTTTTTAAATCTACCTCTAAAAATTAAAATGTAACTCCAATTCTTAAAAAATAAATAAACTACAGTGAGGAACAAAAACAAAAATATATGTGATTACCTATCTGTCATGGCCAGTGCACTTTTCGAACCACTAGAAGGATGTTGTGGGCCTGATATTGAGAAAAGTAAGGGTAAAAGTTTATTAAAGACAATATAAATTACAAAGTATAGTAACTTTAATTATAAGAAAATAGGTTTCCCATTTTTTCCTAAGACAAAAACAAGAATTAAAATATGTACTAATTCTGTACCTGGAAAATTGTAAACCCCCCACCAAATCTTCAAAAACAATGACTGAAAATTCCAAGCTCTGGCTTGTGAAAAAGATAAAGAATGAAACTAGTAAGAAGGAGGCTTTCTCCTTTACTAAACATAAAACCATTGAATATACACTGTGAAATATTAGACATAACACAAAAGGAAGAATATAGGAATCTTGGAGAAAATTACCTGAGGAATCTCTGATGGCGAAGGTTAGTGGTTCATCTAAAAGTAAAATAATTGTACCCATAGCTACAATATTAGTAACAAAGGCATATAGCTTTGTAATATTAAAATAATGAGCAACAAGTCCTTGTGTTAAACCTAGATTTTCACTATTACATAAAAATTCGTTAGTTACAAACCTGAGAAAAATTATGGAAGTAAATTCAAAATAAGAAAAGAGGATATTAATGGGTTTTCACAATTCAAGGAAGAAATTCGTCGGTTGGAAAAACCTGTAGCAGTTCTTGTAGCAAAGGTGACCATGTCGACAACTTGAAATTCTCCAATTTGACATAATAATATTCTCCAGGATTATAGGACCATAGTATGGACATAATTGGTTGTAAATCCCAAAGGGTTTGAAGAATCAAGGAAGATACAAACCCTTAAACCCTCATCCTCTTATAGATTGTAGATTTACTAAAGGCTCACATTTCAAATGGTGGCATAAATGAAGGTGGGGGAGGGAAGGGTAGTTACCCTAACCGAACCACTAGAAAATACCCAATTATTGGATCCCTCAGTATAATCTCAGTTCTCCCTTATATGGCATATCACATGGCCAAGTCAGGTGGAGCACCCAAGCCAAGCCACATAGAAATATGACGCATGATTTTCATGGTGAATTGGGCACATGAATCGCTTTTACGTGGTGATACAAAGGTTTGAAACACTCATAACATTAGAAAATAAACACAATTACAAGGAATGATAATTACAGGGAGATATAGGTGTATCCATTCTAGAACCTTAACAACCTGATGATGACAACGCGTTGGTAAACTCGTGGTTGGTACAATTATAAAGTTTTGGTATTGAATTATGAGAAAGGAACACTGACATAGGTTACATGTATATGTGTTATGCCATTAGGTTTGGGTATTAAATACCTTAAATGGAACCTCCTCTTTATTATTTTTTAATCAAGTCTTAATAATCCAAGGGGGCCTAGTAACTTAGGTAAGGCAAATAGTGACTTAAAGAAGTTAGGTTAAAAGAAAACAATCAATATTATTAGAAAAAGTTACTGCTTATTCATTAGCAATAACATAATATTGTAAGAACGAAATCATATGTTCTTTAACAAGTGAAAATCTGATGGTTATAAAAAGATAAATTATGGTAACATAAAATTTGTTAAATATACCCTTGTTAGCCTTGTTTGCTTAACAACAAAACATAGATTGATGAACTGGTAAAAGAGCATAGTTAATTATTTTTATGGTATAAATGACTCGTATTATCTAATGGATTTTGAAGTACATGACATGTGGTATACGAGTATTAGTTTGTAATGTTGTGGCTTATGAGCCCAATCACAATTTTTGTTTAACAAACAATCAAATTAAAGTAAAGAAGGAATGAAGATGGTGGAATGCCCTGCAAGAACACACATAGGAGAAGAACGGATCTGGGTATGGTTAGGAAGAGAAACATCTCCTCCTACAATGGATTTATTAGATATGATTAAATAAATAATTATGCATCTAGCCAGTATTCGAGTAGATAACGAGAAGCTACTCAAGGCTAGTGTCAAGCAAGAAAAACTTATAAAAAATTTAACAGATAGGTCAAACCCAAAAACTGTAGAAAAAGTCACGTAAGAGTAAGACATAAGGGAGTATTAAAAACGAAAGAACATATATATTGTGGATGAAAGTAAATATGATAAACATAAATATGTTGAGGAATTTAATTCAACTAAAATGCCTCCTATCTAGGGAAGAAACCAAAAGTAGGGTTGCAAGGGTAATTGAAGAAAATCAGACCTCCAACCTTTGACAGTGAGTTATAGGAAGCATTAAAGGCATGGTTACTCAACATTAATTGATACTTTCAAGTTTATGAGTATCCTAGTAATTTAAAGGATATATTAGCCACATATCAGTTACAGGGTAAGGCATCCTTAAGATGGGAGGAAGTCATAATTGTACACAATTTAGAAGGCAGCAGTGTTAATTGGGAATAATTTCATTTTTTTTAAGGAAAAGTACTTAATCGAAAGATATTATGATGATAAGGAAAAGTAATTCCATGAATTAAGACTTGATAAAATGACCATGGATGAGCTAGTAATGAAATTTACCCACCTTTTGTGATATGTGCCTTACATTCGTGAGGAAAAATCCAAAGTGCAACGATTTATCATCTTCCTTCCCTTCATGTTTAATGATAAAATTGAATATTATAATCCAAAAAATATGAATAAAGCCATCTATAAGGTTATAATTTGTTATCATAAGTCTAAACGGAGTGAAAATGCAAAATCCTAGCCCAACAAAAAGAATGGCATATTTATGCAAGGAGTAAAAGGGTCTAAAAAATCTTCTATTAAAAATTATGGTGAGAGTCACCATAATCGAATTTTTAACAGAAGAAACAATCAACCACACAATACTCAAAGTCAGAAAGGGGATATACCAATAGATATGAACAACAAAGGATTTAATAGGAAGGAAAGGGAACCACTGAAGTGTTAGGGTTGTGGGGAGCCTCACTTCTTGTGAAATTTCCCATATAATGTGAAATTCGTTCAAAACCTACAAAATGTTCAAGAGACCTCTGTAGGGAATGTCACGACGAGAAGCATTCCTAGAATTGACATGGCATTGGAGGAACATCAAGTTGAGAATTAATCTACCATGGTTGATATATTAAGTAATCTTTTAAACCAACCTATGTCCAGTTTGCTAGATTCTAGTTCCAATTTAAGTTATATCAATCCCTAAATAGTAGAAAAATGTAAACTAAATATAGAAAAAATAAAAGATCTTGTTGGTCCAATTAGCCACCATCACTAAGAGGAAAGTTACAAGCTAGGTTAAGGCCTACTCATTGAATTAAATGGGAATAAAACAACCATAAACATCAGTGTTTTTCCATTGGGCTCTTATGATGTATTAGTAGGAAAGGATTGGCTGGAAATACATAGGGAAATTGTTAATTGTTTAGATAAGACTCTGACCCATACCATGGATGAAGGAGAGGTACAAATTATCAAAGGTATACCCACACCGATTTCTATTAGGAAAATATCAGCTTTACAACTAAAAAAGTGTGCTAAAAAGGGGTGTAAGTTGTTTGCTATCCAAGTAGAATATCATTCCCAAGAAACTAAGACAAGAACTTTAGATGATCTGAGAAGGTGGTACGAGAGTTTAAGGATGTATTTAGAGATGAAATCCTTGTATTACCACCAAAGAGGGATATTGAATTTACTATTGAATTGGTATAGGGAGCCACACTACTGTCTAAGGAACCCTACAGAATGAGTGTGACCAAGTTAATGGAATTAAAAATGAAAATTCAAGAATTATTGAATAAAGGATGCATTAAGATCAAGTGTTTCACCATGGGGAACACCAATATTATTTGTAAATAATAAATATGGAACATTCAAGCTATGTATTGGCTATAAGAAGTTAAATAAGCTAACAATTAAAAACAATATCCACTACCTAGAGTTGATGACATGTTTGATCAAGTGAGAGGAGCCATTGTCTTTTCTAAAATTGATCTAAGATATGGTTATCATCTATTGAGAATAAAAGATGAATACATTCATAAAACAAATTTTAGAACTAGATATGGACACTCTGAGTTTAGTGTGCTTCCATTTGGACTCAAAAATTCTCCAGCTACTTTTATGTGTTTAATGAATAATGTTTTTAGCCAATATTTGGATAAATTTGTGTTATTTTTTTTGGCAACATTCTGATTTATTCTAAGATGCTAAAAGAACATGAAAAACACTTAAGAATAATGCTACAAACACTTAGGGAACACCAAATTTATACTAATTTCAGTAAGTGTGAGTTCTATCAAGACTAAATTCAATATTTGGGACATGTAATTTTCAAGGAAGGAATTGTAGTAGACCCAAGAAAGGTCAAATCAATCCTTAACTGACTTGTTTCCAAGGATATGGAAGATATTAGATCCTTTATGGGTATTATGGGATATAATCATAGATTCATTAAGGGGTTCTCTAAATTGGCTCATCCCATAACTTCCTTACACAAAAAAAGATTTATATTTGAATGGACTCAGAGGTGCCAAGAGAGTTTTTAACAACTGAAGAATATACTAAATATAACACCAATTCTAAAAATTGTTGACCTTAATAAGGAATATACAATTTGGATTGATACATGCGTGGAAGGACTAGGAGGGGTATTAATGCAGGATTATTATGTAATAGCCTATGTGTCTAGAAAGTTGAATGATTATAAAAAGAAATATGCAGTGTATGGTTTAGAATTGGCTGCAACAATACATGCATTAAATATGTGGCGCCATTATTTAATAGGATATAAATTTACATTGATCACTGATCATATCAGTTTAAAACATTTTTTCAGCCAATCTTATTTAAATGCTAAACATGTCAGATGGATGACCTCTCTAATAGAGTTTGATTTTGATTTTAGAGATATCAAGGGGAAAGAGAATAAAGTGGAAGATGCATTGAGTAGGAGTGTGAATCAGGTATTTTGGATTTCCATGAGTAGTGTTGAAACAAATTCACTGATCAAATTAAAACAACATCGTTAATAGATTAGGTATATAGACAATCGGAAGAAAAAATAATTAATGTAGTTGAATAAACAACAAAATTATATCATGCGGTAAACAAAGATAACTTGATAACTTTCAAAAACAAAATTTACATACCTAATGTGCCTAACCTTAAGAAAATAATCTTAGATGAGCATCATAAAAGGCCTTATTCAACTCATATTGGATATTCAAAATTTATTTCCAAACTTGAAAATAATTTTTTTTGAGTTGGAATGAAGAAATAAATAGTAGAATACTTGGAAAGGTGTTAAGAATTCTAACAAGGTTTAACACAAACATATTGTTGGATTGTTGAACCCCTTGCACATACAAGAGTGGAAATGCCGAATAAGTTCAATATATTTTATTATAGGATTACCTAGAACTAAAAGACAACATGACTCGATTACAGCTGTCATAGATAAATCTACAAAAGTTTCTCACTTTATACTAGTCCAATCAACTTATAAGGATGTTCATGTGGCTGGAATTTTCATGAAAGAAATATTCAGATTACATGGAATGTCGAAATTTTTTATATCAGATAGGGATGAAAATTTTACTTCCAAATTTTGGAAAACACCTTTTTCAAGAATGGGCACACAACTAAATTTCAGCACTATGTATCATCCTCAAGGTGATGGGAAAACTGAAAGGACCAATCAAATTCAAGAATACATGATACACATGTATGCAATGGATTAACCCAATAAGTGGGAAGATTATTTACATCTGGTCGAGTTTGTGTATAATAAAAATTACCAAGCATCCCTCAAGATGAGCCCCTTTTAAGTCCTTTATGTACAAAAGCCGCATACTCAATTGAGTTAGAGCCAACCCAAGGATAGACATGTTTTGGGACCTGATGGCTTACAAGAGATGGAATAGATAGTTAAAAAGTATAAATGTAGCCCAAGACAGATAGAGGAGCTATGAAAACATTAAATAGACACATAAATAATTTAAAGTGGGAGAACATGTGTATATTAAAGTTATACCAAAAAAAAATACTTTGAAACTGGGAAGTTGTGCTAAGTTAGCACCTCGATGTTGTGGACCATTTGAAATCTAGTGAGAGTAGGACTAGTGGCCTACCAACTAGCATTACCAACCCATATTAAGGTTCATAATGTATTTAATGTGTCACTTTTTAAAAAATATATTCATGATTCAACTCATGTTATTGATTGAAATTTTGTACGAGTTGAATCAGAAGGTGAGTTCCATATCAGGCCTCTACAAATTTTGTACCAGAAGGAAACTATACTTTTCAATCAATCCATCTCCCAAGTTAAAGTGCAATGGAATCATTTTGGGTTGGAGGAAGCCACTTGGGAGATGGAAGAGGAAATGAGAGAAGCTTTTCCTTCTCTGTTTCAAAAAAGAAAAGAAAACAAGGACAATGTTTATTTAAGGGGAGGGGAAATGTAGTACCCCTGATGCAAATGATGTCTATCAAAACTTATGGCTTTATTTGCAGTCATACATTTAAATTTAGGTAATAGATATAGGATTAAATTATTGTTGGATTCTTGATGACATATGTAAATATTAATTTTTATGAATTAAATGTTATTTATTTTACTTAGGTTTATTTTAAAATATAAGAGGACCCATCATGTCAGTAATCAGACTCCCAACTATCAGGAAATGCTTGAGAATCAGTTGTAGTCCAACAAAGGACATTTTTGAAGTGATAGTTGTCATAGTTAAAACAATCCTACGTCTTTCTAAAAATATTACTAAACACCATAATTGACATGATGGGAGAGAAATTTCATGTGGTGGAAGCAACAAGATATATTTCGAGAGAGAAGGGAAATCTTAGAAAGAAAAAAAAATTACAGTGGGAGAGAAAGACTGGACCAGAAAGAATAAAATAATTTTTGACTTTGTATTATCAAGAAATTTCTAGGGTTTAAGGAGAAAAAATTATAGAATATTGTGTTTTAATTCCTAATAGAAGGGTTTCCTAATGCTTGGGGGGAATCACTGACGTAGTAGTTCATTGGTTGGGTGGATCGTGGTTTCCCCTATTAAGTTTTCAAATAATAAAACATGTGAATGGACTGGTTGTGTAAGATTTTTCAAGAAATTGTGGTTCATAATTATTTATGTTTATATGCATAGAATTATTATTGAGTAGTATGTATCTATTCTTCATCGAGGTGGATATTTGTGGCCACCCACTTATTCCACCTAAACCTCCAGTCGGTTTCATCAGTTTCCTTGTTTATAGCAGCATTTACTGTTTTTAGCAGTTTTTCAGGTCCCAAAATTCTGGAGCAATTTTCACCCCATAAACGAAGTTTTTTTAGGTCTGCAACAGGCCCATAGCCAAAGGCAAGGCCTGCGGAAAATCCTGTAGAACTTGGAGAGATATTTCTGACGATATATCATATGCGCCAAATGGAGATATTATTACCAAGTTATGACCCTAGGAATTTGGTTGCCCAACTAACCCCAACGGGGCCCAAAAACTCTTGGCGTTCCATCTCCTGGGGTTATGGACTTGGTTGTTTACATTTTTCCCATGTTTTTCAATAATAAAAACTCCCTTGAGCCTCATTGTAACACAGTTCAAAGGAATGTAGCTTCCACATCTCTTCTTAGAGATAAGTTACCATCGTCTGAGCTAGTTTATTTCCATTCTTTCCATAAGCTTATTTCAATTATTTGATATTAATGAAATGAAGTATATTTGCTGCTTCATCTCTGCGTTTATGTTTATTTCTGTATTTTATTGTGTTCCTGCATAAATATGGATCAGTGGTGTCAAAGCAGTCTGATATTTCTCGATCTTTCTTTGCATGTCCCCGACGAGATCGGGGTATAAGGAGTTAGGGCGCGATCTGTTTGAACCTTTGCAAGATCAAACTTGAAAACTGCGATGGCCTCCCATGGCAGAGGAAAATAAAGAAGAGGGAGCAAGATATCCTACCAAAATATTGCTCGAGGAGGCTCTCGATAAAAAGAGGAACGCGATGATGGATAACTTTTCCTAGATCCTTTGACGGCTACCCACCGATGATGCATATTCATCTGAAAACCACTCTGGAGGCACCACTCCTTTCAAGGTACAAGTTAACTTCAACAGTCCCATATTTGAGGGCCAAATAGATGCAGACGTCATAAATATATGGTTGAATATATTAGAAGGATATTTTTCAGTTCATGACTTTTCCAATCGAGAAAAGATTACTTTTGCACTCCTCAAAGCCGCCCCCCATGTCAAGGACTGGTGGGAAACCTACTATGAGAAAAAGGACGAGGCGGAATCCTCCATGTTCTTGGATGCACCCACTTGGAATTATTTCTGAGACGCCATCAAGGAACAACAATACCCTTTGGGGAGCTATGAGGACAAAGTTGGGTATCAAAGGTTCTAAGAAACATTTTGCGCTTAAGTACCGCAATTGTTCGCACAAATACATCTAGGAGGAAATTGAGTTCCTCGACATCTCCTTGCTTATTGGATCATACCGGTACGCTTCCAAGCTTGAGAAAAAATTAAAATAGAAGAAGCGACACTTTGGATTTTTGAATCAGAAGCAAGGGAAAGACACCCCCAAACCGCAGAACAAAGGAAAAGGCCAAGGCGAGGCATCCCAGGACAACCCGTTGAATTCATAAGTGAAGAAAAACACCACGAAGCCAAAGAAGGACATGGGAAAGTGGTTTGAGTTCCACAAGAGCTCCACTCACAACACAATTGGGTGTCAGGCCAAGCAGTCACTGGTGGTCGAGCTGAATGCTTCCGAATCAGATGCACGTTTCATATCTGAGTCAGAACCCCACAAGGGGAATGAAAAAGAGAAGTAGATTATCAATGCGGAGCCCAATGCCACTATTTCCACCACCAAGATCCAAAAGGAAGAACTCGAAGATCCTGAGGAGGTGGAGCGCCACTTCCATTCCCAGATGTGGGTGAAGGGTTCCTTGTTGTAGTTCATTGTCGACAGTGGGAGCCAAAAGAACCTAATTTCAGTAGAGTTCGTGAAGTGGTTGGGCCTGTCGATCACAGCACACCCACAACCATACACCATTGGGTGGCTTCACCATGGACGGGATCTTCGTGTCAGTCAGCAGTGTCACCTTCCCTACAACATCAAGACCTTCATGAATGAGGTGTTATGTGATGTTTCTCCTCTTGAAGTTTGTGATGTATTATAAGGCCAACCATACTTGTGGAAGCTACATTCTATGTATGAGGCTCGAGCTCATGCTTTTATTGTTACTTTGGGTAATAATTTGTATAGGATACGATAATTATCACCGCCTACCACCATCTCTTTGATCACTGCGAAGAAATTCAATAAGCTCATTTCCCAAACCAGGAAATTTGTTTTCCTTATGATCCTTCCTCATGGAAAGAATAATATTGTGGCCATGACCTCCAAACAGGGCTCCTCCACATGGCAACAATATATGGAAAAGGTTGTGGAGGAGTACGGGGATATCTTCACCTCACATGCAGGGGTGTCGTTGCACTATCAGGTCAAGCACTCCATCGATCTAACCCCAGGCACGCTGCTACCCAATGGACCAATATATTGACGGTCTACTCTAGAGAAAGATGAATTCAAGAGTTAGATTCAGGAGCTGTTGCAGAAGGGTCACATATGGCCAAGTTCATCACCCCGTGGGAGCTCGATCATGTTGGTGCAAAAGAAGGATGGGACTTGGAGACTTGTATTGACTATCGGGAGCTGAATAAGATCAATATGCAGAACAGATATTTGATCCCATAGATTGATGACCTTCTGGACCAACTCAAGGGGACCAAATATATCAGCAAGATTGACTTGAAGTCCGGGTATCACCCGGTACCAATCAAATCCCTCCGACGTGTGAAGACTGCCTTCAAAGCCAAGGAGGGCTTATTTGAATGTCGGGGCATGCCTTTCAGGTTGATGAATGCTCCCGCAACCTTCATGAGGTTGATGGAAGAATATTGCGGCCATTCGGTAAGTCATTCGTGGTGTTTTATTTGGATGACATCCTGATCTTCAATCAGATTTGGGAAGAACACCTCCACCACATTCGACAGGTCCTCCAAACACTGAGACAACACAAGTTGTGTGCCAATTTGGATAAATGCACTTTTGGCATGACCTAGGTTCAATATATGGGGTACACTATTGATGAGTTTGGGGTGCATGTGGACCCGGCCAGAAACCAGGTCATTTGGGATTGGCCAGCCCCAACCACTCTAATAGAGCTCCGCAAATTTGTAGGTGTTGCCAATTTCTACCGTAGTTTCGTGTTGGGGTTCTCTCAAATCACTTTGCCTTTGAGTCAAGTCACCAAGGGAGGAGCGAAAGAAAAATTATTTTGGTTTGAATCTCAACATAAAGAATTCACAAATTTGAAGCATCGCCTCTGCTCTGCACCAATGCTCACATTACCAGACTTGCAACAACCATTTGAGATCGATACAGATGCCTCTAACTATGCTATTTGGGCAGTACTTACTCAGCAAGGGCATCCAGTGGCATATCACAATGAGACACTTTCAAACACAGTCTGAAAGTATCCCACCTATGACAAAGAGATGTACTATATTATGCAGGCATGCCAACGATGGAATCATTACATTTTTGGGAAGGAAACAGTCATACACATAGATCACTAACCCTTGCATTTCATATAGACACAAGGGATGTTGTAGAATTATCAACATAATAAATGGGCCAAATACCTGCAACAGCTCCATTTGAACATCAAGTACAAGAAGGGAAGCACCAATAATGTTACAGACTTCTTCATCCAACCGTCGATCATGGTGTTAACGACTGTGCTCGAATCTTATGGAAACGATACTTCAGGTTGGTCGCATCTCTACAAAAGTGATCCAGAATTTGGTAACACATACCAGATGCTCCTCGAGGGTAAGCAAGTTCCAAATTTTCACCTCCAAGATGCACCATTATTCCACTTGGGAAACATGTGTGTTCCTTCAAACGAGCATGCCAAGATGATTTTGGAAGCACATTACAGTCGGGTCATTGTACATTTCAGGGTCGAGAAAATAGTGGCACTACTGCAGAAGTATTTCTATTGGTTGAACCTTTGACATGATGTCAGGAAGTACATCTGGGCTTGCACGTCCTGCGCCATTTCCAAACTGACCATCAAGAAGCACAGACTATATACTCTGTTGCCTACTCCTATTAAATCGTGGGAATACATCTCCATGGATTACATGTTGGGCCTTCCTTCTACCAAGCTTGGCAATTACTATGCTTTTATGGTCGTTGACGGATTCTCTAAGATGGTCATTATGGTGGCCTGTAAGAAGAATATCACAACATAAGCCACCACTAGACTCTTCTTTGAGCGAGTGTGGGAACACTTTGGGATCCTAATTTCCATTATCTCAGATCGGGACAACAAGTTCCTCAGTACATTTTGGTCAAGTCTCTTGTCGATGTTGGACACCAAGCTCACTAAGTCCACAGCTTTCCACCCCCAAACTGATGGCCAACAGAGGTCATCAATATGATGATTGTACACATTTTTTGCATGTACAACTCGAAGCATCCATGCACATGAGATGAAAGCCTCCCATATGTATGGCATAGTTATAATCGGGCTCTCCACAACTCAACTAGCCACAGCCCCTTTTAGGTGGGCTTGGGATTCCAGCCACTATGTCCCATTGATGTGGCCATACCATTTGCAGCTACCCAGGTAGATTCAGCTCATGTCCAGTCTGAATCCAACAAGGTGAACAACTTAATTGAGCGCATTCAGCACATTTTCCAATAGTTCCATGACATATTGGACAGAGCCAATGCTAAGTAAAAGCAACGACATGATCATCATCGGGTGCCACACAAGTTCCAAGTGGGTGACAAAGTTTTCCTACATTTGCAGAAGGAGCACCTCGCTGAGCCCCATTGCAAGCTTCACCCGCTCTGAAATGGGCCATATACCATCACCAAGGCCATAGGGGACAATTCATTCGAGCTCATTATTCCACCATTCCTTGGTCTTCACCCAGTGTTCAATGTGGACGACCTTCAGCCCTACTTTCCACCATTGTTGGACACATCCGACATTGCAGAACAACTCACACCAACAGATTTAAACCAAAATTGCACGGAAGAGGCCAAAAATGTTCGGATCATGGACATACAAATCAAGAACATCTGCCAGCAGAGGAGCCAGCTATATCGAGTTGTAAAATCAAGCTAACTCCTTCACTAGGGCAAGTGGTTCACTAGGGACCAGATTCAACAGAAATTTCCTCACCTCATGGAGGCTCTGCACGCAATGGGGACCATTGGTTCCTAAGGGGGGAGGAATGATCCAGGTGGATATTGGTGGCCACCCACATATTCTATCTATACCTCTAGTCGGTTTCTTTAGTTTCCTTGTTTATAGCAGAATTTACTATTTTTAGAATTTTTTCAGGTCCTAAAATTCCAGAGAAGTTTTGACTCCCTAAACGGAATTTTTTTGAGGTCTGCAATAGGCCTTTGGCCTTAGCTATGGGCTTGAAAAATATCTTGTGGTACTCAGAGAGATATTTCCGACAATATATCGTATGCGCCAAACGAACATAATATCGCCAAGTTATGACCCCGAGAAGGTTGCTTCCAACCTAACCCCAACGAGGCCCACAAACTCTTGGCGTTTTATCTCCTGGTGTTATGATTTTTGTTGTTTATGATTTTCCCATGTTGTTAAATAATAAAAAAGCCCTTGAGCCTCATTGTAACATAGTTCAAAGGCATGTAGCCACCACATCTCTTCTCATAGATAAGATACCACCGCCCGAGCTAGTTTATTTCCATTATGTTTATAAGCTTATTTCAGTTATTTGATATTAATGAAATGAATTATATTTTATTTTGCATCTCTATGTTTATGTTTATTTTTGTATTTTATTTCGTTCCTGCATAAATCTGGATCAATTCTAGTACCTACTTACTTGAAAAAAGGTCAAAACTATGTTATGAACTCACTCTCTACAGGTATTATGGATCAAGTAGGAAACCATTTCTATTTAAAGTTAGTAAACATTCATATACATATATATACAAATAGGGTTAGCATGGTTACATGTCAACATCAAGGAAAGGTCATCAGGATAACCCTTAACCCTTGAGGGAAGTAGATGCAAAACCTGGAAGCCAGGAGTTGTGCAGTCTAGTTTCTTTTGTAACAAGGAATTTTCTTTTTTATTTGATATATGTAGATAAATAAGTAAAAAAAAATAAGTGTGTTGGGACAAAGTAGTACTTTGTATAAAACAACTAGAGAAAAACAACCTAAAACATGAACATGCATAGCTTTACAAGAATATATGTTTAAGAGCTTTGTACAAATCTAGAAAGATAAATAGGCATGGAAGTGTTTACACTTTTTATAAACATTGGCTTTTGCTAGAAAATATTATATATCAGTTACATATATAGTTTTTTACAAACAATCTTAAAGCAAGAACCAAACAAAAGTTACATAGTCTCAACTTCTATGGTTAACAAGAAAATCCTTTTATAACTCAAAATATAGAACATGTAATTATATCAAGTCTAATACTGATGTTGGAATTAATGTGTGTTGAAATGTTGCAGGTGTGTTTTTGGTTAGAATTAATGTCAAATTGGTAGCTTGGGCTTCAGGTGAGTTGGTCAGCACTTTTATTTTGGTTACAGGTGGCTTTCACATGGATGATGTGTTGCATTGGTTTTGGCATATCTACTATCATGAAGATGTGAGGCTGGAGATGTGATTTGCAGGTGATGCATATAGAGTTGGATAGTAGTGAGGTGTTTGGCTATGCATTAGTTATGCATATGATTGTTTGGTTAAACAATGTTACCAAGTATGATTCCCATGGTATTTGGTATGACAACTAAATGGTATTACCTTGGTATTGGTTAGTGTGTCGTTCAAGTCAGCACTTGGTATTGGCATCACAGGTATTATTATTACCATGGCGTCTTCTTATGGTATTGGATTGGAGATTACCATGGTACAGGGGTCTGTGGTATTTTCATAGCCATGCTATTTTCCCGTGGTATTGTTCTAGAGATTACCATCGTACAGGTGTCTTGGGTATTGACATAACCATGGTATTTGTTGGTGGTATTGGTTTGAATATTACCATGGTACAAGTGTCCTTGGTATTGACATAACCAAGGTATTTTCCCGAGGTATTAGTTTGAATATTACCATGGTACAGGTGTTCTTGGTATTAACATAACCAAGGTATTCACACGTGGTATTTTGGATTGTTGCTTTGAAAATTGTATAGGTTCCCTTGGTATTGGTATTACCATGGTACATGTGCCCTTGGTACTGGTATAACCATGGTACAGGTGCCCTTGGTATTAATATTACCATGGTATTCAAATTTGGTATTTTCGCTTGCACAACATTATCGTGGAAGTATTTACACTTGTATTCCCTTAGTATTTTACCTTGGTATTGGATTCAAGATTTATTAGGATATTTTTCTATTGAGTTTAAAAACAAATGGTTGGATAAGTAATGTGTTGAGTGAGTGTGAGTTTTGAGGATAGTGTGCAATTAGTGAGAGTTGTATGATGCAATGTTTTATAGAATTTGGAGGTGTTGCAACAGATAACAAAATTATGTTTCATCCAACATTTTGTGTAGTGAGCAGGGAGATGAAATAGAGTTTGATTGCAAATCTATTTGGTGATTCATAGAAGCTTGTTTATTCTCCATTTTGTTTGTTGGTTGGGACATCTATTTGTGAGATTATTGCAAAGAGGGTTTTTGCTAATGCATTTATCATATTACTTCATGTAACATTTGCGTTGATTCACTTTATTTTGGAGTTTTGATTTTGTGCTTTGAAGAGGTTGTTGTTGTGGTGTTCGTGTTGAGCAGATTGGGAACCCAGTTTGAAAATATATGAAATGTGGTTAGCATGGAGGAATTGAAGGCTTGCAGGCTTCAAAGTAGACAAGGATTCGACATATTCAATATAAGGAACAAATTTATCCATCAAATCAGTGTTGGATAGTCTAATGGGTGTTGGGCGAGGGTCATTGATCGAGGTTTCTTCTAGCAGATAGATTTATATAAATCCGTGAGAGAAACAATATTACTAATTGATAGGTGTCAACATACTATAATACAAGCCAACTCTTATGGCTTATGGGTGTAAGATAAACCATGTAAAATATTCTTCAGCAAATTAATAGAATATTTGAGCAGCGCAACAACAAGAGGGTGGTTTTCTCCCAAAATGGTTTCCACCAGAAATACTTGTGTTCTTGTGTGTGAAATCTTGTGTTGATGTTTCTCATGTTTATTATTTTAAGATTTTTTGTTGCCTTATTATTTTTATAATATAATATTGTGGATGTGCGTGGCTATTTTATATTGAGGTAAAAAATTTTAAAATTGATATAAATTCCATCACTACTAATTTACCCCCCCCCATGTCTCAATAGTGAGCTAGTTTCCAACAATTGGTATCAGAGTCAGTGCTCTTCAGTGAAGCTTGACTTGACTGCTTGGAGAGTATATTGTGGGTAATGGAAAAAATAAATAAGACGATGTCTCAAAAGACAAAGGCTTTGAAGAAGGAAAAGTTCCAGTCCTTTGCAAATGAAGCAACAAATTCCGAAATCTCAGCCAAAACAGTTTTGTCACGAGGTAATATTTCGAAAGAATTTTTTAATTATGATTATGATGATTCTATTGAGCTACATAGTGGAGATGATATGGATATTTATCTTTTTAAGGTTGAGTATGAATCATCAATGGTTGTAATAAAAGAATTAGTTGTTGAAGTAGAAAAACTAACCACTGCATGTAAAGATCAGAAAAATAATTTTGCAGATTTCCAATGAGAAGGAAAATGGTATAAGAGAAGATATCAATGGATTGAAAATTCAACTTGATGAGGAAAATAAGATTAAGGAAGAAATGATAAATAAGTATAAATAATAGGAGGAGGAATGTAAGATATTAGAAGAGGAATTGGTTTCACTAAGCAGTGATTTAGAGGAGAAAACCACTTCCTCATCTATCAAGCCAAATTTCATCATGCATAAAGGAGAAAGTAGTTTAAATGCAACTACAAGTATAACCAATGATAACAGTAGAAAAATCATCAAGAAGGAGAGCCATCAACAGAACAAGCAGCCAAATAAGGAACTCAAGGAAGAAAAACCAAAGGTGATTCCAAGATAAACACTTAGAAGATCATTCTCATATTTGGGTGGTGTGAGATACTAAAATTGATAGAAACTAGGACATATTGCAACAAATTGTAGATCCATCCAACAAGAGAAGCAATGATATAGAAGGTCCTATCAAGCAAATAAGCAAGCAAGACAACCCACTTCTAGGAGTTCAGCCAAAATCAGGTATAATGGTCATTTTTATGGTTATTGATTTTCATGCAATGATTTTGGCCTTAATTCTATTGAATGTAGGTTGCATGAAATGAGGAGTAAAAGGAATATCAATATATTCAAATCTTTTCCTCCATTTCCCGGTCATATCAGATGCTACATATGTGATAATCTTGGTCATATGTCCAAGGATTTCAAGACTCCAAGACACTTAAGGCCACCAAATCAAATAATGAAGAATATGCAAAGTAGGCCAAACAAGAGGACAATTGTACATCCGCATGCAATTGAGAAACCACTCAATCTTTGGAGGAAGAAGGAGCAACAAGGACAGACAAGAAGAAACTGAGGCTTGGATGGCCTCAGGGGGAGATATGGTGCATCTTGTTTTGCATATAGAATAATTGTTGTTGTTTCCATAGCTAGTGAAGTATATGTGAATATATTTTCTTGTTGAGAATTTTTTTTTATGTATGCAACTAGGGTTTAGATTATGCTTATCTTTTTATGGTGCATTTTTGCTACTAATGATATATCTGCAGAAGTTGTTGTGATGAGTGGAGATGGCACATGTTCAAGGGGAGCACTTCATATGCTTCCAGTATTTCAGTGGTTTTGATGGCATCATGTTTCCTTGGAGGAGTTGGTTATGCATTCCATGCTATGTTCTTATTTGACATGAGGTTGTTGCATGAGCTTGCATTTTGGTTGTGCATGGTTTATATGCTACATACATTAGTTGGCATGCAAATGGATAGTATTATCCATTTTGATTTGATGATATTATGCATGTGATGGTTCCATGGATATTAGTATCATGGTTGTGTATGGTTATAGCTACTTGCATAATTGACGTGTTAGAGATTTGCAACTTATATGGAGAGAATATAGAAGTTGTTCATGATGGATTGTTAAGTCCCTATATTAATAGTGTAGCCCCTTATTATGTTAGTGTAGCCCCCCTTATTGTTATTATTTTACCCCTGTAACCCCCATATTGTTATTATTGTGCCCTTACATTATTATTGTTAGGTCAGCTAGGATTACATTGTGGCCCCACTAGGATTATATTGTGGCCCCATGGACTCCTATATATAGAAGGAGGTTTTGTTCATTTCTATCATCCAAGAATTGTTCATTTATGTTATGTATTGGAGGTTGCCCCCTCGAAGTGGCTTATTTCTAAGGCATTGATATCTCTTTTCTTCTATTTTTGGAGCTGGTTACACAACATGGATTTCTTTTCATGTTGTTTTTGCTGCTAAATATGGTGTTGTTGATGATTTTTGGCAATGGTAGAAGATGTTTCTAAGTATGGTTGTTGATGTAATATCGTTTTTGTCATAATTTCATTACATGTTTGCTGCTACTTCCAGTTCAGTTTACATTGTAGATATTCATGCTACATATGATTATTATTGTTGCTACTATGTTATGTTATAAAGAGTTGATATATTGGGTTGATTGGTGTGCCATATGTTGTCGGTCATGATATTGTTGATGCATGATATTGTTAGGCCACTATACATTACTTTGTGTTGGTAATTACTGTCGTTGATATCTAATTCCATGGTTGATGATTTGGAGAGGTTGATACATGTCTCTTATGTGATTTATATTGAAATTATCTTGCTTCCATAAAGAGGGTATGTGGCTAATCATATTCTCTATGTACTTGCATTATGACAATGTATGAGACATGCATTGATGAGAGGATTTTTATTATAGCCATGTATGAGAGAGTCTCATTCATGTATGTTTCATGCATATCATTGAGAGCCATGTTTGACATATGTTGCAGAATGAGTCATCCGAGTTAGGAAATTTATGTATGGGTTGTTAGTAGTGTTGTTACAAGCATGCATTTCATGGATTATTATTGTACACTCTCATACTTATCATGGCATCACATTTTAGATTCATGTATGCATTGTGAGAGGGTCATATGTGTCATAGTTAATCTATATATGGGTTGATTGATGTAATTTTGAAAGCATGTATTATAATTTTGGTAGCCATGTAATAGGCCTATGAAGCCTTGTACTTTGTTTCATATCTTTGGGTTATATTCTTTGGTCCATGTGAGTATCCTCTTACATATTTCAAGGATGCATTGGTCGGATATATATCAGTACACATTCAGCCTTGGAGATGTTTGCACTCAGTGGAGGATAGTTAGTCATGATGTTATGACCTTTTCATCATATATTTGTTGATATCGTGTCTTCTTCAGAGGAGGTTGTTGTTGCCCATTGATATAGGTGACATAAATTTATTAAGACATTATTTTTGTTGATGTATACATTGTGGAGAGGATGTATTTGTTTTTTTTGCTTTAGAGTTGGTTGGATGTTTGTTGTTTTTGTTATATATTTGATAAGAGTTGTTGATGCTAGTTGGTCACATTATGTTGTTGCTGTTATGTGTTGGTGATTTGATCTGCTACAATTATTATGACATGGGTTACATTTTTGTTGCTTCAGGAGAGAGAGCATATGTTTCAATTATTTTTGTTGTTTCTTATTATCATGTTTCCTTGGGAGTGAGAGAGTTTATTGTTGCCACTGATAGGCGATGTATATTTTTTCTCTATCGTGTTGTTGATCGAGCATAGCTTGTGTTTAGGGGGATTGTATTGCACATCATTTTTATGTTATGTGGAGTGTTGTTATTATTCTTATCTTTCAGTCTTGCACTCCATTTTTCATCACCTACATATGATATTGAGTGGAGTGTATGTTTTTGTAGAGGAAGCCCATTGCATGGAGAGGAGCATAGAGAATTTGTCCTTGACATATTTAGCTCTTTGCCATTTATGTCAAAGGGGGATAATGTGAGGACGAAGATTAGTTTTCAGAGGAAATTTTCAGATGGTTGTTTCAACTGGAGTTTCCATCAATGACAAAGGGGGAGATCATTGGAATTCATGTTTGTTGTAATGTTCCGGGTGTTTGTTTGGTTGGAATTGATGTCAACCTGGTATCTTGGGGTAAAGGTGAGTTGGTCGACACTTGTATGTTTGGTCAAAAGTGTCTTGTACATGGAGGATGTGTTTCATTGGTTTTGGCATGTCTATTGGGATGAATATTTGAGGATGTAGATGTGATTTGAAGATGTTTCATATAGAGTTGGATGGCAGTGAGGTGTTTGGCTATGCATTGGTTATGCATATGATTGTTTGGTTACACAATGTTACCAAGGATGGTTCCCATGGTATTTGGTATGACAACTAAATGGTATTACCTTGGTATTGGTTTGTGTGTGGTCCAGGTCAACACTTGGTATTAGCATCACAGGTATTGGTATTACCAAGGTATATAAATGTGGTATTCGCTTGGAGGTTACCATGGAATAGCGGTCCGTGGTATTTTCATAATCATGGTATTTTCTTGTGGTATTGGTTTGGATATTACCATCATACAAGTGTCTTGGCCATTGACATAACCATGGTATTTTCCAGTGGTATTGGCTTGGAGATTTCCATGGTACAAGTGTCCTTGGTATTGACATAACCAATGTATTTTCTCGTGGTATTGGTTTGGAGATTACAATGGTACATGTATTCTTGCTATTGACATAACCAAAGTATTCACAAGTGGTATTTTGGATTGTTTGCTTGACAGTTCTACATGTTCTCTTGGTATTGGTATTACCATGTTACAGGTTCCATTGGTATTGATATTACCATGATATTCGCATTTGGTATTTTGGCTTTCATAACATTACCTTAGAAGTACTTACACTTGGTATTGGCATTACCTCAATATTTTCCCTTGGTATTGGATTCAAGATTGATGGGGATAGTTTTCTATTGAGTTAAATAAAGGAAAAAAATGGTTGGATGAGTAATGTGTTCAGTGAGTGTGATTTTGGAGGATAGTATGCAAGTAGTGAGAGTTGTATGATGCAAATTTTCTGAAGCAGTTTGTAGGTATTGCAACAAATAGCAGAAGTATGTTTCAACCAGCATTTTGTGCATTGAGTGAGGAGATGAAATAGAGTATGATTGTAGATCTATTTGGTGATTCATAGCAGCTTGTTTATTCTCCATTTTGCTTGTTGGTTGCAACAGTTATTTGTGAGAAATTTTATTATTGCAGAGAGGGTATTTGTTGATGCATTTATCATATTACTTCATGAAGTGTTTGTGTTGATTCACTTTATTTTGGAGTTTTGATTTTTTACTTTGAAGAGATCGTTGTTGTGATGTTTGTGTTGAGCAGATTGGGAGCCCAGTTTGAAAATATATGAAATGTGGTTTGCATGGAGGAAGTGAAGATGTGGAGGCTTCAAATCAACATATTCATTAGAAGGAACATACTTCTCCGTCCAATCAGTGTTGGATAGTACAATGGGTGTTGAGCAAGGGTCATTGGTCGTGGGTGCTTCTAGCGAATAAATTTCTGTAGATCCGTGAGAGAAACAATATTCTTAATTGATAGATGTCAGAATACTATAATGCAAGCCAATTATTTTGACTTATGGGTGTAATCTAATCCATGTAAAATATTGTTCAGTAGATTAATAAAATATTTGAGCAACGCAACAAAAAGAGGGTAGTTTTCTCCCAAAAGGGTTTCCACCATAAATACTTGTGTTCTTGTGTGTGTAAGCTTGTGTTGATGTTTCTCATGTTTATTATTTTATGAGTTATTGTTGCTTTATTATTTTTATAAGCTAATAATGTGGATGTGCGTGGTTATTTGATATTGAGTTTCAAATTTTTAAAATTGATATAAAGGCCATTACTACTGATTCACCCCACACTCTCAGTAGTGAGCTAGTTTCCAACAACTAGACCTTACTCGGCCTCAACCAAGGGAAAACAAAAATACAGGAAAAATTTAAGTATAGTACTATGGATTTTAAGGTATATGTACAAAATACTTATTCTATGAAATGTAGGTAATCTAATTTATGCTCAAAATAGAATAGTCACATAAGTGGCTATCGATAATTATGAGAATGTGTACATGTATAAATCTGTCTAGTTGCAGGGGTAAATAAGTCAAATCATAGCTTTAGCCATAATCAACTTAAGTTTTTCATATATAAATAGTGGCCATGTATCATAGAAATGAGAAAATAAGTAAGTTGAAGGGTACGTGGGAAGAACTAGAACATAAAAACATTAAGACTCTTCAACTTAATCACTACACGGATGGAAGACTTAGACTATCCTGCAACCCAACTAGAACTATATTAGAAGTTGAATTGAGCATAAGATGAAATTTAAGCTAACCCTAAGATAAAATAGAAAGGCTTCAAATACACAAATTATCTGAGAGGAAATTAGGTGATGGTAGAGAATCCTGACCATGTGACAAAACTAATTCGTATTAGTAAAAGAGAGTTTTGAAATTTTCCTCTGAAAAAAAAAATCTAACTCCAATTATTTAAAAAAAAAACTACATTAACGAATAAAGACAAAAATATATGTGAGTACCTATCGCTCAGGACTAGTGCACTTTTAGCACTACTAGAAGAAGGTCGCAACCCTAATCTTGTGGGAAGGAAGGGTAGAGGTTTATTAAAGGCAATATACATTACAAATTATAGTAAATAAAATAATAAAATATGTTTCCCATTTTGGGGTAAGACAAAAACAAGGAATAAAATATGTTTTATTTCGTACCCGAAACACTATAAACACCTGCCCCCCCACCAAATCTTTAGAAGAAGTGATTGAAAATGCCAAGATCTATCCTATAAAAGAAAAAAGGAAGGAAACTAGTAAGAAGGATGGTTTTTCATTTAATAAACATAAAACCCTAGAATATATAACGCAAAATGTCATACATAACTTAAAAGGAAAAATATAGGAACCAAGAAGAAATTACCTAAGGAATCTCTGAAGTTGGAGTTTAGCGGTTCATATGAAAGGAAAAGAACAATACCCATAGTTCCAAGCTCAGTAATAGAGGAGGATACCTTCGTATTTTTAAAATAATGTGCAACAAGTCCTTGTGCTAACCCTATATTTGCACTATTGCATAAAAAAATCATTAGTTACCAGCTTGAGAAAAATTATGGAAGTAAATTCACAAGAAGAAAGGTGGATATTAACATGTGTTCACAATTCATGGAATAAAGTTGCAAGTTGGCCATACGTATAGCGAAGGTGACCATGACGACACCTTGAAATTCTCCAAGTTTACATAACAGTATTCTTTTGGAGGATGGCCAAAATTGGTTGTAAAATCCCAATGGGGTTGAAGAATCAAGGAATATACAAACCCACAAAGCCTTGTATTCTTGCATATCACAGAGCTACCAAATTATCAGATTGAAAATGGTGGCATAGATGGAGGCGAGAGAGGGAACAGTAGTTACCCTAATTGCACCACAAGAAAATCCCTATCGTTAGATCCCTCATTCTAATATCAATTGTCTCTTTTCTGGAAGATCACATGGGAAAGTGAGGTGGCACACCCAAGCCAAGCCATGTAGCAATAGGACGCATGATTTCCAAGTTGAACTAGGCACATGAATTATGTTTACATGGTGGTACAAAGGTTTGAATCACTCATAACATTGCAAAAGGAAACACAATTTTAAGGAATGATTACTCCAAGGAGAGAGAGGTGTATCCATTGTAGAACCTTAACAATCCAATGATGATAGTGTGTTGGTAAAATCGTGGTTGGTACAATTATAAAGTTACAGTATCGAATTATGAGAAAGGCATGCTGGCATGGGCTACATGTATCTGTGTTATGACATTAGGTTTGGGTATTAAATACCTTAAATGGAAACTTCTTTTTACCATTCCGTAATCAAGGGTTAATAGCCCAAGGGGGCCTAGTAAGTTAGTGTTGAAGGCTCAAAATTCGTTGCAACAACATGGGGGATGACCACCCAGTCCAGATCTTAAAGCAGCTCCTTTTCCGTTTAGAATGGTGGTTCCGACTAGTTTAACTAGGTCCAGTTACCTTCTCTCAATCTCCAATAGCTTAAACTATAACTTTTGTCTACCAATGGAGAAGAGACATCAGATCATCCCTCTTGCTGATCAGGCAAGAAAGTGATCCTTAAGCTAATTTAGGGCTCAACTGAGCCACAACTAAATATTTTCCTCTTCAGGAAGAGAACTTCTAGTAATGTAAATTTAAATCTATATGCAAAATTATTCTAAAATGTAAGCAAAAGGAAATTTATCATAATCCTATCTCAATTAGGCAGATATAGATCTAACCCAACCGAGAGAAAGATATTTAAATGATTGGGATTTAAATATATCTGGCTTATAATGAATATCAAACTGACGAAGAAGTTCAACTAACTGATATTATGTATACTGCAACACATCCTATTCAGAGACCTCTTAACTGAGATAATCAACCAACAACATTTAGGTAGTAGTTCACAAAAATGATATTGATTGTTAAATCAAGAATTCGAATAATTAAACAATAGTATGAGGAAATAGTTCACAACATATCCGATTATTTGTTTAAATCAATATTTAAAAGACATATTTATGAGTAAATAGTTACTCATAAATCAGAATTTAACCCTTAAGAGTAGAGATAAATAATAACATATACCTGAGGCAAATTACTCATATCGACAAAAGTGCACAAATATGAATAAAATGACACATTCATGCTATCATAAAATTAAACCAGTGTTTAAAACAATAGCATTATAAATACCAATTTATTGAAACCATTTCTCTGACTCCGGTCTCTAAGAGCCCTTTACAAAGCTTGAATTTATACTTTTAAAACAAGAGTTGTAGAATTACAAACTGTGTTCTCCATACATAATTTAGAATGCAAAAGAAAAATCCTCAATAATCCTTAGATCTGATTTTTCTCTCCTCCACCATACAACTCTAAATCCTCTATACAATAGTGCCTTCAAGAATTACAAAATTGCAGAGAAGAGGAGTCACTATTACATTCTACAATCTGCTATTTATAATATTTAATAAAGAACTCCTCAATAGAAAGTTGTTGAAGAGTGGTTCTACTAAATCAATTTTCATTGGCCCATAATCATATTCTTCAATTGCTGGAGCATTTTCATTTATTGATATTTTCTTCTCCTCATCTCTTCAAATTGTTTCTCTGCAAAAACCAATCAAAATAATTTAATAAAATGCAAATTGAAATCAAAATGTTAAATCTGGAATTTAAAACAAATCCAATCAAAACTTAAAATAAATAATTGAAAAGGAAATATAAGCTTTATATTGATGTCTGTGATGATCTAATTGGTCAAGGAGATCATTAACGAATAGATCTGCACTCAAAAGAAGTTGTGGGCAAATGAAAATGTAGAAAATAAAACTCATAAAATTAATTTTGTTTAAAAATTCGAAATTTGATCTTCTGTTGAATTTTAAACCCATAAATAATCAAATATAGAAATGAAACCACTTCAGGAATAATCTCTATGATTTTATTTGTTACCTAGACTTAAAAATTCAAAAAAATTATTTATAATCTAACTCTAAAGTAAAATTTAATTATATATTAATTAATACTAATTAAGTATAATTACATTATCAATTTTAATTCAAAATTAATTGAAAATAAAATTAAACTAATTAAAAATTAATTTAATTAATTTAATGATTGATTAAAATATTATTATATTTATATTATATAAAAATGATAATTAATATATAATAATATAATATTACTATAATATTAATTTTAAATTTTTAAAATTACAAAACAATGTTTATGATTCACGTGAGGGTGGAGAGGGAAGTTATCGAGCGATGAGTGGAAGGTATGGAGGGTTAAGGTGGAGGGTGAGGTGAGGCTAGCGTCTCGAAGAAGTGATGTGGAGGTAAGGTAAAATTGAAAATTGTGTTTAAAACTTATAATGTATCGTATTTTCTTGATCGTGAATTCTTATGCGAAATTATTTTATTATGATTTAAAAATTGTGATATGTTGCGCAAAAACAATTTATTGTAATTTTTTATTATTATTATTTTATTTTTTATTTTTTAAATTTTAAAAGATCCATAGTAATTTTGTAATTTTGCATTTCGTATTCTTGCAATCTTACATTTTAGGGAGGAGAAGAGATGTGAAGTGGGGCTCACGTGGGATTAATAATCTTACAAATTGGATTATAGCCATTTTGCAAATTTGAGATTCTGGGCTTGGTAATTTATTTTAAAATAATAAATTAAAGTAAATTACCAAGATCTCCAAATGTGTTTTAGCCCATTGTACAATTTAGTTGGATCATCTTGTAAGACCATTAGTGAAAAAATGAAAAATAGTAAAAATTATCTATGAGTTAATATTTACAATAAATGACTATTTTAACTGCAGAAATTAAAATACTATACACTTATTTTACATGACAAAAATGATTAAATTTCAAAAGAGTGTCGTTTACAACCCATTTGACCAAATGAGGCGAAAAAAATATCGATGGAAACCTTCTTAAAAATCGAATTCAATGAAACGATCAAAATGGAGATCCGACAAAAATGAAAAATGGAAAAAATTGCAAGATGATTAACTTAATAAAAATCATAAAAGGTGCTTGGCCAAAAATTAATAGAAAATGTCCCCATTATTCAAAATAACTAATTCAAAAATCGAGGTGTTGGGTTTTCCCTACAACATTAGGTAAGACAAATAGTGACTTAAAAAAATTAAGTTTTAAAAAAAAAGAGATTTCACTCTGTGAGCCCTGGACCCGAACCCTTTGCCGATAGCCTCCACTAGCTGCTGACATCCTTCTCTGTGCGCGACTGGGGGTCCATGTGCTTATTGCTCCTTAATCAATTCTCCCTGGCGGTTTCTTTTACTCCTCCTGAGTTTATTTGGCATTTTCCCGACCTTTCCAGTTACCCTCTCAGCTCGTTATTACCTCATAGTATTGCATTTGGAGTAGTTCACATATTTTTCACATGCACCTTTGTCCGGGCACGCCTACTGTCATGGGTATATATGAGGAGGAGGTGGACTACTCCTCTAACCCGCTGGAAGGGGTTCAGATTTTCAATTGGCCAACATATCAGGGTAAGGTTCAAATTCATGATGTGGTTGCCATGGAGGTGGGTGAGTCAGCGAACCCTTCGACCCTTCTTGCACAACCACACCCGGTTTCCTCGGTGGACTGTGCGGAACCAATTTTACAACGATTGGATTCACCGTTATTTTCTATCCCGTCGCCATGTGTCTTGCGACAATGGGAACAGCAAGCACAAGAGTCGCCAGATGTTCCGCTATGTACTAGTGCTACTCCTGGACATCAAATTTGGTCAAGGGGTTGGCATGGCGTACATTGAACATACTTCGCAGACAGTTCTGGTGGGTAGGGTCAGGGGCAGAAATTATACTTTTTCCAGGCTCAAGATCTGGATAGAGGAGATTTGGGGCAGCTCATTGGAACAATTACCGAGTGTCTTGACCATGAATAGGGGTTGGTTCGCCCTCATATTCTCACAACCTGCTATGGTGGATTGGGTCCTCTCCAAGTACTGGCACCTTCAGATGAATCTTGTTTTGTTGAAGCATTGGTCACCATAATACGACTCAGATAAAGAGAAATCTGGGGCGGAACCGATTTGGGTCCAACTTCCTGGCCTTCCATTGCAATTCTGGAATGAAGACTCACTTCGTATCATTGGGGAGGATCTTGGCTTATACTTGGATCATGATCGCTCTTATATGGAGACGGGAAATATATATGTGGCTCATATTCTAGTCTACTTGGATACACGGGAAGGGGTCAATGATGGATACAATATTTTCTTCAATGACATGGTCTGATATCTGGTGCTTGATTATGAAGGGGTTCCCTTCAGATTTCATCGTTGTCATGTGGTTGGACATCTTTACAAAGAATTCCCTCTTATCATCGTGGCTGCTCCACTTACCAAAACTGTGGTTCACACGACTACTCAAATGGATCCTGGGTCCATTATTTCTACTCTGGGAGAGGATCAGCATGGCTCTCACCCTGCGCCCACGGAGGTGTTGTGGATTTACCCGGTCACTCGAGCTCAGTCCCATAGCCATGCAACCTACATCCCATTGGAGGACTCGATACTTATCTCGGGTATCTCTCTTGCTCCTCCTTCTTGTTCTGTTATTTCTCTTCCTCCCATTTTATCTTTGAGTAATGATATTCAATTCAATATTTGTAAGTTGAATCCCCTCTATTGCCCCGTTTCATCTGCGCCCCCCCCCGTCGATCACTCCCACCATCCCTCTCACCTCTGATGCGTCCTCCCCACCTAGTAATCTCATTGACTCTGATAGTCTCTCCTCCAGTCACCGCTATTTCCTCCACTCATCCATCCCCTCGAATGCACATCCCACTCTCAGCCTCGGTATGGACTCCGGGACCTCATCAACCAGACCTCGGGGTCGTCCATCCGCTATACCCAAAGCCATTAGGAAGGCCAGTATGGAGGTGGCTGCAGGCACTCAGACTTCAATTATTCGAGTACTTAGAGCAAGGAATTCTCGGGATTTGGTTCGCCCATGATCGGCCTCTCCTATAATTGTAGGGGTTTAGCCAGCCCTGATAAAAATTTGGCTCTCAAGCACTTGCTTCAAATTATTCGAGTCGATGTGCTATTTTTACAAGAAACTTCGAGGGATGGATTATCGATTTCTAAACTATTATCAACACTTCTTCCAGACTGGTCCTTTGAGACCACTGACACCCGTGACCAATCTGGGGGGTGCGCCATGGGTATCAACAATAAATCCATCCTTGTGCAGAGCTGGTGGGGAAGGGAGGGTACCATTTGTGCTGATATCATTACTAGAGATTCAAACCTCGCGATCACCTTCATTAATGTTTATGGCCCCTGTCAACACCGCGAGGCATTTTGGGATTCCTTGTTGAGCAGCTCTATTTTGCATTAGAACAACATCATTTTTGGGGGATACCTGAACTTCTCTATTGAAATTTCAGAATATTGGGGGCTGAGAGCCATTCCGGACTCCTTATCGGAGTAATTTTCCAACCATTTTGAGGTGGCAGACTTATTAGACCTGGATATGCCTAAGAAGACGCCTACCTGGAGGAAGAAATGTACTGAGGACGCGGCTCTGGCCCAAAGAATGGACCGTTTCCTTATCAAGTTGCCCCTGTTAACACATATTGACAGAGCTAGACAATGGGTGGGTTTGGGGGAGCCTCTAGTCACTCGTCGATTTACCTTGAGCTTCTTGTTGGTGAACAGAAGCTTCGGGCCCCATTCAAATTCAATGTTTGTTTGCTACTAGATCCGGAATTGCACACATTGGTCACTAAGGAGTGGAAGCACTCTGCACATGCCCCTGAGCAAGATCCTGCTAGAATCCTCAATGGCAATCTTCACTGCATTAAATCCCTCACTATCAGTTGTGCGAGGAGGAAAAGGCATTTGGAGGACGAGGACCTTAAAAGTACTGAACAGGAGATTGCACAATTGACTTGTCTGGACTATTTGGCATTCTGATCATCGAAATCAAAAGACCGACTTGTTGTTCTGGAATCCACTAAAGCCACTATTCTAAGGAAGAGGGAGGAGTGGTGACTCAAGAGCAAAGCCATTTGGTTAAATGTCGGGGATGAAAACACTAAGTTTTTCCAACAGTGCGCTAAAGGAAGGATGATTATCAATACAATATGGGAAATATTTGATCAAACTGGTAGAGTGGCCAATACACATGCTCAGCTTGCTGACATGGGTATTCAGCACTTCTCCAAACAATATAGAGCTCTGAATAATGTAAATTTTTCGGATATCATGCACATTTCTCGTAATATTCACAGGTTTGTTGAGGAGGAGCACTTGGAGGACCTAAATGCTCTTGTCACGTTGGGGGAAATTGAAGGGGTGTTAAAATGGTTCAAGAAGGAAAAAAGTCCAGGGCCGAATGGATGGACCATTGAATTCTACCTGATATTATTTGAACTCATTGGAAAGGACCTCCTACATGTTATTGAAGACAGTAGGACTACTGGAAAAAATTATGATGGTTTTAACACCACCTTCATTTCTTTAATTCCCGAAGTGGATTGCCCCACCACTTTCAATGAATTCAGACCGATTTCTCTCTGCAACTATATTTATAAGATCATATCAAAGATCATCGTCAACCGCATCAAGCCCATTCTCTCACAACACATTTCCAAGGAAAAATTTGCATTCCTTCACCAGAGACAGATCCATGAAGCTATTGGCACTGCACAAGAGGCATTTTATTCCATTAAAACTAAAAGGCTGAAGCGCACCATTCTCAAATTGATGTGGCCAAATATTTCGACCATGTAAATTGGAACTATCTGCACCTCATTCTCATCCATATTCGCTTCCCTCATTCATTTACTAATTGGATTATGGGATGCATTACGAATGCCACTTTTAGTATACTCATCAATGGCGCAGCCTCTGACTTTTTTCATGCTGGAAGGGGTCTTAGGCAAGGTTGCCCCCTCTCACCACTACTCTTCCTTCTCATCATGGAAGGCCTCTCCTCCCTCATGACTCAGGCTAAAACGGATGGATCCATTCATGGCATTTACTTAAATGATTTTATTCAATTGACTCATTTATTATTTTTTGATGTTGTTATTATATTTCTGGATGGCACTTGCCAGGAAAAATCTCAATTTGTCAACATATTGAATGTTTTCTGCAAAGCCACTAGGATGGATCCCAACAATAGTAAGTCCACCATCATAATGACTCCTTGTTCGGATAATGAAACCAGGCATGCCTTTAGGTTCTTCCATTTTGAACGAAGGCATATTAAGGACGGCTTAAAATACCTTGGGTTCCACCTCAAGCCTAACGATTACCATATAAATGACTGGAACTGGCTGATCGCGAAAGTTGAGCTCGGGATCAATATATGGCAACACCGGTGGCTTTCGTGGGCTGGTAGGATGGTGTTAATAAAATCCATCCTGGAAGCCATCCCAGGTTACTGGATTTTGCTTACATGGCTTCCTAAGGGAGTGACCAACAGACTACAATAGATTTGCAGGCAATTTCTTTGGCGGGGGTCGGGACAGGATCGTGTCTTTTCTTGGGTGGCGTGGGATCACATAACTAAGCCAAAGGGATGGGGAGGTTGGGGATTAAAGGATCTCTCAAAATTTTCCACTGCACTGGCTACTAAGATGGGTTGGCACCTCATTTTTGTTCACAGCTTGTGGCAAGAAGTCACAAGCTCGAAATACATTGCTCCTTGCTCTCCGTTGGATTGGATCAGAGGCAACATCCTACCTACCCGGGGTCTTCGATTATTTGGAAGGCTATTACTAGATCCATCCATCTGATCAAGAAGGGCTTGGCATGGCACATTGGATCTGGCACCAAAGTCAGATTAGGCAAGGATTCATGGTCAGGTTGCGGTCAAAATTATAAACTGCCACCGGACATCAAGTTACATTTGGCACAATCTGGCTACTTATACCTATCTCAGGTTGTCGACCCTATTCGCACCACATGGGGCTCCCAAGCCTGGATTTCGGCATAAGATGTGAACATACCAGTCCCTGGGCAACCCATATGAACAGATTCATAAGGGCGCTCCAGACCATGAACATTTGACTCAACGACCATGACGATGAACTTCTGTGGGCACTCTCCCCCAGTGGCAAATACATCCCAAAATTTGGTTACATTTCACTATGTGCGTCCCTGGAACCTCCAATTAAACAATGGTGGTGGAAAACTATTTGGAAACAATAGGATCCTCCTAAAGCTAGATTATTCATGTGGTGTATACTCACTAACTGCATCCCCACTATGGACAATATTATCAAGTGCGTCTTCCATGGACCCTCTAGGTGTTGCTTCTATCTCTCACAGGCCGAAGACGTCTTGCATATATTCCTTGATTGCTCGGTTATCAAATAGTTTTGGCACAATACAGCTTTTTCTTTGGGATGCTCACTTACTTGGCATGGTCTCTCTATTTTGTCAGCTTGGACCAATTGGTGGCAGGCAGCACCTCGACCAAAGGAAAGGAATATTCCCCTTCTTATAGCCTGGGGAGTTTGGATCAATAGGAACCATATTATATTTATGGACAGGCCTGTCGATTGGGATCACACCTGCAATAGTATCATTTCAATTTATCAGCTCATCCCTGATGTTGTTCATCCTGCCCACAACAGGACTATTGTTCCTAAAACCATTGATCACTCATATCCTTGGGCCTATTTTGATGGCGCATCAAACAATTTTGGATGTGGGGGGGGTGTTGTTTTACACATATCGGATACTCATTATTTTCAAATTAAGATGGGTCTGGGTCCGGGTTCAAATAACTATGCTGAACTCTTTAGCCTTCGGCTTCTTCTACTATTCGCCCGTGAACATGGATGCAACAAAATACAGATTTTTGGGGATTCTCAAATGATCATAAACTAGTGCAATTTACAGACTCATTGTCATACACACACTCTATTTGCATTATTGGAGGAGGTTTTCTTGTTGAAATCACTATTTGACATTATCTCTGTCACTCACATTTACAAGCAGAGGAACCAAGTGGCCGACCAAATATCCAAAGAAGCATCAGAGCTAGAGTGGGGTCGGTGGCACATTGTGGAGCACGATGGTGCTCAGGAGTACCAATTCTATCATCGTCCCTTCATTGATGATCTTCAGGTGGTGGATATGACTGCAATTTTGATTTTATATTGCACTTTTTGGCGGCATCTCATACTGTCATATGGTGACAAAACTCTATATTTATTTTTTCTTGCATTATATTATCGGCAGCTATCATATATTCATTGTACATACCATATTAGATTAGAAGATACACTGTTTAGTTGATTATCTGACATCTACTTGACTCTTCGGAGGTTTGAACTTTGTCTACGCATACTTTTGGATATGTCGTTAAATGTAAAATGTAATTTTTCTTATTATTAATGAAAAATTACGACTTTTTTCCTGGGAAAAATAATAATGGTTGTTATTATTATAACAATATTATAAATAATTATAATTATTTTTATTATAACAATAGTATTATGTAAATTTATTATTTTTGAATTTTTGAATAATTATAATTCTTAATAATAATATTATTAATGTTATAATTTTATTAATAATATTAATTATTTAGATATTTTAATATTAATATTAATATCAATAATGACAATATTTTGTAATAATCATTTTTAATAATTTTTCTAATCATATTTTTCTTTCAGAAATTAGGTTTCTCTGGTCCATATTATGAATGTTGAGAGATATTTCGATAAAAATTATATAGATACTTTTGGCATATGCATTTAGAACCATTGTTAACCAATGAGGATTAATAATATTAATATTATTAATTATTATATTCCCTTCATTTACTCAATTGGTCTTTCTTTGTTTAATTTAATAATTTTTCCTAATCTCTAACACTCTCCTATTAAATTGCTTAGGTCTCTCCTCCTCTTAACCTTTATTTTTTTTCTTCTTTTCCTTGATGATGGGTGAAGTGCTCACCTAAAACTTTGGACGTTTCAACACTTCATAACATAGTTTTCTCTAAAAACTATTTCTACACTATGACTCATAACATAGTTTTTTCTAGAAATTATTTCTGCACTATGACTCACAACTAAATTTGCATTCATAAACACTTATTGTTGTTTATTGGGTAGTTAAGTTAAACTTGATTTGCTTTTATCTAAAAACGATTTCTACACTATGACTCATAACATAGTTTTCTCTATAAACTATTTTTACACTATGACTCATAACATAGTTTTCTCTAGAAATTATTTCTACACTATGAATCACAATTATGGAAATCTGCATTCATAAACACTTATTGTTGTTTATTGGGTAGTTAAGATAAACTTGATTTGGTCTAGTTATTGGTTTTTTTTTAGCTCCAGATTTATAAATTCATGTGGAATATAATGTATTTAAAACAAGAAAAAGTCTATTTATAAAAATTAAAAGCTTAAAAAAAAAAATTAAAATATATATATATATATAATTAATTTTTTATGAAAATCAATCAATCATATAAAATAATAAAAAAAAATCTTTAAAATGTTCACATAAGGGAAAGAGAAATATATTATATATTTTATTAAATCATTTATCAAAATGTAACAACCATATAAAACAATAAAAAAATGTCTTAAATATGGAAAATAAATTACTTTGAAAATGTCACGGAACCACCCTGCATTTATCTAGTACTTTCTAGAATAAACCTATTTAAATTAATATAAATATTAAAAAAAGGGGTTTACAGCCCTTTCACAAAAGATATCAAACACAATAAAAATGTTTGAAAAATTCAACCAACCACAATTTATCAACGAAAGCGATAAGGAAATAATAATCCTACAAAAAAATATTCCTAATAAAAACAAGACAAATTTATGGAGTAGAGACCCCTTCCACCCTATGTTTCTCTATCAAATTAATACTAATCTAACAATTAACTACTACTTTTTACAACTCATCTCCTTTCCTAATATGTTTGTTGCAGACATGTTAAGAGGACAAAAAGAGGAAAGGTATACCTTAACTTGACAATCATTTTTGTTGTGATATGGATAAAAATGTTTTTTTTCCTAGGGTACAAAAGTTTATCTTTTTTTATTTGTAAATTGCAATGAATATTTCACTCAAATAATTTATCACACTAAATCTCATAAAATTTTGTAATTTTTACTATGAACAAAAATTTACATACACACCAAATCCCATAAAATACTGAAATTTTTAATATGAATTAATTTTCTTTAGATTATATATATATATATATATATATATATATATATATATATATATATATATATATATATATATATATATATATATAAAATGAAATAAAAATTTGAGAACAGAAATATACATACACACCATTTAGAAATAAACATAAAATTTACCGTGGGAAATTTGCAAAGAAGAGAACATAGCAAGAAGGTGATGTCTTTGTCTAGTATGAAATATGCAAATACAAGGAAATATGTACTCTTTGTGGAGTTACCTGAGTCCTACGACTTGTAAAGCTACTATAAAATCTTATCTCCTTCTATTCTACTCTCTAAATTCATAATCCTATATGTTCTACTTAACTATGGAACAAATACAATGATATAGAATGGAACCCCTACTCCTCCTAGTCACCAAGTATTTAACATAGTCCAATAGCCATTTAAGGGTAGGTTTTTGACTTCCTCAACCCTTAATTAGAGTTATGACTTTGGACATTCCATAATCTTCTTGAAATTCCACAAGTGTCTAGCCATATGTGCATGAGTAATAGGGGTTGACTTGGCATCCTCTATCATGGTGGTCAACATAGTAGGTCAACTTGCAAGAGGAATAACTTTTGTGTGTGAGCTCTCATTGGTGTGATTCTTGCATCGTTGGAAAGGTATCTAAGTGTAGTCTAACATTAAAGGGTCTTGGCTAAAGCCAAGAAATTTTTGAGCCCCCTAAAAATTCCATTTGATGCCTCAAAATGGCTTCAGAAGTTTCAAACCCTAATTTTCCAAATTATGAACTCCATGTCACTTGATTCATACATTTTTTTTCCACTCTAAAAGCATCAAGATATATGATAAATAATATAATGATCTAATTTGGATCATACCTCCCTATTTAGGGAGGCTTTTGGTCCCAAAATAATTTACTGAATGAAGTAAGAAATTTTTTCTTCTACCTTCTCCCTAAAGTACCATTTTGTATTGCCTTGAAGTTGTCCTTTCAAACCAATATATAAATGTCATGTTATAAATATCTTGTATTTTTGGACCTCTTCTACAAAAATGTCATCTATTAACTCTATCAGAGCATTTGGTGTCAACTGCTATATAATTGAAGTTATGACCTGCTCCTCTTCTTAATCCAACATGGAGGGTTTATAGAGTTTGAATTCTCCACATTCATTATTGAGTAAATGTGTATCTATGGGGATAGATTGAGTATTTTGGAATTATCTCCCACCTTTTCCAACATAACATTTTCCAACATCTTAAAAGGACCATACCACATAGCCTTGATCTTCTTACCAAGACCTTGTAGTATTTCCTTGTTCAATTGTAACCCAACTTTATCTTCCACTCTAAAACACTTCTTTGTTTTTTGTTCATCATGTATAGCCTTGTATTTTTCCCATGACTTCTTCAACATCTCCTATAATTGTAAACGGATTTTCCTAATCTTATCAACAATTCTTCTGCTCTCAATGCATCTCCTTTCAAGTCCTCCCTCACTCCTCCTTGTTTTCCATATACAACATCCAACAGTGAAGGTATAAAATATCTAAAGAAATTTTCAAAAGGTGACTTACCAATAGAAGTTTGGAATGATCTAATATAATAATGTTGTATATAGATCAATTTTTCATGATATGTCTTCGGATGCTTCTGATTTTAAATGTCAAAAGATGCACCAAAGTCTGATTGACTACTTCTATATTCCCATTTGTCTACGAGTGGAATGCTAGAGATGTATTTAACTTAGTGTCCATGTTCTCCCACAATTTAGTCCAAAATTCGCTGAGAAATATGGTATTCCTACATGAGATCAGGCTCCTTGGTATCCCAATGTGCACCTAAACATGTTCAAAGAACACGTTTTCCAATTATTGTCCTTTGATGGTCTTTTTGTAGGGCATGATAATGCACATCTTGATGAACCTTTCAACTACCAAAAATATATAGTCATGTCCATTCCTAGTTATTTATAAACCTTTCACAAAATCCATAGAAATGCTTTTCGAAGGACTAGTGAGTATCGATAAGGGATGGTATAGAACTTTCTTCCTATTACTAGGCTTGTTAGTACAACATAGTATATATCATCTAGTATATTGTGCTACACCAGCTTCCATTATGGACTGGTACACATACCTCTATAAGTTGGAACCTTCCTTCCAAACACCAAAATGCCTTGCAACCTTAGAGGTGTGAGCCTCTCTAAAAAACTGCAGTATTCTACCTTTAGGGACATAGAGCATTTCTAACTTGTAGAGTGACCCACCCTAGATATAACAGCTATCTTTGTCATTGTCATCTTCTACATGAAACTTTCCCTATAACTATTGAAACACCTCCTTGAAGTACCCACCTTCTGTGTATGCTTCTTTGTATGCACCATGGGTAAATGGCTCCATGTGCATAAGAGTTCCCAAAAATGTAATATTGGATGTATGTGGCATTGAAAACAAGTCTTTAAACCTATTTTTGTTTCCCTTCTTATACTTGATGAATATATGAAACTATTGTGAAAACACCATCCATTTGTAGTGTTTATTTTTGTGTAGCTTACTCTAGACCTACAATATTGTAGTGTGTAACTCCCTCCTCCCACATTTACCCAAGTTAACCTATCCACTGGGATAAACATGTGATGAGAGGATAATATGATATAATTAAAATCCCCATGTACAGTTAAGGAAGTGGAACTGACACAATACAACCAATCTGGCCTTCTACACATGCTACAAAACCCTCATGAGCCATCCAACACTTCTAGGTGGTCAACCCCAAAGACATCCTAGAATTTTACTGACCTAGAGCCTTGATCACTCCCATGACATGGGAATTCATGCGAATGGGACCCTCTAGTCACTCCCACAGAAAGGGCATACCTGCAATTGGGGACTTTTCCAGGTAGTTCTGTGGTAGCAAACCCAGATTCTATGCCACCTTTTCAGGGCTAGGACTAGGGAAACTGCTTAGAACTCCATCAAACTTCCAGAAATGAAAATTAACATAGAAACAATGATACAAATGAAAATAATTGAACAAGGACTTGACTGGACCCCTACTAGCCATGACAGGAATTTCGTTAAAACATGTCACAAATATGCATTCTACAGGTCATAATAACATATTTGAGCATAGGGGTCTCATACTTATCTGAGAATCGCTAAGAAACATTGATGCCTTATCACATCAGTTTCATTATCATCTATTAGGTCATATATTAATCGCTCATTCATTTATAAATCAAAACATGATGAGGGCCATACATCATCATTGTAATAAAACATACTCATAACCATCATATAAACAACATAAATAATAAAGATACAATAGCCATAAATGCCACATATGAACCAATACATTTGCACATAAAATACCAAGGAAAGGAACTCATATTAATGAATGCAAAATCTAATTAGGTTTGGGACTTCCACATTCCACCCGACCATAGATTGGTTGAACCAAATCTCTCTTCATCTAATCACCCCCGTGCCATATTCCAAGCATGAATGTGGGACTCAAAACCAAAAATAAACTAGGGCTTCCCAAGTCTACACCACCTCATCCCCATCAATAAAACCAGGGTTTACCGCAATCCTCACCATATCACTAGGTCATAAATAAGCACGGATGCCACCGGATTTATCCACCTACACCGTGAAGAATTTTACTACCTCCTAGTCTCCAGGATTTACCACAATCCACAGTCTGATCCAAGGATCACTATGCCATAGTTGAGACACCACCCTCAATGCTTTACCGTATATCCCGCCATTCACCGACCAAGGATTCCTAGGCTTGATCAAGGGAACCCACCTCTAGTATTTACTGTATATCTTATCATTCACCAGTTGAGGATTCCTAGGCCCACTGAAGCACACAATATCTAGCTTTACCGCAACCCACAGTCTAGTTCAAGGGTTACTAGGCCAATTGATTTACCACAATCCACAGTCTGGTTCAGGGATCATTATGCCATGTGTTCTTCCATTCATAGATCCACCTCACTCAGCTTTGAATCCATCTGGAAATCCAGCTTAACCAAAACATGAGAACCCCATCACACCATGGCTATCTGGAAATGGCAAGGAAAGGTTGAAGAACATTGTCACACATGGAAAAACCCATTCCAATGATAGTAAGAGAAGCAAGAACACACATGCATAACCATGCATGCCAAATATAGCACGAAAATCACACATGCAAATCGATACCTACAAGTAGACTTGTTGTAGCTACTTGATCTTGTTCTTCCTTGCTTGATCTTTGCTTCCTATTTTCCTTCTTTGCCTTTCTTTATCCAATGATAAAGCGCTCCAAGAAAACTCTAAGTGTCCAAGAGTGTAAGAGAGAGAGAATAGAGAGAGAGCTCCAAAAGTGAACTGACAAAAAGGCTACACCAACAAAAGGTATTAGTTGATCCTCAGAAGCCTTTTTATTAATGAGGCCTCTATTTGCTTCATTTTCCATTATTTTCCCTTCATTTTCCTCCTCATATGCAACTTGTGACCTTTCACCTTCCTTTTCTCCTAATTTCCATTATTTTCATAGATAGATACCAATAAATGCCACTTCCCTTTCCAAAGCCTTTGGCATTGCCTTTCCCAATTTCCTTAGCCATAATAAACCAAATGAACACCCAAACTAGGATGCCCTTTCCCAAAATTCAACTTGGAATATGTGTCCCATGACCTTGGTCTTATATTTTTCCTTTATTAACTTTTATTACATCGAATTTTCACCAGGGTTGTTACAGAACCCTCCCCCTTGGACGACCACCATCCTCGGTGTTCAATGAAACCTATAACCAGTAAGGCTGTTGAAAACAAAAACATATTTCTTATGGAGATTTATAACATACCTCATTGCAGTATTTACAATGACCAATTCTGAAGACATGACAAGCATACCTTTTACTAGAGCTTTATAATACAACTCATTACGTTATTTACAATAACAACCACATATACACATACACATTTGCCTCAACCAGCAAATAACCATGTTGTTTATGGAGATTTATAACACAGTTCCATACATTATTTACAATAATATACACATATGTACATTTTATAAACCAACAAATAAAAGGATATGATGTATGCATCAGCAACAAGAGAATCCATAGGCTCACACCTCCACCCTCAAAGTAATACCAGGATTTACCTCCTTCCTAGGAATTCCAGAATCTACTTCCAAAGTCAAAGTCTGTATCCAATGTCCAGCGCTACAATCCTTGCACTACTTTTTCCCTTAGTGAATAGTTACTAGCTCATTTTTCTAGGGCACACTCCCAATGTGCATATAATTCCATCTGTAAATGATAATGACAAAATCAAATCCATCCACGACCTTCCCTTCTCTACTGCACATTCCCTTGGGCAATCTGGTCACCACCTTATGTGGAGTCACACACCTTCCAAATTTTGTGGGCATCCCCTTCTCTACTACACAATCCCTCAGGTGACCCCACCCTTGTCAAGGTTTCCTCGCATCGTAAGGTCCAAAAACAAAGGCATATCCCTGCCTGAAAACCATCATACCGGTCATAGCATGCTCATGGAAATCAATGGAAATTATTGGGTACTAGTGTCCCACAATGGCCTGCTCCTTAAGGCTTTACCATCATATTTATTCGTGTTCCAATTTCTTTCAATGACACTGGTAATTATTGAATTCGATTTCAACCACCCAATCGGGCATGTTCATGCATTCCTTACCAAGCAAATAATTTCCATTATATTCAAAATATATTGAAATAAATTCAAATTGTATCTCATTGATGGCTCGTCAATAAGGTACACCTGCAATTCGATTCACTTCCTATCACAACAAGTCAAATTATTTGTTTGATCAAATCATCATGTATAAACATATCACATCTAGTTAGCTCAAAATGCAACCATCATAAATTAAAATCACGAATTTCATGAAATAATCATAAATCACCTGTAGCCATCATAAGTCAGAATCATAGATCATATGCATAATAAAATTGAAATAAAATATATATACTTATCCTTCCTCAGTCCTTACTTCTACCTTTATTCTTTCTGTACACACACTCGATTGGTTGACACATCCAACAAACACCTAGTAGGCTTTGATTCTCTTTAATCATGTGTAGTTGCACACATTTTATTTACATCACAACACCTACATCCACACACGGCGTACAACACCACACAATACATACACCCACACCTTACATACAACACATACGACTACACCTAGCATACAACACAACACATGCACGTACATCCGATGTACAACACAACACAATATATACATAGAGTACAACACAACAAATACGCATGTCACGATACCACGACTACACAATTCACATACATAGTGTTATGCTCCTATACCAATAGGTGTCATTTATCATGATTGACTTGATGGGCTATGTAATATTTTCATACCTTTCCTTGTTGCAAAGGTTTTCCATATTGTCAAAAAAATAAAAAATAAATTAAAAATGTAAAGAGGGTGTACCCTAAAAGAAAAATCAAAGGGTGAAAAGAATAAAATGGCCAAAAAAAAAAAAAAGAGTAAAAGAAAATGAACCCCACCAAAAGAAAGGCCAAGGAAAGTGTGCAAGTCTAAATGCCACTACTTTTTGCTCTTATGTAATAAACAAATTGTGTGCAACTTGTAACTTATGCCACGATTGGTGAACAGTCAAACAACTTAAGCTTGGCTTGTTCATAGTTGAATTTTATGTTTTAGAGATAGAGAATAAAATCTGACCAAACTGTTTAATCTTGGCAGATAAGTAGATAGGTAGAGTAAATAAAAGGAGCTCAATAGCTTAATCTGAGCCCTTGGATGTAATAAGGTTAGACTTAGATATATTTCTACATGTAAAAGAAAAGAAAGTGTGATAAGGGTTTGCCAGTCTAAGTGCACCCTAATAAAGAAGAAAAAATGCTAGGTTAAAGTAGGTAGGGTAGGTAGATGATGTTGGAGAATTACATGTGATGGATTATGACTCTAAATGTGTTAATCCTTACTTTCATCACAAATGTAAGGCAGACATTACATTGGAATAATTTCAAGCAAAACAAGGTCAAATGATTAACTCCCTTTCTCATTTTTCCCTAAAAATTTCACTAATTTCCCCTAAGTACCAAGGCATTTGACAATTAGAGGGGCTCAAGGAATTTCCTTGACTTTTGGAGGGACCGGACCCTTAGCCCAATAATTTAAAAAAATCCTAAGTACTTAAAACCATCCATAAGTCATTCATTTACTTTCATAAGTCTTTTTCTAAGTAAAATCTTATTTTACTTAGGAAAATTACACAATATCCCACAAAAAACCCTTTTTTCATTCGAGCCTAAGTTAAATACATAATCCTAATGTTTTTATACTTAGCGCTTTTTCATTCATTTTGATATATTAACTTTTAACTTATATTACATAATTCCCCTATAACATCTACCCATTCCCGTATTACTATAACTATATAAAACCCCCAAATATTACATATCCCACCCCTTGGTTGAAATATAACCATAATATAACATTAAATTCAAATAAGGATTAATTAACCCCCACGGTTAATTAATAACTTACCCGACCAATCACGTTGCTCCTGATATGATTAAAAAATCTTTAGTTATGTTGGGCCCACCCCTATTAATCTCCCGACATCTCGCCTCCGCGATAGTCGTTCGATTGACCCTTTCATATCCAACCGCTGTCATCCATATCACATGGCCCTCCACGACCGAACGATAGCGCGCGATAGCGGAGTGGTTTTACGAACAGTGCCTCGCCACGCGTCACAAGATGTATGGAATCGCTGGCTCCCGGCCGAATACCACCCATCCCCAAAAGCGGTGTGATACATACCGCTTACCGCCCTCCGCATACGACAAAAGACCCTTTCCCGCGTACGTCATCCGTCCAAAATAAAAAAACCCCCACCAACCTTGACTTTGTGAATAAAACAAACAAATGCACGTATTTTCATCATTTTTTGCTGCGACCAGTGCTCCCATGAAAAAAAAGATTTCCAACTGCCACATTGCTAAACGATTTTTAGTTGAACCAGTCAGCTCTTGCCTGCACCTGTTTCCTCACTATTTACTTCCCAAAACAGGTATTTATCCAATTACTGTCAAACCCTGCAAGTCTTGGTTTTTACTTTAAATTCCACAGAAAAAGACTAAAAAACAATACAATTCGGTCTTTGTTTCACCCCATAAGTTCCCAGGCTTGTAATTTTGTTCATTTTTCCACTAAAAACCCAAATTCATTTCTGAATCCAAAAGAACTAGAAATGGAAACCCTTGTGGCTTTGAATGTTGCACCTTTGAATGCCCCCCATAAAGATTTAGACTATCTGCCTCTAGCGAATAGGGATTTCCAGATAAAAGACCTCATCTTTAGCGAAAATCCTCTCAGAATCTTTTGCCAATGCAGAGATAATTGCTTGAATGGCTCTGATATTTTTGGACTGTGGGAATCCAACCTTCCTATGTATTTTTTACCCTCAGTTCATGTTTTTCCTAAAATAATTTATCACTGCCATGCCAATTACGACCCTAATCAACGAGCAGTTATGTCCTCAAGTCAAACCATTCTTTTTCCAATAACTTCTCAATCCATCAATGAAATGTTACAATTTCATCCCGGTCAAGCCCTGACTCCCCTTTCCATGGGAGATTTACTTGAGAAATCCATAAATTTATCCCAGGAAGAACTAAATTGCCTCGATCAAACTTTCATGCTACAAGAACATCAACCCAAAGGCCCCCCTCCTTATGGACATACCTTTTTCATAGATATGGACAGACTCATAATCAATATGATATCTTCAGTAATGGGATTCAACACTAGTGAATACGTTGATAAGTTAACCCTAGTGTTGTTATCAATTTTTACTCTTGGACAGCCCCCTGCTGTCAAATATGATTTTGCCTCTTACATTGCTAATAAGATTCATGACCAGTTCATAATACTGGAAAATGAAAGAGTTTTCAAATACTCCACTTTTATATACCATCTTATGCTCTATTATCAGTCAGATAATTTCCCCTTCCCTGTCATGAAACTTGACACCAAAGGAAATCCAAGGTCTGTAATCTTCTGGTCTGCAATCTTCCATAATTCCTTTGAGTCCCCTTACTCTTACAATGAATTCATTGACCTATTTGTTCACCCAGCAACCACCTTATTAACAGGAGTTTCCCCTCCTAGGGTCAATAGTGATATGAAGAAAATCCTCCAACTCTCAAAGCAATACAGGGTAGGTGATTGGTACCTATACAAAAACCATACAGAAATTAGAATATATGGGTGTGAGCTCTGTCCTTTCAAGCTACCAAAGTATGTTCCGATGAGGCTCTTTGCCTTAGAATACTTCAGACAAATGATAAATTCAGACCTAGTCCATTTTTATAATGCCAAGAAGAAAGCTCAGCTCCGAATCAAGAGTCAATTAGGCCCTTTTGTCTGTAATACTAGGGATGCAGGAAAAGAAGCAGAAATAATTCTAGAAGATTATCTCAAGTTGCAAAAAATTTTTTGGTGGGTACCTTATGACCCTAACAGCTTTATATGTGATAGGAGAACGAAAAACAGATTGTCACCATACCTTCACCATAGGATTCCAGAGATTGAACAATTTGCAAACATGGATGAATGGATGGAAGGGACCCTAGTAGAAAAAGATAGTGAACAGGTCAATGTTGAGAATGTTATAAAATATCTTGAGAAAATACTTGACCTGGATTCTTTTGGGCAGGTACAAAAATCAGGAATTGGTCCCTCCTCTGCTGGAACCTCTTAGCAACATCTACAGTAAACCAGCACACCAGCCACAGCAACATCCAAAGGTAAGGAAAAAGAGATTATTACACAGGACATAGAGCAATTCACAATGTCTGAGCAGCCTGAAACTTCCAAGGAACAAGCCCAAATACAGACTTCTCCCACTCAGATCAATGTGGCAGAAACTTCAATCTTGCAAACTCCTCTCAATGAAGAAAAAAGTAAAAAGAGAGATGCATAAACAACTACCCCTATCAGTGGACCTTTAGAACAGCCTGGTATCAAAAGGCAAAGATTAAATCCTCTCTCAGAAAAATAATTTGTTGAAGATACCATTGATAGTCAGAAGAGAGAAGGGTTAGATAGCCAGCAAACATTCACAATCAGTGGGACATCCACCAATTCACAGAGAAAGGAGCTAGAAAGAAAACAAAGTGCAGAGGTATCATCCTTTAGACCACCAGTGAAGGATGCTTGGGATATTAAGAAGACATTTATAAACATAAAAGCCAGAAATGATCCATTAAGACTTCAATTTTATAATCAATATTTGAAGATGGCCCCCAAAAATCAACATAGATTGATGTCAGCCTATGACATCAAGGAAGGTAAAATGGTGATGAGTCATTTCAAGACTAAAGTACAACAACCTCAAATAGCAGTAGACTATGTTAGAACCAATTTTGAATTCATGGCAAAGGATATTCATCCTTTGGATCAGATTGAATTGCACAAACAAATTGGAGAGATGATTTATTCAACCTTGACTGGTAAGTCAATGATGGCCCAAAGATTACAAAATTCCTTGGATAATACAACTGCTCAACTGCATCTAGAAAAAGCTTCCTCCCAGGCCAAGGATAACAGAATAAAAACTTTGGAAGAAATAATTATTGGATTGGGTCATAATCCCAAAGATGTTAAGGCTACAGAAGCCTTGATCAAAAATAAAGATGATGATATTGCAGCCCTAAGGAAATAGTTAAAGCTTCCACCTTCAAGGCATCCACAAACTGATGAGGTTATAAAGCAAAAATCTGAAGAAGAGCTAATGGATTTTCTCTTGAAACTTAATGAAAAACTGAATGAGATTGAACAAGAACTTGAAAAATCATTAAAGGAAAAGCAGGGAGAGTCGACCTCTCAGCCTCCCAATGTGATACCAGTAGTCTCAACAACAGTCCCTTCTACCCTTGGGACAACACTAGCATCAAACATCACAGCATCCACAACAGAAGTGGTTACAGGTACAACAACAACAGGGCAGTCAGCAGGACTAGCACAGGGTAACACTGCCCATTTAAACACAGAGGAACTAATAAAATCAATGGAGGAATTGAAGCTCCAAGTTACAGAGCTCCAGAAAGAAAAGGTACAATTTACTACCTTGGAACAAAAATATGATCTCTCACAGATAAATGTTGCAGAAAAGACAACAGAGATCAACAGATTAGAAAAATTGGTGAAAGCATTAGAAAAGGATCTCACATTGGAGAAACCTTTAGACAAAATCAAGGAAATTCTTTGGGACAACATCATTCAATCAATAGATGATGTCTAGCCATGAATCCAAATAATGTATGAGCAAAATGATTTAGTTAAACTAGATATAGAAGAAGTTCAAAAGGCAAGGGCAGAATTAGGAAATATGCCTGAAGAAGCCTACAAGCTCATACAATTTTTAAATACCAGGAACAAATATCAGCTTGAAGAACTGGGCATTCAAGACAAAACAAGGACAATTTTAGAGGTAAAAAATGTTTTTACTAAAAGACCTCTAATGCAAAACTTAGAAAGAAGGTGCTATGATATGCAGGAAGAAATCAATGCTTTTACGAAAAGATTTGATATTTTGCAGAGTAAAGGGTTGCCAAGTCCTTCAGTTACCCATGATAAACTAATGAGCCATCAAAGCTATGTTGAGAAATTGAATAAGTATGCAGACAACCATGCAAGTCCATCGACAAGTGCATCAACAACAAAAGCATTGCCTACAGGCAAAATTCTTTATGACAGTCTGGAAGATTTGTTTTATCTCGAACATGAGGTAAAACACTTATTTCCAATTCAGCCCACCTTTTTCAGATACACAGAAACTGATGAGACCCTAAGAAAGCTTCAAAGAACCAGAATACCAGAAGCACAATGGTGGGAAGACATGTTGGACATTTTGTAAAAATATCCTTGGGTGAATTTTGGTTATTTACTACAATAAGTAATGGTAAAAAGGATAAACATAAATTAAACAAAGATCAAACAGGTCAAAGTGTATCAGTACAGATAAAGAGTATCAGTAAAAACAGAGCAGCCAACACAGAGTTACCAAAGAAAACAGCATCAAGCCAAATTATAGTGCCTACCTCCAGCACACTCACAAAAATAGGAACAGCACAACATCGGTTTACTTCTTCTCCTATCTACGAGACTATCTGTCTCTATTTTCTTGTAACTTATTCATGAGTCATTCTAAAATATATCTCACTCTGTTAGGAGATATTTTTTGTAATTTTTTATATAAATACTCCCTCAATTAGAGTATTGAGGGGGGTGGATTCTTAGACTTTGTTGTAATACTGATTATTTTGGAATAAAGTGTTGTTGGAAAAATTTTGCATGGCTAGCTGGATAAAGAATTGACACAAAGGAATTTTCATAGGATTCTTGAGTCAGACACCGTATCAATAAGTTTTCTATACCTTATGTTTTAATGTTTTTCTTGTTTATTATACCATCTATGTTTCACATCTGAATGATAAACGAAAAAGAATAATTCAGAAAGTGCTTGAGTGCAATCTGTTTTCAATCGTTGTTATTCTTAATGTTTTCCTCTGAACTAGTATGAACAATGAATTCTTAATTGCTCCTGTTTCCTAGATTATTCATTCTGATTATTTAGTAAAGAATTCTTAATTGCCCTTTATTAATAATCATTCAAGTTCCCTTTTTCGAATATGTTGAAGGATTCTTAATTTCCCTTCACCCATTTTGAGTCCATTCCATTCATTTTAAATCTTTATTTGTTCCCTATTTGACTACCTTGCCCTGTGAAACCATCCCTTGTTAAAAAACCGAATCCAGTTAAGCCATCTTCTTTGACTCCATTAGCCCAATGGACTAAAATACTCAGTCCTACCCCTCTGCTATTGAATTCCATCACCCAAACACAATCAAAATCCCTAAACTTTCATAACTAGCCTAATATATTTCAAAAACAAAGCTAAAACTTAAAGAGAGAGCCCTCTTTGGGTACAGATTGGCTATATTTTGTACCTAAAAGTTGGTTTGTGGTTACCTTGGACCCCTTTCCTCTTCTCAACAACTTCAAGGAAAATCTGAGTGATAACACATAGTACCGCAACCCGCAACACAACATGTATGACATGCACACAATACAACATGTAAACCAGTACCATATGTACAACATGTACATATTACCACCTGTACACAACACCACCTACATATTACCACTTGTGCACAACACCACTTGTACAACGTATTCACAACATCACATGTGCACGGCACCACCTGCACAATGTGTACACAATGCCACATGTACACCGCACCACTTGTACAACGTGTACACAATATCACATGTACACAACACCACATGCACAACATGTACACAACACCACCTACACACAACACCACATGTACAAAGCACCACATGCACACAACACCACATGTACAATCATGCACACAACACCATATGTACACAGCACCACACATACAACATGCACACAACACCATATGTACACAACACCACATATACAACATGCGAACAACACCATATGTACATAGCACCACATATACAACATGTACATATCACCGCATATACAACATGTACATATCACCGCATATACAACATGTACATAGCACCACATGTACACATCATATCATATCCAACATGCACACAACACTGCATATCCATCATGTGCACAGTACAATATGTAAAAAACACCGCATATCCAACATGTACATAGCACCATCTATACCTAGCATTGCATATGCAATATGCACACAACACCATATATACAACAGGCACACAAACCATAGGTACAATCACTAAATGTATAATATGTACAACATATACACAACAATATCACTACACATTCAAAATCACATTGTCTCTACCAAACAACCTTGCTTCCAGTGTCTCTCTCCCATCCATGCTTATCCTAGCATGTCGCAGATCACATTGTTTTCATTCTGTTGATGTATCTCTCAACATTACATGTCCAAAACATAGGAATAATATAAACACATAATATCAACACATATCCACATGATTCTGACCTCATAAATTTTTCAAGGCTACTCTTTCCACTTGATTCCTCATAAGACCAAGAACCTCTTCATGCCATTCACCTGCATAAGAAATCATTCCTCCACAAGAATGATCCCTGAAAACCCTGTCAGACAGTGACATAGATTCATGGATACATACATATATATAATCATTAGCATAAAATAATCATGATCTTGTCATACAACGACATACATACACACATATATACATATAAAAATTATCAGCAAACAATCATGATTGATGATGACCCTGTCAGATGCGACATACATACATACATATATGTATACATATATAAATATCAGCATAATCATGATCACAACATAATTACCAGATAGCATAAATTCAAGGTTAAGAGAATGCCATTTATCCATGCACAACATGGACAACATTGAGAACAATAGTTCCCAACATAGCCAAGGCATCTGACGCCTCAAATCCATTTACTTTACCTTTCTATTTACCTTTCTCATGTCTATACTGCCACCTACCACTTACCACAATGGACCCAACCAGTCTAACTGGATGTCAAATTCTTACATTTTGTTTCCCTTATACATGCACTAGGATTCATTTGAGTCTTACATTACCTATCAGGTTCCATTTCTCCCTTCCTGAGCTTCGTTAGCTTTCCTCTTTCCCAAGCCAATTCCCAAGACCCTAAAAACATAAAAGGAAAGAACAAGAAACTAACAAAAAGAAAACCATTAAAACAAATAACATTATGACAACACAAACAAAGTGACATGTAAATGCACTAATCATACACAAAACTGAAAATAAATCACAAAATACTGAAAGCATAAAAATAGAAAAAAAACACCACGACTTAATACCGACGGGTTCCCAATGCTTCCAAGGGAAAGCTCAACTTGAGCCTTCGTCAATATTTCATAGCAGCCTCTTTTTCCATGCAATTCCCTGTATCATACTACCGTAAACACATAACTTTTAGTGTATGAATAGCTATAACAATATATCGGTTACCTTACCTTGATGTTCCAAGCACGTTGCCTTGTAACTAAAAATTTCCATGCCATCTCTCAAGGGACTCCAATTCCCTTGACGAATCCAACCATAACTGGAAACTAGTTGTTATACTTATCAAATACATGTTCAGGAATGTAACACATATCCATGTAATGTCAAAAAAAATCAAGGTTAAGAAGACTTCCTATATGCAAATAACTCACTCATTTGGAATCAAGGTTTCCAAACATATCCAAAAGAGTTTTCACCCAATTCCTTTCTTTTACCTTTTTCCTTGCTTTGATTCAGTATTACTATGCATTGTCATATCACCCAACTGTTATTTATATAAACAAATCAACTATTACCTTGTCACACTAATGCCAAGCATGTTTCCCTAAACTAGTCACACATGTTCCAAAGATCAAGACATCATATCTAGTAATTTAAATTAACCTTTACCAAGACTATCAACTATGTCATAATCAGTAGTCAACGCATAGTCGTAAATCATAACATTACAACTAGCACTCAATTGCACTCAAGTACATATCAGTTGTCTCAACACATAATGTGTTAGTACAACCATCTTAAAACAAAATCATTCATTCATGCAATCTTATAGACACATGCTCATATTATTCAATTAATCAAACATTAAAACAACTTGCAAACATACCAATTTAAATAAATCAACTAGATGACATAATCAAACACTCAAACACCAAATAGACGACATAATCAAACTCATACCCTGAGGTATCTCAGGGGAGGCTATCTTGTCTGCACAATCAATCTAGTTTAACATGATATAACTTCACAACACATCAACTCAAACATAAATAAGGTCATTATATCCATAATAGTAACTAGCTAACATGTTCACATCATAAGCTCCTAAACAATTGGTATTCATGCATAATAATCACATATGCAGAGCTAGTATAGAATAGTATAACATAATATCACAATATATTAACTCATACATGAATTTCATAACCATAATCATATGCATAGTTAAATCCAAATTAGCACAAAACATAATAACATCAATGCCTTAGCTACAATGACCCTAACCATCAGGCATGTGCCCATAATGCATAAAACAACAGGTTACTATCATTCATGACTGTTTGACACATGTGCATATGACTACACTAATCAACTAGCATCTATCATGTATGTAACCATAACATAAATAGGAATGTACATAAACATAATGTATATAACCCTAATGCATATAACAACCATTAACCACATAACTGCATATCTGCCATACAAATCTATATCACAATCTTCTCTCACCCTGAAGTCTAGTGTCACGACTTCACTTTGATGATTTGCATCTCCTTCTATATCTCAACCAACACATGAGCATCATAACATACCAACAACATCATGATGACCTAAAATTCCTATAATGACCTCATACACAACAAAGCAACAAAAAACACAAATTACTCCATTACTCCAAGCAACAAAAAACAACAGACAAATACACCATAAAAATAACCAAAACACAGCAAGTGATGAAGGAGTTCACCCCTCTTGGGTTACGTCTCTTGGTCTAGCTTCCAATGGCTTGGCCCTATATCATTATGCTCAAAAATGGTGTTACATCAATTTACAGTGCTCCAATGGCTTCAAAACTTGTTCCATTAGCTCCAGAATTGTCAAAAATGCCTATCTAGCCTCTTTCTACCCCCAAATTAGTCAAAAAATGAAGAAGTTATGAGATTCCCTAGCTTTACTGCTAGTCACTCTAAAAATTCCCCAAAATCCGGAACTGTCCTACAATTTCACCATGAATTCCATTAACAGAGCGTTAATTTGGCGAAATTCGTGGGAAATTTAAGAAGTGCGCCAAGGCTTAAAGTCTAAATTTTTAATTAATAAAAATAATAATAATAGATAATGGGATCCCGCCCACAGTTTCGCACCAGCAGTCATATGGTAAAGGTTTGTTGTGGGGTTAGGGCTAAGCCATGGACCCTTACCCCATTACTCCACCCAGACCAAACTTAAATACGGTTTGTGGGCTATGGTTTAACAAGAACAATGGTGAATTGGTTGGTTAAGGCGTTGCATTGTCTGTTGTGAGGTTTAGTGTTCGAATCTGCCAGAGGTTAATTTAGACTTCAACAAAATTTTTGGTGGCCCCCGTGCTTCCACATGGTGGCCTCTAGGTGAGCCACGTGGCAGCATGTGGTTGGCCACCATCCAACCAATTAAATTCTCCCACACCAACGGCATTCAGGGCCTGCCATGCGTCAGGCAGTGGTACGCCCAAATTTTTTTGATTTCAACCAATCACAAAGAGGCCACGTGGCAACCTGCCATTGGCCCAAAATTTGCCCAGTCAGTTGTCCTTATTGCAAAATTTTTTGTTTGGGAAAACAAATAGAACTCGTTTTCGGGAACATAAGGTGTCGGTTTTCTGCGAAATGAGTTGGCTAGATTCATAACGACGAGATATACACGGTCGTTCAAATTCCACACCATTTCGATAACTTTCATTTTTTAGCATATTTTTGAGCACCTGATCACTACTCCCCACTGGAAGATTTTGGACCCCAAAATATCACTTTCACTTATTCATTAGATGAGAGTAAAATTCCCTCACCTTTCCAATCTCGATCCATTTGGATTTCCTTGGATTTGTTCCTTTGAGTCCCACACGAAGGTACTCCACATTCCCTCATTTTAAAGTCTTTGTTCTTTTGCCAAGAATGGTGTCTTGTTGTAGTTATTCAAGGTATTCAGGAGATAAATACCCAATAAAAGGAATCTGAACATTCTCTCCTTGATCTTCAATCAAAGGAGGCTCATACAACCTTAAGTTCTCAACATTAACAATAGCATAAATTTGCATATATGAAGACAAATCCAACCTAAAGGCATTATCACCAATCTTTTCTAAAATTATGAATGGACCATATCGAATTGGTTTCAGATTTTCACCTTATCCTTGAAGCCTTTCTTTGCTAATGTCAAGCAAAACATCATCACTGAATTGGAAATTGTGATCTACATGATGCTTATCGTGCCTTGTTTTTTCCTTGACTTGGCTCTTTTCTAGTTTTTCTTAAACTTCTTGATGCACCAATTGGATTTGTTTAATGAAATTTTTAGCTTTGTCTATGTCACTATGACCATCAATAGAAACATCCTTTCCAAAAATAAAATATAAAGGAGATTTAGGCAGGTATCCCAAATATGCTTCAAATGGCGATGTTTGAGTTGAAGAGTGTTTGGCCTGGTTGTAAGCATGTTGAATATAGTGAAAATTTTCATCCCACAACTTAGGATGCTTGCTGAAATAACCACGAAGGAGATGTATCATCGTCCTGTTCACCACCTATGTTTAACCATATGTTTGCAGATGAAATGTTGCACTCTTTTTCAATTTGGTGTCCATGAATCCCCACAAGCTTGACGAAAAATTCCCAACAAAGCGAGAATATCGATCACTAACAATGGATGTGGGCAATCCAAAATGCACCCATACATTCTGAAATAATAACTGAGCAGTTTGTTCAACTGTAATTTTCTTTTTACATGGCATCAAAATACACATTTTGTTGAACCTATCCACAAATACATAAAGATAATCATGATTCCTTTTTGACATAGGAAGACCTCCAACAAAGTCCATAGAAACACTCTCCCATGGACAAGAAGGTATTGGAAGTGCTGTGTACAATCCTAACTTTCTATTGCTATGATTACTAATAGCACATAATGAACATCCTTTAATAAAACTTGACACACTTTCAAGGATACAAGGCCAATAAAAATACCTTTGTAGATGTACCATCGTCTTACATACACCGAAATGACCATCAACAAGAGAAGTACGTGCCTATCTTATGATGTTGACTCTTTCTCCCTGTGGAATACAAAGCTTACCAAGATGGTATAACAAGTTATCATGCATGTGATAATCCAATTCCTCTACTTGGTTCCCTTGACTCAAAGTTTCATATACATCTTGAAAATCATTATGTAAATCATATTTTTCAACAAAGATCTCATGGAAAAAAGAATCATGCTTAAGCATAATAGCAGAACTAACAGTAGGCCTAGAAAGCATATTAGAAAATTTTTTATAGATACCTTTTTTATACCCTATCACCAAGTGGAATTGTTGAAGAAAACCCATCCATTGAAATTTCCTTGATTCCTGCAACTTTGTTTGTGATTGCAAGTATTGTAATGGTTGATGATCAGTGTGAATGATCATTTCCTTACCCATCAAATAGTGTCTCCAATTTTTCACACTTTGCACCAATGCTTATAATTCCTTGTCATATGTAGGATATTTAATCACTGCACCATTAAAAGTTTCTGAATGAAAACAGATGGTCTTACCATGTTGCATGAGGACTGCACCCATGGAATAGTCACTAGCATCAGTCTGGATCTCAAATGATTGTCTCAAGTATGGAAGTGCAAGTAATGGAGTTGAAATGTTCTTTTCATTTAATGCATCGAATGCATTTTTTTGTTTACCTCCCCACTGGAAGACCTGCTTCACACTTGTCAATGCATGCAATGGAACTGTGATAGAAGAGAAGTTAGCAATAAAATTCCTCCAATATTGGGTTGCTCCCAAAATTCTTCTTACCTCCATAACTATTTTGGGCTTTGGCCAATTCAAAATGACATCAAACTTAATGGAGGGATCTATTTTCAATTCACCTCCTCTAACAATATGACCCAAATACACTAAAGAAGTTTTTCCAAACTCATAATTTGACATCTTTAAAAACAATTGTTCTTTCTTCAAGACATCAAGTACCTTTTTGACATGCATGACATGTTATTCGCGAGATTTACTGAAAATAAAGATGTCATCTAAGTAGACTATCACAAAATCATCTAGAAATGGTCTCAATACATCATTCATCACACACATGAAGGTAGTAGGCGCTGTTGGGAATCTGTAATTTATTAGCAAGATTAGCAGAGTCCAATTACAGAAAGAACATCGTTTCAACCAACTTTGGGATTCTAGGATCTAGCCCTCCTGAATCCGGAGAGGGATCTCTCCAATGAGTGCAAAGATGGATTTGTCTTTGAAGTTTGGAATAATGATATTAGGCTAGTTATGAGGTACAAGGTTTTTGTTTTGTTTTTGGATGGTTGAACATGATTGCTGTTAGAGGTGAAAAGTCCCAAAGGTAAATAGGTTCAAAAGTGAGAAGTTGCAAGAAAAAGAGTAAGTTTTGATCAAGAGGAAAGATGTAGGCAGGTTTTCAGTCCATTGGGCTATGGAGTCATAAGAGGATTTAATTGGAACAGCAAGAGGCAAGAGTGGTCTATGGGGCAAGTCATCTATGTTTAAGGATCTCTTTAAGGTTTGATTTATGGAATGGAATGATACATCAAGAAGGGGAAATAAACAGATGCAGAACAAAGAGCAGCCCAGGATCTGGTAAGTACTTTGAAACTAGCCAGCCTTTAACCAGGAACTTAAGAAAAACATGAAAGCAAACTAGGATCTGGTAAGTACTTTGAAACTAGCCAGCCTTTGATACACTTCCAATAGAAAACATATAAAAACTAAGGGAAACTTGAAGGCAACCTTTGGAGTAGAGACTAGCGGGCCGGGCTCACCACAAATCCTCTCCTAGCTCTTCTTTACTTGGCTACTTCCAAGACAATCACAGAGATAACATAGAATGGCCTAAGATCTGGTAAGTACTTTGAAACTATCCAGCTTTTAACACATTCTAAGGGAAACAATCAAACAGTTGTGCAAACAAGACTGGGACCAGGGCTCGCCATAATTTCCTCAGTTCATCTTCACACAACATATACTGAAAGTAACATTCAAAAATAATATTCAGCTAAGACAATAAGACGAGGGAACGCCAGCATTCCTATGCTTACACTGAATTAAATCATTTCCAAATAACACAGTTGGAAGAAAACATTTAAATAAAGATTTCTCAGCCAGAGAAGGTTACTGATATGCAGTAGGTCCTAACACTGTTTAAACTGTTCTTTACAAAAGAAATGAAACACAATGAAAACAGAAATAAAATAACAAGTTACAATAAGAATAACATCACCGTCAACATAGACCAGGATCCCATAAATCAGCTTGTATTGATGCTCCAAACCAGTTACAATCTTCAGGTCCAGTGTTTTAATTCATATTTCTTTCATAACCTAACTTATCTGTTATAAGCAGAGCTCCAAGAGCCAGTGAAATCATTATTTACAATCAGGAGTCTTCAGCTCAATTACATTACAATGCTTCATCAATTACATCAACAACCAACCCCTCACTCATCTTCTACTGAAGTATATATAGAAGGATGAGGAGGTGAGATCTGATTAAATATCTCAAATACAATTAATACAGAGTTAATTCTTTCTTGGCCCTCGGGAGGCTCAATGAAGAAACTGTACAGGTGTTTCACTATATTAATTGGTTTACACTTATGAATTAAGCTCGGTGGGAGCTTTTGTTTGACCTTTGAGGCTCTGTGTGGTGCTAGGGTCACTCTGCAGACATTCTTTCATTAAATTCCTGGCAGAAGTAACTCTTCGGCTGCGTCGAGGCAAAATATTTGATCCCGATCAATAAGTTATATTCCTGATTGAATACTTTGAGGCACAGGTGGCACTTTGGTCGCTGGGAGGAATCAATTCGCCTCCATCTGTGAAGGTGGAGGGTTTTTCTGATAAAACACTTTTAGGTTTTTCCTTTAAACTGTGTTTTAGATTGGGGATTAGGCTATTGATAACTGTCTTAGCCATAATCCCCACTAATTTGTCCATCAATTCTCTACTCTGGTTCATCCTGGTCTTCGACACTGATAATCCTTGACTGTGTCTATTTCATGGTTTTCTTGCTGTCGTGCCGGGCTGCGCAGGGTTTATAAGGCATCAATGCCTAAGAAAACATCGATGAAACATGTAATTTAACCCTGCGGATGGCTTCCCGGATGTATTCGAAGGTTGGAGGATCGTCATCCTTGGCCGAAAAAATTTCTTCATTTAAGCGGAAAAACATTAAACCCTGCAAAAACAAACAAATGTTACGAAATCCTGCGTTTGTAGGTCAATCTGCATCGGAGGATGTGCGGAGGAAGCAGGGCCATTGGATGGCATCATCCAACGGCCGGGATTTAATCTCAGAATGGTCGAAAAAGCATGGAGGAAGGAGGATCAGATCAGAGCCGTTGATCGCGCATGATCGACGGTCGGGAGCGGGCAATGGAAAGTCAGCGGTGGGGAATCGTTGACTGGGCAACAGAATCGGGCGACGCGATATGGGATGTCGATCTTCAAATCAGATCGACGGCGGGGATTGATCTGCTGCTGTACGAGGGCCTATTTATCGTGCGGGCACCTTTGTTATCCATCGAGCGACTTTGGTTAGCGCTCACCGTCGGATCAGCGAGTCCAGATCGGACGGAAGAGATGAATTTCGCTGGGCATCCTGGAAAAGGTACAGAGGACACGTGGCGGCAAGCGTATGGAATCGCTGCCGATTGGGAGAAAACCACCCTGGGCCCGAAAATGGTTCGAAAAATACTGCCAGTTTTGGGCAAACAGCGCACGGGAGGCGGGGACCACATGGTAAGTCGGGGCCCGCACCGTCCGATCTGTGGAGCAGATCGACGGTCGAGATCGTTCCACCATTTACACGGCAGAAAACTTTGGAAAATAAATTAAAACCCAAAAAACACGAATAACCAAGGTTTTTAATGTTTTTGGGCGAAGAAATTTTAATTTAAAAGGATAAGCGCCCGATGGGTTTAGCATTTGGTTATGGCGCTCGGGCATATGGACGAAAAAGGTTAAAGGCTTAGCCCGAGGGGGCTTAAGCCCAGAACATAGAAAATATACGTTTTCTATGGCTTTTTCAAAGGAAATGAAGGTTGCGGCAAGGTTAAAAAGTGGGTTTTTAACCTTATAAAATGAATTTTGATGGGGGAAAATAGGAGAAACATGGAAATGAGGGATTTTCATGGGGAATGGAAGGATAGAAGAGTAGGTTAGTTTTGAGGAGAAAGAAGGGAAAAAAGGGGTCTGCAATAGTATTTGACTTTGGATTTTTGTAGGATTTCAGAGGTTTTTAGGATATAAACAACAGTATGGGATCTGGACAGAGGCATGAGGCCTTCAAGAGTCTTCAAGAGCCAACAGTTTTTAACAGGGAAAAATTGTTCCTTGAAGGCTCAAAACATATTTAGCCACCTTTGGTATAATCAAATTTTTACAGGTGGCTAACAGTGGCTCCACTTGGGGATGGTGCCTTCTTGAAGGCATCAAGAATTCAGAATTGATTTCTCTGGGAGGCTGACTTGTGCCTGATCCTTTAGATTGCTCTTGTTTTGCTGGATGATCTTGCTTTGCTCTCAAAAATAACATCAATTATGAAAAAATAATGGACCTCATCAATACAACTTTCTACCTACCCAATCCTACTAATCTAACATTTTTTCTTCATCAGAGTGCACTTGGATTGGCAAACTCTTTTCACAACATTTTATTCTTTTGAAAGCATAAAAACTAATCTAACTCTACTCCTTATTTCTCCCTGAACTCAGATTAAACAGTTGAGCTCAAATTATTCTCTACCTAATCTACTGTCTGTTGGGATTAAACTGTCCAACAGACTTCCGTTCTCTAAATTCTACAACAGAAATTTAAAAACAGTCAAGTCAAGATTAAGTTGTCTGACTTACTGTGATCTATGGCATAAAAACAAGTTGCACATAGATTATTATTTGCAGAAATTTTAAAATCAAAATGGAAGGCTTAAGATCTGAAAGTCTCTCATCATGGCCTTCCCTTTTCTTCACAGCTTTGTTATTGCTTTTGTTTGAGCTGTCCTTGCTTTTCTTCTGGTTCAGATTTTAAACTGATTAGAACCAGATCTTTACATTCTTTGACTCATAATTTAACATAGATTTGAGTCATCTCCCTTTGGAAACTTTGGTTTAGATTTTGAGCTTGTTTGAACCTTCAATTTCTATCCTAATATATCTACTGATAAGCCAAGATTGAACAGTTTGGCAAATCGAATTCGCTATCCTATCAGCAGAAAATTTAAAGCTAATTAGTCAAGTTTAAACAGTTTGACTAACTAGAAGTGTGTTTTTGAGGAGTGGCATTTGAGCTTGCACACTTTCAGAATTTGTTTCTCTTTTTGGCATGGGGCTTTGCCTTTCTTGTTTTCATTCTGCCCCCTTTCTTCTTTTCTTTGTTTTTTGTATTTTTTGACTTTTATAACTTTGAATGCAATGGTGAATGGAATATTCATAATGGAAAAAGATAAAAGGCTTTAAAACAAAAAATAGATCAAGAGAAGTAATTCTTAAGCATCCTGCCATTGACAGGACCCCCAAACAATTCTGTTCCATCCAGTTCCTGTAAGAAAAATGCATTATTACCGGCAACTGAATGAATAGAGTAAGGGCCAAGCCATAGGTTGTCAAATTTTCCATGTTTGCCCTTCTCTTCTCTCCTTGAGTCCCACTTTAAAACTTTGTCCCCAATCTTGAAATTGTTGGCCTTTGTTCTTCTGTCAAAAAGATTTTTTATGATGTCCTGTTTTTGTAATGCTTTGTTATACACTTCCTCTCTGATCTGCTGAAGATGAATGGTCTAATTTATTCTTCTGATCATGTCATTTTCTTCAGTCTGCAACTCTTGAATCAACTTTATAACTGGTACACCAAGGCTATTTGGAAAAATTGCATCTGTACCATACACAAGATGGAAAGGTGACATACCAATAGATTTCTTCAAAGTTAATCTGTCAGCCCAAAGTGCATGGACCAGCTTTATGTGCCAGGACTTTTTTTTGTCCTCCAACAGTTTCTTGATTATGTTCACCAAGATTTTGTTTGAAGATTCTGCAAGTCCATTACCTTGAAGGTAATAGGCTATGGAATGCCCCAATGATATCTGATATCTATGACAGAACTCAACCATCCTCTTTGATCCAAATGTCGCTGCATTATCAGTGATGATCTTGGTAGGACAACCAAATCTGGAGAGAATGTTAGTCTCCATGAATTTGATGATAACTGAATCATTGGCCTGTCTACAAGGAATGGCTTCTATCCACTTAGTGAAATAGTCTGTGGCAGTAAGAATCCACCTATGCTGGGCAGAAGATGGTGGATGGATTTCTCCTATGAAGTCAAGTCCCCACAGTTGAAAAGGAGCTTCAACAGTGATTGGATGCAGTGGAAGGGGTAGCAATTTTCTCTTGCCTTCAAACAGTTGGCATTTATGGCAAGTAGTGGTCATCTTGTGTATATCAGGAAAAAGAGTAGGCCAATAGAAACCAGCCCTCAAAATTTTGTTGGTTGTTGACTTCCAGTACAAATGACCCCCACACTCTCCTTCATGGAATTCCTACTTAACCTTCTCTGCATCAAACTCAGGAAAAAATTTAAGCAATATACCACTTGCATTTTTCCAATAAAGACATCTATCTATAATGCAATAGCTTACTGCTTTCAGCTTGAAGAACCTTGCCTTTGTTTTTGATAAACCAAGAGGTGTATTTAAATTAAGCAAAACATAAACAATATCAGCATACCAAGAGGAATTCATGAAATGGTTTTCAACAATGGATGTCGAGATTTCCTCTTGATCATCTAAAGCATTAATCATATGAATATCAAGAACTTCACAATTTGACTCAGCCATTAATCTGGCTAGACCCTGGCCTTTGATGAGCTTAGTGGGTTTTATCTCTAAATCATATTCAAGAATAACAGCAATCCACTTACCTCTCTTACCATATGGGTCCTGTGTTAGAATGTCTTTAATCACTGAATTTGGGACAAAGGCAATGATGTGTGAGTGAAGGATGTACACCCTGAAATATTTTAAAGCTTTAACCAAAGCAAAAGCTTGCTTTTCCATAATGTTGTACTTCAATGGGGCATCCTTCAATGCCTTAATAAAGAATGAAATAGGCTGCTCTTGTCCTTGTGGATTTTTCTGTAAAAGGACAGCAGCTATGGTATGTTCTGATGCAAATGAAAAGATATAAAAATCTTTTGAAAAATCAGGACTTATGAGAACCGGTGTTTTGGTTAATGCTTGTTTCACCAGCTCAAAGGATGTCTTTGCTTCCAAGGTCCATTTTACCCCTTGCTCCTTCTTTAACATGTTTGTGATATTCCTAAGGAGCTCAGCCAAGTTGGGGATGAACCTTCTCAAAAAGTTAATCTTCCCAATGAAAGATTGCAACTCCTTGATGTTTCGAGGATGAGAGATTTGCAATATGGCCTCAATCCTCTTTGGATCAATCTTTATACCCTCCTCAGAAATGATGTGCCCAAGAAGCTTACCCTCTTGGAGACCAAAAATTGTTTTCTTAGGGTTTAAAGATATTCCAAACTTTCTGCATTTCTCGAAAACTTTTCTTAAATGTTCTAAATGCTCTTCATCTGTTTTTTAAAACACAGTGACATCATCAAGATAGATAATGATGAAGAAGCCCAATTCTTCTGAGAATGCTATTTCCATGGCTCTCTGAAAGGTTGCTCCAGCATTCATTAGACCAAAAGGCATTTTTACATACATGAAAGTGCCCCATGGTGTAGTGAAGGTTGTCTTTAATTGATCAGCAGGGTGAACTAAGATCTGATTATACCCTGAATAGCCATCAAGCAAAGAAATTCTTTTAGACCCCACCACCCTTTGTAAAATATGATCCATCTTTGGTAGAGGGTAGTTGTCTTTCAATGAAGCTTTGTTTAAATCTCTAAAATCTATACAAAGCCTGATTTCTCCAGTCTTCTTCCTAACAGACACCAGATTAGATACCCATTCAGAATATCTAATAGGGACAATAATACCAGCATCATACATCTTCCTGATTTCCTTTCTGACGAAAGGCAGTTGTACAGGGTTTATTCTGCGCAGTTTCTGTTTGAATGGTTTTTGGTTTTCTTTAAGAGGGATTTTGTGTTGTATTATTTCAGTGTTATAGGACTTCAGATCTTCGTAACTCCATGCAAAAACATCAGAAAATTATTTGAACAGCTCTATGTATTTGAGTTTAATGTGAGCTGGCAAAGTTTTGGACAATTTGATCATCTTCGGTTTCTCTTCACTGCCAATATTTCACTCTTCCACTTCAGTCTCTACAGGTTTCATCTTAGGTTTTTTGGCCACGTTGTTAAAATCGAACAACTCTTCTAAAGGTGTCAGACCACTTGGAAAACTTTCATTTTTAGAATGCAGAGTTTCTAATTCCTCTGTTTCTGATTCTGCACTCAATTTTGTTTCGTTTCTAAGTTTGCAAGTCTGAAGGTTAACAGTGACAAGCTCAGGAGAAGGTTCTTCCTCACGAAGAAAATTTTCTTCACTGCAGTCTGTATCATAATCTGAATCTGAACTATGCAGTTCAAATTCATTTCTAAATTGCATGAAGTCTTCTATTTGTTTATCTCCATCAAACACCTGCCAATATTTTTTATTATCAGGCACAACTAGTCTAAATTTCATCTGAGTTGAACAATCTTCGGTATCATATGGTGTTAGACATGTCCTAGCTGCAAAGGCTAAGTTGTGGGCTATGAGATTTTTTTTTCTCGGGACAAAACTCAAGGTGGACTCCTCAAATGTTTTCAAAAGATCCATGACATCATTCCGATAGGCCCTAAGTCTGGGATGATTTGCATTATACTCCCCATTGACTTGCCTAATTATTAACTCATAATCCCCATACACAGTTATTTTCTTAGCTCCTAAATTTTTCAGCAAATGTAAGCCTAAAGCAAGGATTCGTACTCCGCTATGTTGTTGGAACACTGAAAGTTTAATTTGCAAGAAATGCATTCTGTGTGCTTGCTTTCAATGTTAGTAATCCAGACACCTGCACCAGCATTTGTTCTAGTGCATGACCCATCAAAATACATACTCTAGAGAGGATCATTTTCAGTTTTATCAGTTTGGTGAATGTCCTCTGTATGATTTGATTCCTCAAGTTTTTCAATATGTTGAGGAACGTTTTCATCGCTGTCAAATTTTAACAGCAAAGGACTTATGACTTGTAAATCAAGATCGGTGTTTTGTTTGCTAATGTTTTTAAATACAGCAAAGTGTTTTGACACTTCAGTGTTGTGCTCCTCTTCCTTCGTTTCAGCCATTGATCTTGTTAAAGTGATTTGTTCGGTAAGTGCTTCATCATTAAACATGATAAAAGAATCAAGGCATGTACTTACAGAATACAGAGGAGAGTTTTGAGGTCTGTCTTGACTTGTGACTGTGTATTGCATATGGGACTCCCTGTAAAGTCTTCTATTTTGATTGAAAACAGGGATAGTCGCATAGGTCATATCCATTTGCATAGTCCCCTGTAACTTAGCCCCCCAAGATCTTGATAAAAGCATTGCATACTTTGGGGGCACATCAGCCACAACAACATCCATAACTAAGCATTTGGCTGGAATCTGGGCTAAGTTAACACAAAGGTCTTTGATCAATCCTAAACACTTGACTCTGCTTGAGTCAAAAGAGTAAAGATCTTTATAAGGTCTGGTGATTTCAAGGCCCAGCCTCTCCGTTACAGCTTTTGGCATTAAATTATGAGAAGCGCCTGAGTCATGCATAGCGTTGTGTAGAATTTTGTCATGAACGTTTAAACTTACATAAAAGGGAGGGACAGGTCCCTCTTGAAACTTACCTTCAATCTTTGGACCAAAAATAAGCTCTGGCTGGTCGTCATTAATATTGAGTGTATCCTCATTTTCTTCTATGTTCAAAGCCTTCAAAATTTTGGACCTATATACATGTTGGGCAGCTAACTCAGTCAAAGGGACAGAAATTTTGATCTTTGAGATTTCCTATTCCAGGCTGAAAGGAATTTGATTCTTTAAGGTGTTGGTTTCAGCCTTGTTTACTGCCACTCTATCAGCAACAACAGCTTGCTGATTTGTTTTATCTACAGTTGACACAACGGTTGAAAAAGGAGTACTAGCTAAAGTGTTAGTACTACTGATGTTTGCACTCTATTTTTCAAAATCTTGAGTGTCTTTTCCTTTCCCTTTGCCAGAATTAACATCCATCGTTTTGTCCTTTTGTTTGACTGTTTTAGGCTTGGTTGTAGTGGTGTTTAGAGAAGATTTGTCAGAGCTTTTGGTGCTGGGGGTTTGTTGACTAGACTTACTTCTGAGTTCATATTCTTTTGAAGGTTCTGTGATGGCATTTTCCATATCTTGACAACAATTTTCATCATCATCTCGTTTGTCATCATAAGGTGTGTAAAGACCCCTTTTTCTATCATAATGAACTTCGAAGTCATCATCATCTACCCCAAATAGGTTCATATCGTTATCCTCTGTTATTTCATCTGTTTCCTCAACCTCACTCACATAGTTTTGATGAAAGGGAGGAGTGATCTGTTGATCATCTTCCCTGGGTCTGTTTGGAGGCTGGTTTCTTCTTACATTCTGATTCTAGTTTTGGTTTCTGCTTTGAGGAGCAATTTGGTTTTGACTTGCTTGTGCTCTCTCAAGAATGCTCATCTTCTTCATCATTTCTTCCATCATTCTTTCCATATTTGAGTTTGAGGTAGTAGGTGTGGATTCCTCTCTAAAAGATACTCTCTTTTCAGCTTTCATCCTTGCCCTCTTCTCCATTAGGTTGACTTCCACAGAAAGAGCACCTCTTTGCATGTCTTCAAGGGTTGCAAAGTCTCTCTCTCTGAGTGAATAGGTCATGTCGGCGTCAAACCCTTCAGGAAACTTGTTTAAGGCTGAGCCTTGTGGAGGTTTTAATTCTGGGGAAAGTGCATTATACACACTGTTAAATCTAGTACAATAGGCTTGTACACTTTCCCCGGGGTTTCTATGGAGATTATTGTAGTCAGCAAGAACTTGGAGAGGATTCTTCCTCACTTCCCATTTATTTAAGAATGTTTGATGGAAGCCTTGGAGATTGTTGATACTGTGGGGGGCTAGGGCTTTAAACCATTTTCTTACTTCTCCCCCTAAACTCTGAGCAAACAATCTGAGTTTGACAGAATCATCATCAATTTCATTTCTGTCAAAGTAGTCATTCATCTTGTCCACATGTTGTGATGTTGTTGTAGCATTGCTAGCATCATATAATGGAATTTTGGACTGATAGTCCTGTGGAAGATTGACTAATGGCACAGGAAGGACTAAGGGAGCATACCATGCTGCCATGATATGTGGTGGAGGTGGATTGACAAGAGGGGGTGTGGGCTGAAGTGAAGTGGTTTGAGCGATGGATGAAGGATGAAAAGAAGTGGATGGGACTGCAGTAGATTACTGAGCTGACCTTGGATGAGAGACACCTAGATTATAAAGAAAATGTAAATCAGGAGGTGTTGTTTCTCTATTCCCAAGATGTTCACTTGTTTCAGGAGATGAATGTGAAGACTCAGAATCTAACTGATCTAAATCATCAAGGGACCTAGTTCTAAATGGATTTAATAGGTCAGCTTGTGATTGTTGCAGAGCTGAAATATTTTCAGGGACTGAATTAGCTCTTAGGGGTAATCTGAAAATAGTCGAAAATTCTATCTTAGGAGACTTCCTAAGGATTCTTTCTGGGTTATCAACTATCTCAGGTGGATCAGGGTCAGGATGGGCTCTAGTTTGAATCTTTCTAGGAGCCCCTATGTTGTGTTTTAGACCCAAATGATAAGAAGAGTTCAACCAGATATGACAATCTTTAAGAGGTCAACTAATCTGTTTTCACAATTTTAATCCTACAGTCATCTAACTGGATTTGAATGATATTATAGTGATAAGGGTTCTTCCCAGTGGATTCTTAAGGTCTGTTCGGGATTGTGGAGTTGCCAGGTGGAAAGTTTAGAGTGTTTTCAAAGAGATACATTGTCCACCACAGTGCTTGTGAAATATCCCTTTTCAAGGATATCCATAAACACAACAAACTCTAACCAGAGATTGACTGGGAGGGCATTTACCAGATATGTCACCTCTAAAAGAGGATGAGATCCGAAGGCTACCTGACCCTTTCCAGACTCTGTCTAAGAGTATGAGGTAAAACACAACCAAAAGGTAAATGAAATGTAAGAGTAAGTGTTTTACTACCAATCTGAAATGTTTTTGGTATTTTCTGAGTTGTTTTTATTTGTGTGGTTTCTAAGAATGTCCTAACTTTGCTTCAAAACTTAGCTACGGTTGTGAGACAAATACAGTCTACTCTTATGGCTAAGCTAACTATTTTTCCAAGGTTAGATAAAGACTTATCAGAATCCTAGGGTTGACCTAGATTGTCACTGATTCAAACAAGTTTCATCATGATTACCATTTCTTGGTAGTGCTTGAAAAAACTACTTTTACTCACAAGGTCTTATGAATATTCTGGGTTTTAGGTCCCCAGTGGAGTCGCCAGAAATGTTGCTAGTGGCTCCAGCTGGTTAATAAAGCAAATGCTCTATGAACCAAATCTCTAATATCGTATCGTTAGCTTTAAATGAAAATGATTCGGGTTTTTTCCCCAGCGGAGTCGCCAGAAATGTTGCTGGTGGCTCCAGCTGGTTAATAAAGAAAATGCTCTATGAACCAAATATCTAATATCGTATCGTTAGCTTTAAATGAAAATGATTTGGGTTTTTTCCCCAGCGGAGTGGCCAGAAATGTTGGGAATCTGTAATTTATTAGCAAGATTGGCAGAATCCAATTACAAAAACAACATCGTTTCAACCAACTTTGGGATTCTAGGATCTGGCCCTCCTAAATCCGGAGAGGGATCTCTCCAATATGTGCAAAGATGGATTTGTCTTTGAATTTTGGAATAATGATATTAGGCTAGTTATGAAGTCCAAGGGTTTTGTTTGTTTTTGGATGGTTGAACATGATTGCTGTTAGAGGTGAAAAGTCCCAAAGGTAAAGAGGTTCAAAGGTGAGAAGTTGCAAGCAAAGGAGTAAGTTTTGATCAAGAAGAAAGATGATGGCAGGTTTTCAGTCCATTGGGCTATGGAGTCATAAGAGGATTTAATTGGAACAGCAAGAGGCAAGAGTGGTCTATGCGGCAAGTCATCTATGCCTAAGGATCTCTTTAAGGTTTGATTTATGGAATGGAATGATACATCAAGAAGGGGAAATAAATAGATGCAGAACAAAGAGCAGCCCAGGATCTGGTAAGTACTTTGAAACTAGCCAGCCTTTGACCAGGCACTTAAGAAAGACATGAAAGCAAACTAGGATTTGGTAAGTACTTTGAAACTAGCCAGCCTTTGATACACTTCCAATAGAAAACATATAAAAACTAAAGGAAACTTGAAGGCAACCTTTGGAGTAGAAACTAGCGGGCCGGGCTCACCACAAATCCTCTCCTAGCTCTTCTTTACTTGGCTACTTCCAAGACAATCACAAAGATAACACAGAATGGCCTAAGATCTGGTAAGTACTTTGAAACTATCCAACTTTTAACACATTCTAAGGGAAACAATCAAACAGTTATGAAAACAAGACTGGGACCAGGGCTCACCATATCTTCCTCAGTTCATCTTCACACAACATATACTGAAAGTAACATTCAAAAATAATATTCAGCTAAGACAATAAGACGAGGGAATGCCAGCATTCCTATGCTTAAACTGAATTAAATCATTTCCAAATAACACAGTTGGAAGAAAACATTTAAATAAATATTTCTCAGCCAGAGAAGGTTACTGATATGCAGTAGGTCCTAACACTGTTTAAACTGTTCTTTACAGAAGAAATGAAACACAATGAAAACAGAAATAAAATAACAAGTTACAATAAGAATAACATCACCGTCAACATAGACCAGGATCCCATAAATCAGCTTGTATTGATGCTCCAAACCAGTTACAATCTTCAGGTCCAGTGTTTTAATTAATCTTTATTTCATAACCTAACTTATCTGTTATAAGCAGAGCTCCAAGAGCCAGTGAAATCACTATTTACAATCAGGAGTCTTCAGCTCAATTACATTACAATGCTGCAGCAATTACATCAACAACCAACCCCTCACTCATCTTCTACTGAAGTATATATAGAAGGATGAGGAGGTGAGATCTGATTAAAGATCTCAAATACAATTAATACAGAGTTAATGCTTTCTTGGCCCTCGAGAGGCTCAATGAAGAAACTGTACAGGTGTTTCACTGTATTAATTGGTTTACACTTATGAATTAAGCTCGGTGGAAGCTTTTGTTTGACCTTTGAGGCTCTGTGTGGTGCTAGGGTCACTCTGCAGACATTCTTTCATTAAATTCCTGGCAGAAGTAACTCTTCGGTTGCGTCGAGGCAAAATATCTGATCCCGATCAATAAGTTTTGTTCCTGATTGAATACTTTGAGGCACAGGTGGCACTTTGGTCGCTGGGTGTTGAGACCCAAACTTGCATCTTTCCTATATACCCTTCTAGACTTTTTCCATTTACCTGGACCACCTAAGTCATCAAAATCATTGCATATTAACCATAAAAGAGCATTTAAAGTGGTTTTTAACTATGTTTTGTGTCTGCTGTTTGAATTAGATTTTTGCTCATCTAGCTGCGGAATCTTGTCACTTTCCGCAGCTGCTTCAACTTTCCGCAGCCATTTTGTTAAAGTCTATATTGCAGGTGTCTTCAGGCAAATCAAGCCACATGGGCAAGTTGGAAATGATATGGACATGGACCAAGTCCTACTGGCTCAGTCGAATTCACCAAAGAAGGTCGTGGTCAAAGGTAGTCAAGCGGTGGTCAACCTAAGATTCCTACGGTGATAGAACTCTATTTTTCACCACGTGAAGACTTGCGTGGCCGTTCCTAAATCTCAGGGGACATATCAACACCTGTGGACTGCTCCATAAGTTGAATCCAACGACCACCCTCCATAGATTTAATCTTCACGGCAGCCATAATGCTAAATTTCTGGATGTGGTTGTTCACGTGTCTTTTATCAGCGTAGATTGTAGGAAATTATAAATAATGCGTTCTCATACATATAGTAGCTAGCTTCTGTAATGTAATTTTTCTGAAAAGAAAGTCCAATGTGCCGTGACATTATTTCCTTGTTATGACTTTGTTTTGAATATATGAGAAGACTCTGTTCATAAGCATAATTTGTGGTTGATAGCTGTTGCCCGAGGATTGTGCAGAGGGCCCCTGCACATGCCGAGGTTTTTTTTATTGCTGTATAGTTTCATGCTTTATTTCCTTACGTTCATTATGCCATAGTTATTCACGTGTATATATTACATCTCTTATGGTATTAACGTTTTATTTCTGTCCATAATTTTTCATGCTTTATACTGTTGTTAACTGATCAGTGTCTTTGTTCCAGATTATAGTAGGCAGCCCGGGCATTTGCACATAGTTTTACAATGACTAATGACATGGAATCAATCTTGTCCTTCTGCTGATTTCTTTTTCTTAATTTTTAATTCCAGCATTGTTTTATTCATTTCAGTTTTGTACATTTGCTTTACTAGTTAGTTAGATATTAAACTGCTCATGTCATTATCAGTTACCTCCGAAAGCCATAGCGAGACTAATGGTGAGGGATTGAAGTATGAGTGTGTAGTTTGATGTTAGATTATTTTTCTGCAAGTTAGATATTAAATTGCTCATGTCATTATCAGTTACCTCCGAAAGCCATAGCGAGACTAATGGTGAGGGATTGAAGTATGAGTGTGTAATTTGATATTAGTTTATTTTTCTGCAAATTAGATATCAGACTGCTCAAGTTGTTTATGATTACCTCCGAAAGCCATAGCAAGACTAATGGTGAGGGGTCAGAATATGAGTTGATGTAATTTGGTTTTAGCTTTACTTTGCTTGCAATTCTTGGATTTCTTTGAGTACAGTTTCTTTTGTATTTAGACAGCAGCAAGGGTAATGAGTTTCATGATCAATAGTTCACTGTTTGTTTGACTAGTATAGTGGCACATTTTCATTTGAGAATTAATTTTGTCATTGCACGTTTTAAAACCATTTTTGAAGTTTGAAGTTTGAAGTTTTGGAAATCATTATAAAGGACATCATTGCCTTGAACATTTATATCCATACTTGTCTGTTAGAATTTCCATCTCACATTAGGAAACCAAACAAGATAAAAAACCCCAAGATAAAAAAAAAAAAACAAAAAACAAAAACGACAAAAAGTAAGAGATAGGTTATCTTGCACATATAGTGCGCCACACTTCGTCAGCTTACGAATCCCAGATTGACAAATTAATGTAACAATTTAGGACACACTAAATTGACCAAACATTTTGGCGCCGTTGCCAGGGAAGTGTAACTAGGTAGCCAATTTCTTTAAAAAAAAAAAGAAGGGAAAAATTGATAACTTCTTGAAGTATGCTCTCCTCTTGCACCTAGTGTGATCTGGAGGATCAGAAAAGAGAGTTATTGGTTCAATAATTTCTTAAGTATGCTCTCTTCTTGCACTTAGTGTGACCTGGAAGATCAGAAAGAGAATTATTAGCCCAACTTAAAGATAAAAAATGACATGCATAGAGCAAGAGATTCTAGGGGAAGGTTTATAGCTAGAGCCAAGAGTTCGATTTTCACAACTCCATCTTCTTCAAGACATAGACAAGATTCACCACCATATACCCCTAGCCTTAAGATTCCTGGAATTCAAGGAGCAGCTAAACTAGAGGATTCTCCTACACCATCTACCAAATCTCATTTAGAAGAAGACCCTTTCTTTACTTCTACAGGAGAGTATATTGTAATTAAAGAAGTAGAATCACCTGAAGAAGAAAAGGAAGAAACTCCCTCTCATCCTCCCTTGATAGAAGAACCAGAGGACTTTGAGGACTCTGAGGAAACTCTCATGGCAGAGGAAGTAGTAGATGGATTCGGAGGTAGAGGTAGAGGTAGAGGAGGAGGAAATAATGGAGGCAACAATGGTGGAGGTAATAGGGAAGGAGACAACTCGTTTGGATTCCCCATAGTTGATGAGGAAACTCATACAACGATGAAAAACATCTCACCATCTGTCCTCCCCAACTTTTATGGATTGCGAAGTGAGGATCCTGAAACATTTATGTTTCAGTTTGAAGTTGTGTGCCGAACCTATGACTATATGGAAGACTCTCAAAAACTCAAACTGTTTCCTTCAACATTCAAGGCAGCCGCTTTGAAATGGTTCATGGGATTAGTCACCCAATCTATTAGGACTTGGAATGATATGAAACAAACATTTTTGGATAGATACCTGGACTATTGCATGCCCACCAATCACAAGGATGAGGTATTCAAAATGGTGCAAAAAGAAGATGAAAATTTGGAGGATTTGCTTGAAAGATTTCAATACAACTTAAAAAGATCAAAGATGAGCAACTTAGATGAGGAAACTTTGAAAGCCCTTCTATTAAAAGCCATTAGAGATGAATGGATAGATATTTTAAACACGATGGGGAAAGGAGACATTTCTCAACTTCCACTTCGTGACATAACAGAACTATGTGTCCATCTCTCAAGGGGAAAATCTAAAACAGGAAAAGGGCCTAGAGATCCTTCTCTTATCAGGGCAAACAAATCTGCAACTGGATCAGTAAGTAGGGCAGAGATTGGCAATATGCTTGATGAATTCAAAACTAATATCTTAGGGAGCCTTAGTGAACAACTAGACACCCTTAAAATTCAAAACAAGCAGAAAGCAGAAATTGATGCTCTAGCCATCTTTTGTCCGAAATGTAGGAAGAAACATGCTTTAAGGGAATGTCCCTTGGATGCAAAATTTGTAGAAACATGTATGATTTTCTCAGAGAATCATGAGACCAAGGATTGTCCTTCAATTCCTGGACTCAAAGCTGTCTTTCAAGAAGATCCAAATTCAGTAGAATCTCTCTGTTTTGTTGCAAGAAAACCTTGGCAGGGACAACAATCTCAAGGGTTTAACAACCCTATGAATTTTCAACCCCCACCAAATTGGAATCCTTGGCAACAACCTTGGCCCCAACCTCAAAATTCATATCAGTCATGGGTACAAGGTATGCAAAATCCTTATGGGAGATTTGCTCAATTTTATCAATATCCTCCATCTTTTCAAAGTCAACAAGCTCCACAACTTCCAAACCCAAATCCACAACTTTCATTGCCATTTCCACAACAACAACCTTCTCAACAAAATCCAAATCCTCAACTCATGCTTCCATTCCAACAAAAGACAAATCAACTTCTAGCTCAGCCATTGCCAAATCCTAACAATAAAAATCCTTAGAATACTTACATGATAGAAGACAACAATTTCCTACCTATATGATTGTTCCTCTCAATGATGTACAACTCAGGTCTGGTAGAGTTTTAGAAAAACCTTCTATAGATATCCAAGAGAAAGATACCTCTAAGGAGGAATCTCTTCAAGTCAAGAAGGGTTCTGAGGAAGCATCTCTTCAAAATTCAAATATGCAAAAAGAGAAAGAAAAGTTAACCCCCACAACTCCTATAGTTGAGCAACCTGCATCTTCGTCCACACCTCCTTTCCCTGAAATATTACAAATTGATAAAGGGGTGGAAAAACAAATCTTGTTGCCTAACTATGATTTTCTAGATGAATTAAGGAATGTTTGTATCAAGATTCCCTTGCTACAAGCCATTAGAGAGATTCCTATTCTAGCAAAAACAATAAAGGAGTTGAGTCTCAAAAGACCAGGAAGGAAACTAAGAGATACAAGAAGAATCCACCTGGTAGGAAAAATTGCAGATATCATGATGGGAAAAATTACCATTGAGAAGTATGTAGATCCAGGTAGTCCAATTGTCAAGACACATATAAATGGGATAGAAATTCTAAACACATTGATTGACTTAGGGGATGCTATCAACATTATGAGTAGACAGACTATGGAACAGCTAGAACTTCCTAATCTTCTTTTTACACCTACTTTACTGCAACTTGTAGATCGATCAATTATCAAGCCAGATGGTGTATTAGAAGATATTTCAGTCTCCTTATATTCTTGGGAATATCCAATAGATTTTATGATTTTGACTCCCAAGAGTAATCTAGGAGGGCACCCACTTATCTTAGGAAGACCTTGGCTAGCCACAACTGATGCTTTCATTAGTTGTAGATCTGGGGATATGTACATTTCTAATGGTTATTAGACAAAGAAATTCAATTTGTATCCTCCAGCAAAAGCAATCACAGAAGTAGGAGACAATGAATGGGTCGATGATGAGGACACTATACAACCTGTCTTTACCATTTCTGAAATCAGTGAGGATAGTCAAATTCTGAACACATTAGAAAATTTTGAGACATCTTCAGAATATGACCCCACACAATTTCAGTTGGAATCTGATATTGAATATTTATCATCAAGACAAATGTCTCTTTACTCTATGGAAGAGTTCGGTAGTTCTACCATTGAGATTTTTCCAGGAAAAACATTGAATATCAACAAAAATTTGGAAGAGTCACAACAGGAAGAACTAACCCAAATCTTGCAAAAACATTCTACTGCATTTGCATGGGAGTATACTAACATGAAAGGTATTGATCCTAAGACTTGCATCCATCATATCTATATTGAGGAAAACAGTAGACCAATCAGACAACCTCAGAGAAGGATGAATCCAAATCTTAGGGAGATAGTGAAAGAACTAGTAGAGAAGAGAAACTGTCTAAAAGGAGGAAGGAAAAGATTGAGGAGAGAAAAAGCATTGAAGCTGTACATCAAACCCCTTCCTCAGAAGAAGACCATCAAGTATTATCTGAGAGACTAGTTCACCTTCAGGAACAGTCAGCTATGGCCAAAAAGAAAGGAAAAGAAAAACAAAAAGAAAAAGACAGTAGTCCACAGTGTGTAAGAAGAAGCAACAGGCTTAAAGGAAAGTGGAAGAAAACACAAAAAAAAGGACCCCATTTTATTGATTTGGGAGAAGGAACACCTGAACAAACTCCAGTTGGCTGTAGTCCATCTCATTCTCAGCCAAACGTTGAAATTAGTCCTCAAGATGTTGATATGAGTCCTTTTCGGCCAGATTTTGAAGTCAATTCTCCTCCACAGCATTTTGGGGACAGCCCAAGGAAAACGACACCCGAGATAGATCCAAAGCAGCAAGAGGTGTATGATTACATAGAATCCTTAGAAAGAACAGCCACGGGTCCCAGCACTTCATCCACTCAGCCTCACACAGCACAAGAAGATCTAGTCCAATCGTTGAAACAAGAAATTTTTGAGTTGGAGGTTTTAAATAGACATATTAAAAATGAAAATTAAGCATTAAAGGAGCAAAACAGATTGGAAAATATCATTCATGACAATACTATGTTGCATCTGGGACTGTGGCACAAAAAGAACAGAAAATTGAAGAAGAAATGCCAGAAGATAAGTAGAGCACTGATTAATCTCAAATTCAGATGCTTGATGAAGAAGCCCAGGATTTTAGTAGCACCAAGAAAGAGGAGAAGAAGACTGGATGTACTGGCAGAGGTATCAAGGCATATGAATTGAAGGAGGATGATCAAAATTTTGGTTGCATGGGGACATGCAACACCTTCACAGTGGGGGTATGTTGAGTCCCAAACTTGCATCTTTCCTATATACCCTTCTAGACTTTTTCCATTTACCTGGACCACCTAAGTCATCAACATCATTGCATATTAACCATAAAAGAGCATTTAAAGTGGTTTTTAACTATGTTTTGTGTCTGCTGTTTGAATTAGATTTTTTCTCATCTAGCTGCGGAATCTTGTCACTTTCCGCAGCTGCTTCAACTTTCCGCAGCCATTTTGTTAAAGTCCATATTGCAGGTGTCTTCAGGCAAATCAAGCCACATGGGCAAGTTGGAAATGACGTGGACATGGACCGAGTCCTATTGGCTCAGTCGAATTCACCAAAGAAGGTCGTGGTCAAAGGAAGTCAAGCGGTGGCCAACCTAAGAGCCCTACGGTGACAGAACTCTGTTTTTCACCACGTGAAGACGTACGTGGCCATTCCTAAATCACAGGGGACATATCAACACCTGTGAACTGCTCCATAAGCCGAATTCAACGACCACTCTCCATAGATTTAATCTTCACGGCAGCCATAATGCTAGATTTCTGGACGTGGTTGTTCACGTGTCTTGTATCAGCGCAGAATGTAGGAAATTAGTTATGTCATCCTCTGTTATAAATAATGTGTTCTCATACGCATAGTAGTTAGCTTCTGTAATGTAATTTTGCTGGAAAGAAAGCCACTGTGCCGTGACATTATTTCTTTGTTATGACTGCATTTTGAATATATGAGAAGACTCTGTTCATAAGCTTAATTCATGGTTGATAGTTGTTGCCCGAGGACTGTGCAGAGGGCCCCTGCACATGCCGAGGTTTTGTTCATTACTGTATAGTGTCATGATTTATTTCCTTACGTTTATTATGCCATAGTTATTCACGTGTATATATTACATCTCTTATGGTATTAACGTTTTGTTTCTGTTCATAAATTTTCATGCTTTATACTGCTGTTAACTGATCAGTGTCTTTGTTTCAAATTATAGTAGGCAGCCCGGGCATTTGCACATAGTTTTACAATGACTAATGACATGGAATCAACCTTGTCCTTCTGCTGATTTATTTTTCTTAATTTTTAATTCCAGCATTGTTTTATTCATTTCAGTTTTGTACATTTGCTTTACTAGTTAGTTAGATATTAAACTCGCTTTCATGTCATTATCGCTACCTCCGAAAGCCATAGCGAGACTAATGGTGAGGGATTGAAGTATGAGTGTGTAGTTTGATATTAGATTATTTTTTTCCGCAAGTTAGGATATTAAATTGCTCATGTCATTATCGTATTACTCCGAAAGCCATAGCGAGACTAATGGTGAGGGATTGAAGTATGAGGTGTAATTTGATATTAGTTTATTTTTCCGCAAATTAGATATCAGATTGCTCAAGTTGTTTATGATTACCTCCGAAATCCATGTAATGAGACTAATGGTGAGGGGTCAGAATATGAGTTGATGTAATTTGATTTTAGTTTTACTTTACTTGCAAATCTTTGGATTTCTTTGAGTACAGTTTCTTTTGTGTTTAGACAGCAACAAGGGTAATGGGTTTCATGATCAATAGTTCACTGCTTGTTTGACTAGTATAGTAGAACATTTTCATTTTCTTTTAGGAATTAGTTTTTTCATTGTATGTTTTAAAATCCTCTTAAAGTTTGAAGTTTGGGAAATAATTATAAAGGAATTCATTACCTTGAAAATTTATATCCATACCTGTCTTTAGAATTTCCATCTCGCATTGGGAAACCAATCAAGATAAATAAATAAATAAAACAAAAAATGACAAAAAGTAAGAGATAGGTTATCTTGCACATATAGTGCGCCACACTTCGTCAGCTTACGAATCCTGGATTGACAAATTAATGTAGAAATTTAGGACACACTAAATTGACCAAACACTCGGAGGAATCAATTCGCCTCCGTCTGTAGCGGTGGAGGGTTTCCCTGATAAAACACTTTTAGGTTTTCCTTTAAACAGTGTTTTAGATTGGGGATTAGGCTATTGATAACTGTCTTAGCCGTAATCCCCACCAATTTGTCCATAAATCCTCTGCTCTGGTTCATCCTGGTCTTCGACACTGATAATCTTTGACTGTGCCTGTTTCATGGTTTTCCTTGTTGTCGTGCCGAGCTGAGCAGGGTTCATAAGGCATCAATGCCTGAGAAAACATCGATGAAACATGCATTTCAACCCTGCAGATGTGTTTCCTGATGTATTCGAAGGCCGGAGGATTTTCATCCTTGGCCGATGAAATTTCTTCATTTTAAACGAAAAAACCTTAAACCCTGAAAAAAAAAACAAATGTTATGAAATCCTGTGTTTATAGGTCAATCTGCATCGGAGGATGTGCAGAGGAAGAAGATCAAATCTGAGCCGTTGATCACGCATGATCGATGGTCGGGAGCGGGGAATGGAAAGTGAGCGGCGGGGGAAACATTGACTGGGCAATGGAATCGGGTGACGCGATATGGGCCGTTCATCTGCAGATCAGATCGATGGCGGAGAATGATTTGCGGCTGTACGAGGGCCTATTTATCACGCGCACACCTTTGTTATCCATCGAACGACTTTGGTTAGTGCTCATCGTCGGATCAGCGAGTCTAGATCGGACGGCAAAGATGAATTTCGCTGGGCATCCTGGTACGAAGGTTAATGCGTGGGGACGACGGTTTTGGAAAAGGTACAGAGGAAGCGTGGTGGCAAGCATATGGAATCGCTGCCGATTGGGAGAAAACCACCCTAGGCCCGAAAATGGTGCGAAAAATACTGCAGGTTTTGGGCAAACAGCTCACGGGAGGCAGGGACCACATGGTAAGTCGGGGTGTGCACCGTCCAATCTATGGAGCAGATCGACGGTTGCGATCACTCCACCATTTACATGGTGGAAAACTTTGGAAAATAAATTAAAACCCAAAAAACACGAATAACCAAGGTTTTTAATGTTTTTGGGTGGAGAGATTTTAATTTAAAAGGATAGCGTCCGATGGGTTTAGCATTTGTTTCTGGCACTCGGGCGTATCGACGAAAAGGTTAAAGGCTTAGCCTGAGGGGGCTTAAGCCCAAAACATAGTAAATATACGTTTTCTATGGCTTTTTCAAAGGAAATGAAGGTTGCGGTAAGGTTAAAAAGTGGGTTTTTAACCTTATAAAATGAATTTTGATGGGGGAAAATAGGAGAAACATGGAAATGAGTGATTTTCATAAGGAATGGAAGGATAGAAGAGTAGGTTAGTTTTGAGGAGAAGGAAGGGGAAAAAGGGGCCTGTAGTAGTATTTGACTTTGGATTTTTATAGGATTTCAAAGGTTTTTAGGATGTAAACAGCAGTATGGGAAACTGGATAGAGGCATGAGGCCTTCAAGAGTCTTCAAGAGCCAACAGTTTTTAATAGAGGAAATTTTTCCTTGAAGGCTCAAAACATATTTAGCCACCTTTGGTATAATCAAATTTTTACAGGTGGCTACCGAAAGGCATCGCCAAAGACCAAAAGGCATAAATAGCCATTCAAACAAACCTTGTTTGGTTTTGAATTTTGTCTTCCAAATGTCCTCTTCAACAATTCTAATTTTATGATAACCACTCCTTAAGTCCAACTTAGTAAAATACTTAACATATTTCAATTAATCATGTAAATCATCTATTCTAGGAAGTGGGTAACCGTTCTTTACCGTAATTTTTTTCAATGCACTGAAGTCCACACACATGCGCCATGTTCCATCCTTATTTGGCACCAAAACAATAGGTGACCCGTATGGCGAAGTACTTGGTCTGATGATCCCTTTGTCCAATAACTCTTGAATTTGCTTTTTAATTTATGCATTTTCCATTAGTGACATCCTATACATGCTAATGTTAGGAAGAGGACAATCATGCTGCAATTGTATTTCATGTTGGATTTCCCTCTTGAGAGGCAATCCTTTTGGCTCCTAAAACATCTCATCATATTGGTTAACAGCCTCAACCAAATCGGATTTAAATCTTGAGTCACAACCTTGAAAAACTTCATTCTCAACATCATTCTTTTGTTTGACCATTAAAAGCACAAAATTCTTGCTAGAGTTAACGAGTCTCTTCATATGTATGACATTTACAAGTGAAATATTTAGTTTATGTCAATGTGCTCTAACAATGTACTCAATACCATCTTTGAACGAGTGATATTTGTTTTCACGGTGATTAAAAATAACTTTCCTATGATACAAATATGGGCTTCCGAAAACAATTTCAGAAATATCAAGTGGAACTACATCAAGTTCAACTTCGTAAAGAAAGTTTGTTGTAATTTCAAATCTAAGTATGCATTTCCTCATCACTTGTAAGTTTGCATTCTTTCATATCCAACCTAAAGGATAAGGTCTTGGACGAGGAATGGTCTATAAATTTAACCTCTTGACTAAGTCTTCGGAAATCAAATTTTCCTGTGAACCACTATCAAAGAGTGTATCAATTTTGGTATGCTTTGAAATAACCCGAATATGGAAATGTTCAATTCTTGTTTTCTCATCTTGAGTATCATTGAGACAACTTGAAGAGCTAGTGCTTGCTATGTCCTTACCTTTCATTCCCATTGTCATGATCTTTGTTTCATATCCCGAATCAGAGCCTAAGTCATGTTGTATAGTTGCAGATGTCTTTTGCTTCCCTTTGTTGTTAAACTTATTTGGTTTCATCTCAGGATGAAGCTTCCAACAATGAGCTTCATCATGACCCTATTTGGAACAATGTTTGCATGTTAATTTTCATCCTTCCTTCTTGACGGATGCATTCTTCTTTCCTTTCCCCTTTAACTTACTCTTACCCTTGTCTCCACTTGTGAATGGCTTCTTGCTACCCTCTTGTGAAATGTTTTTTCCCTCTTGCTTCAAGATGTGTTTCTTGAACACAAACCTCATCTAAACTTGTAGGATTAAACATAAGGATAGTATGCCTCAAATAATTGTGTCAACCCCCAATATATTTCAACAAAGTGTCTTGTGATTGCAAGTCTACACCTAGTATCAAAGACCTTCTTCTAAAGTCTTGAGTGTAGCTTTGCACACTTTGACCCTTTAGTTGTGTAAAATTCCGCCAATCCATAGTAGCCTTCCGCATATAAGCTAATGGATAAAATTGTCTTCTAAGTGCAACAATAAAATCTATCCAATATGTTAAGACCTTACAATGCTATTTCACATCCTCTTGTGTTTTGGCTTCCTACCAAATCAAAGCAGCACTTTCCAACCTCAATGAAGCCAGTGGAATCTTTGTTTCGTCATCTTTGATGTTTTGAATCCTGCAATAAAATTCAAGTTGATGAACCCAATTATCAAGTCTTTCAACATTCACTTCACCATTATACATAGGCAGTTCAAATTTGATAGCAAGTTTTAATAAGGGAGTTTTACCATGAACCCTTGGGGTATGTGGATGTGTTTGAGTAACATTGTTTGTGGAAGAGAAAGAAGATGAAGATGAGGTTGGAGGTGAAGATGATGGTGGAGAAGAGGGTGGTTTGTCACCATTTCCTTTTGAAGGCTTGTTATTATCTCCTCCTTTTCCTCTAGAAGAACCCTCTCCTTTTGAAGGCTTGGAACTTTCACCCTGCAATCTTGAATTTCTCTCTTCATAGAGAACCTTCACCATTTCAGTCATGTCAAAGAAAGATTTTATGAATGTCTTCTCATCCTTTGACATATTATCAATTCCTCCTTCATGAGATATGCTTTCTGAAGCTTCAGGTACAACTTGAGGTGAATCTTGTGGTGGAATTTGAGACAAATGCGCTCTCATTGGCCTTGCCCAACTTGAGAACCTGCACCCACAAGTTTTCCTTCTCCTCTCTTGAGCTTCAACTTTGTAAGTATCAGAAACACTTGCAAACAATTAAATCCTCACAACAACAAGAAAACCTAAGCTCTGACACCAAACTTGATCTGTGTGAAATCTTAATGTAAATGTGCTTGAGGTTGTATAAATTGCAAGTGTTAAAAATTGAGTTTTTGTGAGCTCTTATGTTAAGTTTTTACACACATAAAGCATGAATTAAAACTATGAAATAACAGAAAACAACACACAAATACACCATAAAAATAACCACAACACAACATGTGCTTAAGGAGTTCACCCTTCCTGGGCTACGTCTCCTTGTCCAACTTCCAATGGCTTGGCCTTATATCATTATGATCAAAAATGGTGGTTACATCAATTTATAATGCTGCAATGGCTTCAAAATTGTTCCATTAGCTTCAAAACTATCAAAAATGCATGTTTAGCCTCTTTTTTCCCCCAAATTGGTCAAAAAATAAAGAATTTTTGAGTTTCCCTAGCTTTGCTGCTAGTCTCTCTACAAATTCCCCAAAATCTAGAACCGTCCTACAATTTCGCACGAAATTCCGCTAATGGAGCGCCAGTTTGGCTGAATTCCGGTGAAATTCGTGGGACAGTTAAGAAGAGCGCCAAGGCTTAAGGTCTGAATTTTTAATTAATAAAAATATTTTTTTAAAAATCATGGGGCCACGCCCACGGTTCCATCCCAGTAGTTATATGGTAAAGGTTTGTTTGGGGGTCAGAGCTAAGCCTTAGCCCCTTACCCCATTACTCTGCCCGGATCAACTTAAATATGGTTTATGGGTTATGGTTTAACGAGAACCATGTTGGCCCAGTTGGTTAAGGCATTGTGTTGTTTGTTGTGAGGTCCGATGTTCGAATCTGCTAGAGGTTAATTCGGACTTCAACCAAATTTTTGGTGGCCCTCGTGTTGCCATGTGGCAGCCTCCGGTTGGGCTATGTGGCAGCATGTGGTTGGCCACCATCCAACCAATGAAATTTTACCACACCAGTACCATTCAAGGCTTAACACAAGTTAGGCAGTGATAGGACCAAAAAAAATGACTTTGACCAATCACAAGAGGCCATGTGGCAGCCTGCCACTAGCCCAAAATTTTCCCAGTCAACTGTCCTTTTTACAAAATTTGCTTGTTTGGGAAAAAAAACATAACTCATTTCCGAGAGCATACCATGTCTGTTTTCCGTGAAACACTTTGCGTCGGATTCAGAACGGCGATATCTATGCATTCGTTCAGGTTCCACACCATTCTGACAACTTTCATTTTTTAGCACCTAATCATTACATTATCATATCACATTACTTGTCTAACTTGAGTTTTCAACCACATGTTAAAATAAAAGTCATAAAATAAATTTACCAGGGATATCATAGGGACATGACCAAAATGCCAACTTTCACAATGAGACATTATAGTGCTTTGGAAAAAATACGAGGACAAAAAAGATTTTAGAGTATAAGCTTTTAAATTTTAATTTTAAATCTTTTTAAATACAATTATTTATAACTTTTGTGTTATTTTTTAAGATAAATTGTGTGCAAGAGTGTGAAACATCAAATATTATAAGTGGACACTCCACCTGGGAACAAAAGAGGTTTTAGAAAAATGTTTAATGAGGGTATTAGGGTTTGAAGTTTATGATAATTTGAAATTTAAATGTAAAGAAAGTTAGATAAATAAATTAGGATTCAATGCCAAATTGAGGGCATTAATAGAATAAAAATAAGAATTCAAGATCAAATTAGAGAACTATTTATAGAATATAAACAAAACAAAAAATGGCAAGGAAAATAATGATGAGATGAATCAATTTAAAGGAAAATCAAGCAATTGAAAAAGGGAAAAATCAATAAGCTTAGGAAGGAAAGGAGATGAACCACATAGAATATTTAATTAGCTTTGGACAAATGACATATGGATGTTGAGTAAATTAAAAGGAGTAAAAGGAGGATTTTTAGAAAAATGGATGATTCTATAGAAATTTTCAAAATGAAATGATGGGAAAAATTAATGCGTAGAGGTATAAGGTAAAACAAAAGAAAAAATTGAAAGAGATAAAGGAACAAGAAAAAGGAGGTGGTGAAAGGGAGGCCAATTATTGACTAGGACGATGAATAATTGGTTTTCAATACTCAATGAATTTATAGTCATCTTCACGATTGAAATTATTGGAATGTGTTTGGATGCCAATAGCTTCTTGAATGATCCAAGTGGAATAATAAGGTTTAAAGAAAAGAATTTTGAAGTGTTCAAAATAGATAAGGTATTTAGAGTTATGAGATTGTTTTGTGATGACTATAACTATGGTTATTGTGAACTACATGTTCTTTGAAACTAACTTTGAAAACTCTCTCAATCTACCAATATAAAATTTAGTAAAAAAACAAATAATTTAATAAATATTATTTAAAAATATAAAAAAATTATAAAATCCTAAATTTAAAAAATACATTTAAAAAAAGACACAAATAAACAAAAACACATACCTGTTTACAAAAATCTTCCGGAAAATCATTGTAGTTGCATCTATGCAGTATATATATTAAATGATTTGGATCAGAACATTCCACATTTTCCCGATGATGAACTACATTGAGTAGTTCGAAATGTGTCGGCCCTTTAAATGATAATGTGATTTTGCGAAAGGTTGTTGTAAAAAGATATGGATCACGGAATTTTACACTCTCAAAAACACCTACCATTTGCAATAATCCCTACTACCTTCAAACAAACAAGGACTAATAATATAATGTCAAGGATGGAATGAGTAAGGAATAAGGATGGAATTAGTAAGGAACAAAGATGTGATACAACATAATACCTGCCAATTAGCTTTGATTTAAACTTGAAATTTATTATTATAAGCAACAACTTATTATTGTAAGATATTTGAATCATTTGATAAATGGATTTAAACTTGATCCCCATTGAAAACAGATAAAAGTTGTGAACTAAGGAATTCGTTGATTTACAAACATATAAAACATGTACACCTATTGCATTAAGTTAGAATATATTAAATAAGTATATTGAATAATGTAGGAAAGACCTACTTATAATATGAGAAACAGTAAATAAAACTTCAATAAATAAATAAATAAAAGTATATATACAGAGCTATCATCTTCATCACGTACAAAATGAAATAAAATACAATAAAATACTTCAACGATTCATTGAATCCATCAATTTTTCACTTAAATGAAAAAAAAATACAATAAAATACTTCAGTGATTCATTGAATCCATCAAATTTTCACTTTTTTGTGCATTATAACAATAATACATAACAATTTAATAAATGTTAAAGTCATCTGGAGAAAACATGTACTCGAGCTTAGCTATCAAAGACACGCTTCAATTTCACATACAACCAAAGAATGTGATAACCACCACACAATATTTCCAAATGTCATTCAGTGCTTAAGTTATATGCTGGAAAGGGGCAAGTGATCATAGGAACACCCTAATCTTGGTCAATTTTTGGCCCAAATAATGAACCAGCCATCACCGCACCAACCACTACCACAGAGATGCGGTTATGAGAACCTTTCCTTCCCCTCATCGGTAGCCTTGCTTAGATGAGAGATTCTTGAACAAATTGAATATCTCACTCTCTTCTTTTGTTCCACTGGTTTCGTTGGTTCATCTTCAATGTGTTGGAGCTTGTAAATTCAGAGAATTACAGGCCTCTTGATCCTTTTGATGATTATCTCTAGGGACGCGATAGATGAGATCCAGTAAATGTAGAGGATTACAGGCCTCTTTATCCTCTTGATGAGGATCTCTAGAGATGAGATAGTTGAGCTCTAACACCATATTAAAAAGACCAAAAGTGAAATTTGATTCCATAAAAATGATCTCAATGTCTAGTTATTTGAAATATGCAAAGATTTGAAGCAATCAAGTTGATCTCAATGTCGAGTTATTTGAAATAATCAAGTTGATCTCAATGTCTAGTTATTTGAAATATGCAAGCTTTCAAGTTGCATAATGTACTGGGAGAAAAACCTACATCCAAAAAACATTTTGTCTACGTCCAATTTTGTTATGCAGAGTACAATAAATTAAGTTTCATAATCTACCACAAGTAATCAAGTTGCATAATGTACTGGGAGAAAAACCTACATCCACAAAACACTTTGTCTACGTCAAATTTTGTTATGCAGACCACTAACTTAAAGGGGACAACCATTTTATTGAGACACACGTGTATTTCCATCTTGAAATAAATGCATATATGGTACATAATAAATATAACATGGATAAAAAGAATATGGTAAATGGGACTCACAATTTCTGCAAGCTAGTTAAGGAACTTAGGTCAGATATGTGTGCATTTAGTTTGTTGAAGCTTACATTCATGCACAATGTAAAACCATTTAATACCTTCCATTTAACGATCAGCGTTGCTTTCTTTGGCTCAAAAATACCATGGATTGTATTTGTTCCATCATACCCAGTGAATTGAGCATCCATTCTTGGCTTCGAGCTCTGCGGTATGCCCTCATTTTGGTCATATTCCATTTATAGATTGCTGATTATTCCATAACCTTGTATAAGAATTCATAAGTATTTTTGATACTCATAGTCTAAGCATTCATAAGTATTTTTCATACTCAGAACATTGGTTTGGAATCCTTGCATAAAACATGGCTCAGTAACTAAAAATGAGGCACAACAAGGTTGTAAAATATAAGGTACATGGTAGGAAAAGGTATATAGAATGTAATGATGGACTCCTTTCATAAAACATGTCTTAGTGAATGAAAAAAGAGGAACAGGGGGTTTCAAAAGAAAAGGTACATGCTAGAAAATAGTATAGGGAATGGGTTGAGTTTGTACATATCAAATGTAGTGCCAATTCTTATGGCACTCCTATAAAAAAATTAATGTGATAGCGAGTATGAACTGCAAACCCTAAACAAAACTAACATTAGTTTCCACAGATGCTATGTCAACCAAAATGATAAAGGTAACTCAAAAATGTTGTTTCATTTATAAATCAAACGCTAGAGGAGGACTACTTGGAGCTTTCCAAAGGATGGGCATACAATTCTGCAGTGCTATCATATAGAACTAAAATAATTTAACCCTATAGACTGAGAAGAATTATCATTAAGACTCATAAATTATACCCTGCTTGAGAAATTATGTAGGTTTAAGTCACTTATTTGCACACAATTTTTTAAACATTACTTCTGGCACATCCCATTTTTCTTAAAAGTTATCAACATTTATATAGCTTGACATAAAAACATAACTTTTAAGCTTGTTTTGGAATAATGGAATTAAGACTCATTTTCAAGATGAGTGGTAAACTTCATGCTTATATAGATTTAGTATGCACACAAACCTAAATGTATGACTTGAATTTTCAAAACAGTTTGAAAAACGAATATGAGTGTGTGACTTTAATTTTCAAAACAATTTGAAAAAGAATATGCAAAAATTAAAAATAACATAATTTCCAAAATAAATTAATATTATTGCACTCTAGGCTCTAAAGCAATTGAACGATGGCCCATATATGATCTCACAAGAAAATATTAAATTGTGGAAAAAATAAGAGCATAACAGAGGTATTTATTCAATTTTAGGCATCATACTTGGATTCTATCGCTGATGTTTTTTTCATGTATTAATTAAACAATCATTTGTCGACAAAAAGTATACGATGATGATTTGAAAATAGCTTTAATTTTAAATCAATGATAAAATTGTTTTAGATTGAATAGTTTTTGTTTGGTCAATTTAATTGTCTTAAATTGATTACATAAATTATTGATCAGAGTTGGTAAACTTGTAAAATGCAAGTGCACAATATATGCTAGAAGCCTCTTTTATTCATTTAGTTTAATGGTGTGATGATTGTATTTTTAGAGATTACTTCTAAGGTTTCTTTTATTCTTATGTTCCTAATGAAATTGATAAATTTAAATTACAGCTAAGTTCTAAGAATCAACATGCTTTCTACTCTGTAAAAAATGAAACAAACTTTCTTTATCTTATGAAGAAATATTAACTATTTTATTTGCTAGTCTCTAAAAAATCTTATTCTCTAACAATCTTGTGCACGAAGATAAAATCAAATTCTAGAAAAGGGAATTTATACTTTTTTATGTTTTTGAAATGAAATGCTATGGAAATAAAGCTTGTAAAGAAATCACTATACCTCTTGAAAAGAAATCACTTATGAACAGAAAAGAACGCACTCATATGTTGAAAGGAAATCACTCAATCACTAATGTTTCGAAAGCAAATCACTCATGCTCTTGAAATAAACCACTCGTGAACTTGTAAAACTATTCTAAAATAAATCATTGTTGCTCTGAGAAGTAAAACTATGAATCCTCTGCAATTTGACAATTCGAAAGGAAAGATTGATGAATCTACATCAAATGATAAAAGAAGACTTATGAACGCATCTACATCAAATAACAAAACGAAATTTTGGAAGTACCTACAACAAATAAAAATTGGAATTCTGGAAACAACTACGTCAAATGTAATATTGTGATTCTAAAAATAACTACATCAAATGATAAAATGAAAACGTGAAAAAAACTAGATTAAAAACATAAAATGTAGAACCTTCACTATTTGCAGGGGCCCTCCACAAACAGGCGGTCAAATATTTACTCTAATAGTTAGTTGTGCACCAAATCTTCAAGGTACTTCTTCATTAAAAAAGAATGAAAAATAGATTTTTAAAACTCCACAATATGCTTCAGAAAATTAACCTCTCCTCTTTGTTTCAATGGAGTGTTTATACAAGGGTTACAATGTAACTTCATGGAGATTCATATGGCTAAAGATCATAACTGAATGGAAACCTATTTGCTACAAATTTGATGAAGCACGGTCCATTCCAACCTTTGTTTGCTTGACTGGGCATTTATTGACACATGGGCGTAATGTTTTCTCACGCAAATACGAAATAGGGCGCCAAAGAACCTGAAATATCTCCCAAATGGTAACGAATTCAGGAAAAATGCCCATGGATAAATTAATTGGGCCAGTGTTGAACAAAACCCATGTTTTTGTTTTGCAATATTCGCTTCAATTTGATTAGAAAACGCGTTTGAAGTTGACAGGTGAAAACTGCTGCGATTTTCCCCTGATCTTTGCCTGGAGGTCCACTTGTGTGAGATGGGTGGAATTTTACCAACAAAAATACATATTGGAGCTTCTAGAAACAATTTCCATGTGTTGGATTTCATTCTATAGTGATGCTACTACCTCAACCATGGAGACAGCTGCGGAAACTATAGAAACTTGAATTGTCAAACAATCATTAGTAAATTCATGCTAATTCTATTTAATTCATTAAAAATAATATAAATAATAATAATAAACCATGTAAACATGTATGCGGGAATTTGGTGTGTTTATGAAGAAATATGGTTAAAAATGATGGCAATGGGTGAATGGAATGATGCAAAAATGAATGGTTTCATCAACAAAATTATGACAAATTGGAGGCTCAACATTCCCCCACACCAGAGATTTTGCATGTCCTCATGCAAAAAAATCACTGCAAATTTTCATAATCCCACCGGTTCCTTGTGTTCCTTTATTCTGTCGTTTCAACTAAATCCTTGACCAAAGCTCCAAGGGAGAAATATTGACCCTTTATCTCAATAAGATGCACTTTTCTCCAACCCTTCAATATTTATTATATGCAACTTGTGTGAAAAAAAAGGATGCCCAAGTACTTGTCACTATTTTAATTGTGTTCAAATTGTTCAAGCCTTAGTAGAGTACCATATTGTGAAGAACACATCAAGACTTTTACTCCATCTATAGAATGTGCTTTCCATCCTTGTGAAGTTCATCCCATTAGTATGGTTGGAAATGGTCATAGATTGCAACCCATAATGATTGTATTCTTATCTTCCATGCATAGCAACCAATCATTTTTCAACAATGTTATCAAATAGTTTCTTCAAGAACTCACAAACTAATGAATGAATAAGACTTCCCAATGTGAAGCTTTTGACAAGAGGAGTTGCACATAACACAAAATAAGAGTTGTTTTTTAGGGTTATACAACTCATCAAAGCCTAAACTATGCTTCCAAGTGATTTCAAGGGTGTGTGAACAAAGCGTTGTTTCAATCTTCTTCTTGTGGCTTTGTATTCATCATTTCTTGGCTTCCATTAAAAATATGAAGATGAGCAATATGACACATAGTTTAAGTGTTCCATGTACTTTTTGATTATGTGCTACAAACATGTACCATGAAGTCAAGTTTTAATATTTGTAAAATAATTCTTTTTCTCAAGAACATCATGTTGATGGACCATTAAGGAAAGCATGGATTAACAAGAAGAGAAAGTTTAAACAAGAGAGTGGTGAAAGCATAGAAGAACATCATTATGACCATGGAAAATAATGAGATGATTGCATGGGTGGCAGGAATGTTTTGATAAAGAATCAATCATAACTTGTGGGATTGGTTGTTAAAAGGTATGACAAAACATAATGGGAGAAAAATTGGAACTACATGTTTACAATAGCTTTTCATCAAAATTTCTAGAATATTTAACAAATTAAAAAGTTTAAGGCTCGTTTTACCTCAAATTTACCTTTTTTAATAGGATAAGAGAACACGATCTGATGGGTTATTTGTTGTTGATTTGGCTCAGGTACTCTGCTCCATGATGCGTTGACCTCCACTTTAACCTTACTCCACAAAATGTATCTTTTTCATGTAGCAGATTTGTTTTTTCAATTTATCTCAAATGGTATACCAAATTCTTCTGAAATTTTTTGAGGCTGTTTCTATTAATATTATGCCTCTTCCCACAAGAAATATCAACCAATGGGTGCATGGATCTCGAGAAAAATGAGAAATGGTTGTAGGTGAAAGTGGTAAATTTCTTGCAAAATACACACTAAATTTTTTTGAAATTTTCTTTGTTCATTTACCCTACCTCAATGCATTTACCATAAAAATTTCAGCCCCAATGGATGCACGGTTTGCAAGTTATGATCAAATCAATTTATGTCTTGTTTCACCTTTCACATTGCCCAATGTAGCAACAAAAACACATGCCACGAACTCATTTAAGGCCAATTGACTGATTCAAAATGGAAACCGTGTATTTTTACCTTTTCTACCGCCACATACCTTCAAAATCCCATTTTGATGAAGGAAAGGTGTTGTTGTGCAAAAATACTGAAATCTGTCCAAAATGGTGAAAAATGAAAATTCGTCTTTAAAACCCATTGAAAAGTCCTGGAAAATTGCACTTTTTTCTAATTATGCTTGTGTCTTACTCAATTTACTATATTATGAGAAAACCGAGAAGCTCAAATTTTTTTAATTTCTGCTCCAATCTCTTGCAATATTTGTGCCAAAACTGCCTATGGAACAAGTTGCTACAACAAAAACAGACTGCTATAGCAATAGCTGCAAAAACTGCAACTTTCCATAGCTGACATTTTTTGCAGAAAATTATTTCCTCTGATTTTGAACTGCTGATTTGAATTGTGTACTGCATGCTAAAGTAGAAACCATGAAACATATTGCATATTGACTGAAATAGGCCCAAATTTATTGTTTTTCTTGAAAATTAAAATGAATGAAAAAATATTGTAATGGTGCCATCATGCTGTTGTTGAATGAAAAAAAATATGAACATGTTGCTACAAGAAACCAATAAAATGTATTGTTGCAAGTTGTTGTTGATTCCATAAAACCATTAGTCTTCATCAAAGCCAAAATTCATGGTACAATTCTTACCATGTGAATGAATGTGTCGAAGTCGAGCATAGGAAGAAACCATTGGATTACCAATCAATGATGAAAACCGTTAACCAATGCGAGACAACTCACCGATAATGTAAATGAATGTCAATATACCTGAGTGCATCTTGACAGGGACGAATGAAAGTGTTGAAGTTAAGTCACCTGCAAGATCTGACAATCAAGAGACATTGTTGTATTCCCATTGTTGTCAATGAGGAGGCTTGCCATTGATGTATGCAAGTTCCAAGGCACTCCAAATAATCTCTGATCTTGATCCCAGATAATGTGTTGAGGTCGATGGGACAACATCTTTTGGAAGGTGGACGTTAAGGAATTCCACATCATCCAACTCGAGCATAGAACCAATAATGATTTGAAGAACCATAATAAGAGATTGAAACCATCATGAAATTGCAGAACTTATTGTGAACTTTGCTCGCCAGATACCTGGTTTTCAAGAAAATCTCATGTCCAATTGTGCCAGCAAGCTGGTTTTCACAATAGGACTTATTTTTCTCTTCACTTTTTTTTTATGTCCTACTCTACTTGAAAAAGAAATATTGTTCAAGTATATGAATACTTCCATTGGAACCATGTCTGTAACAAGATGATAGATAAACTTATATGCAAGTTTGAAATATACTCTTTGCTATATACCAGTATATGAGAGACTAATTTCCTTGATTGAGATGGTGTCAGAAGATATTGAAGAATTGAGCATTGGGATCCGATGACTGCCCTAAACCAAGATTCAATGTAATCTTGTATTCCTTGGCTTCCTACTATCATGTCATGCAAGTCTTCGGAGATGTGATCTTCATTCATAGAATCTAGTGATAGGCATGCAAGAAACTTTTCAATCTCGAGTTCCAACAATTGTTCTTTATCAACATGCATCCATGATTCTTGGACCTTATCTGAATCTTCTTCTTCTGGTTGTTGTTCTTTAATGGAAGCTAGTGAATCATTTTTCAATACCTCAAAATTGTAAGTGGATTGAGGTGTTTATTGTTGAGGATTTGAAATGGTTGTGTAGGTAGTGGAGTGGGAATGGATCTTTGGGGTGTTTGTGTGGTTGGTAATAAGAAAGGTTGAATTGAGGTTGATTGATGGAGAAATTGATGTTGTGGTGGAGGTGAATGGTATTGATAACATTGATATTGGTATTGAGGATAGAGAGGGAAAGATTGAGGATATGGTGGATTTCATTTGTAGGGCATTTGCCAACTTTGTTGCCAAGATTGTTTTTGAGGTTGGGATTGAGATGGCCAAGGTTTCCAAGGTTGGTTTTGAGGTTGGGATTGAGATGTCCAAGGTTGTCAGGGCAAGGGTGTTTTCCAATTACTTTGAGATTGTTGTGCATAACCTTGAAACTGTGCATAAGGATATTGCATCATATTGGGTTGATGAGGCTGCCATAGTCCTCTTGGAGCTACATAACAGAGTTTATCTTTTGCTTGATTCACTCCATTATACTTTGGGTAAGTTGCCTTCAACCCTGGTAATGATGGGCAATCTTCAATAGTATGTGATCCTGCACAAATTTTACAAATTTTAATGTTATCAAGTGGACATTCATGCAAAAAATGTTTCTTTGTACATTTAGCGCAAAATAAAGCAACATTTTCAACTTTTTTCTTGTTTTTCATTCTTAGCATGTCAGTTTGTTCATTTAAATTACCAAGAATGTTTAGCAAATTATTAATTTCATTTTGACTTACCAATACTGATGTTGACTTACTTACTCTTGCCATAAATGGATCTTGAGAGGATCTTACATATTTTTCTTTTCCTCTTGATATGTTCTTGCATAGTTCACAAATCTGTTGAAATGAAAATTGATAGACATCTCATTTTCCCACCAAATTAAGAAGATCAATCCATTCATCCTTTATAGCATTTAGTAGGATAGTTTTTAATGTGTCTGATCCTAAATTATGCAATTTAGATCTTTTGATATTATAAGTAAATCTCTCCATTAAATCTTCTAGGCTTTCATCCTATTTTTGGTTCATCTTAAAGACTTCATTTCTAAGGTCATGGTGTATGCAATAATCTTTATATTTTTCCAAAAGTACTATTTTCATATCATCCCATGTCCTGATCAGGAGATCAAGTCCTTTGTGAAAAAATGCTCAAAAATTTAGTTACTCAGAATTGGTCCAAACTAGATCGACTAGAAAGAGCTCGGAAAAACGATCCTATAGCCGTGAACGACACTCAAATCCGTTACCGTATGGAGGAGATATTGCATTTTGAAATTGCCCAATAACCTTCAATTTTGAAAGGGAATTTTTTAATTTTATGTGATAGGAAAATCTTTATTTTTTATTAAGGTTTAATTAATTAATTAAATTATATAGTTATTAATATTTTATATGGTTTTTATTAATCATATATTATATTATTAATTATATGTTTTAATTAATTTAAAAAAATAATAAAATTTAAATTAAACCTTATTAAAATTTAATTATTAAACAACACATATATTAATAAAATTCGAATTATGAAAAAGGTTAGTGGTGGTAACGTATTGTTCACGTGTTAAGTTAAAGGGCACGTGACTACTTTGGAGTGGCGCAAACTCCGAGGAAGATTAAATTTTGGATAATTCAAACGGTTAAGTGTTATGTGGTTGTTCACATATAAGGCAGAGGTTACGTTGGTTTTAATGCCAACGTTAAATACAAACGGTTGGTTCCAACGTATATTCCGACAGATACAAGATGACATGTGACCGAATGACAGTTAACATTTAAATTCCAGTTTATCTGCACAGTTTAGTTATCGGACTCCGCCTGTTTAGCGCTGATCCCCTATTTTAGTGGTGCTAACTGCAGTTCCACCAGATTTGGTGGAGGGTTTCTAGCCCTAATTGGGCAAAGTTTGTTTTGATCATAACTTGGGCGAGGGAAGTCCAATTGAAGCGAAATTTTTTTGATTTGGGGGTATTGAAGCATTCTGAAGCTGTTGGAATAGGTTTCAGATCCATCAGGGCACTCTGTCAGTGATTTTATCAGCGAAAGCCACCAGGGCTAAGAGAATGATCAGCTGTTTTGGACTATATTCATCAGTTTGAGGTGAATGAATAGTCAATTTTTACTGTTTCCAGCATTATGTTTCTGAATTTGTAGCTATTTTAGCCTTTTGAGGCTTTCTTCATGGTGTAATACTTAATTTGAGAATTAATAAAAGAGGGAAAATCCTATTTGGAGGCTTTTGGACCCAGCAGAGGTAGCCCAAGAGAGGGGTGAACTGCTTAAACAAATGCTTACTGTTATGTTGTGCATTTTTGTTGCTATATTCCAGATTTTACTACATTAAACAGCACAATGAGACTTATACAGTGATCAAAACTCATTTGTTTCACTTCAAACCACATTACTTCCATTGCAGAATACTTGAACTTGATTATTCACACATAAAATTTGGTTAATGAATACTTTGCAAAAATAAATAAATACTTTCATTGCTAGATTGATTTAGTGTTTACTTCATATTTCTTTAGGCAGAGCCAGTAAGAGGGTCAGAAGCTTATGGTTTCATCCTTTCTAGTAAAGGTGAAATAACCAGTAAAAGCCCCTACTATCTATCTCTGTATAAGAAATATTTTGTTCACACATTTCAGATCAGATTCGGGGGATAATTTTAAGAACCCCCCTAAATTTTTATATATAAAAAATAGGTGAATCCCCATGATACATAGGAAAAATGGAAGGTGATTTTATTAATAATATAATATGTATATATAATTTTTTGGCGAATCTCTCACGAGATTATATTATCCTGTAAAATCATGGCAAATCACCAGTACAAATGGCGAATCACTACTACAAAATGGTGAATCGTTGTCTAGTGGAGTTCGGAGTGTTGGTTCCAATGAAGATATGGTAATTGAACCGGGAGTAGAAGGAAGAGAACCACCGAGACCAAGCATGGCACATGGTGACTCGTGAGGGAAGTAGTTCTCGTGTAGTTTGGAAAACACGTTCTTCTAGTTTTGCTAAGCGTAGTGTTGTTTGTCATGCTACTACTAGCACTGATATTGAGGTTGGAGAGGAGTTTGAGGAAAGGTAGCAGTGGTGGAGAATTACAAAGAGTACCCCATGATGGGCTCCATTTTTCCCCTTGGTATTTGTGCCTGCAAGACCTTCTGTCCATTGAACCAACAATTAGTCGTTCAACCAACAATCAACTTAACTAAGTTGATTAGGTACGAGTCAACTTAGACTAATCTTCAAAACTATGCTTTGCACTATCCCATATTTATCACACTAATGCTACACAACATTGTGCATTTGCACCTAACTCTCAATAATTCTTTTCAAAGAAAAATCTATAATAAGAAAAATATTTTACTATATTCTAAAAGGTGAAGATGTCGAAATCATGCCACAAAGTGAAAGGAAATAAAATATCTTTCCTCAAACCACCAAATATATAAAGAAAACAATAATGATTATAATAATAGAACTAGATCTATCGATCTATGCATGATATGAGAACCATAAGCATTCAAGAGACTAATTTCAAACTCAACAAAATCCTCTAAACAAGCAACAAGCAAACCACTAAAATTTTCAAAGATATCAAGGCTAGACATTAACACAATTTCATGTACTTGAATAAGCCCATTGTTGCTTAGCGTTAGACTTCTTAAATTAGTTCTTTATCATTTAATACTATGACACTATCTATGTGAAAAGAAATAGGTCCCAACTTCATCAAATCTGATTTCATTTCCAATCCAAGATCAAAACTAGCTTCGTTTCCAATACCAATATAAAATCACACATTTTCCAAATATCAATAATTATTTTCCAAGAAAATATAAAACTCGAAACTCAGCAAAATTCCCCAAACACAAGCAACATATATACCATTCACAACATTGATGCTTTGCATTAGTCTTGTTAAATTAGTTATTTATCATTTAATACTAGTCAAATGCTATCTATGTGAAAATAGGTCCCAAAATCATCAAATCCAGCTTCATTTCCTGTCACAAATAAGAAGCAAACAATGTAAGGATTAAATATGAAACATCAATCTTAAAATAACACACATGAAAGAAATGTAGTTGCAATGTTACAATGAAAAATACAAAATATAGAACCCATTTTTACCTGAATTTGACATGTAGTAATCTTGCATGATCAACGGAACATGTATACCAAAATAAGAGTCCTAGGGTATTTCAATTTCCCAATTCTCATCTTGGTCATCATTTTCTACATTGTGAACATGATCTTCTCCAGATGTATTGTCATTATGAGCCTCCAAAACATTATGTTTTGTATCAAGTTCATTAGATAAATTTGTTATATTGTTTTCTCCCCTTCTATCACAATCTGATCGCCAAAGCGCTAGTGCTCTTTCATATGGAAAATTGTCAACGTCATACTTTGTTACATATAATCTTAAACATGTATCCACGTGTTTATCAAGCTTGTTCCTCAACTTTGACTTCAAAAATGATAGTGCACTAAACATTCTCTCATCCTCCACTGATCCCAAAATCATAGTTTGACACAAATCTGCTAATTTAAAATATTCTGATATGTTTTCTTGCAGGTATTGGCTAGCACTTAAAGTATTCCATAATCTTGTTATAGCACCGTTTTCATTAGGATTCTCCAAAAAAGGATATTGCTTCCACATTGTTTGAGCAAAGCGTCCACCTTGTTGATACAATTTTGATGAATCTAAAATACCTTCAATCTGTTCTCCATGTATCGAGACTTTCTTGCAAAAGTGGTCTACTAAACATTTTAATCTCTTTTGAAAATCGGCTTTTAAATTTCTTGAACATTGACAATTGTTCCAATATTGAGGGTATACCACACACATGGCCTCCAACAATTCATCTCGAGGAAATCGTTCTCTTATCTCTGATGATAGTGATCTTGCAATTTCTATCAAATTTTGTCTCACTGAGATAACAATATTATCAAATTGGTCTCTTGACACGGGGCAATCTTTGGTGATTCGTCCTGTCTTACTAATATAATGAAAGGGGACCATATACCCATGCACTGTGATACATAGTATCCCTTTTTCATCAAACGTCAAAAAATTTTCAGTATTTTCTATATTGATGATCTTAGTCCAACTTGTAAACTCTGGACCAGTAAAAGAGTCCGGCATCATATACAAATTATCCAATGCAAGGCATGCTGACTTTCTCACATTTGTGTATTCGGCAATATACATTGTGTGATTCTGAGACATTTTCACGAGGACATTCATTTCATGTAGCATAGGAAGAATTCCAGCCAATGTCAATAATGTTTCTATATCAGTTAGTCGAAAAAGAAGATCTTGAGCTTTGTCTACATTGTAGCGATTTCCATACATCAACCCTACCAAAGATTTGAACTCACTAAATAGTCTTTGAGCTGGTCCATTTAATGAGATCCATCTTGTATCAACATCTTTCAGTAGTTTTTTTCCATCCGTAACACCATATGCAAATTGTTGAAACTCTAAATATCGTTTGGGACTACGAGAAAAGTATGCATGAGTCTCACGTACAAGATCTTCGACTTTTGAAACTAATGGAAACTTGCTTACTATTTTAAATGCAAGATTCATCCTATGAGCCATACAATGAATATTAATCATATATGGCGAAGCTGATAGTTTTAGTCTAACACAAAGACCATTCCTTTGTCCTTGCATTATCGATGCTCCATCTGCTCCAACACATATCAACTTTTTTGCAATCATTAAATGATCCATACCACTTTCCTTCAAAGTATTAAGAACAAGTTCATAAATATTTTCAGCTGTAGAAGTCTCTCTCATCTTTTTAATCCCAAGTAGATAGGAATGCCTAATATGGTCATTAACCATATAAATGCTCATGCAAATCCATGAAGTATTATCAATAGTTGTAACCTCATCCAAAGACAATGCCAAAAACCTAGCATTTGCAATCTCCTATTTCAAATCATCAATTTCTACTTGAGCTAGATATCTTGCCCATTCCAAACCACTAGTTACGGACCAATGAGAAGATGGAAAGTTTGGCACGTGAAGAAAAGATAGAAATTTCATCTAATCTGGATAATCTGTCATAGGACGACCTTTACTTAAGATGTGAAATACAGTGCTCAATTGTATCGTCTTGGATAACAAACTTCTTTCCATCGTCTTTTCAAATTGAGATATGATGGTTCCTCCACTTGCCTCAAGTTTCTTCTTATTTATTAAATATTTTTGTATTCTTCCACACATTGGCTATGTCGGCATTCCTCCAAATATTTCCATCTCATAATAGATTTCTCTTTACCATTTACAATTTTCTTTTCATAAACCTTTCCTGCATGTTTTTGTACTGTATCTAGCTTCATCTGAAATTTCACTACCTTGCAACTTTTCCAACTACACGCAAGACATTTAACTTCTTGTAAATCCTCATTTGTAGAAGGTATTTCTTCAATAAATGGAAAACTTGAGAGCCAATCATCTTGGAATTTTCTCCCTATGGTCCACTGGCCTTTTTTCCTTTTTCGTGAATGGTTTGTGTCACCTTCCAAGGAAATATCTTTAACATTTTCATCATTAATTTCTGTTGAAACTGCATTTATCTCACCCTGATCACTTGCGGAACCTATTATTTCATCCATCATATGGATATCAGATACATTTTCAGAAGAGTTAACATCTCTCTCGGTAATAGATTGTTCAAAGGAGCTTGAAGCATGAAGAGAATGTGTATTCTTGGATTGAGACTTTTTAAAGTATGATAATACATCAATTTGCCTTGATAGTTTCTTCCCGGGATTAGATTTTGACATCTCACTGAATATTCCAGAAGTAAAATTTCAAATCGATCTAGAAACATGCATCAATAGTTTCCAAGAGTTGAGAATTACTAGATTTGTAAGTAGCTTTCAAAGTAAAATAAGTGTAATGTTCACAAAAACCATTATGCAATTTTTTATTAAAATGTTGTGCCAAGGCCCAAGCCCAAAAGCAAAAATAAATCATTATACACAAAACAATAACATCATGAGTCATCATCTATAAAACAAAGAACATCATTCAAATATAAAATATAAAAAAAATTCCACTAAATTAAATCATATCTCCAAATCACCTAATGAACACTTGAAAGCTTTAAACAAAACAACAAAATATTACAATAACTTTAATCATCCTTTCCAAAACACCTCTCCCTTAAGTTGTAAGAATTGGTTATAAGAAGTTGAAACATATCCTCTATCATTTTCCATGATAAAAGTGAGGAAGGAAACTAGTCAGTTACTAGTGATTCTTTTACTTATCAATGGAAAGAAATCCCTTAAGACATTGTCCTCCTGTTGACCATAATTTCCTTTCCATAGTGAAACACTTCCAATATGGCCATGAAATAACCTAAAAAGACTCAAATGTTTTCCATGATTTGTAAACACACGGGTGCCATGTAAAGTTTCAGGCCCAAAAAAGCACGTTTGGGATCCTATAAAGCAAAATTAATTATTGTATCAAACATTTAAAACTACTAATTAGCACTTAGTGTTTGTTATTTAACCAAGTTCCATTGAAATAACAGTCATGGGATGTTACCAAAGAGTTAACCAATAGATAAATGCACACCACAAATCATACATTCACTGGAACTTCCCCTCCCATGAATGACCATCTAAGGGAAAGGGGCAAAAAAGAAGAAAAGAAGTCAACAAACACCACAGTCAGCCAATGATTCTTAGTGTCAAATCATTGGAAACTACAAATCAAGTGAAAATTTAACCCATGCATCCATGGGTTGACAAAAAGAGTTTATAGCAGCCACAAGCTAATCATTCTACGAGTCTACCCAAATCTGACACAAACTCCTAAAACTTGTTGATTAGAAATTCCCTAAGAAATTTCACTTGGTTCATGAGAGAATGAAAGACAAGTGCAAATAAACTTCCATGAAAGACGAGTGAAAATATCCTTCCATGAATGGATATCACTCTCCAAAATCATTTTGGGCATATTCCAATATGTAGGAGCCAGGGAAACATGGTGCATAACAGCAGTCTATTGTGCCTGAATTTAAACTGCATCAAGGGAACATTTGCACTCTTCACACATTGAACATTGAATACAATTAATTAATGCCTGACATGACCATAGCAACAAAAGCATCAAGCAGAGACTATAACAAGATTATGTGAAAGTGAGAAAGAACACCCATCATGAAGCATCAAGTAATATCATCCACAACATCAACATCACTGTTGGGCAGATTTTGATCGCCTTCGCCTACTAGAAGTAACTTCTAGTGGTAAAGGTGGTTTTAAAGCTAATCTACGCGAACGACGGGGGGTGGGATTATGTTCTTCCATGATTGTTGATTAATTTTAACCAAAAATAAATAAACAAAAAGAGGGTAATGCTAGGCAAAAGGGTTTACCAGTAAACTGTGAACTGCAGAATACCTCTTGGCAAGCCAAGAAGTACGGGCAGGCAATCTCCCCGAATGCTGTGTTCGGTGTATCACAATTTAAAGGCGGCCGACTCGGTTCACTATGGATGGATAGCACCTAAAAGTTGTCCTCCCAAATATACCCGAAGGTACGTGGAGGCCCAAGTCCGTAATAGCGTTGTCTAATGCGAAACCGCACAGTGAGAGCACCACCTATATACTTATCGTACTGTAACGCCGCCCCAAGGGACGTGCTACGATATACTTACGTACGTGGGGTGAGATATCACACTCGAAATGTATCGCAGACAAGTTAACGACAGCTGCTATGTTTTACGACGCCGGAACACGTCTCTAGCCTAGACCTTCTAAATGTTATTGTTATGGTTCCAATGCATTTTTAGATAAATTGAGATTAATTTTATGTTGATCTTGCTTAACAATTTTCCTTTCAATGGTACCGCGATGATGTATGTAGAAATTCCTAAATGCAAACTAAGAATGATAAGCAAACTTTTCACTTTTAGTTTTTCAATGAAAGACCTAGCTACAAAGGGAAGAGAGCAAATAATTTTGTGAGCAAAAAAATCAATGAACAAAAGAAAACATTGAGCACAAAACTAAATGCAGATTTCCTAATGTTCCTTTTTTGCAAAAAAAACACAATCCTACATGCAAATGCAAGTTTTTCTTTTTAGTTCCTTTAATGTTATGAATGCAAAAAAGAAACTAAGTGCATCAAACAAATGCTTTTTACTTTTTGAGAAATGAAGAATATGAACGACAATTGTATAACTGCCATCATTGCCGGCGTATACATGCCATTTACAAAATGTCAAGGAACTAGATTAAGAAGAGATATCTCAAAGATCGAATTAAAAAGGAAAATAAAACAATCATCATGATACAAGAAACAAAAATATCAGATGTCTTAAATATCAGATTTTCTCTAACTGACAACAATTTGCTTTCTGTCTGCTCAATATTAGTTCTTATTTTTATGTTATCCATTCTCATTTATTTAAAATTCTCATAAAATTTACATAAAAGGTCCTACAATTCCCTAATTTATTCTTCATTTTGAGGTTTTATTTGAATTCATCACATTTACTTTTCATTTATAAGGTCTACTTCCTTTTCTTCGTAATTGAATATTTCTCTGAGGAACATGTCCAAAGAAATTATAGCTTATTTTTCCAACGAATTTCCATAATCGGAATCAAGCTTAAAAAAACATCTATGAACCAGGTTCACTTATGAGAATTAACTACATTCTATTTTTTAATAAGAAAAAGGAGGCTTGTATCAAGATAAGACAATCTCTCCATGCAAGGAACAATTTCCAAAGTATAATATTAAATGAATTCCTCAATGTAAGCTATTAACTTCTCTATGGTAGTATCAAACTGGTGTTTCAAGTCAGGATGAAATCATGAGGAGGCTTTCATTGATATTTACTTTTCTGAAAGATATTTTCTAAAAGAATCTACCTCCAAATGTAAGGAATCTCTGTCATTTGCATTTTGAGCGGCTTGAAAATCCATTTCATGTGGCCCAAACATATCCTACCACCTGGAATCCATAATGTTTTACCTACCACTCAACATCTAGATCCCAATTTTTGCTCTATGCCTTAATGCCCTCTCTAGAGACTGACCAATACAGTAAATTTTTGCACAACTCATCAACCCAACCTTCATTGTTTTCCTTGAGTTCTCTTACCTCTATCAAAACTTTTATAAGACTTTTGTTGCCTCATCAAGACATGTTGCATGCTCTAAAACAGATTGATTGTTCTTTCTACCATTTTCCACAAACAAATTACTTTAAATCTTCTCATCATCATGAACTTGAGGATTTGAATTATTGTTCCCATTGTTATTCTGCTCCACAATTGATACATATACACAACATTTGGCATGATGTCCTTTCCGATGGTTTCCTGCCACATGATGCCACTCTGCATGTTTCAGTGGACCACCAAATTTGCCCCCTTTGAATTCAACCTGAGTGGTCTCTTCATTTTCTGTCTGTGTCTAAAAAGAATCAAACCCTCAAGCTCTTTCCCCAAATTACCCTGGATCTGTTTATTAATAAACAAAGATGTTGAAAAAGTGGCATCCATCATGTGCTTTATAATTAAACTCCACGTGTAGGGATAGAAGGCCCTTGCAATAGCTTGCACTAGCTGTAACTGTACGGGAGATAAGTGACATCCCATTTAAATATTAGTGGTGTATGAAATTGTGGCACTGGAATGAATATCAAATGTTCTATTTACTTATGCAAATTTCAGAATTGAAAAATAGCATCCATCTGCGGCTTTGGTCACTTGTGTTATGATCTGTAGCTTCCAAGTTTGAAGGCATCTAAAAAAATACCTAAGTAGACTCCCGCTTTCTAGAAGTTTTCTGTAACTAGAGACTGTAGCTTGGCTATGGGTATGGGGTTTCTATACACAACAATGCCAATTCCCTCAATTGCAGCAAATACAATACCAGCTACTAAAACATCCCAATCACCTGTTTTCCCAATGATTGTAGCTAATGCATTTGTTGTATAATAAGTTAATAACCTAGAGCAGGAGGAAATTTTTCACTGGAAAATTGCTTCAAGCTCCATTAATTTTCTCTGAGAGTTGACTTGCACTTGCACGAACTACTCTACCCAAGAGACTGTTACCAAGCCTTGATGTCCTGGTATCTCTTCATTGAAAGTGCCACCACTTTAGCACTTATTGTTTTCACTTTGTTTCTTGCTCTCAGTATTATTTTCTCTCCTCTTATGTTTGAAAACCAAAAAAAATATAGAAATCTCCATTATGCTCAGTGTTTTTGCTGAAGCAATGCCCAACACCTCATCGTACTCCTACTAATTGGCAAGATTACAATGAGCCCGACAAACAACCTAGATTCCCATTTCAATTTCTAAAAAAAAAACTCCTTTCTAGAATTTACATGGCTCCCTTAAGGTGATGCTCGAAAGAAGAAATAGAAAACCAGAAACAACATTGTGTCACATTGCTTCTTGTCATTAAATCTTCCAACTGCAATGAAAAAATACAGTGAAAGAAAAAATAATGAATGCAATCCAGCATCCCGCAAAACTGATGATATTGAGCTTCGGTTAACGATATGCACATTTCCAAAATCCAGTTTCACCTTTTTAGTAGACAAGTCCCTAAGAGTGGGAGTGTCACCGGGGTGGCATAGTGAGAGGATTTATTCACCCTATAATCTTCCATAATTAACCTTATCCTCGTAGAATTTGACCACTGAAAAGGAAAAGGCACTCAGCGTCACTGTAGCTGAGAAAATAAGCAGAAGCCTCATACTCCAAGGCATCACACTAGAAAACTGCCAAAACCAAGATGTAAATATCTAGCAACTAAAATCATGAAGCCTCCCAATGAAAGCAACACACATTATAGATGGAAATATTTTTTTAGTAAAGAGAATAGGCAATGCCAACTACATAGAATAAGAATAATCTTTTTCATTTGTATTCTTATGCAACATTTCTGTTTGTGATTCAGGAAAACAAAATGATGGTTTCAACCATTTAAGGATTTGGAGCTACTATTTTATCAAAATTGCATGAATATCAACTAAAAACACAAGTCCAAAGCCCATTGATGTCCACTCATTATGAAAACTTAAGACTTGGGTCATATGGAAAAATGGATAAGATTGATCACAAACATAAAATGAAGGAATACACCAGAGAAACCATCTCATTTAAGTCCCTGTACAGTTCTTTATCTACGTATCCATTGACTTGTTATGACACAGGTGGTGAAGAAGGTCCAGAATCCAATCAAGTAGCAAGATAACCCAAATCATGCATGCCACCATATCCTCTAATATCCTTCCAGCTCTTCCTGAAGAACTGCTAATCCATTGACATGAATTGTTGCTCTTCATGATTATTAACACCCAACTGCAAAATCTAAGGACTTTATAGCTCAACAATGTAGCTATACTAGACTCAAAATTAACATTTTTGAGTTCAATGATAGATCCATATCCTGCTTCTGAAAAACCTATGGACCAATTTCATCTTTGGGCCAAATGTATACAGCCAAATGCTGAAAACCACCAATCATCATACTAAGTATGGTCCTCTGTTTTTTCTGTCAAATATGGGAACCCAACTCAAGATCTGTGACAATTTTTCCTGGGGGATCCATTAAAACTTATGTGGTTACTCTTGATTTCCCAAGCAGAGAAAAACAACAATCTTTCTCAGTATTCAGATCTCAATTCTCTTGTCAGATTTCAATCCAAAAGGTTCAATGGTTTTCATATGGGATCAAGTAATTTAGAACCTTGCAACATATATTGTCAAAAATAATTTCACCATGAAGCACAAGTTAGAAAAGAAGCCCCAAAACCTTTACTCTTACATAATTTCTGAAAAAAAAAACATGTAGCAATAGAGTCTATGGTAGTTTCAAGTAGCATAAATATCCTTGTATATGCACAATTTAGTCCTTTTATTGACTCATGGTCCTCTGTTAAAACAAGCTCACTGCTTGACATACTCAATATAGATTGTTAACAAAAACATCCAAACACATTTTACTATGATATCCCTATACTCAACTGTTTATCGACATATATAATGCATTAAAAAACCCTTCTCTTCCCAATACCAATCCTGATGAGAGAAATTCCAACCATATACATATGAACTCGAACATTGAAACCCATCTATAAGTAAATGTCATAAGTCATAGTTTTTTAAAGGAGTATCCGATCAAATCAGTAGATCGAAAACAACATTTAGATTTTATGGTGCAGATGGTTCTGCATACAACAAATTAGTGAAAATATTATGACCATAGTTCAAATTGTTTCATCCCACTCAACCAAAACATCCCTTACTCAATAGTAGCAATATGTCCTTTATATCTTAGGGAAATCTTTTTAGTAGTTACTCTTGCAATATTTAGTGACTGATCATAGAATAGTATTATCGAACATGAGTCATTGAAAAAGGGTCTTGGGGATCCAAATCACAACCAATCAAATCATACAATGATATGTTATCTATAGTATCATTAAGGGTAGATCAATAAAAGGCACTCAGCGTCACTGTAGCAGGGAAAATAAGCAGAAGCCTCATACTCCAAGGCATCACACTAGAAAACTGCCAAAACCAAGATGTAAATATCTAGCAACTAAAATCATGAAGCCTCCCAACGAAAGCAACACCTTGAGTCTGCCCAATTCAAAGTAAAAGTGATTATGTCATCTCTGTTGGCACGGGCCCTTACAGTTAGTTGATTGTTCATTCTTGTTCAACTGCATTTTTCCGATGGTGGGAGGGTAATTAAGTATTGTAACCTGATTTTGTGGAAATTATTTCACTTAATTTGTTGGGATTAATCATATGATATATTCCATTGATGGAAACCCCAAAAGTACTTTGACAATTTTAAATTGTACTGATCTTTGGTTTTTTTTTATTTGGTTAGTGATTACTGCAGAGTCTGTTGGACAATATGCAGGAGGATTTGAAGCGCTGAATTTTCGCTGGGCACCCGATTCAACTGCATTGATTTGCTTCACATCAGGTATATTAACATGGCCCTCTTTTACTGCCATACTATTGTGGTTTGGCTCCTCTATGTACTTGGTATATGAATGCCCTCTAACTTGTATTGTCTAGGTACCACTGGGAAGCCAAAGGGAGTAGCCCTTAGCCATAGTGCACTTATCGTTCAATCACTCACCAAAATTGCCCTTATTGGCTACAACTGCAATGATGTAAGAGCCTTACATATTCGTACTTGAAATGAGAAGATTAGAAGTAATTCTTTAACTTGTGACTGCTCATTCTAAGCTTCTCACAAACCTTTCCATGGTCGTGAAGGAGAAAATCTACCCATCCTAGAAGTAGTAGCGATAGAGATGAGCACTACATGGATTAGCCTAACAAGTTCATGTCCAAGTTGAAATTAAAAAACAATTCAAAGGATTCCCATATTCGTTGATGTTGTCGTGCTTGGCAGGTTTATCTCCACACATCTCCACTCTGCCATATTGGGGGAATCTCTTCAGCATTGGCCCTTGTAATGGCAGGAGGATGCCATGTCTTCGTACCCAAGTTTGAAGCGGCTTCTACTATGAATGCGATACAGAAACACTCTGTAACAGCAATGATCACTGTACCAACTATGCTAGCTGATATAGTTGCATACTGCAACCACTCAAGGTACCTTAATATTCACATACCCCGTTAAAGCCATGTACTAGAAAATTGAAATACATAGAATATTTGACAATTATGTAAGAAATAGACAAAAAAAACATGCGCAATACAGAAGTGTGTACTACTCACACAGCTATTTCTGTATTGAAAATGATTATAAATAGGATAAGAGTGCAACCCCAAATGGTTTCAATAGCTCATGCAAGGCCAAAATTTTACTATCCGATCCAATATAACTGATGTAAACTCCATTAAATGGTATATCGCATCAATTATCACATATCAAACGCAGTTGTCGAGACAAGCTGAATAAACCCTAGAAAGTTACACTTCAGTGAGTGCATTGTGTAGACCATGAAATACCAATGTTTTAAGATCCCTAACCTTACTGCCATCAACAGATCCTAGGAAGCAAGGTGGGCTGAGAAAGACCTATGCAGCTAAGACATCTTATCCAGGACCACCCAACTCCCCTGCTCATTTATAGCCTGGCAAGGCCATCTTATCATCTCAAAATGGTCCAGCTGGCTTCGAACAAGTTGCCTTGGTCCTGTATGTATGACATTTTTGTAGCCCTTCTCCATGGACATTGGAAATCCAAACAAAGGTTTCTTTCCACTCAAGAAGGGGTTGTTGACACAGCCTTTCCACTTAGCACAAAAACTACCCAGATTTGAAACCCAAGTCATTCAACAACAATATTAATCAGGAAATGTGATACACCCTGGTGCACAGTGCACACTGGCTTCCCCTTAGGGTTAATATATTCCAGTACAGAATTAGGTCAAGGTCCCCATAAATTTGTGATTAGATTCAAGTGATCAAATTTAGGTCAGTACACAATCAACTCAAGGGCCCAGGCAAGGCCTCTTCTAATTTGCTATTACATGGAACCTTTCAATCCTTCAATATGTCAATAAATTTGTTTCAATTAATGAAACTAGTTTCATTGAAATTGCAGCACCAACCGTCTGATTTCATATCCATCCCACCTTCTTGAATCTACTTTGTTTCTTCAACCTTCTCATGCCAATCAGGCATTCTTTCAGATGAGATGGGAAATCTTTGTTTCTAGGTGAAATTTCTATTTATTACAGGTTATCTGCCTAGGTCTACAAAGCTGAATCGACATCCATTGCTGACGGTAAGTTGACTATCTCCTTGGATTTCGAAATTGGGATCTGCGATGACCCTTAGATGGCCTCTCCTGGCTGCAAGAATTTGCATCATAAAAAATAAAACAAAACAAATCTTGATGTAGCAGCTATTAAATGGTTAGAAAATCTTGCATTAATTTCTCTAAAAGCAAATTTAAATCGTGTTTATATGGTTATGTCTATCTAATATCATAGCAAGCTTAAGATTTTACAGATAGTTAAGGTGCTTAATTTGGTTTGTTCCTGGTAATTTTTTGTGTCAATAGGAAGGATAAGACCATTTAAGAGTCCAAGGAGTTAGCTCAACCAGATATCACCAATGATTGATAGGTTTACTAGAGTTTCCACAAATGTGAGGAAGCATCTTTTGGGTTTCCCACACATCTCCATCCCTCAAGATTTTCTTTGAAATTAAAACATTTTAGGATGGATGAACATTTGGCCTTTGTTGTTGAAGTACTAAATGAAGCAATCCAGCCTTATGTTTTGCCAAAAAAATCATAAAAATTGGCAATTCAGGAGAAGTTTAATAGCACATGCAGATTTGAGAAATAAAGAAATTGTGAACTTCAATGTCTAAACATCCTTGATGATATGAAACAAGTAGATAAAGAAGAATAATTTGGAATCATGAATGCAATCAGCCACTTTAGGAAGTCTAGTAAATCAGTTTATGGTTCCATTAGCAATTCAACTTTCATATAACTGGGGAAACAAGCTTTGATACTACATTCCATCTAATATCTCAAGACCTTTGGAAAAGTTGTGCAAGAATTTGTATTCATATCGAATCTACAATTCCTATATGCAAATTATTACTTTCTTTCTTGTAGTGTAGCCTGTGTTTTCTTGTTGGGTTGTTTGAATTCCAAATGATCATAACATAGTTATTATTCTTGAATTTGGTTTTGTTGATAATATAAAATTTTGTTGTGTGTATTTTGTGGCATATATGTTATTATCTTTCTGTATTTGTGCTATAGAAGAAAGGACGGAGGATTGGAGCTATGTTTTCCAACTGTTAAAAAGACACTTAATGGAGCAGGAAGCCTATCGCCACAACTTCTCAAGAGTGCCATTGAACTTTTTCCACGAGCTCAATTTTTTTCAGCTTATGGTTAGTATACCATCTTAGTTACTGTTGTCAAAGAAACAAATTAAAATGATTTCCAACCTTTCTCTCGCAATCATTCTAGTGCCATCATCCATTTCTACATAATATTGCAATCTTGTCGTCTGATCTCATTTCCCTTCTGGTAACTTGTTGATGACTATAAAGGTATGACAGAGGCTTGCTCTTCAATGACTTTTATGGTTTCCTATGATCCAATGATCGGAGAAGACACGACTAGAAACACACAGAAATTAACCATGGCATTACACAATCCAGATGTTTCCAGAGATCACAGTGTAGGAGTTTGTGTGGGAAAGCCAGCCCCTCATGTGGAAATTCAGATTGAACCAAGCAATACATTTTTATATGAGAATGAGGGATATAATGTGGGAAATATATTAACAAAGGGTCCTCCTGTGATGCAAAAGTATTGGGGCGAAGAGGAAGCCACTGCGGCTGCATTTAGAGAAAATCGATGGCTGAATACAGGGGATGTTGGTTGGATTGACAAAGAGGGGAGTTTACAATTCTGTCACAGGAGCACTGTCATCATAATGAGAATTATGTCACTGATATCAAGGAGTTGAGATTAACAACAAGTCCTTATAGACTAGAGTTATTTCCTTCATTAAAATGCAACAAGATCATCCTCAAAATTTTATTATCATATCAGAGATCATATTCTATGTAACTGTTCAGTGATCTTAATACAAATCATAGAGGACAAGCTACTATAGGTTGGCTGGTATTTCTAGAAAGGCGATGCCCAAGGGTATATGAAACCATAATAGGCATTAAGAACTAAACAAGTCGCCAAACTACTTAAAGTGAGCAAGACAATGTTCATTGAGCCATCCATCCACGTGACAACACATTGTGTCATATAATTTGACTGAACCATGGAGACAGTGCGAGTCTTCAGAGAGTGGATGTGAATCTCAAGATGAGGAACCAGCAAGTGGATTAGAGTACAACCTTTAGATCTCATAAAGAAAATGAAATGATGCATATAGCGGAGAACTGTGCCTCTGTCTTACCGTTAAATCAGAATGTGTAACATACATAGAGATTCTAAAATGAGGCCTTTTACTATCCCAGAGATGCAACATTTGAAGACCCAACAATGATGCGCATCCAATCATTAAAAGACCCAATCCATTGAGCAACGAGAGTTCTGAGGCTATAAGAAATGAGTATGCTTGTGCCAAAAGAGATGTGATTCCCTGATCCCTTTCGTAGAATAAGATAGATGAAAATCTCAAAACAGAGACATATCTATCCATGTTGTAATGTCATATCACTCTATTGCCAAACAAGTTTGAGATTATGGTGCAATCATAATTATGATGCCAATGAAGGCCATCCTTGATCTGACAAACCATACTACTGATACTGATTATGTCAATCAAGCGAAGATGACATAGAGTGTTTCATCCTCCGTGAAACTATCACTGCCAAGAAAAACCTTCAGCAGCAGATGCTTTCTACCATTGTCATGCCAAAAACCAAAGAAACTTAAGAGACATATTGATAACACTATAGTTGATTAACGGTGAGACCCAAACACATTGCATACAAACCTCAGAGAATCTATCATCCGAAACTATTTCTTGGGCTTGGCTTCTCAGAAAATCATATTCAATGTACAAATAGAACTGAAGGTGCATACCCTTGAACAGACTGGCGAAAAGCGGCGTTGTCTGGACTCTGAGAGCGTCGAGCGAACTTGTAAATCCGACGTGCGCTTGAGGTCGAGCGAACTTGTAAATCCGGCGTGCGCTTGAGGTCGAGCGAACTTGTAAATCCGGCGTGCGCTTGAGGTCGAGCGCGGCTCTGGCACACTGTTATCTCCCACAAGAACACCAATACCATATTTTTCGAACTGTATATCTCTGCTATATACCAACTGGAAGAGCCCTAACAACGAACGGATCAGAGAGGGTCGCCCTGGCTCAGCCAGCAAGAAGATCGGTGTCCAGCGGCCAGCCACCTCTCCTAACCATTGAAAAAATTGGGGCGAATCACTGTAACTCCCCATTTGAACCCTGTAAATCCAGGCGAATGCCATGGAAATTTGCTCCATAAGAAAAAAAATCGGGCGAATTTCATTTTTCTAGTGTTATGCGCCCTTTTTTTGGTGGGCTAATACTTAATTATTAATTATTTTTAAAATATTTATTGGGCTAATTTTTTAAACTATAGAAAATGGGTTTTATGTAAAAAATTAGCCCCATTAAAATTGAAAATCCCTTAAATTAAAATTCGCCTTTGGGCTAAAATTCGCCTTTCACAAATTCGCCCCCAAAATTATCCCCGATCAAATTGGTATCAAAGCTTTAGGTTGTGCTCAAAAGTTTGTGAATTTTGTGCAAGGAAATTGTGTTGTTCTGCAAATTTGATGCTTACTAGGCTGAAATTGAAAAGAGGGGAAGGTCAATTGGTTAGAGAACAAGATAATCCTCAACCAAGGAGGGCTAGGGTGCCATTATCTCCACCTTCCATTTCATCCTCATTAGCCTTAGAATCAGCCACAAACATGTCTTCCAGAGAAGGAGAAGTACATGAGGAAGTGGATCCCAAGGAAGAAGAAAGAGTTTTTAGAAAATCTTTCTTGGACATGATTGAGATGGTTAGGATCCTATACCAGGAGAGAAATGATAGGATTGTTGGAGAAGGGTCTAGAAACCAAAGAGAAGAAGGAGATTCTTCAGGAGGGAAGAAAGACAAGGATGATTCTAAGAAAGGGAATGGAGGAAATGGTGATCCTTCATCTCCATCGTCATCCTCTTCCTCCACATCATCCTCTTCAACTTCTGTTAATCAGTCACACAAAACAAAAACATCTCTTAAAAATCCTTTGTTAAAGCTTGATGTAAAGTTTGAGTTGCCTATGTTTAATGGTGATGTGAATGCAGAAAAATTGGATAACTGGATTAGACAGCTGGAAGTCTATCTAAGAATTCAGAATTTGCATGATGATGACACAAAAATCCAATTAGCCTCTTTGAGAATGGATGGAGCAGCTTTGGTTTGGTGGGAAGCCAAGACCAGAGAGGAGATTAAAAAGCATGGTAAGATAACTCTAACATGGACTGAGTTTATTATTGCTACTAAGAAACAATTTTATCCTCTTGCTCATATTTAGAAGGCAATTATGAATTGGCAAAATTTTAGGCAACTTAAGGGTCAAAATGTGCAAGATTATACCCAAGAGTTTAGAAGGAGAGAACTTCTACTTGGGGTAGACTTACAAAGTCAAGACACCTTGTTGAAATACATAGGAGGTTTGCACAATTACCTACAACATACTATTCTAATGTTCAATCCTACCAGCTTAGATGAAGTCTGTGTCCAGGCTACACATTTAGAAGCTAGAGGAAAGAATACTTTTGATGAGGATAGTAATTTCAAAAACAAAGGAAAGAAAAGAGTTGCAAATTCAAGAAAAGAAAAAGGAAAGTTATTTTGCAAGAACTGTTCAAAGACAAGTCATGATGAAGATCATTGTTGGAAGCTTCATCCTGAACTGAAACCAGAAAAATACAAGAACAAAAACAAGACCAAAGAAAAGGAGAAAACTGTAGCAATAGTTGAGCAAGACTTAGGGTCAGACTCAGGAGATGAGACAAAAAGCATCGCCATGGTTTTAAAGAACATTAAGGGGAAAGAAGTGGTGCAAGACACAACTCCTAGTTCTAGCTCTTTAAATTGTCACAAATTTACTCATGAAGAAAAGAGGAGGATAGAGCAATTCCATGTGAGGGTAATTTCAAAACAGACCAAAATTGACACACTATTTGATAGTGGGTCACAAGCGAATCTCATATCTGAAGACTTGGTCAAGCAGCTTAAACTTGAGACCATTCCACATCCGAAGCCTTATCCACTTGGATGGATATGCAAGGATGCCAATTTGCAAGTCTCAAGAAAGTGCATATTGCGCTTTGCAATAACTGCACACTTTATTGACACAGTGGAACTTGATGTGGTGTCGCTTGATATCTCAGGTATTGTTTTGGGAAGTCCTTATTTATTTGACAGGAAGGCCATCTTCTATCGCCATGAAAACAAGTATCACTTGTTCAAAGATGGTAAAGAGTACATTGTGAGAGCTCACAAGAAGAAGCTGGAATCTTCTTTACTCCATGAAAGTCAATTGAAAAGACTGGTTAATGCAAGTCAAAGTCTAACTTTGTTGATGTTGAAACGACCAGATTTTGAGCATTCGCCTTTTTATGATGTTGCTAATAACATGTCTCAGTTTGATAACAGTTTGTCTTTGAAAGAAGATGATGTTATGTTGCGCAAATTACCTTTTGGGTCAGCCAATGCAGTGAATGAAGTGTCAAAGCAAAGCAGTGCAAGCAAGAAGGACACAAAATTCAGCATGGGACAAAGTTGGTTTCAGAATGGTAGAATTCGCCATGGGAACAATTTGCAAGGTGAAAGTTATTTTAAGTCTTCTGGGAAGTTTGATCAGTGTAGAAAAAGTTTGTTTTCTGCAGATTACAATTGTTGTTCTGCAAATTTTAATCATTTGCATCATGACTCCGTCAATCTTAGCAATGGTCGATCAGTTGATTCCAGAGACAGATTATCATTTTCTCAAAAGCTTCATTTGATGAAATCGGGTAGATTTCAGTTATTCAAGGGTGGCAAAGTGGAGAATCAGTCTCCACATTATCAGTTTCACTAGTCAGAGAGCTTTTGGGGTCCAAAAGCTTCCCATTTGGGAGGTGTGATCAGGAGATCAAGTCCTTTGTGGAAAAATGCTCAAAAATTTAGTTGCTTAGAATTGGTCCAAACCAGATCGACTGGAAAGAGCTCAGAAAAACGATCCTGTAGCCGTGAACGGCACTCAAATCCGTTATCGTATGGAGGAGATATTGCATTTTGAAATCGCCCAATAACCTTCAATTTTGAAAGGGAATTTTTTAATTTTATGTGTTGAGAAAATCTTTATTTTTTATTAAGGTTTAATTAATTAATTAAATTATATAGTTATTAATATTTTATATGGTTTTTATTAATCATATATTATATTATTAATTATATGTTTTAATTAATTTAAAAAAAAAAAAATAATTAATTAAACCTTATTAAAATTTAATTATTAAACAACACATATATTAATAAAATTAGAATTATGAAAAAGGTTAGTGGTGGTAACGTATTGTTCACGTGTTAAGTTAAAGGGAACGTGGCTACTTTGGAGTGGCACAAACTCCGAGGCAGATTAACTTTTGGATAATTCAAATGATTAAGTGTTATGTGGTTGTTCACATATAAGGCAGAGGTTACGTTGGTTTTAATGCCAATGTTAAATACAAACGGTTGGTTCCAACGTATATTCCAACAGATACAAGGTGACATGTGACCGAATGACAGTTAACATTTAAAATCTAGTTTATCCGCACGGTTTAGTTGGCGGACTCCGCCTGTTTAGCGCCGATCCCCTATTTTAGCGGTGCTAACTGCAGTTCCACCAGATTTGGTGGAGGGTTTCTAGCCCTAATTGGGCAAAGTTTGTTTTGATCATAACTTGGGCGAGGGAAGTCCAATTGAAGCAAAAAAATTTTGATTTGGGGGTATTGAAGCATTCTGAAGCTGTTTGAATAGGTTGTAGAGCCATCAAGGTACTCTGTCAGTGATTTTATCAGCGAATTTGCTTGTGGAGCCACCAGGGCTAAGAGAATGATCAGCTGTTTTGGACTATATTCATCAGTTTGAGGTGAATGAATAGTCAATTTTTACTGTTTCCAGCATTCTGTTTCTGAATTTGCAGCTATTTTAGCCTTTTGAGGCTTTCTTCATGGTGTAATACTTAATTTGAGCATTAATAAAAGAGGGAAAAGCCTATTTGGAGGCTTTTGGACCCAACAGAGGTAGCCCAAGAGAGGGGTGAACTGCTTAAACAAATGCTTACTGTTATGATGTGCATTTTTGCTACTATATTCTAGATTTTACTACATTAAACAGTAAATTTTAATAAGTCCACTTTTCACAATGAGACTTATACAGTGATCAAAACTCATTTGTTTCACTTCAAACCACATTACTTCCATTGCAGAATACTTGAAATTGCTTATTCACACATAAAATTTGGTTAATGAATACTTTGCAAACATAAAAAAATGCTTTCATTGCCAGATCGATTTAGTGTTTACTTCATATTTCTTTAGGCAGAGCCAGTAAGAGGGCCAGAAGCTTCTGGTTTCATCCTTTCTAGTAAAGGTGAAATAACTAGTAAAAGCCCCTACTGTTTGTCTCTGTATAAGAAATATTTTGTTCACACATTTTCAGATCATGTCCTTATAGAATTTGTTCCTAAAGTCGTGAACCATCTAAGAGCTCTATCCTTCAATGTTGTTGGAAACAAATTCAATTTTTGAATGTGTAATGAGTATCCATAAGATCTACAAATTATTTCAAATTCAAAAAGAAAGGTTTCCAGGTCTTCTGATCTCATACCTTTGAAGTTAGGAAGTACAGATGGAGGGATGCTCCTCATATGACCATTGCCATCAGTTTCTTGAATGGGAAATCCAAAATGATCTTCCTCATTTTCATCATCTTCGTCCATTTCTTCAACCTCCTTTGTCACATCTGCTTCTACCTGCAAAAATAAGAATTCATCGTGTGGACGTGTGGCTCTTACTGCACCATGTCATATAGTGGGTGTGGTAGGTGATTGAAGTTTTGTTTTGTTTTTTTCTTCTTTTTTTAATGAAAAGAAAAAGACTCCTATTTACACTTCCCCGGCTAAAACGCCAAAATGTTTGGTCAATTTAATTGTCTTAAATTGATTACATAAATTATCGACCGGAGTTGGTAAACTTGTGAAGTGCAAGTGCACAATATCTGCTAGAAGCCTCTTTTATTCATTTAGTTTATTGGTGTGATGATTGGATTTGTAGAGATTACTTCTAAGGATGTTTTTATTGTTATGTTCCTAATGAAATTCATAAATTTAAATTACAACTAAGTTCTAAAAATCAACATGCTTTCTACTCTGTAAAAACTCAAACAAACTTTCTTTATCTTATGAAGAAATCTTAACTAATTTATTTGTTAGTCTCTAAAAATTCTTATTCTCTAACAATCTTGTGCATGAAGATAAAATCGAATTCTAGTAAAGGGAATTTATACATTTTTATGTTTTTGAAATGAAATGTTATGGCAATGAAACTTGTAAAGAAATCACTATAGCTCTTGAAAAGAAATCACTCATGAACGGAAAAGAACGGACTCATATGCTGAAAGGAAATCATTCAATCACTATTGTTTCGAAAATAAATCACTCATGCTCTTGAAATAAACCACTCATGAACTTGTAAAACTATTCTAAAATAAATCACTGTTGCTCTAGAAGTAAAACGATGAATCCTCTGCAATTTGACAATTCGAAAGGAAATGTTGATGAATCTACATCAAAAGATAAAAGAAGACTTATGAACGCATCTACATCAAATAAAAAAATTAAATTCTAGAAGTAGCTACAACAAATGACAAATTGGAATTCTTGAAACAACTACGTCAAATGACAAATTGGAATTTTTAAAATAACTACATCAAATGATAAAATGAAAACATGAAAACAACTACATTAAAAACATAAAATGTAGAACCTTCATTGATTGCAGGGGCCCTCCACAAAAAGGCGGTCAAATATTTACTCCAACAATTAGTTGTGCATCAAGTCTTCAAAGTAATTCTTCATTAAAAAGAAATGAAAACAGAGTTTTAAAACTTCACTATATGCTTCGGAAAATTAACCTCTCCTCTTTGTTTCAATGGAGTGTTTATATAGGGATTACAATGTAACTTCATGGAGATTCATATGTCTAAAGATCAGAACTGAATGGACACCTATTTTCCATGAATTTAATGAAGCATGGTCCATTCCAACCTCTTTTTTCTTGATTGGGTGTTTATTGACACATGGGCGCAATGTTTGCTCAAGCAACTACAAAATAGGGATCCAAAGAACCTAAAATATCTCCCAAGTGGTAACGAATTCGGGAAAAGTGGTCACAAAGAACTTAATTGGGCATGTGATGAGAAAAACGCATGTTTTATTTTTGCAATATTCGCTTTAGTTTGTTCAGAAAAAAAGTTTGAAGTTGACTAGTCAAAACTGCTGCGATTTTCCCTTGATCTTTTCCTGGAGGTCCACATGTGTGAGCTGGGTGGAATTTGACCAACAACAATCCATATTGAAGCTTCCAGAAACAATTTCCATGTGTTGGATTTCATTATAGAGTGATGCTACTACCTCAACCATGGAGACAGCTACGAAAACTGTAGAAACTTGAATTTTCAAACTATCATTAGTAAAACCATGCATAATTCTCTTTAATTCATTAAGAATAATAGAAATAATAATAATAAACCATGTAAACATGTATGCGGGAATTTGGTGCATTTATGAATAAATATAGTTAAAAATGATGACAATGGGTGAATGGAATGATGCGAAAATGGATGGTTTCATCAACAAAGTTATGACAAGGCTCAATAGTTTTTATGATTATTGTCTTAAAAAAGGGGGGCTTTTGAGCAAAATTGCAACATTGAATTTTGGCTCTCAAAATAGGCTAACGAGTATTTCAACTCACACTCATTTAGATTGAAATGTTATTAATTGTTCTTTGCAGCCTCACATATTACTCCAAACAGCATGCCCCATATAGATGATGATACATAGATATATACCAGAATGAATACCAAACAAAAGAAAAATAATTATCTCATTGTGATTGATAAAAAAGGTTGAATAACCATGGACAATAATATTGATTTTATAAAGACATCAATAGGATTGAGACTACTAAAGCGATTAACATACCACTGAAATGTAAATAATTGTGCCACATAGTTTCCATACTGATATTGAGCAAGGTTGTAAGATGATTGTAGATTTCTTCCATTGTGCCATCATTTTTATGTTCTTCCGTACAGTGCTCCAAACTCCTCTATCACTAGTTCCAAAAAGAGTAGCACTCATACATCATTTCAAAAGTAACTTAGATACAACCTCAAAACACAAAACACACTCTTAAGTGAGCCTCCTACTTGTATGAGGCGACAACCATAGGCGTGTGTTGAGAGGTTTAAAACTTGAACATAAAATGTAGATATCATAAATTCTGTTTGGTTTGTAGGTACAAAATCAATATATTTTCGAATAACATGATTTCCATTATGGTCTCACACACATCGCAAGACATTTCCATCAAGTGTTGAAACCAGTTGCATCTGTTGGTCTACATCAACAACTTCAAGTATCAGGTTCGAGTTTTAGTGCTTCAAAATTATAATAAGGAAGTAAATAATAAAAACGGATGCTTAAATAATAAGGAAGCACAACAACTACTGATTCTGACCTAACAAACCATATTTATACAATTATGGTGCACTTGCTGCACCTATTTTGAAGTGTTGGTTGAAACCCTACGGCCGGGGATTGCATCAAATTTGGAGCATTAAATTTATACTGATTGCTTACTAAGTTCAAATTAGGCAGCTCTTCTTAGACCTTCTGGACCAATTTTTTACTAGTAAGGCAAAACTAATATTGTATCATATAACATATCTAATGTTTTGTGCAGTAGTACAATAAGCATCACTTTGCATAAACTATAATGAAAGGGGGGGTGAATAACATTGTCTTACAAATGGTACTCTTATTGTATAGAATAATGGCATTTGCATGTAATAATATATCTATAATAAATTTAATGGAAAATAATAAAACAAAAACATAGTCCAACAAAGGTTGTAGAGCAAGCATGGAAGGCTTGCATGTAGCCCAAGTTCCTTCTTTGGAAGTCCCACAATAAGTGTTCATGCTATCCATTTGGTCGACCACATTTTTAAATGTACGTCCAACATCACATCACGTGCAACCCACCCATGAACAACCAAAACCTATCTCATGCAAATCACATAGAATAACAACGACTTGCCTTACTCCTGCTTTTGCATTGGGATCACGACTAGAGAATATGCTATTGGATTATCTACAGGGAGGGTAAACTACTGGGTTTTAATCTCTAACTGGCGCTTGAAAAAATTCAATGGGTTTTGCATCCAATATCATGGATGCTTAGCAAGGTGGTGATAGTGAAAGGGTCATTGAAGTGTTGTATTATGTGATGTGATTAACACTTCTATGTGATGTGATTTACAAGTGGGTAAATGCATTGAATTAGGGCTTCCACAACTTATTGCATTGGTCTTCTTTGTGACATGTAAGGAATTATCTCGGGATATATATCATATTTCTTGTTACTAGTATTTCAATGATTTTTTAAATTTGTCAAAACTAGTTACCCGGTCTCCAGTGTGTCCATGTTTTTCTAAATCTGTGAAAACTAGTTACCCAGTCTCCCGGTTACCCATTACAGTATCATGCCCAATATTATGTGGAGGTGATGGTATAGAAGCCTCAGAGACATCTTCCCCCTACAAATAAGTCATCAGAATGAAGCAACCATTGTGTGAAACGAGGTGGCCCGGAGCGAAATAGGTCGAGAGACAATAACTACTAGCAAATGTATGCTCGAGAAGCCTAAAAAGTAGCAAAGTCCTACCTAAGGAGATGGTTTAGGTATCCTCCAGGGCACCTCTAGGGGAGCTCCAGTAAATCAAGCAATGTGCTTCAAAAAAATTCACAAACACTAGTAGCAACCGACCTTGGAAAATCTCACTAGTTGGAAATAGGCTCGGGCCATAAGACCAACTAGTAAAGGGAAAACAGTCCACTCCCCACAACCTCACCTAAAACATAGGTTAATATTAATTAATGAAGCATGTAGAATAGATAGACCAGACTTCTATGCAAATGAAACTAGTTGTTATGTTGCTAGCAATACTAGCTTTGCTTACTACTGATATATTTTAATGTATAGGATATTATTCTATTGATAAAATCATAATAGTTATTGGGTTCAAATCCCATTCAAGAGAAACCGCTCCTTCAAACACCCAACACCTTGGAAGGAAACCTCAATCCTCCATACCATCCAAACTCAATCCTCTATGTCAGGAACATTATTACTTACTCATGTTTAAGAGTTGTTTTACAAAATGAAATGGGCTCTTAGGGTTTAACATGGAAAATATTTCTCCGAGGTAGTGCAATTTTCTCACTGCTAGCTTCCTGACTCCAACAAAAAATCTAAAGATTTTCCTAACTTCACTAAGAAATGTATAAGGTATAACGTAAATCTTCCATGCTTACAAATGGAAAATTTTAGAAAAAAATTGAATTGCAATGACAACCTGGAGATTATCTCAATTTATAATTAGTTTGTTTCTATGTATTTGGCTCAAAATTCATCTCCATGTCTCTGTGTCATAATTCTTTTGGTGTGTGTGTCGATGAATGATGTACAGGAAAATGATGTACAACAGCTACCCTAGCTTGTGCTCTTGATCTTATCTTTTTATTGTTTCTTGCTTCGATCTTTGTTATGGCTGCTTGTGGGTCTTGATCTCGACCACCTAGGCAAATGGCCATGTTGCTTGTTTGTATCTATATATGGGAATGAATCTATATCTAGAGTTGTAACTGGTACTAGGAAATGGGCTACAATTCCAATCATATGTGTGAACAGAAGATGTTGGAAGAAGTTGGAAAGTCGAGAAGTAGCACTACATCATAAACACTCATCGTACAGAGGACTTTCACATGGGAGACATAGACCAGACACATGAAATTGTAGACCTACGGAAGATGGCCTCAATTTCGACTGGTGAAGGATCTTCCTTTAGCTTTGTGGCCCTAACTTCCCTTGCTACTAGTGCATCTGCTTGTTTGTTCGGATGCCACTAACAAACTAAATTTGGTTATGGATTAATTAACTAACAAATTAGGCGGTGGAAGTCTGTAATTCTATCTAACAGACACGTAATAGCCAAATGGTTGTATCGACCAAATGGTAATCTCACGGTACCATATGTTTACACTATTAAAGTATCGTGTAAGAGTCATAAATATTATCACAAACATTTAATGCTTGAGAATTAATGCTAACACAACTTTAGCATTATTTCATGCCATGAGACGGGAGCCAAAATGCATTTTGAATTTTAATGTAAGGTTTTCTCCAAATATATACATTGGGAAGAATGAAGCCCGTAATAAGAGATTGATTTCTCTAGCCAATCAAACAACATCAAAATAATAAATAAATAATTTTAAACATAATGTTTTCTCCAAACTTTGGTTCAACAAAATAATAAATAAATCATTTTAAACCTAATGTTTTATCTAAACTTTGGTTAAACAACTAATATGGAAAATAAGTCAAATCAATTAATAAATTAATAATGCTATTAATCAAGTAATAATATTGCTATTTTCGACCTGTATAATAAGGGTGCCACCTTCAAGAATAATGATGGTATTATCAATCAATTATAAGATAATGTACTGCACTTATTTTCTTACTTGTAATGAGATAAAAGATGCATGGATATTTTACCATTGTTTATTACAACTTATAAAAGAAAGAATTCATAAGGGAATTATCTAATCTTATGTGATTGATGGTTCATTTTATAATCTCACAAAATATGAAAAAGATTCAACATTTTTAAATGTAACAAAATATTATAAAGATTTAATATTTTCAAATGTCAAATCACAACTTACCTATAAAGTTTTGATGATTTATAATTCGTTTTGATTTTAGCTTAGGTGAAACATCCTCATTGGCAATGGCCATGCCAGCAAAGACTTTGGTCCCTTGAGTGATTTATAATTATAATTGATTTTAGCTTAGGTGAAACATCCTCATTGGCAATGGCCATGCCAGCAAAGACTTTGGTCCCTTGAGTCCTCCCTCACTGAACAATATAATCATAGGTAAAAAAAAAAAAAACTCATTGATTTTATGATTTTCTTTATTTTCATGAATTATAATTTTAGAATATTTTTTGGTCAATACAAATATATTAAACTAAACTAATTGAAACTAAATAAAGTTTATTAAATAATTCACGAAATTGAAAAATTATATGTCACAGCAAAATTTATGGCGTTGCATGGTACGAGTGACTCAAGGCATGTCTCCTAAGCGGGAACAAACTGGTATCAGTTCGTACAACTTTGGTTGCCACGCAATATGAGCCTATTCGTAAAACATAATTTTTTTTTCAAGTTTTCGAATATTTTAAAAATTATGATTAATTTATGATTTTAGCGTTTGATTTAAAGGTGTTGAATTGAGGTTCGAGTATTTTGTGCAAAGTGCACGGAAAAGGTAAAGCGAATATAAAATTGTTTTAAAATTTAAAAATTAAAAGTAATATATTTTATTTTTTTATCAATATGATTTTTTTTTAATTTAAAATAAAATAAAATTATGATTATGGATTTAATATTATAATAATAATAATTTAATTTTAAGGTCACCACTAAGTGACACACAATATTGGTGTATGAGACTCCCATTGTTTGTAGGACAAGGGACCCACCTCTGCGCAGCAACCTCTTAGGAGGAAACACATGCTCTTAACCATTATGCCCACTTCATATATAAGTATGAAGTGAGTATTTATTTCATTAGTAGTCAAAGATGGTTGTCTTCATTGTTGGTTTGAAAACTAAGTTATGATAGGTTTCTCTGTTGTGATAAGAGTATTTATTCCATTTAAAATATAATTATGCCGTAGGCGTCTTTATTTGAAAACAACCCTCCTGGGTGTCCTCGTGTCATAATGTGAGCCCTTTGATCTTTTGTTAAACGATTGAATCGTCATCAGCCATAGATTTGAGTTGTAGCAGTTGCCAGTCCGTGCTGATTAACCGCTTTGCTTGTTTCTGTGCATTCTTAATGGTGGCAGGTTGTGTACAACAGAGAAAACAACCAGAGTGACCACTGTAATGCCGGCTATCCGTCGGTAGTTTGGATGCTTGGAATACGTGTTAGCAAATGAAGGGAGACGCGAGATATCGAGTGCGGGCGTCATGCCTTCCGTTGTGAAGATTTTAAGCTCCGCAGGTTCGAAACCTGGACAGGTCGCTTGTGCCCAGAAGACTGATCGATATCGACATCGAAATCACTTCCTCTTCACAGCTTGGTATGTGCATACTAGAAGTTCCGCTTCTGAAACTTCTTTCTCTGACCCAACACGTTGTTTCTCTGTCAAATTTGGTGTTTTACTCTTCATTATCAATGTCGTTGTCGAAATCTTCTCGTGGCTGTGATTTGGACGCAAAGAGGTTTGGTTCTCTAGAAAGGATATTTTTACATTTGTGTTTGGGTCAAGAAGGTTATTTACATTTAGGTGATTGCAATTTGAGGTCCTCTCCCTTCCTATGTCATAGATAGATGTCTGCAATCGAGTATATCTATAATTTTATATCTGGTAATGGCGGCTGGAAGGTCGTTGTTTCAAGCGTGCAAACTTTAATCTCGCTTTAAATTTTAAGTTTCGTAGCAACCGTCAGAAGTTTCATTAGGGATTAGGAGTCCTTATCTTTGGCGTCTCTTCTTCATTCTAATTTTGGTAATGGCCTTGGGAAGGCTCTGCCTGTGGGGGTTATAGTCGTGGGCTTGCTGAAATCACTAGGGTTTCAAGAAAAAGTTCATTCTATGGTTTAGGGTAATAACGGGGCATGTCGTTCTTCTGTTGAGAGTTAATATTACTTCTTTTGATATATTTGTCTACAATATCTTGCAGATTTTTTAGAAAGAGACGCAGGATTCTAACGAAAAGGGGATCACAATTTAATGAGGGCTCCCCCTTCCAGAAACAAACTCTTTTAGCACAAACTGAATATGTGGTGCCTCTGAAAACTCCTCTGGAAAGCACAAGCCATACCCTATGAATGTGAATATACAAAACCTGGAACTTCCTCTGATGAGGATGGCATGCCCCAAGCGATCAGGAAATAGTCATCTTCATCAATGGAGTTCACTCATTCTCCTGAAACTCTATGGGCTTGAATGCAGAATGAGAGTCTCATTAAAGAATCAGTCTCTTGTGTTACAACTGTATGAGCAGGAGTTTGTTAAATTCGACGTCCATTTTTTTTCTGTTGTGCAGAAGCCTTTGGTTACAAAGGAGTTCGTGGCCTTTTATTAATTTAAATCTATCCATTTCGGAATTTAAAAACTAAATTAATTAATTAATACATTTCACAATAATCGTGTGAAAATCAAAAATCCATGAGCATTTCCATTAAGGAAATAATAAAATCCTGTGAGAGGCGAAGAAAAATTTCGTGCGCATCTTTATTACTGAAGGAATTATATTCATGGTGTTTCCTTGGTACATTTCTCTTCTTTAAACTATAAATCATTTTATAATTTCATTTCATTATTCTTGGCTACTGCCGAGAACTTCCTCAAAACTCGGTGGCACACAGTTTCCTCTTTCTCCTCCTCTTTTCCTTCTAGGTTGAGTTTAAACTTTCTCAAAACTTGGTGGCACACAGTTTCCTCCTTTTTCTTTTCTTTTTCTTGTTCTAAGTTGAGTTTAAGTTGAGATTTGTTAGTGTATTGGATGAAAGAAGATAGATCTACTTATAAGGAGATGTTTATTTTGTGTAAGACTTAAAGCTTGACATTTTTTAAGAAATTTATTTTTTCCAAAATAATTTCCATTTTCAACATCTCTCATAAAATTTGAACATATATTATAACCAAAACTAAACCTTAATCGAACAAACTGATCTCCACCTCATGGATGCACTAAGTTTGTTGAGATAAATTTAATTACCAGGTTTTTAAAAAAAAAAAAAAGCATTCAAGACTTTGAGACATTACATTCTGTAACATTCAGCCATCAAACTTACATACAATAAAAAAAAATTATTTACCATACCGAATCATTAATCCGCTTGTTGAAAACTTAAGTAGCTTCTTAATTAACCATAAACATAAGTACCTTATTCGTTTTCACCAATCATATAAGAGATGTTCCATATAACAAAAACGATTCAAGACTTTGAGACATTTCATTCTGTAACATTCAGCCATCAAACTTACATACAATATAAAAAAAACTATTTACCATACCGAATCATTAATCCACTTGTTGAAAACTTAAGTAGTTTCTTAATTAACCATAAACATAAGTACCTTATTAGTTTTCACCAGTCACATAAGAGATGTTCCATATAACCAATTATTTGCACAAATCCCATTTCGAGTTTAAATTATCATATACCATAATCAAGTTATGTTTATAATTGAAGTTCTGTAGACTAATAACGCTAGGTTGCTACATGTTTTAAATATTGTTTCATCAATCGATACTATTTTATTAAAGAAGGTTGATTAGTAATTTTAATTTTAATTTTAATTTTATTTGAATATATACGATGTTTCCTTTGCAACATTTGGTAATGGTGCAATTACTAGTTATGATTAGTATTTTATATACAAAAGTATGATATGTAATATGAGAGGATACTAACAACACTATCAACATCAATATCTTGGTCTAGATTTGGGGTGTTTCTTGGCATAGTTGTTTCTTCATCACATTGGTTTGGTGTGGATGATTTTTGCCGGTATTTTTGCGAGGTGGTGGTGTGGTAGTTTTTTCCAACGTATTTGCTCGATCAGTGGGGTGCTTTTCCTTAGCTTCTAATGATATTCTATTGCTTTTCAAGCATTTTTCCAACAGTATTTACTCATCTTCCTTGACCCTCCCAAGGAGCTAAGATCCTTTGTGTACTTGTATGTCCTTTTTTAGTGCTCAAGGCATCCTCATGTTAGGATATTCCGACACATAGGAAATAGTTAAGAATAACTTAGTCTAGTGTAGAGTTAGGTAAAGTGTGTTTCTTTACCATGTACATTTGTAACTTATAATCCGAAGGTCACGATTTGTAGTGATCTGACTGTTATCTCTCACCTCGGTATTAACGACATTTGATCCGTGGCTTAACACCCGATTAGTCCATGATCTCTATTTAAAAAGCATGGAGGGTCAATTGTTCGGTAACCAATTATGAGTGAAACATATGTAACTTTTCTTTTTATATTAATAAATTGTCTGAAGTGGTCGTGTTGGCTCAGGCCGCGGACTGTTTCCCTCTTTGAGGGTTTTAACCACGTGATTATACTGGTGTACTGATTTATGATCTGTTTGTGAGCGGTGACCTTTGGTTCTTGATCTAAGGAAATTACCCTATAAATTCCTACATGGTATCAAAGCTATTTTAAGGGCCGCATCCGTTGTTGATCAAAATCCAAAGCTGGTTTGACTGCATGTGGATGTTGTTTTGTAGATCTACTATTTCTAAACATTTTTGGGTTTGGAGAACTGCCCGGTTGTGTCCAGAGCGTCTGTTACAGTGAGGAACGCCTTTCGTTTCATGCGAAAAGGTTTATGGCTGCCCAAGTTATGACACTTTAGATCTGGAGGTATAAAGCATCTTTTTTGCAGTTATATTTGTTAATAGTTATGCTTATTTCGGTTTATTCTGTTTATTTTCAGTTTATAGGTTTTATATATTTTCCGGATCTGTACCCTCTTCTCTATGTATGCTCTTTGTTGTGCATTGCGTGCGATCTCGGCCAATCAAAAACAGGAAAATGGATTTTTTTGCTACGTATGCTCTTTCCGTGCGTCTTTGTGCGATCTCGGGAAATCAGAAATAGCAAAAAAACTTATAGTTGTCGGTAAGGGTAGCCGAATTTCTAAAAATATGACGTAAGGCTTTGCATCTCATTTTTTTTTGCTCGGTTTTTGTGTTTTTTTGTGTAGGAAAATGCACGCACACTGAAGAGTAAAAGAAAAAGAAAAAAAACCCCTTCCTCCTTTCAAACAATAACATGATCCTTTTACTATCTCACTTGGTGAGGGATTCGTTTATGAGAATAGAGGTCTTGGGTTCAAGTCTCCTTCTCAAACTTCTTTTGTAAAAAAATTGTGTTCAAAGGGGTGGAATTTTTTTTTTTAAAAGTCGCACTTCATCCCGTTCCTGTAACTATTCGGCATCTACAACTCAGATTTTTCAAAAGGCATAACTTCTTCATCCGGAAGCTGTTCTTCGAGCCGTTTTTTTGAAACGACCTAATTTTTCAAGATCTTTCCATTGGAGCAGTTAGTTTCAGCTTTTCTCAGCTTCAGTTTTTTTTTTAAATGGAAAGTGCATGCCCAATTATTCTTAACAGTACCAATTATTTCCAATGGCTACCTCACATGGTAGATATACTTAGAATTAAAGGGCTTTATAGAATAGCCACAGGGCTAGAAACTAAACCTTCTGATGATGATAAAGTTGTTAAATGGGAAAATAAACAAGATCAAGCACGAAGGTTGATAGGAATGTCCATTGCTCAAGATCTTCGATTTCATATCCTTGACATTGACACCTCTCATGAAGCCATGGACAAGCTAAATACTGTCTTTGGCATTCAAAATCAAATCAGGGCCCATCAGCTTGAAAATGAGGTGCTTACTTTGGACCCCAATAATTTCTCCTCTATTGAAGATTTTTTGTCCAAATTCAAGACCCTCAGATTTCTTTTACAAGGTTGTAAGGTCAAAAAGAAAGATGGTAGCCTCATCTATTGCATTCTTACTAAGCTTGGCCCTACATATTCTGTATTTGTTTCCGCCTTCCATTCCACTAGAGAAGCCATCATTTCTTCAGGAACCACCTACAAGAACCCATCTTTTGATGCCTTTTGTGATTCTTTGATAAGAGAACAAGAAAAACTCTTACACCTTGTTCTTATCACTTCTGGAAACGCTTCTAAGAAAGCCTTAGCAGCCCAACATCAATCATATCAAAAGAATCCCAAGAAGCAGTATCCTAAGAAGTATGGTCTGAAACCAAACAAGGGTCCTAAGCAATTTCAACCACAAACTGAAAAAGCAACTCACCAAAATGATAAAGCATATAAAAACAAAGGAAAGAAGACAGATAGACATTGCAACTTTTGCAATCGTGATGGCCATATAGAGTCCAATTTTTTTAAGAATATGGAAGCCTTAGAAGCAGCAATGAAGAAGCAGAACATCAATTCGGAGCACTCTTCACCTTCATCTTTAGGAATGGCACTTTCTGCTTGTGGTTGTCAAGCATCAAGATCTAGTTATGCATTAAATGTATCTTCCTCTTCTCATTCTCATGAATGGCTCATTGATTCTGGAGCTTCTTATCACATGGCCAAAAATAAAGCCATGTTTTCTTCTTTAAATGATTGTAACACCAAACATACTTATGTTGGTGATGATAGATCTCCTAGTGTTGTAGGATCTGGAACCATTCATCTTGATAATGGTCATTTAAATGATGTACTATGTGTTCCTACCTTGTCATGCAACCTTCTCTCTATTTATCAGATAACTCATTCAGGTGAAGGGAAAATAGTAGAATTCTCACCTCATGATGTTGTAATCAAGGACCTCAAAGATCCTCGACATATTTTAGCTATTGGCATTGCTGATGATTCCACAAGGTTGTATAAGTTTGACAACTTTGGGTCATCCTGTCTTCCCTCCGTTTTTGTTGCTCATAATGATGATGTGAGCAAACTTTGGCATGAGTGATTTGGTCACTTAAACTATCGCTCTCTTCAAACTCTATGTAAGGAAAATATGGTGATAGGTCTTCCTATGGTATCTTGCCGAGATGGTGTTTGCTCCGGATGTGTACTCGGAAAACATCATCAGGATAGTTTTGACAAACGTGCCTCTTGGCACGGTTCAACCCCTTTGCAGCTTGTGCACAGTGATTTATGTGGTCCACTTCCTGTTGTTTCTTTCTCTGGTTGCAAGTACTTCTTAACCTTCATTGATGATTTTTCCAGACGCACTTGGGTATATTTCTTAAAACTCAAGAGTGAAGTTTTTAACATGTTCTTAGCCTTTAAGGCCTTTGTTGAGAAACAATCTGGACATCAAATTCTTAAGTTAAGATCAGACAATGGCGGAGAATATGTTAACAACAAATTTATCAACTTCTACACCGAGCATGGCATTCAATTTCAACATATTGTTCCATATACTCCACAACAAAATGGTGTAGCTGAAAGGAAGAATCGCACCTTAAAAGAAATGGCTAATTGTATGCTTCAATCTAAAGGACTTGGTCTCAATTTTTGGGCAGAAGCCATTAACTGTGAAAATTACATAGTAAATCACACTCCTACTAACGTTTTAAAGGATATAACTCCAGAAGAAGCTTGGAGCTCAATCAAACTAGATGTAAGTCACTTTCGTGTTTTTGGAAGTGATGCTTGGGCCCATATTCCAGATGCAAAACATAAAGCCTTGGAACCTAAGAGTGAAAATTGCATTTTTGTTGGATATTCTGAAGATGTCAAAGGATATAGACTTATTCAACCAAAATCCAAAAATATAATCATTAGAAGAGATTTAAAGTTTGATGAAAATATATCAGCCTACGAGCCTAGTTCGGCGAGTGTGCCACCTTTGGCCTGCGAGCCTGATTCGGCATATGTGCCACCTCTCTCTCTCTTCTATTTTTAATAGCATTCCTTCTAGTTCAGATGATGACAACGAGGATGAAAATCCTCCTCCACCTCTTGAAATTGTTCCTTATACTCCAACGCTTCCAAGATGGGTCTGCTCTACTCAGGATGCAGCACGTTCTCTTGCAGGTGACCTTGTCGATCGACTGCGTACACGTTCTCAATTCGAAAGAGATTCTTCCTTATTAGCTCAAGTTTCAGAAAAACTTGATCCATAAACCTTTGAAGAAGCCTCTGGTCAATCGGATTTGGATGAAGCTATGAATGAAGAATATCGTTCCTTATTGGCGAATGATACTTGGGATCTTGTTCCTCTTCCAAAAGGAAGAAAACTTGTTAGATACAGATGGGTTTACAAAACAAAGTTTGGACCAGATGGAAAAGTGGATAGACATAAAGCTCGTCTTGTCGCTAAAGGATTTTTACAAGTTGAAGGCATTGACTATATTGAAACCTTCTCCCCTATTGCCAAAATTAATTCTATCCGCCTTGTTCTTTCCCTTGCTGCTTCCTTTAAATGGGAAGTCCATCAGATGGATGTTAAATCTACCTTCTTACATGGAGATTTACATGAAGAAATCTACATGAAACAACCCCCTGGCTTTATCCACAACGACTCTAGCCTTGTTTGTCACCTTAGGAAGTCTCTCCATGGTCTCAAACAAGCTCCTCGGGCTTGGTATGCCAAAATGGATAGATTTCCATTAGATAATGGCTTTTCTAGGTGTCATTCTGACAACACTATCTACACCAAGAAAGTGGGTAAGTCCTTCACCATCCTTGTTCTTTATGTTGATGATCTTATCCTTACTAGTAGTGATCCAAACCATATAAACCATGTGAAGTCTAGCCTCAAAAAGAAGTTTGAAATGACAAACTTAGGACACTTGCATTATTTCCTTGGTCTTCAAGTCTTGCAATCCAAGGAAGGCATTACCCTCTCTCAATCCAAGTATGCTTGTGATCTTCTACACCACTTTCACATGGAAGACTGTAAGCCAACCCCTTCTCCCTTTCAGTCTGGAGTCAAGCTTTCAGTCACTTGTACTACCCCTGAAGTTGATGCTACCTTATATCGTCAACTTGTTGGTAAAATTATGTATCTAACCCATACCCGTCCTGACCTTTCCTTTGTCGCTGGTCTTGTCGCTCGGTTTATGCACCAACCTCATGAAAGTCACTGGAAAGCAGCTAAAAGAATACTTCGATATATTCGAGGTACAATTCAGTTCGGGATTCATTACATTGCAGGAGCATTTCCATTGTTGATTGGTTTCACTGATTCTGATTAGGCTGGTGACCCTGATGATCGAAAGTCTACTGCAGGATATGTATTCACTCTTGGTTTAGGACCTATTACTTGGCCTTGTAAGAAAAAAAGTGCCATCTCTCTTTCTTCAGCAGAAGTAGAGTATCGTGGTGCAGTTGAAGCCAGCAAGGAAGCCATGTGGCTTCGTCAGATTCTGTCTTAATTTGGTCTTCATCAGCAGCATCGAACTACACATTGGTGTGATAATCAGAGTGCCATTTAGCTATGTAAAGATCCAGTTCAGCATCAGCGTATGAAACACATTGAACTCCACATACACTTCATTAGAAAGCTCATTCATGATCGTGTTCTTGAAGTGCATTATTGTCCAACCAATGATCAAGTAGCCGATATATTTACGAAGGCTCTCACAGAAGCGAAGTTTACCAAAATTCGATCCATGCTTGGAGTTCAGGAAAGTTGTCATTAAGGGGGGATAGGCTCTAATGCCTCCTTCCTTCTCCTATTGTGTCACTTTTTTAAATCCTTCAAACCTATCCCAATTTGTTCTTAAGGGGGGATGTTAGGATATTTCGACACATAGGAAATAGGCTCCTTTTGTGTCACCTTTGTAAATCCTTCAATCCTATCCCAAGTTGTTCTTAAGGGGGGGTGTTAGGATATTCCGACACATAGGAAATAGTTAAGAACAACTTAATCTGGTGTAGAGTTAGGTAAAATGTGTTTCTTTTCCATGTACATTTGTAACTTATAATCCGAATAACTACGATTTGTGATCTGACGTTATCTCTCACCTCGGTATTAACGACACTTGATCCGTGGCTTAACACTTGATTGGTCCATGATCTCTATTTAAAGAGCATGGAGGGTCATTTGTCTGGTAACTGTTTATGAGAGAAACATATGTAACTTTTCTTTTTATATTAATAAATTGCCTTGAAGTGGCCGCGTTGGCTCAGGCCGTGGACTGTTTCCCTCTTTGAGGGTTTTAACCACGTGATTATACTGGTGTACTGATTTATGATCTGTTTGTGAGCAATGACCTTTGGTTCTTGATCTAAGGAACTTACCCTGTAAATTCATACACCTCAAAAGGTGATTATTCTCTATGAGATTTCCTCCCATCGAGATGGAGACGTACATCTAGCACACACTCTCAGGCAGTCTTTTTTTATTCTCATGATGTCCACAACGGGCAATATTCTTTGTCTTTGCTCCATGCGGTCTTTTCTCATTTAAGGTGATCCCTCAAGGCATTTGTTGTTTCCTGATCGGATTGTTGGCATCAGATTTGTCATTTAATCATTTTGTATTTGCGCCAAATTTGGAAATATTACCTCCTTTGGGTAGGTGGGATCTTTTGTTTGATCGGGTGAAGGACAGTGCTCGCGTGAGGGATGTATGGGCCCTACCAGACACTACTGAGCGTGAGGGCCTTATAAATGCCATGTTGGCGCCTGAAGTGACATATGAAAAATATATCCTGCCCTTCTGTCCTAAGGGACCAACTCTCTTGCATGGGGGACATTTGGCATCAGATGACCCCTTCAGTTCCCATGCAGAACTGGACAATGGAAACAATCTAGAACACAAGTCGATGCGGGGTTGGCGCTCTTGTAAGAAACATGGAAAATCAATTAAGAAAATTTCTGAGACTAAACTCTTAAGTTTCGTTCACGACGTGTTGTGGGATCAGGTGGTTAGCTTGCAGAAGGGAGCCTTGGTGAGTCATTGGGCGTTTGCGGAATTCACTGAAGTTAGTATGCAGGAGTGCATAAAATTAAAATGGTTGCCCATACTTGGTTATTCCCTTAATATAAACATAATGCTTAATTCCTGGTTTAGTTTTCATTTCCTCCATCAGGGGGATGCATAATGTATTCTTTGAACCCCATGGGTGTGTGGGAGCATCTTCCTTATGCTCCATAAATGGTATGCTAGTTTCAATCCTTCTGGACACTCCTCGCGACAATTTGATCTGGGTTAAACTCCCTAGTGTTTCGCTTGAATTTTGGATTCATAAAGCCTTCGAGGAGATTGGTAATGCTATCGGGTGACTCGTCTACTTGCATCCTCGTAGTTTAGGTGCTTGGGATAAGAGGATGACCGGGTTGCTAGTTGAAGCAAACTTAGCGAGTGGTCTCCCTAAAAACAATGATTTAGAATGGGGGTCAATTAAGATCAGATAGTGATCAGATTTCTAGGGCATTCCCTTCTAATGTCCCATTTTCCACCATATGGGGAAGCCCATTGACAGATGCTCGTGGAAATATTGTGCACATTTTGGGGTCTAGAGTTGATCGCTTGGGCATGGGTGGCATATGCAGGATGATATCAGACAACCTTTGAATTTCTCTAAATAAGGTACTCGACCCTTAGCTTGTGACACTTCCTTGAATTTTTCTAGTCTTCCTTCCCTATATTCTTCCTCACTTCCATCATCTCTGGTGACTTCGATTGACCGTCGGGGCGAGGAAGCTATATGGTCTACTCTCCCTGAGGAACATGTCTCTCCACCTTCTTTGAACCCTCAGCTGGACTTCATTCCCCCCTACTCCTCCCACTAATTTTGTACATTCTCGGTGTCAATATAGCCTTCCTTTCCTTATGCCTTCCTATGAATCCCATCCCATGGCTCTCCCCCTCCCAATTCCTTGTGTCAAGAGACTTTGAATCCTAGGGTTTCCCCCATCCTCAGGACTCCCCTCCCCAACTCTCCCCCTTTGACCCTCTTCTGGAATCCTCTCCCCAAAACTCTATCGGCTGTGATTTAGATTTTTTAATGCACAATTTGGTCACGGATTTGTCAACACTCTCCATTCACAAGGTTGGGGACCCCCCCTCCATTCCAAGCATCAGTCCTAGCTTCGCCTTGAATATTATTGTCCATAGAAGGGAGGGTAAGGGTAGCTGACATTTTCGTGGGAAGTTGACAACGAAGGCCTTGACTATTGGCAAGTATTTAGACCTCAGAGAGGTCTCCGTTATCTCTACGTTTGATTCACGGGCCCTTAGAGCTGACATGCCCACTGCTAGGGGCACTTGATGATTTTTCTTTCCCTCAATATTCGTGGTCTGGAAGACACCACTAAAAGAATCTCCCTAAAAAACCTCATCCTCTCTATTCTCCCATTCGTCATTTTCATACAGGAAACGATGTTGGTTAAGGCGAAGAATATTGATTATTTTCTCTCTATATGTCCAAGTTGGAATCTGGTGGTTGTTGATTCATGTGGTCTATCGAATGGATTGGTTTCCCTTTGGGACCCCAAATGGGCTAATCTGAGAGCATACAAAATGTTTGTAAGTATCCTTTTGTCTGGGTACATTCAAGGTATCTCCTACCACCTCCACTTTCTCAATATGTACGCCCCATGTAGGGACAAACATATCTTTTGGGACTAGATGGAGGCATGTGGGATTATGAATATAAACTATTTATTCATTGCGGGTGATTTTAATTCTATTGTTTCGATGGAGGAAATTTGCAGTTCCTGGAGTTGCAGAGACCCTTTGGCTTTGTGTATTCATGATCTCTTCACAAAGAACCATCTTGTGGACATTCACCCTTTTCCTCTGACACCTACCTGGAGTAATGGCAAGGAAAGTTTCGAACACATTGGTAAGCAGCTCGACTGATTTTTAGTGCATGAGAATATAGTGAAGTTATTAGGTACTTTGAGATCTTGGGTGACCTAGATATTTTTATTGGACCATCTCCCGATAGTATTACAATGAATAAGAGAGAATATGTGTAAGGGAATTCCTTTCAAATTTAATAGATCTTGGTTGGAGGATGAATACTTTATCAAGACGGTGTGTACTTCTTGAATCTCACCGGCCACTCCACCGACGGCCTCGGTTATTCTATTGATAACATAGAAACTCGACATATTGAAAAGCACTATCAAGAAATGGGAGCTTATTAAAAAACAACAAATGAATTTTGAGTTAGAAAGGATCAATGAGGAGATATCCAAACTTAGAAATTCTATGGACCTTGAGGCTCCTTCTCATTCAGACCTAATGCAATTGAAGGAGATGGAGGAAAAGAAGAGGATTATTTTAGCCATCCAAGAGACCTCCTCATGACTCAAAAGTAGGGCAATTTGGATCAAAGAAGGTGATCAAAACACACATTTTTCTCATCAATATGAAAATTGCATAAGGAACTTCAATTCTATATGGGACATTGAATCGACCATGGGGGTCAGAGTACACTCCACTTTGGAGATACAAAGGGAGGTTCTCATGTATTTTGAGGGCATGTTCTCGACCCATGATGGGGTCGAAATTGAGGACCAACTATGGGGGATTGAGAATTATCCCAATATTTTCACAGATAATTCAAATGTTGCCCTATTATGCCCTATTTCTTTTTATGAGATTTTACTATTCCTAAATTATTTCGCAAAGGATAAAATCCACAGTCCATGGGACATTGGGTTCAACGCTCCCCATGTGTTTTGCGACATGGAATAACCGCCTCTCGTGGATCCTAACTCTGGCTATTGTAGCGGAGACTAATGCCTGTGGGTTTTGGTCTAACGGCAATCGTGATTCCAACAAGTGGTATCAGAGCGACAGGTCTCGAGTTCGAAACTCACCTGGATCACATTGGGGGGGAGATTGTTGGACATTGGGTTCAACGTTCCCCATGTGTTTCGCGACATGGACTAATCGCCTCTCTTGGATCCTAACTCTAGTGATTGTAGCGGAGACTAATGCCTGCAGGTTTTATTCTAATGGCAATTGTGATTCCAACATAGTCCAGATGGGTGGACAGTGGAGCCATTTTTACATTTCTTTGATTTTTTGTGGCAAGAACTCTTGGATATGGTTGAGGAATCACACATAACTAGACACATATCGGGGGCTATTAACTTTACCTTTATAGCTCTCATGCCCAAGTCCTCGTATCCTCAGACCTTCTCGGATTACAGGCTTATATCCCTATGCAATATTACCTATAAATTGATCTCCAAGATCAGTGCAGGTTATATCAAGGCCACTCTTTCTGACCTCATCTTTGAGGAAAAATATGGCTACCTTTCAAACTGTCTAATCCATGATGCTATAACCACCACCCAAGAGTGCATACATTCAATTTACGCCAAGAATTTGGAGGCTTTGGTCATGAAATTATATCTTCAAAAGGCCTATGGTTGTGTTTATTAGGCCTTTCTTAATATAATTCTTATTAAAATTGGACTCTCGGTACACAACGTGGAATGGATCATGGCTTGCGTCACATCGATAAGTTTTGTTGTATTGATTAATAGTTTTCCTTTATATTTCTTCAGGGCTAGTAGGGGTCTAAGACATTGATGCTCCTTATCATTTATTCTCTTCATTCTCGTCATGGATGGGTTAAGTAAGAAGATTGGGGAGGCCAGATCACTTGATATTTTCAACGGTATCAGGTTAGCTCGAATATTTTCGATTTCACACTTGTTCTTTGTTGATTACGTTCTCACATTTGGGCAAGTCTCTAGGATACAATGGACAATATTACATTCTATTTTAACGATATATGGAGCGGCATATATGTGGAAATTCGACCCTTCTATACTCCACTAGCGGTAGGGAGGAGATTGAATTCATAGCTAGAAATTTTGAGTTCGAGATTAGGAAACTGGAGTATGCTTTTACCTATCTGGGATTTAGATTTAAGATGAACAATTATAGAGTTGGTGAATGGACCTGGCTTTTGGAAAATTTTCATAACATATTAAATAGATGGACACACATGTGTCTATTTGGGTGGTAGATACACTCTTATACAGTCTATTCTGCAACAATTATCGGTATATTGGACATATTTGTTTTAACTTCTTGTGTATATTATAAAGAGGATATAGTGACTCGTTTTTATGCAACCAGCTCACAAAATAGAAGAAAATATAGATCAACGACTTAGAAATCAGCCTCTTCAAGGAGGAAACCTCCTTTACATTACATAAATGAACAATTGTTGGATGATTCAAATGAAAAAAACATACTTTTTATATATAGGAGTCTAAGGGGTCCCAATATAATCAGAGCCTACATAACAATAATAATGTAAGGACACAACAATACCAATAGTGGGCTACTATGTGGCACAATAATAACACTATGGGGACTACATGGGCACAACAATAACAATAAGGGGGCTACAATAATAATAACAATAAGGGGCTACACTAGTATTATAGGGACCTAACATGCCCCTCTCCTTCAAAAAAGTGTTGTCCTCAATGTTTGAGTAGTTATGGATTCTTTTGTATAAAATTATCATCCTCCCATGTGTAATCTTCAGCTGGTAAGTTCTTCCACTTGATGAGATACTATGAAATCGATCAATTGCGTAGCTGTCAAGTTCTTGTTTCCATGACTACTTCAGGTTCCAATATGATTTTTCCTTCCTTGTCAAGTTTTGGAAATATTGTTTGAACTGGGAGTTTTTCACCTATAACCTTCCTTAAGCATGAAACATAGAAAAATGGGTGCACTCGGGAAGATGCCAGAAGCTCCAATTTGTATGCCATAGTACCAATCTTTTGCAACACCTTGTTAGGATCGTAGTACTTTGGCAATAATTTATTATCCTTCTTAGCTTGCTTGAGGGACAATTTTTTTTTATGGTTGTATACCCAATCGCCTACATTAAAACTTCTTTCACTGTGATGTTGATCTACCTATTGTTTCATTTGATTATGCGTCAAAGTTAGATTATCCTTTAAGAGTTGGAGAACTTATTGTTGATGCTTGATGTGATCTTCCATTGCTTGAACCTTAGAATTTTCTCTTAAATATGATGTGATGGATAGTGGATGATATTCATAAAGTGCCATAAATGGGGTCATTTTTGTTGCATTGTGGAAGGAATTGTTATACCACCATTCAACCAGAGGTAACCACTTGACCCATTGTGTTTGTTTATCATATACAAAGCAACAGAGATATCCTTCCAAACATTTTTTCACTCTCTCATTTTTCCCATTAGATTGAGGATGATAAGAGGAGCTATGAGCTAGTTGAGTACCCAGACAAGAAAATAATTCCGTCCAAAAATTTCCATTGAAAATGGGATCTCTGTCACTTACAATAATCTTTGGGTTTCCGTGTAGCTTTTGAATTGTTTCCATAAATGCAGTAGCAATTGTATTGGCTTTAAATGGATGAGATAATGCACAAAAGTGTGCATATTTGATAATTCTATCAACTACCACCATGATGACACTATTTCCTTCAGACTTGGATAAACCTGTGATAAAATCCATTAAAACTTCCTCCCAATGTTGACTTGGAATAGATAAAGGTTATAGCAGACCCGAGGTTTTAATTTTCTCAATTTTATTTTTTTGGTAGACCAAACATACTGCCATAAACTTTTGAATATCAAATTTAAGGCCATCCAAAAAAAAAATCTTGACCTTATGGTAAGTTTTTAAAAATCACGAGTGTCCTCCTAAGGGAGAGGTGTGCAATTCCAAAAGAATCTTTTGTTTTAGTTGGGATTTATTACAAAGATATAAGCGATATTTGTACCATAATGAATCATTTTTCCAGCTAAATGTATCAAATGTACTGGGATCTTGCTGCAATTTTTTAACGAGTTTCTGCACTTCTTCGTCATTATTCCACTCCTCCCTTTCTTCGGTTATCTAATCTGGTTGGATAATAGAAATATAACAAATCAATGCTTCCACGTCCTCATCCTTTCTTGAGAGTGCATCTGCAACAATAATTAGCTTCCCTTTTTTGTAGATGATTTCAAAGTCATAACCCAACATCTTTGTGACCCATTTTTGTTTCTCTTCTGAAGATAGTCTTTGTTCCAAAAAATATTTAAGACTATCATGATCTGTTTTTACCTTGAATTGTCTTCCCATTAGGTAAGGTCACCTTTTATTTAGTGTGTGTAGTATTGCCAACATTTCCTTCTCATAAATATCTTTCTGTAAATACTTTCCTTTGATTGGATGACTTTCAAAAGCAATGGGTCTTCCTTATTACATTAAAACAACACCAATTCCATTACATGAGGCATCACATTCCACAATAAAGGTTTTTGTGAAGTCTAACATGGCTAAGACCGGTGCTTGCCACATTGCCTCTTTAAGTTGTTCAAAGGTCTTAGTTGCTTTTGGATTCCAATAAAATGCATCTTTCTTCAATAATGTTGTTAGAGGTGCTGCTAATCTCCCATAATTCTTAACAAAAATGTGATAATACCCTGTTAACTCGAGAATTCCTTGCATATTCTTTAAGGTTGTGGGGATTTTCCATTCATTAATGACTTTAATTTTGTTAGGGTCTACCTTAACACCCTCATGCGATACAATATGACCCAGATATTCCACCTCTGGTACTCCAAAGAAACATTTGGAGATTTTTGCATATAATTTTTCCTCCTCCAATAGTTTGAGCACCCTGTCAACATGTTGAACATGTTCCTTCCAAGACTTGTTGTAGATTAGTATATCATCAAAAAATACTAGCACAAATTTTCTAAGAAATGGTTTGAAAATGGAATTCTTCAACCCTTGAAATGTCGAGTGTGCATTGGTAAGGCCAAAAGGCATGACCAAAAATTCATAATGACCCTCATGAGTTCTAAATGTTTTTTTTCTTTTCTTTTATTTTATTTTTTTATTTATTTATTTATTTATTTTTTTTATTTATTTTTATTTATTTATTTATTTATTTATTTATTTATTTTATTTTATTTTATTTTATTTTATTTTATTTTATTTTATTTTATTTTTTTTATTTTTTTTTTTTTTTTTTTTTTTTTTTCTTTTCTTTTTAGAATGGCTTCAGTCTTCATTCTAATTTGATGATAACTTGAACGGAGATCAAACTTGGTGAAGTAAATTTCCCCATGGAATTCATCCAATAATTCACCAATGAAATGAATGGGAAATTTATCTTTAATAGTGAGATTTGTGAACTCCCTATAATCCGGAAACATGTGCCATGATCCATCCTTCTTGTGCACCAATAATACTGTAGCAGAGAAAGAACTTTGACTAGGTTTAGTTATACCAACCTCTAGAATTTCTACAATCATATGTTTAATTTCGCTCTTTTGGGCATAGGGATATCTATAAGGCCTGATGTTTGGAGGAACACTTCTTGGAATCAAATGAATAGCATGATCATGATCATGAATAGGTGGGGGGCCTTTGGGAGTCTCAGACACGTTGGAATGAATGTACAAGACTTTTTGGAGATATGGAGAAATAGAGGATTTCAATGTTTAAACCTATAGTGAGCATAATTGTGCAATTACGACTCGTTGTTATTTATTCATAATATTTGTCATGAAATTTGAGCTGATTATCTTTCTCGATTTCCATGTGATGCCCTGTAATTCAACTTCCTTTCCTTCCCAAAAAGAATTCAAGAAAAGTTCTTGAAAATTAAAAGCTATAGTCCCCAAAGATTGTAACCATTGGAATCCTAGTACAACATCAGCACCACCCATTGGAATGGAAATAATTGGACTATTCAGCTTGATATTATGGCACTTTCCAAAGAAATTTATAGTTCCTCCATTTGCAACCATCACTTGACATTCTGGTGTTGTATATAGGAAGAAATTTAATTCCTTAGCTATCTTAAAATGAATAAAATCATGTGTACTACCTGAATCAATCAACATTATTACCTTTTTTTTCTTGATATATCCTTCTATCTTGAGAGTTTGAGAAGTGGTAATTCCTGCGAATGCATGTCAGGAAATGGTTCGATTCATTTCTTCCTTCTTTGGGGTTGGTTCCTGGTGTATATCCTACTCATTGATGTTTCTTATTCCTTTTCTTCCTCCTCTTCACAATCTAGGTAAAATAATTTATTCTCGGCACACTTATGACCTTGAGTGTATTTGTTATCACAACTATAACAAAGCCATTTTTCTCCTTTTCCCTCCAATTATTGTGGTTTCAACCTTGTAGGTTGTGGAATTCTAGGAGAAGCAACATTTCCATCTTTATAGTTGTGATGGGTAGACTTCCTTGTTGCCATAATTTTGCTTTCAACTTTTCTTGCCACCCTGAATTCCTTCTCCAATGAATCGGGTTCCCAAAGGTGAACCTCGTGTTGGATGTTATCCTTTAATGTCTATATGAAGAAATCAATCTTATGCTTCTCTTGAATATATGCTACCCTGATATTCAATTTTTGGAAATCCTCAATGTGCTCCACCATTGAACCCTTCTATTTGAGATTTATCAATTGGCTAAAGAAGGTGTTGCTCTTTGTATCATCATAATGTGTTATCATTTCCTCTGTAAAAATTGACGAAGTGACAAGTTTTTTATGGGAACAAAGCTATAGATACCATACAAATTGATTGGATTCTAAATATAAAGTTGCAATGCACACCTTTTGTGTGTTTTGCACATTATGGAGATCAAAATATTGCTCAATCTGTAGTATCCATGTTACCGGATCCTTGCCATCAAACTTCCTCATTTTAATATTTTCCAAGTATGGTGGTTCTTATATCCAACATTAGAGTCTATGAAATCATGATTAACATTTTTTGTTCTCATCATGAGTTTCACCTACTACACTTTCACAATTAGGAATTATTTTTGTAGCAACTTTCTCAAACCTTCGTTCAAAATTTCTATGTATTCTTTTAGACCATTCTTCATGTCTTCCATGTATGCTTTTAGACCATTCTTCATGTCTTCCATGTCTGCTTTTAGACCATTCTTCATGTCTTCCATGTCTGCTTTTATACCATTCTTCATGTCTTCCAATGTTGCCTTTTAGTTTTTCTTCTATATCATATATCTCAAATCCCACTCCATTCTTCAATCCATTCATGTATTTATTCAAACCATCCATCTTAGCTTCCATTTCATTATTGGTTACTCTTTGTGAGAGTGAAATTTGTTGCACTTGGTCTCATAATTTTGATATATCATGTTGCACTTCTTCTTCTTCATGTGTCATAGTAGATATTTTTGAGGGCTTAATGGGTGTGTAATTATTTTTGAGTGGCATTTAGAACCCAATACTGATATCTATGCTTCAATATTCCCTTGGAATCACTTCAAACTGATTTTTCAAACAAAATTTATGCAATTAAAAAAAAGGATACACACATTTTTCTTTCTTTTGAGGAGTTCTATATTTAAAATGATGTATCTCTGTGATTTCAGATCCCCAAGATTTGAGCTTCGGTCTTGAAGTAGCCCTCTGAGTCTTCTTTCTAATGCCACGGGTCAGACCTAATTTTGTTTCTTCAAGTTAAATTTATGTCTGATATCCCACAATGACCTAATTATGGAGTGCCACGTGTCACTGTTTTGACGTTTGTATCTGAAATCGATACACAAGAAATTAAATTCCGTTCGATTTCAGCCACTTTTTATATAATTCGAATCTGATGCCTAAAATGAAAGTTATGATAATTTCCCCTCGGTCACCTGTTTGAGATGAAATTCTGGACCCTGCAAAAACTATAACTTCCACAAATCATATCTCTGAAAATATATCGAACCAGGATCTGAAATTTTTACATGAAGTTCATCAAGATTTCTTCTCCACATGGTAAAAATTTCAACTTTTGAAGCCTCGTATAAACAAACTTATAGCGAAAATTCCAAGATGTCCTATTTGAAGAAGTGAAACCCTAAAATCCCAAGCTCTGATACCAAATGTTATGCAACGAACTCACAAAAATATAAGAAAATATAGATCAACAACTTATAAATCAGCCTATTCAATGAGGAAACCTCCTTTACATCACATAAATGAGAAATTCTTGGATGATTCAAATGACAAAACCTACTTTCTATATATAGGAGTCTAAGGGGTCCCAATAAAATCATAGTCTACATAACAATAATAATGTAAGGGCACAACAATAACAATAGTGGGCTTTTATGGGGCACAATAATAACATTATGGGAACTACATGGGCACAACAATAACAATAAGGGGGTTACACTAATAATAACCCAAAAGGGGCTACACTAGTATTATAGGGACATAATACTCGCTTCCTTTGGTCTAGTACCAGTGACATACATAAATTTAATCTGGTTCGTTTGGAAGCGATTACGAAGGACAAGGAGAGTGGTGGTTGGGGTATAATGGATTTGTGGTTTTTCGGCTAGGAATTACTCATTAAATCCTTGGAAATTATTACTGTGAAATATATGAAATGAAGGATTGTGATGGAATGGTTTAGAAGAGGAGGAATAAGTGTTAGATCAGGCTCATACATATGGTTGAGCTTCCTCAAAGTCAAAAGATGGTTTTTTCATATGCTTCTGTGGTCCTTTGGAAAAGGAAATCATATAATGGTTGGTATAGATTATATTATAGGATTTTTCCCTCTGAATACCTCCCAGCGGATTTATTTGAAACTCTTCATGCCAGAGGTATTGTTTTTATGGATCGAGTTATCAATCACTGGAGTAGCTCCCACCCTATTTGGAAGGATGTGATGGAAATTGGCTTTTTTGGTGAATATGTAATAGATTGGCAACAATAGATACAACGACTACACCTAGCAGGACTATGCCGAAAAGATAATGGGGATTCACTCACATGGTTTGGGAACTTACAAAAAGGCTATGTTGTGGTCTCAGAAGTCTACAAGTATATCCTATCCTCGCACTATTCCTTGACTACCTCCTGTTGGTTCCAAAAAGTTTGGAAATTGGAAGTGCCTTTGAAGATCATCATTTTAGTTTGGTTAGTCTGGCATAATAAGGTCCTTACTTGGGATAACTTGTGTAAAAGTGGTTTCCAAGGAACGGGATGGTGCCCTTTTTGCAGGAGACCACTAGAATTTGCTCTTCATCTTTTTTTGAAGTTCTCATTGACTTTACAGGTATGGACTTGGGTATTACTGGTGTTAAATATCTCCCTCTCCCTGGCAATTCACCACTTTGGAATTATACCTCAAATGGTGGGTATCTAGCAGAGGGAAGTAAAAGTATGTCCCCCAATTTGTATTATGGGAGCTCTGACATGCAAGAAACTTGCGTATTTTTTAGGGGATTCTAGAAAATATATCTAGGATTTTCTCCTACATTATGACATGGTTGAATTCGCAGGGGGATCTACAACGGTTAGACATAGCGCCTAGTATCAGAATGACTCTCACTTAGATATTTTTCCTGACGGGGTATTTTGAAGGGGCCGCTCAAGGAGACATATATGGTTGTGGTGTGTGGCTTAGAATCATCTCTCAGTCACATTACAAGCTTTACTGGAGCGAAGGTCCTGGCACTAAAACTAGAGCGGAGATCTTGGCTCTTTGGGGACTCTTATGGTTTGCAAAAGACTAAATTTGGATTGCATCTACATATATGGGGATTCTAAGGCACTCACTGACGATACTTGGGTAAGACCAACTTTGCACCCCCAATTTAAGGTGTTGTCTGGATCATATTGTGCATCTGAAATAGTCTTTCGAGGCCATCTCTTTTCAGCACATATATCAGAACTCAAACATAGTGGTAGATGTCTTATCAAAGGAAGGACTTTTGGCTGCTTAATGATATTCTTCGCTATAGTTATATTTTGGATGATACATATATGGAGGAGGGTGAGTTGCCTCTCATATAACTTACAATTACTTTTTTTATTGTCATGTCTTTTCAAGCTGCTTTTGTTCCATGTAGAATATTTGTTTATATGTAGTTTCTATGGTTTGCAATCTTTAGGGGACTATAAGAATATTTTTGTTTTGTTTATACGGGGATGGGGAATATTATCTAGTTTTTGTATGGACTTTAAGACGTAATAGTCTCTTCCATATATTTGCATGGATTTCAAGATGTATATGGTCTATATGTACTAGACTTTATATCTAATATAAAACCAACGTATTTTTTTTCCTTTGGAAAAAAAAAATATATGAAAGATAAAATATCTCTTAATATTTTTTTAAAATTTTTAACAAGATTATTAAAATTGATTTAGAGTTAATATGAAAATGGCAAATTTTGGTTAAACTATTGTGAAACCAAAAAAAAAAAATCACAAATAAATAATTTTAATAATATTGCATTTAAATTGAAAAAAAAATGGTTTGTATTATTAAGATAAAAGAAATTTAAGATATTATAATAAGATTATCAAAATTTAAAATCAAAGTTACCTCTTTATTTTAATTAGTGTAAAAAACAAATTGAGTATTGTGATAATACAAACTCTTAACAAAATGTTTTTATAATAAATTTAAAAAGATTAGTAATAATTATATTAATTAATTATATCAATTGATAAAACCTAAATTTTAAAACTTTATTTTTAAAAAAATTTATTAAGAATTATATTATTACTAATTTTAAATTATATAATTAAATAAAAGATAAAATAACGATTAATTCTTCATCTTTTAAATTTATTAAGAAATATTATAATTTAATTTCTTAAATAAGTAATAATAATAATTACAATTATCTCTAAAATTAATAATTAATAAAATAATAATAAATAATAGCTTACTTAATTAATATTAACATATATTTATTCATAAGAATAAATAAATGTTAATAAAAATTAGTTTTATTATTTATAGTTATTATTTATTAATTTTAATAATATTTTATTTTTTATTTTTATTCTAATCAATCTAGTATTATAACAAAATTGAAAGATTAATTATAATTATTAATTTTAGTTTTTACTCTTTATTTTTTTATTTTAAAAAAAACTTTAGATACTACTAATAATTATTAATTAATTAATTTTTATTAATAAAAATAAAAATTAATTAATCAGGATAATTATTAAAAGTAACTAATTCAATTAGTTGTTAGCAACGACCAAACCCTAAGAAATTTTTAAAAGGAATAGAAGCAAACCTGTGATACAATACTTTGGATGAGGATGAACCCTAGGAGCACATCTGTCGAATTAGAGGTCGCCAACTGTCACTGATCTCGTATCCTCCATCTCGGTTAATGTTATGCGAGTGTTTTATAATCTCGAGCGCTTCTCTAATTTGTCTTCTTCTATAGTGTTCCTCCTTGGCAATTATTTTAGCATCCTCAAGACGTAAATGATGTTTAGTTTTCGAGGAGTGATCGGCAAGGGCTGAGGTTCGAGATCACTCATGTTTAATATCGGCACCATGCTCTTTAAGATGATTTTTGAAGAGAGCGCCCAGTTTCACCAATATAACTTTTCCCACATGAACACTCAATCTTGTAGACACCTTTAAGTTGTTCGTGACTAATACTCTCTTTAACTGACCACATCTTTTGTCCTATTGTTCCCGCTGCTGAAAATTGCGAGAATGTCATTCCTTCTCAGAACCTTGGCAATCTTATCTGTAACACACTTAATGTATGGTAGAAAAACCCTACCACAACTTTCTTGAGGTCCTTGGCGCTTCTTGGATATGATCGAACCCTTAGCTCTTCTTATGGCTCTTCTGATCTCTATCTCTTTATAACCTATACCCATGAAAATAGATGTCAAATGAGTGATTTAATCATTCAGGTGCTCCTTATCAGATATCCTCAGTGCTCTTACATCAAGAGTATTAAGAACACCAAATTTTTGAGCAGGATGATGGTAAGACTCAACATGAAGATAGCTATCAATATGGGTTTTCTTCCTAAACACCTGATGCCCCAATGTTCCATCCTCCTTCCTGGAAATAAGGACATCCAAGAAAGGAATGCTCTTGTTTTCTTCATTCTCCATAGTAAATTTAATCTTAGAGGAAATTGAGTTGAGGTGATTAAATAATCTCTTGAGATTCTCCCTACCATGCGTCCATTTTATATTGGTGTCGTCTACAAATATTTTCCACCAAGCTGGACTTAAGGGAAAAGAGGCAAGGGCTTTCTTCTTGAATTTCTCCATAAATAAGTTGGCGACAATAGGTGAGAGAGGTGATCCCATTGTGACACCCAATACCTGCTCATAGAACTCTCCTTGGAAGCTGAAGAAGGTGGATCATAAACAAATCTCTGCAAGCTTAGTTGTTTCTAGATCCGTAACCTCATTAATAACCTGTACTGCTTCATCTAATGGAATCTTGGTAAACAATGAAACTACATCAAAGCTTACCAAGATGTCACTCTCCTCCACCCTTTCCTCCTTAATAAGTCTAACGAAATCATTGGAGTCCTTAATGAAGGAACTAGTGTTTCCAACGACAGGATTAAGAATCTTGGCAACATATTTCGCCAATTCATAGGCGGGGGATCTAATAGTATTAATAATCGGTCTAAGGGGAACACCTTCTTTATGAATCTTGGGTAGCCCATAAATTCTTGGAATGACCTCACAGGAGGGGGTCAACTTCTTTTTTAACTTTTCATCGAGCTAAGAGTTCGAGATTGCCTTCTTGACTTCTCTTAAAACCCTTGGCAAAGAGTTGGACTTAAGATTCTTGTAGTTGCTACAATCAAGATGCTCATTCATTTTTCTAATATAATCAACCTTATCTAAAATGATCGATGCTCCTCCCTTGTCTGCCTTAAGGACAACAATTTCGTCATTATCACGAAGTGCTTTAAGAGCATTCATCTCATCCTTGCTGAGTTTACTCATAGGGGCTCTTTCTTTCCTTAGAATAAGGGAGCATTCTTGTCTAAGTGCTTCTTTATCATCCAAAGGTAAACTTTGAATGCCTTCCTCAATGCTACAAACAATGCTCTCCTTTGGAATGCTTTTAGGAGCAACAACAAATCCTAAACCTTTTCCGAGTATCCTAAGGGTTTCTTGACTTAATCATATCGAGGATAAGTATTAAAAAAAAATATTTATTTATTAAAAAATAAATTTATTAAATAAATTAATAGATTATTAATTAGTTTCTTTTGGTTGGCTCTCCTTCTTTTTTTGTCACTATATAAACAATAACCCTGACCTTCTGTCCTTCTTTCATTCTTCATTCTAAATCTTGTGCTAAAGATGGATCCCTGTTGGGATTCGAGACATCGACCATTGTTTTTTAACACTGTGGATAATCTGGAGATTTCAATAAATAATTGTAAAGTTAAAATTGTAAAACAAAATAAATAATTTGTTTAACTTTTTTTAATATATAATAATCATAATAATAAATATTAAATAACATTATCATTAATATTATTATTTAATTAAAATCCTTCTCGGATTTATTAAATCATTTAGGTATGTGATAAAAATATAGTAAAAGTATATAAAGCTAAATTGAGTTTGGATGTTTTTTAAATAAAATTTGTAATAATTTAAATTTCCCAAAAAAATAGTTTTTATTCTCCACTCTTCTTATAAAATTTAAACTTGAAAAAGCAATACAAACTAATTAATTTACACCTCACAAAATTTATTTATTTTATTGAAAATAAATACAAATAAAATTTTGTAAGATTCTCAAGTGTGAAATATCTTAAAATTTCACAAATACTATTGGGCACACTTTCACTTGATAGATAAAGATATGGACATAAGGCAAATGATCATTTTATTATTGAATATGGGGGGTCCACACTAACTCTGGAACATGCATAATCAAATGCAAAACATATTGATATCAAGTGAGTGGGTTGAGCACAACATAATCAGCAGAGAAAAATTCTACAACGAACATATAATGTGATCGTCAAAGTCAATTATAATCATTGGTGTAATCGATGAACCCATATCAAACCATACATAATCGGCCTAGAGCATGGGAAGCAAATTGTCCTCTGCCGAGCACTGAATCGAATAGATGGATCACCACCTTAAGTACAGGATTCAACTGCCCAATGCGCTCAAAATCTCGGTGACAGATCTCCTGGATAACCTCTCGATTGTGCAGATCTCATACTCCCTTCGCCATCTGCTATTGGATATGTAATAGTGTATGTACTCGGAAGGGTTACAAACCTCACTATGTAGCTCCCTTGCGCTAGTAACAGGAGGGGTGATCCAATGGTTGTTTCTAATGACCTCACAAACTCTCAATCTGATCTCCTTAGCATAAATACTGCAACCTTTTTGTTGTGGCTTTGCCATCTTCTGATGGGCTCTCCCTCTCCTGATCAATCAGTGGCACTTGATATATCTAGGAGACCGAGGTATGTTCCTTGAATTGGGCTCTGCACCATGACGCAATTGGATCAACAATCCCAGTAATATATTTTTCTTTTCCCTTTGGCATGCTTGGATCCTTTGACTGTAATGACAATCGCTTTGCATTGTGTGAGTGTAGGGGAAATTGTTCAATGCATAGGTTCTTTAGCCAATTATTACAACCTTGCTCCAATGAACCTGCAGAGAAGTTCCCAAAATAAATATCCTCAACTCATAGAAAAAGGAATAAATGAGCTCTTGACCGGAAATAAGAAAATATTGAGCCAATTAGGGTGGTTTGAGAACCACCGAAACTGCGTTTTTTGACTCAACCTTCAATCAAAATGCAGAAGAAAGAAAATTCCAACCATGTTGCTTTGTTCCTCCTCTTCCCTTTTAAAGCTCGATTACCTGATAGAAACCATAGGCAAATACTTTTGTTGAGAATTACCTAGTGCTAAAACTACGCCCCTTGTTCCATCATTTATTTATTTATTATTATTATTATTATAAAAATAATAATAATAATTGGTTGGGGATATTACAGTTCCTCTTGTCTGAAATTGCTTATCCTCAAGCAATTTTAATGATTGATGTTGTAATATATGCTCTCCTTCCTAGGTGGCATCTTCGACAGGTAAATTTTTCCATCATTCCAAATATATTCAAGGACGGTCCTTCTCCACAACGTCTTTTCTCGAACCTCCAACACCTCCTCTAGAACTAGTTGAAGATGTCCCTCCTCATCTAATGGGGGTAAATCAGGTGATGATTTGATGTTCTGTCCTACCACCTTATTCAAACAAGAAACATGAAATATGCTATGAATTCTTCTCTCTACTGGAAGCTCCAATTCATATGTCACTTCTCCTATTTTTCAAATAACTCGATAGGGCTCGTAGAACCGTTTCTTTAACTTTTCTACTCCTTTTTTCTTCAAGGTAGACTGTTTGTAGAGTTGTAACTGGAGGTAAACTGCATCTCCCACTTTGAAACTCCTTTCTAGCCTTTGTTGACTTGCATATAATTTCTGTCAATTCTAATTTGTTTGTAGATTATCCTTGAGTGCTCGAAGAATATCTTGACATCCCTGGATCCAATCCTTCATTAGCGGTGCCCTATTATCTCCAAATTTTGTCTGTGAAATACAATGCCTCATATTTATATAAGGCTCAGAAAGGTGACATCCCTATGGACATGTGATAAGTGGTGTTACAGAAATATTCTCCTAAATACAACCACTTGGTCCATGCTCTTTGTTTCCCTATTACATAGTTTCGTAAGTAACCTTCCCCCCATTTATTTACTGCTTTTGTCTGTCCACCTGTCTATGGGTGGTAACTTGTACTAGGAATTAATTATGTGCCTCCTAACTTGAATAACTTCTGCCAAAATTCGTCCATGAACCTGTTATCACAGTCGCTAACAATTGTTTTGGGAAAACCATGTAGAAAAAATACTCCTTGGAAAAATATTTCGACTATTTTAGATGTAGATCTTCTGGAGGAAATCGCAAAGAAGTGGGCATATTTGGTCAGACGATCTACCACCATGAAAATACAACATTTTCCTTGGGATGAGGGTAGCCTTGTAATGAAATCCATGGAGACACTCTCCCATTTTTTTTTTTTTTAGAATGGGAAGTGGTTGTAACAAACATGCGAGGTGTGTATGTTCAACCTTATTTCTATGACAATTACCACATTCCTGGACATATTTTATAATGTCCCTCTTGGGTCTCTTCCATGTGAACCTCTCCCTAATGGTTCTGTAAGTCTTAAAAAATCTCGGATGTCCTGCTAGAGGGGATTCATGGGTTGCTTGTATGATCTTCATCTTTAGCTGGGACTCTGGTAAGTAGATAGATTCGGTCCTTATAATAGATCATTTCAATGACAACTCTATATCGATTGTCTAATGAATGTCATCAAGAATTTCATAGGTTGGTCGGTTCTTCGAGTATTCCACCAAAATATGGGACTTCCAGTCTTCCACAATGTCTATGAGGGAGAAGGTAGTTGGTCTCTTGGAAAAGGAATCTGCAACTGCATTGCTTTTTCCTTTGACGTATTCGATATCGAAGTCATAGGATTGAATCTTGCTAACCCAATTTTGTTTCCTCTCATTCAATCCCTTCAGATCCAGGAAGTACCCAAGACTATTATGATTAGTTTTTACCTTGAACCTATTGCCCACTAGATATGGCCGAAACTTGGCCAGCGCATGCATAATTTCAAACATTTCTTTGTCATAAATAGAATAGGAGTGCTCATAATCCTGGAGCTTCCTACTCTCAAAATCAATCAGATGATTATTATGTGTTTAAACAACCCCAATTCCTTCCCCAAAAGTATCACAGTCCAATACGAATGGTTGGGAAAAGTTTGAAAAGGCTAGAACTGGGCATGAAATCATCACTTCCTTCATTTTCTCAAATGTCTCATGTGCTATCTTTGTCCATACAAAGGCTCTCCTTTTAGTTAGGTTAGTAAGAGGTGCAACCAACTGTTAATATCCCTTAACAAATCTCCTATAATAAGTACAAATATCCAAGAAGCTCCTTAAGTTTGTTACATTTTTTGGAGTGGGCCAATTGAGAATGGCTTTAATCTCTTCCGGGTGCACTTTGATGCCTTGGCCTCTGATCATGTGACCTAGATATAACATTTTTGTCATGCCAAACTCACATTTGGAGATTTTGGCATAGAATTGTTGTGCCTATAGTATTCCCAAAACCTCGTCCAAGTGTTGTAGATGCTCCTCCCATGTACGATTGTAAATGGTGTCGTCGAAGAAGACCAACACAAACTTGTGTAGCTTCTTGTTAAACATATGGTTCATACATGACTGAAATTTCACAGGGGTGGTGGTCAATCCAAAAGGCATCACTAGGAATTCATGGTGTCCATAGTGGCATTTGAAAGTTGTCTTTGGAATGTCCTGATATCGAACTATGATATGGTGATAACCTGAGCGGAGGCCAATATTTGAGAAGCACTTGGCCCCCTTCAACTCATCCATCAGCTCGTTGATCTTGGGGATAGGATATCGATTTTTTATGGTCTTTTTTTTTAGTTCCTGATAGTCTATGCACATCCTTAAGGACCCATCCTTCTTCTTGATCAAAACCACGCATGGAGCAAAATGGCTCGAGCTTGGTCGAATGTGTCCTAATGCCAACAACTCCTTGATTTCCTTCTCTATCTCATCTTTATATGCTTTGGGATGTTGGTAAGGGGTAGTGATGACAGCTTGGAACCCTTCCTCTAATTCAATGATGTGCTCAAATCCCCTATCTAGTGGTCATCCTAGTGGTATTTCTCCAAAAACATTCTGGTGCTTTTGCAACAATGCCATGATGTCAGTGGGATAGTCCTTATGTTGTTCTGTTGGTTTCTTCTCCATGATTCGACACTCCACAACCCATAAAATATCCTCATGTCGAAGATCTGCATCCATCATATTGGATGTCACAATATTGTGCGTGTATGCATGCATTCCTCTTAACATCACCTTCTTGCCATCTGGACCTGTAAATGCAAACTCCAAGTCTTGATAATTCATTGTATGAGTCCTAATTAAATATAACCATTGAACCCCTAATTCTACATGGGAATCTAGACAATCCACAACAAAAAAGTTATCTGTAATAGTCTAGTTCCCCATTTTTAGACTCATATTAGGGACTATTTTAGTGCATGGAATGTGATTGTGCTCCTTCTTCCCAGAAATCAAAACTGTAAATCCTCCAAAGTATTTAGTTGTCAATCCTCTTTTAGCTACAAATCCTGAATAAATGAAGTTGTGGGAGGCCCCACCATCAATCAACACAGTCACCTTCTATCCTTGTATGGTGCCCCTAACCCGAAGAGTTTGGTATCTTGGTACCCCTATAAGAGAAGCAATAATCCCTTCTTGGGTATCCTCATGTATTGCTCCCATACCTTGTGATTCTCCATGATTTGGTTCTGGCTGCTCTTCTTCATCTTCGCTCTCAGAAAATACTTCAATATAGTGGGCCTTTCCCTTAGTACATCGATGCCCAGGTGCCCAAGGTTCTTAACAAAATAAGCATAGCCTTCTTCTCCTGAGATTTTTTTCTGGTTTCATCATCTAACTTGCTCTTCCCTAACTGCTCCCTTTACTATTGCTTGACTTCTTTTCCCCTTTGTGGAATAGTTGATTTGGGTAGGAATCTATCCTTGGGTACTGCATCTTGCATATCCCTTGCTATGCTAATTACGTCTTGCAAGGTCACGGGTTGGTAGGCTCTTACCCAACCACGCAGGGGTTCTGACAACCCTTCTATGAACAACATGGCCTTCTGAGCCATTGAGAGGTTGGTGAACATTACTGCAAGCCTATGGAATTTTGCAATATAAGATTCAATGCTTCCTCTTTGTCGGAGTTGGATTAGCTCCTATAAGTACAACTTAGGGTCCTTCTTGTCAAATCTCTCTATCAATCTTTGCGTGAATTCTGTATAAGAGATTATGTTTTCATGCCGTAAAGTGATCATCCCATGTTGCTACCATTCATGTGCTTCTCCATTAAGATGAAGGGTGGCATATTTAATGACATATCTCTCATGCATAGGATGAAGCTGGAAATATGAATCCAACTTTTGCACCCACGATCTTGTAGAAAAATTTGTTGATCCATCAAAGTAAGGAAGAGTTACTTTCCCCACAATCTTTTGCAGATCCAATTTTGACTGAGGGCCCCCATATATTTTTGCCTTCCTTTTTTGTTTTCTCCTCGTGAAATAATATTCGTTTGATGGTTAAAATTTCCTTCACGTTGGGGGGAAACACATCATATTCCTTCATCCAAGCTATAACTATCTCCGCAATTAGAGAAGGAGAGTCTTGCTCCTTGGAGGAATCATCCAAGAATGGAGGCATAGTTGGTCAATTGAAAGGGATGCTTTGAATGTTGGCATGCTCATGTGATGGATCGTCCCCACCTAACTTAAAGCCACCTTCCCCGTTATTTCTTTGCAAGTTAGGTTACCCAATCTGCTATTTGAAAAGTTCCACAATTGTGTCTTGAGTGGCGAAGATATTTTGTAATGCATCTTCAAGCTTGGTACTTTCGTGATCACCCATCGGTTCGTCTAACTCTTTTGACTATCCTTGGTCCTTAGTGTTGATATGTTTGTTTCTCCCTCCTTGACTTCTAGCCTTTTTCCCTTTCCAATTGATAGCAATCCCTTTTTGCTTTTCCTTTATTGGCAACCCATAGCTAGCCAATATTGTGGCTTTGATACCACTGTAAGATTCCAGAGTGTAAAATATCCTAAAAATTCACAAATACCATTATGCACACTTTAACTTGACAGATAAAGATATGGACATAAGGCAAACAAGCATTTTATTACTGAGTATGGAGGGTCCACACTAACTCTGCAACATGCATAATCAAATGCAAAACATATTGATATCATGTTAGTGGACTGAACACAATATAATGAGCAGAGAATAATTCCACAACAGACATATAATGTGATTGTCGAAGTCAATTATATTCATAGGTGTAATCGTTGGACCCATGTCAAACCATACATAACCGGCCCAAAGCATGGGAAGCAAATCATCCTCGCCCAAGTGATGAACTGATTGGATGGATCGTCACCTTAAGCACAAGATTTAGTTGCCCGATGTGCTCAAACTCCCGACGGTAGATCTACTGGACAACCTCTCAATTGTGCAGACCTCATACTCCCTTTGCCCTCTGTTATTGGATCTGTAATAGTGTACGTACTCAACAGGGTTACATACCTCACTGTGGAGCTCCCTTGCGCTAGTAACAGGAGGGGCGATCCAATGGTTGTTGCTAACAACCTCAAGAGCTCTCGATCTGAACTCCTCAACGTAAATACTACAACCCTTTTGTCGTGGCTTAGCCATCTTCTAAGGGGCGCTCCCTCTCCTGATCAATCGATGGCACTCGGTATATCTAGGAGACCGAGGTTTATTCCTTGAATTGGGCTCTGCACCATGACACAATTAGATCAACAATCCTAGGAATATATTTGTCTTTTCCCTTTAGCCTGTGTAGATCCTTTGATTGTAATGACAATCACTTTGTGCCATGTGAGTCTAGGGGCGGTTCTTCAATGCATGTGTTCCTTAGCCAATTAAGACAACCCTGCTCCAATCAACCTGCAGAGAAGTTCCCAAAATAAATATCCTCAACTTAGAGAAAAAGGAATAAATGAGTCCTTGTTCGGAAATGGGTGATTCAAAAACCATCGAAACTTGGTTTGCCGGAAAGCAAGGTGAAAGCTCACCCCATTGAAGTTAGCTAGAAATATGTAAATACAGAAACCAACCATACCAGAAAACTCACCTAAACCTTCAATCAAAATCGAGAAAAAGAAAAATTTTAACCATCTGCATAAATAAGCGCAAAAGTTGAGCATTTCGATAAAAACCATAGACAAATACCTTGGTTGAAAATTACCTTCTCCAAAACCACTCTTATTCCAATCATTTATTATTATTATTATTATTATTATTATTTTTAACAGTCCAACTAAATAGGTGATTGAGGATATTCATAATACATTTGGAGTGCATAGCCGTGCCTATTTGCCACAAATTTTATTGAAAAATAATTACAAATAAATATTCCATTAAGACTCTTTCAGGGAGGAGTCTTTCGTTCGACGAATCGGGAGCTGATGTGACAGCTCCCGATCAGCCCCTCCGGCGACTCCTCCCAACAAACGGCGACGGCAGCAACCCAGACGGTGGACCCCGCATGGCATCCTCCGCCACCTCTCCAAGGCGCCGCTCCTCTCCCCTCCGCCACCCACGACGCCACGGCAACCAATATTTTCCAGTGTATTCGTTATTTAATGCCCTCTAAGACTGTACCGAACAGTACGTGATGCCATGCCCATTGCCAACCATTCTACGAAATGGAAATCCGGCTTCCCTTTTCCGGTTGTGGCGACTCCACGTGCAGGATGTATGCATGCATGGCTCCATTTCGTAATCATGGATGGGAAATAATGATGAAAGCGTACGATTAATGAGATGGGATGGTCCAGTTTAATTTCAAATTTCAAAATTTGAATGTTATAGATCACCGTCTCCCGCCTTCCATTTGCTCAAAAAATATTTGTTCCCCATAGAGAATGCCTGAAGAACCATGCGGCTAGCATCTGGGGTGAGGCGACGCAAACAATGGGTGCAGCATGAATCGGTGTTGAAGGCACTCTGGAGGCCCTCAAGTTCCCTGCCTGTGACTGCCATCGTAATTTTCACAAGAGCATTGACTTCCATCGTAATTTTCATCACAAGCGAGGACACCAGCAACAGAGGAGTCGACCCCTTGTCGCTACTAGAGTACAACCACAATGGCTCCAAGAGGGCCCCGCGCGGCTTCACCTCCCGCTCAGTCTTTCCCCATGTGCCCCTCGGCATTCGTATCTAGTTCATCCAGTATCCATGCCTCCCATCCGTAGATGATCATGGCGATGAGACGCTGGGGGTGGAGCAGATCACATGATGAGCGGAACCACACCATAAGCATGTACAGAGTCACACTAAACTTAGATGCACAAAAAGATATATCGTATCTATCCCACCTATGGCAAAAATTTTCACGATGGGAGCGTCATGAGCTATACGTGGTGCCACCATGGCAGCTGCTAAACAACATTACATCAACGTTCACTTCACCTTAAGGAGTGCGTGGAAATGAAGATTTGTGTGGATGGCTACAATGGCAGTTTCTCTGTAGTCAAGACATCAAAAAAATGAGATTTTATGTAACTTTAACTATTTAGCTGGATTTCCATATGCAATGCAATCTGATTTATAAACATTACTTTGTTTTTCTAAAGTATTTCCAATTTTTTTCCCAACTGTTAGTTGCTTTAAAGATCATGGCACGCATTCGCAACTTTTTCTCTGTTGTTCATTTTGCAAGCTGTTATATCACCTTACTTTCAATTTTCCCAAAAAAAACAATAAATTTTTAGTTTTCCAAAATGCAAAAATAAATCATACAATGTCACAGCGGTATTTGTTTGGATTTTAGTAGAAAATGTTACTCATTGAATGTTTGGACTCCGGAGCATACTATGGTTTTCTCGATGTATCTTAGAAAATTATTAATATTTTCTAAAGGAGGTTAAGTAATAGGTCTATGGTGTTAAAAATCAAAAGAACACGGAAGTTAAGTAATAGGTTTATGGTGTTAAAAATCAAAAGAACACAGAGATTAATATATTTGGAAATCTCGCCACTGTGTAGCCATGTAATAAGCCTGATGGACAATGTGTTGAGTCTCTTGCCTAGGCTATTGTCTCCTAAGAAATAGATTCCAGTTATGTAAATAAGTGGTGGTGATTTAATTTCCATTTTGAATTTAATGTTGGATTAAGAGGATAAAGCATTTCACTCTTATAAATAAATTTATAAACGCTCATTTCAATTTAAAATATATATTTTTGAAAATATAATGAATTTTTAAAATTTTTAGCAAACAAACAATAATGTAACTTAACTTAAAATTATCTAAGTTTTCATAATTTTTATAATCAACACTATAAAAATATTCTTATTAATATTAAGATTTAAAAATAATAATTTATATATTAAAAATATAAAATATATAAATAAATTTATAATGATAAATCTATTACTTAAACTATTCTAATGGTAAATATATTCATTATATTAATAGATTATTATTATTTTTCAAAGATGGAAAGTAATATCTTCTTTAAAGATGTAGTTTTAATAATAATTTTTACTCAAATGAAAATTCGAATAAAAACTTATTTGTCGAATTTGAAATAGAAATTGTTTCAATTTTTTTTTAAATTGAATAGTAACTAGATATAATTAACTCTATCTTCTCGAAGTTTGAATTTACAAATGGTATTTACAAATATTCTATGGGTACATTTGTAGATCTTCTTACTTCATGCTCCATTTGCTTGTATTTACTAATTGCTCTGTTTTCTTGTATTTATCAAGGTAAACATTTATGAATATTACCTTCATGTCTCTCTTCGCCCCTAATTAATGTGAATACAGGAAGGTCAAAATTGGTTTATTATCTCCAACTATCCTTGAAAAAGTGAGCATAACAAAGTATATTATACCAGAGCAATTGAAATGTAAATGGTAAATACATTCCAATATATTATACTCTTTGAAAAATATTGTATTATCATTCATTACTTAGTAAGTTCTATAAAAATATGAAATAAGAATTGATTACACAAATATTTGTTGAAAGTGTCATTAAAATATTATTTTTTAAAATTAAACGAATATTTATAATTTACTAAAATTTTATTTTTATTTAAATTTATTTTTTTAAATTAATTATATATTTAAAATTATAAAATTTAATGATGAGTGATGACATGATGGTTAACGTCCACTGCATCAATCTTTGGTCTATCGGACCTAAAGAAAAAGAGTTATTTAGTTTGATTTAAGATTTTATTCCTATGCTCAAAAAGCTTGGAGAGAAGTCTCCCGAGCTCACTATAATTTTGACATCTTAAAAGGCTAGTGAGGTCAGTATTGCAACAAAGATTATGAAATTGAGCTCTAATGTGGTTGTACTCGGGGCACTCTAAGAGGAAGTGTTTTTCATCCTCGATGTTCATATTCTCACAGAGATGGCAGATCCTTTCCATCCATGGTGTTTTAGGAACTTTCCAACGACCTGTTTCACTGTGGAGCTCATGAGAGTTCATTCTAATCTTGGCTATATTAATTTTCTTCTTTGAGCTAGTTAAAATAGAGAGATAATTTTGATCTTCTAGGGTGGGGTTGATGACCTCCTTATAATATCTTAATTTTCTTTTAGCTATTAGATCTTTCTCACACCACATTTTTTCTTTGAACTTAGAAGTAACAATTTTTTTAATGTTATTAATGTTTTGCAATGCAACATTCTCGTCGATCTCCCAATGGTTTAACCAGGCCCTCGTGTCTTTATACCAACCTCATTTAAGCCTTAGGTGGTTTTGGCTGGAATTTAAAGCTAGCTTAGGAAGTCTATGGTTTCCTATGCTATTGAGCTTGTGCTTATAATAACAAGCCTAGTCATATATTAGGCTTCTATATAAGACAAATTATATATTTAAAATTTAATATATTTTTATTTATTGTAAAATAATTTATTTTAAATTAATAAATTAAAATTTACTTTATATTATTTCTAAAATTATTTTAACTCTAACATTATTTATAATATTTATTAATTAAGTTTATATTATTTCTAAAATTATTTTAAGTCTAACATTATTTATAATATTTATTAATTAAGTTTATTTTAATTTAATAAATTAAATTTATTTGATATTATTTATAAAATTATTGCACATTAAATATTTAAAAAAATCAATTCAAACTAAAATTTATTTTACATTATTTATAAAACCATTTCAAATTAAAAAATATAAAAATTAATATAAACTATATAGTTGAATTACAAATACTTTTAATCAATTCTCTCCTCTAAAATTTTAATAAAGATTATGTTTTGTTATTTATTTATTTATTTATAATTATTTTTCAAAAAAAATTATTTAATTTTTATTTTTAAAATCAACTAAATATTTAAAATTATTTTAATGTCTTTCTTGACGGGGTGATAGACCGAGGTAGCATTGGGATCAATTGGGGTCTGTGCACGCTTGTGTGGAGTGGAAATTCCTTGAGGGGAGCAGATGAGTTATTTATGTCTTGGTTATTGCCATGACGATGACTATTTACATTTTGGTATGGGAGATAGCATGGTGATGGTTGGTCATGTTACAGCTGTGCAGGATGGAAATTTCGAAGAGCTAAAAGGAGTGTGGAAATCTAATGTGGAAGCCTGGGTGGTTCTCTATGGAAGGTTGGCGAGTTGAACAATTTAGTAAGGCAGTCTAGGGGTAGCAAATCTAGGACCCTAGCATAAGGAGTTCCAGCGAGAGGATTTATCAAATGTCTGAGGAGTTACCAATTTTGTGGGCTCTTCGCATGGTAGATTGCTGGTTGGAATGTGAAGAGGCAATTGTAATGAAGAAGGTCATGATTGAAGGAAGTCAAACAATCATGCGCTCTATTATCTCTGTTAAATTTGATAACATAAAAGAGGGTCAACAAATTACAAGTCTTTAGAGACTCCAAAACAATGATAGAATGGGTAAAGACACACATACACTTCATTGCATCATATTGGGACCTTTTGGAACCAATCAAAGATGTTTCAATCCAATTCCCTGATATAACATTCCAACATGCATACAAAGTAATGTTATTAAAATCAGTCAACCCAGGCTTGAACTTGGTCGAGTTTACCAAGTTGACCTTCAATTGTATGGAATTGGTGCTTTGCTCAGTTTGTGACCAATTTGGTACCAAATTGACGAATTCAATATATAAATCAGCTAATTTGGTACCAAACCAATCCAACTTGACCGAGTTTTGACCTACTCAGCTAAGTTGGTCATCTTCCTCACAATTGATGTTGCATTGCATGTCAAAACGAAGATGGCTTGATTTCTCTATGTAATTAACGACATATATGAAGAAAACTATGAGAGGAGTTATGCAACTTCTTACTTTGATAATGTGGTATTCATTACAAGTATTTTTGATGGTTATGGTTGCACTATCATTCCTGTAGGAATGTAATGTTGCCACTTTCTTTTTAGCATATGATGTTTTTACAAACAAACTTAGCATTTTTAGCAGTTCAATTGCAATATTATTCCACTCATGAGTTAATTTTTAGACAATTAGCAACATGCAAAAGAAATCCCTTCCTCTCACACCACTCACAATTAGTTCTAAATATTATTGGAATGGTTAAGAAATAACACCTCTCAATGGCCAAATCCTACAAATTCTACATTAGAAAATATATAACAGTTTATCCCTGTTGGGCCCAAGTGGATCCCAAAAAAGAGAAAGAGAAAAGAAACCTAAAGCTACATTTTCTCATAATAGTGTAATATTTGTACTTTTCTTATTAGTAATAGATTGCAAGGCATATTTTAACTTTTTATTTTTTAACTGAGTAAAGTATAAACTAGCAATTGCACCATCATATGTTGCAAAGGAAACACTGTAAGATTCTTAAAGAGATTCAATTATTGCTAAGAAAAATATATGTAGTGATTTTGGTCAATTTTCATTAGAATAATTGAAACAAAGTTGTTAATTATGCATCATTTAAATAAAAGGTAACATAAATTAATAAAATATTATTAAATGAAATATTAGTATGTCATTAAAAATTTAAACAAGTTGATTTTTTTGTACTCTAGTTATGAACATTTAAGTTCATAAATAAGTAGGTAATATGAAAGAATATACTAATAAAATAAACATAAATTAAAAGAGAGAAATAATAATAATAATAACACCAAAAAATTTATTATGTCACATTGTTGTTTTTCAAAATATAAATAATTTAAATAATATTTTAAAAATGCAAATTAGATATTCAAACATAATTAACATCAAATTAATTTAATTATTATGAAGAATTTTCGACAATCACATTAAAAATGAACATTGTCGACGTCAAGCCGAAGCAACCAGCGGGTTCATCAATGATCAGGTAAGAGATCAGATCCGAACGTTGAGTTTAAATAGAAGAAGAAATGGCTAAACTATACGTTAGGATAACGACTAGTTTGACTATGAAATTTAATAATTGCTAGTTCTATTTTAATTAATCTAATTATTTACTTAATTATTAAATAAATTAAAATTATAATCTAATAGTTTTATTTAATTAATTAATTAAATAAAACTAGCCATTATAATTTTAATTTTATTTAATAATTAAGTAAATAATTAATTTAATTAAAATAGAACTAGCATTCTCAAAGTCAAACTAGCCGTTATTCTAACGACTAGTTTGGCCATTTCTACATCTATTTAAACTCCACGTCCAGATCTGATATCTCACCTAGTCCTGATGATGAACCAAACTGGTTGGTTCGAAACGTGTCAACAATGTTCATTTGAATGTGATTATTACCGAAAGATTTCCTCATAATTTTACGATGGATCACATAAGCCAAAATTCTATTAATTTAATTATTTCTGAATTTCTATATGCAAACTCACTAGCTATAAAGACTTAGATTTGTTTCTCTAAATTCACATTAATCATTAACCTAAAATGTAAAATAGAGAAAAATAATGCCTTTTGACAAATACACATTAACAAGAAATTAATATATTTTCTTTTTTAACTCAAATTTCCAATTTCTCCATCAATATCACTATAATAATGATCTAAAAGATGTCATAGATTTATTTTTCCTCACAAGATGTTGATCATTAATATGAAATTGAAAATAGAGGTAGATAATCAAAATGGTTACACCCAAAAGACACGAATAATTATATGGAAAATATATTTTCTTACGGCTTCCATTACCAATTCAATACCAATTTCCAAATCTCTCCATCAATTTAATGCCCGTAAAATGCGTAAGTTTTTTAATCCGTACAAGGCGTTCATCATTAACTTTGAATCGAAAACGAAGATTAAAAACAAAAATGGGTTACACGAGAAAGAAAGAAACAATAACATAAAACTAATAAAAAAAGTTAGTACCTCGAGTTTCCAGTTTCTTCCATATATTTAATGTCATCCTTGATGCCTTGTATTTTATTTTTATGGCCATGATCTAATATTAACATTAAATCCAAAAGAGAGAGGTTGAAAAACCAGAAGTGTTTCACCCACAAACAATAAATGAATTAGAAACATGGTGAAACAAGAATTAAAAGACCACATATGTATAAGCTGACCATGAAAATAGCATGGAAAAAGAATTTAAAGAATATAATAATATGCAAACCAATAAAATAAAATCGTTGTGATATGAAAGGCAACCACTGACATGAATTTACAGAAAACAGCGAAATCAAATGGAGATGATTGCAAATTTGAGTGGATGACATAACTTACATATGATTGCGGTAACTTACATAAAAAAGAGAACTTTCAAGTCCCATTTCAGTTTGAGGCATTGAGGATGCAGGTGGTGGGCACGCGGCCATAACGAAATGGAAAAAAAAAGAAAAAGGTATTGATACAATCAATGTATATTGCATGGGAGGACATGATAATTACGAGTTTCTTGCGGATCTTCCCAGAACTGAAAGTATCCGGTCTACATAACCATTAGTTATGGAGATACATAGATACAGTATTACGACAAATCGTTTACTATTTTCCCAAAACTAACTAAAATAAGTCCACATAACCATTAGTTAAATGAACACAATATTACTTTCTATGACACCCATATCTCTACACCTTTCTGCACCAATGTCTTCCATTGTTAATTCTAGCAGCATGTGTAGGTGGGTTGATCGAAGCGCGTGCTCGCTGCCGACTAAACAAAACATATGTTAGTTTAAACAACAATTTACAATGGAACCATAACTACAAAAAATTATATAATGTAGGAAAACACTAAGAAAATAAATTTTAATGAAATGTATCAAAACATCTCAAACATCTTGATCAGTATAATTGTTTATAATGTTATCATCCATTAATAATGTGAATATTTTGGATTTTCATAAATAAAATAAAACGAATAAATCTGATCAGAGATCAGCAAAGGCATGGTATGTTTTGGAATCAATAACAATGGAGCGGAGAGCAGACAGCTGCTGCTGATGCCAGGACGCAAAAAAAAAAAAACATTCGCCCAATGCCATGTCTTACTTAATACACTCAATTCATTTCCCCTCACTTTAATGAACATATGGTTAGCGAACACAAATGTCAATGGAATGATACTTACGGCACCTTTCAGATTTACAAAATCTCCCACAAATGGAAGTAACATCGCCAAAAATGTGGTTGTTGTCAACTAAGTTCCTCTAGCTACCAACCTAACTATCCAGTTACTACCAGAATAAACACTTTCATTTATTCTTCCAAAATTTGTATCCAAAAATTCATACATAGGGCTTGCATATATCTACAACCATCATTACCATCACATTTATTATAATGCATTATGGATTTTTGGAAAATTTGATACATAATTTTTCTTACATGAGATGATATCACAGTTTGCAGAAAAGAAGCTGCGTTTCCGAGAGTTTTCATCCAATTTGGGCCAGCGCGTGCTCGTGGCTTAGACATTCTATAATTCTACGTCCCTATTGGAAGGAAAGAGGGCACACACACACACACACACACACACACACACACACATATATATATATTGCATGAATCTCATTGCATATTCAAACAAAGAAATTGTCGGCCTTTGTCACTGAAGTCATCGCCTGCATCGTTCCCCTCTGCAACATGACCTCAAAGAAGTTGTCGACGTCTGTCACGGAAGTCATACATGACACCGCCTGTGTCGTTCCCCTTTGCAACATGACCTTAGGCCCGTATTCCGTTACAAGTATCAGAAGGAGCTCTTCGTAGAGGCCGAAGGTAGGTACAAGGCACAATTCCTTTCCTGCACAAAGAATATATGGCTATTAATTAGTAGACTTTTGGTTTGTTCAGTATTTCTCTGTTCTCCAACGTAGAACCGCTTAGAGTTCATTGAGGAGGACTTACCTAGCGATGACGATTCAAATGAAAGCAAGCTCTTTTAAAGCCATTTGTATAGCGATGAAGAGGAAGTCGTATGTACAACAATGAAGAGCAGGAGGACATAGAGAAAAAATATTGTATTCTTGACACTGAAAAATAACGAGTGGAAGAAACCCTATTCATAATTGCAAGTTGCAAAACTCTGTATGTGTTTTTATAACTTCATTGAAACGAAATATTTGCAACTAATTATGTCTTTTCATCCAATGGCTTAATATGTTTTAATCGTCTAACATATAATCTAATGGTTTCAGGATATGACACGATTCACAATAGGAAAGTTGTTTTCAAATAGTAACGCCTTGTAATTATACAACTTCATTGTGAAGTAATTCAATATCAAATTACCAGAAGTTATGATTTATTTGTAAATTTTGATTAGTTTTTGGATAACTTTGCGAGGTTGGTTTGTTATTTGTTTATAATAAATTAGTTAGATTTATTATGTAATATTTCTATTTATTAAATTTTAAGTTTGATTAGTTTGGATAATTTGGTTTGTTATTTCTTTAGTTAGATTCATTAAGTTTGAAATTTGTATTTATTAGATTTTGAGTTTGATTTATTTGAAATTTAAATTTATCAAAGTTATAAGATATATTAAAGTTTTTTTTTTATTTAAAATTTAAATAAATATTTACACAAGGTTTTGGTTGAGATTTGATTGGATTGATGAATTTTCAATTAATATGGATTTAGATTGATTTGCTAAAATAAATAAATGGATTTGATATGTTTTAAATGAATTTCATATTTTAAATTAGAAAATATTATTAAGAGGACCACTTTAAATGATACATGAAAATTAAGATGAATGGTATACTGTTAATTTTATTGTACAAATTAAAATTACATGTTATCATTCCCATATTTTTATATTCATCACATGAGAAATGAAGTTGATTTCAATTACAATCGGAAAATTCATCTAGAGATATTGTAATAAAGGTAAGGTCATATCATGTCTCTCTTGCTTTTGTATATAGTAAATGAAATTGATTTCAATTACAGTTGGAAAATTCAGCTAGAGATATTGTAATAAAAGTAAGGTCATATCATGTCTCTCTTACTTTTGTATATAGTAGTTTCTTTCTCTTAGTGCCATATTTTTCTCAAAATTATATTTACAATATATTACAAGTTTTTGGTTTTAATGCATTTTTTTCCTCCTTTGATGATATTCCTTTGGTCTTTATAAACAATATATTAGATAATCTACAAAAACGATTACTTACCACTAGCTTAAATCAAAATTAACATTATTTTCCTAAAAGTAAACTACAATATCTAGGTATAATTGTATAGAATCACCAATCTCTTTCTTGTAAGGTTGGAGTTTTTTCAATGAACTACCACCCTTTAAATAATTAGGAAAGAGACTTGTATGTAAATATGGTAGTTGTTGGATTCTTTGATTAACTCCATTCTAAATTAAGAAATATGTTTGATGGGTCTTTCAATTAATTCGTAACTACTTATTGTATAGTTGAGAAGTTATACATTTAATTGTCAATCTGATGTTCATATGGAACATCTGAATTTTCATGCATTATATATCCAAACACAAATTATTAAGTGTTGATTAGGTTGCAGTACTAATTAAGTATGATAAAGCTAGATTTTAATGCTCTTTTTCAAGTCACCAAACCACACTTGCAGGAAATGAAAGGTTCACACTTGCATGAATCAAAATATCACACTTCACAATTGTAGGAATTGAAATGCCACACTTCACACTAGCAGGAAATGAAAAGTTCACACTTGCATGAATCGAAATATCCCACTACACACTTGTAGGAATTGAAATGTCACACTTCACACTAACAAGAATTCAAAGAATACTACAACACTCATGAAAAAATGTATATCATTTGTTGTTAGATAGGTAATCACATAGACAAGAAAGTAAATCACTATGCTGAAATGCAAACACATAGGAATGAAACTAAAACACTCTTCTTGGAAAGTGAACACACAAACAATAAAGTAAATGGGTGTCTTGATCAAGTTAACTGCTCATTCCTAAAATTTGCAATACAAATGCTCATAAATTGATGAGATACTAGCAAATTGTGATAAAGAAATCCTAACTCACAAGCTAAATTAAGACTAATACCATAAAATTGGAAAGAGAATGAATCATTGTTTGATTCAATCAACACATAGCATTAGAAAATATAGTAAATCACGGTGAATGCATGAAGCTCATTTACACTTTTTTGCAAGCACATGGGTTGGGAGGGGGGAAAATATATCTCAATCGAGCAATATTTTAGTCCCTGATTAAGCTATTTGAGGGCTTAAAAAATAAACCCTTGATCGAGCTACATGCTCGATTAAGCTTCTTCTTTTTTAAATCGCCTAAAACACAACAGGGAGTTTATGATTGGAAGGGATCAATCAAGCCCTTGATTAACTATGTCAAAAGGTAAATCAAGGGTTTGTTAAACCCTCATTCGAGTTATTTCAAAACTTACCCTAAGCACTCAATCGAGTTTTTTAAGTGCTCAATTGAGCTCTCGAGGGCCTAAAAAACATAGTTTTAGCTCCCCTCCTACAAATTTATTTGCAAAACCATCTTGTAGCATGGTGAACTCAAGGAAATATTTATCCTAAGGTGGCAGAGTTGATTGCATGTACAAAATGGAAATGGAGCAAGAACTAGGAAGCTTATTAATTAATAGCATTTAGAATTACATCAGTCTTCTCTTCATTCACTTATGCATTCCCCTTGGCTTGAGTAAAGGAAGGTATTATACAATGCTTTAATTTCTCAATTTGATCATGAAATCAAGAGACAAACATGAGAATATATGATTTTAAAGGTGTTCTCCCTTCATTACAACAACATAGTCAAAATATGGAAAACTTGGGCATCTATTGATTCACTCAACCACTACGACAAGAAAGGAGGTTGGGTAAAATTAGTTACAGTTAAGATCTCCATGTTAGATGACCACCCACCCTTTTCATTTTCTCCATTGCATAATTAAGTGGTTCATCCCTTCATTGAGTATCTAGTAGTGGCAATTATGCATATAGTAGTTGATTTTGTTGTGTTGCTAGAATTTTCCACAACATTGTAGTAGTTTCTTCGATGGTCGATGTGTTAAGGTGTTGCAACATTAGTTTTCAGTTTTGTTTTACCATTAATACTCCCAAATATTTTACAAAATTGGTATTCAATTGTGTTGTAGCATTAATACTCTAATGTGCTATGACATCGATGCTCATAATTGTGTTGTAGTAACATTATGCTAGAGGTGCTCTAGCAACAATTTGTTGGAGGTGTTGTAGCAATTGAATGTATGGTGTTGCAACAATGAGAGTTGGCTTAAACATAAAGGTGTTGTAGCAACACTAAGGTGTTGCAACAATTAAATTTCTCCAAATATTTTGTCATTGCCTCCAAGGGTACCTGTAGGAGTTTTTCTAAAGTATTTCTCATGAGTTCTCATTAGTTAGCATAAAAGGAAGATTATTTCCTTAATACATAAGAATACACATTAAAAGTGATATAACTACAAAAATATTGTACGTTGGAAAAAAATGCATCGTTGTGAGGAAAACAAGTTATAAGTTGGTATGGATATGGGAAATAAGTATAAAAAATGTGGTGAATCAGTGCTGAAAGGATGCCAATTTGCGCACCTATCATCTTCCCCCAGTCAAAAGCGTTGCATGTACCCATGCAAATAGATATTCAGTGTGAATGAGAGTGATAGTGACCCCCATGGAGGTTAATGATGTTGTTTTCAACCTCCCATACATCATGGGAAAATAAATTACATTGTATCCTCTCAATGTTCCTCTAGCAACCGAACTCTTCCTTCAATGTTCCTACGTGTTCCTCAATTTTTCTCTACCAAGTGATGAGAGGGATCAAATCTCTTTGCATCTTAAGATATTTTCATCTCAACATATTTGATCCCTCTAGAGATTTGGTTGATCTGGACTTAAGATGCATCTAGAATAGTTTAAATTCTCTTTTAAATATGTTATATTCCACATGAATACCATTGGAAATACCACGGGTTCTCATAAACTTGGAGCTAAAGAAAACCACTAGTAACTTGATCAAGACCACTTTAAAACCACTAGTCACTTGACCAAGTCCACTTTACCTTAACTAACGAAAGAAAATTAATAAAATTAATAATAAATTAGAATTTTTATTTTAATATATGGTTATTTTTATTTTTATTTCTAGTTTACATTAACTAACCAACAAAAATGAATAAAATAAATAATAACTACAATTTTTGTTTTAACATAAAAGCTATTTTTTTTCTACCTAGTCAAAAAGATCACACGACATATTTTTACAATATCTCTTGCATACTTAGCTCCACAACACCACTAGGGGCAATGAGGTGTAGTCAACCAAAGTATAGCTACAAAGTATAGTCAACGTCTCTTGAATTAGAAATCCCAAGTGTCATCTCAAAAAAGTACGAAGTTAATAACCTACTCAATAACTTATAACCAACTATAACATGTTAGTCCACAACTTGTAATAACATGGTCCATGCATGTAACAACTTGTAAAAACTCAGTCCAAGCCCTCAACTACCTCAGACCTCACATGACTCAAAACCATTCCCTCGTGCCAACAAAAATCCTCTCGATGTTCTAAAATACTCACAAGGACCTTCACATTGCAGGAGTAAGCTTAATCATAATTCCAATCCCTACCCGAACTAGTAGTAAGGAAACCACAAGAGACCTTGCTGCCTAAATCACGACTTGAACTAGCTAGAGAAAGTGAAAAAACCAAAGACTCATTGTTCAACCTAGAAGAAGACTTGAGTAGGATAAGGATCCCAGTCCCTTTGTCAGAACTAGCTCAGAATCCAACCTATTAGTCTCACATACAGAAGTTCATGAACCACATTGAATTATCCTTTCACAACGATACCTTGAAAATTCAAGAAGATCACCCTACCATGGTATGTGGCCCACATGTAGAGGAACAACATGAGGATATCCCTCCTTTCCACATCACCCTCAATGTTATGATAAAATTCTTCACAATTTTATGTTAGAATCAGGAGTGTCTCACAACCTCATGCCTAAATCAGTCATGCTGGAATTGGGCTTAAAAATCACCAAACCTTACCATGACCTTTATTCATTTGATTCTAGAAGTGTCAGGTGCCTAGGTCTCATCAAACACTTAGTGATATCTATTAAAAATGGCAACAAGAAACCCTGAAAATCACATCAAGAAGGATTTTAATTTAATTTTCCCTTAATTAAATTAGAAGTAAATTGTAATTCCACATCACATGACAACTTATACGAGTTAACTAAGTCAGGAAGACTTAGTTAGTTCAGTTAATTTGAGTTGAGAGTCTAATGGGAGGCATGTAGAGTGTTCCCTAAATTATGAGGGCCCACAACAACATATGCTTAAGATTTGGCAGCATGGAAGAAGAACGTATCGAAGGTAAGAAGGATTCCATTGGAAGGAGTTCGAGATCATATTGTCTCGAACCTCCGTGGAAAGGCAACTCTATATGCTACGTGGAAGGACTTAACCGATTTGTTTCATAAAAGAAATGACCATAGGAAGTTGGTGCTGAAGGACAAACTCAGAAATATCAAGATGGAGGAGGGCGACACAATACCAAAGTACTTGACCAATTTCACCCAATGTCAAGATGAGCTTGGAAGTGTTGGTGTTACCATTGTTGAGGATGATCTCGTGAGCCTAGCACTTCTAGGCCTTCCCAAGTGTTTGCATAACTACTAGGATTCAGTAAATGGGAGGGAGAAGTTATTGGAGTGGGAGCGAATATGGTCCAACTTGGTGCAAGAGGAGATAAGGCGAAACACTAAAGATGATATCTCTTCCAAAGAAACGAAAGAAGACTTTAGTTTAGTCAACAAAGGAAAGAAAGCCAAGGGAAATAAATCCCAAGGTGAAGAGGGAAAGAAGTAAGACTTGTCCAACATCAAGTGTTTTTATTGTCACGAGTTCGGGCACTATGCCACGAAATGTCCACAGAAGAAGGCAAGCAAGAAGGAACCTGTAGTTGCAACAACCGGTGAAGCTCTAGCTTCACAATTTAAGCTTAATTTTACTCACATTGCATGCATGGCAAGCACAGTAATGGGAAGCATGTTGTATCTTGACATTGGTGTCTCATTCCATATGACGGGTAATAGAGATCTCTTCAGTGACTTAGAGGAGAAAGAGCGGGGCTTTTAACTGAGGCTTTCCCCAAATAAATCTTTGTGTCATGTGATTGAAATTCTTTCTCTTTCTTGTTCATGTGATTTTACGATCGTAATTAATTTCCACAATTTGTGGAATAGATTCAAGTATTTTTTTTATCATATTACAAGATCAATTCATTCTACGTGGATTTTCTACAATGTCTCTCACCCAAATCCCCACGAAGAGGATGGTCATGGACATTGTTGTGGCTAACATTCCAGTGGTCTATACAATGTTACCTTCTAGATCTTGGGCCAGAAAATTAGGCATAACCTTGCACATGGATTTGTCCTATGCAACCATATTGTTATTGAAGGTCCAAAGAGGACACTGTATAGAGAGTCTTAATTCTTATATATTGTAAGTGATGCCAAAAAGTCTACGAATCAACCTCTATATTCCATAGAAGAATTCATTAGCTCTTACAACCTATTCATGAACCCAAAAATGATGCCAAAAGTAAACGAAACTCCCTACTAAGATCAAATAGTTATAGGACAATTTTGTACAGTTATCCAAAACAAATAAATGAAGAAACATATTTTAAAATATTTCATATACAACAATAATTTATTTGTCATGAACTTTGTATATTGTATATTTATTGTATGTTATTTAAATTATATTTATTTTACTTTCATAAAAATAAATCAAAATTACTAGTTTTTATCAAAACTTAAGATTTATATTCTCATTAAAACTTTACATAAAAATAACCAATTAACAATTATAATAAATAGCAACAAATTTTCAAAATATATATATATATATATATATATATATATATATATATATAAACTTTTAAATTATAAATTATAAAATATAAAAAGATACACTTCTAATAAACATATAAACACTTTTATTTATAAAATATATATACATAATCTTTAACAAATAAATATTATAATTTATTTATATAAAATTTAATTCAAAATCAAAATTATAACCCACTTTATATATATGGAATTTCAACATATACATTTCAATAAAACATAATTAAATTAATAAAGTAACAACCACATATTACTATAATAAAAAATAAAATAAAAAACTCAATTCTTTTTAATCTTTGAGCTCCTCCCAATATTATTGTGCCTACCACACATTCCATTATATAAGTGTGTATTGAGGAGAGTGAGAACAAATGATGTATGTTTATATTTATAGCCGCCTGTGATGAGTGCGGGAATGAATGTAACAACAACAGGGTGGGAGCCATCAACATCGGGCGCCAACTGAATTTTAAATTTTAAATTTGCAGTTATGTGTTTTATGGATGACTATGTGATGGACACAACGCAGATAGCAACATGAAAGAAAAGAAAAAGAAAGAATTTTTTAATGTCTGCGAGGCTAAAAATACTATGATTTACTGTTTATCCGACTTTATGATTTGGCCCTTTCACTGTGAAGTTTTACAATGACCACTCCCAACTTATCGACAAACTCTTCGCTGAATAGCTTATCCCAAGAATTAGCTGCCAGAATACCTGCATAGTTTTCCCTGGTGTCTTTGAAGGCCTCACAATTCTAGAATGAAATGTTTTTCTGTTTCCACTTTTCCGGAGGAGCAAAAAATACATACTCTTTCTTCCCACATTTCTTTTGGCCTTTTCCAGCGCCCTGTTTCACAACGGAGTTGATGAGAATTAGTCCTTAATTGAGCAATACGAATTTTAGATCTCCAAAATATTAGCCCTATATACGCCTTTTGTTGATGGTTATGCGTGGGGTTAAACTCTTCTAAAAACTTATGTATGTACTTATGAGGTAAGGTAAGCCGAAGGAGAAAGTGTTCGTCGGAAAAAAATTATGTACGCGGTTCACGCTCAACGAAAATTCAGATCCCTTCTCTCGTGGCCGTCCCATGAGATGGCCAATTGCATATAGACTTAGAAATAAGGCTTCCCTTTCTCTCAAGAAGCGCGCTGAGTTTGACACTGCAGTACAATTCCCTTCAAACTGAAGTCGCTGAATATGTGGTAAAAGGAATGGCCCACTAGACTGGATGCACGTAGAATATTAGGTTACTTCCAATAATTGATATATATAGGGATGATTAGGGATGATTACCGACAGTACAACGTCTCCAACATGTCTTAAACATTTATTATTTTACAATTTCTTGTTTAGGGATAAACAAAATAACAATAAAAGTATTAACAATTTTAAACTTATATGGTTTGGCAGTCTATATCTATTGGAATTTGTAAATTTTTATTTTTATTTTCATTTTTTTATTAGAATGTGGAACCAAATTTTTTTTAAGAATAGCTATTTCATAATGGTTACAAGTGAACCTATTATAATATAATTTTGGAGATTTGAACTTACAAGTTGACCCCTATTATAATATATTTCATCCAAATTTATAAAAAAATCGGATATTAATTAAATAATTAAAAATATATATTTCATAAATTATTATTATTTAATTATGTTTAAAGGCAGTTTACAATTTAGTATAAAGGAAATGTTATAATGATTATAAAAAATTAAATATCAAACCTTAGCTCTAAAAATAATAATAATAATAATAATTGTAACTAATTTAAAAAGTATTTCGAATAGATAAACTAACTTATTTATTATTCTATTCATTAAGGTTTAAATCCACACTAGTGATATGTTGACTTTTGATGCCTTCAGATTTTTATTGTAATGACTTCTTGGCTCAAGAAGACATTCTTAAGTAATTGAATTAATTTCATGTAAATTGATAGCAAATTTTGATACTAATTAAATAATTTAAAAAAAAAATTCCTATAAATTTTTGTTATCTAATATTTTGGGAAAGTCTAAGTATTTTAAGTTTTTGTTTTAGATAAATTGATTTAAAGTTTTAAACATCTAATAGTTTATATAGATTTAAAAACTCATATCCACCATTTTAACACATTTTTTTATTATATTTCATACAAAATTTATAGGAAAATAACTTCTAAGAAAAGAATAATTATAGAATGATTGGAATTCCCTTAATGTTAATATTAATTATTTTGACATAATGAATGCCTATAAACATTTGTAGGCCTCTAGAAACTTACATAGTGTAGAGTTATGCATTCTTACCTTATTTTGAAGATGATCCCTGTATGGGTCAAATGTAGCATGATCTGTAATACCCACTATAAAAGGAATTCTCTTCCAAATAAAATATTATATTTTATGAGAATGTTCTCTTTATCCACCAAATGCAACCTACGGTATAGTATTCACTAGTAACATAATTTTTTTCTTCATCAAGTATCAAAATCTTGACATAATCATTGCTATAATTAGGAATAATTGCACCCAAAATTTATTCTATATTTTTATTTGGCAAACAATATCATATATTTATACATAAAACTAGGCTCAAGATAGATGGACTATCTCAGCCATCCAATCTAGTTATTTGAGATAATATATCAACCACACCTAAACTAGAAACTAAATCCAACTAATTAGCAAACATTATACAATGTTGAAAATCACAAAATAAGAACAAGGTAGGTAGGAATCAATACCTCCAACATCTAATAAGAGTATGAATTACTCGTGATAGTAATTACAACTATGAATGTACACAAAATACATGTATTGTATAACAATGGAGGAGGCCTATTGTCAATTAAAGATAACTATCACAACTAGGAAGATTCAAATCCCTACATGATCTACAAATCACTATAACTATGTCAATGGGAAAATGAGCATTCCAAAACAGCAACTCTTAAGTGAAACATAGGGAATAAATATAAAGATAAAATTGGGTCCCGAAAATGAAGCTTCATAAGGTACGCAAGTAAAAACTATCATAAGTAGAGAAAAGGAGAAAAACAATAGAAAAAAAAATAATCTCCAAAAGAGAAATAGATGTTAGTTATTCAGTAAGCATAGAGCTACAATTTTGGATCCCATAATGATCCACTAAATTGAAATAAAAAAGGCTGACTCCAATCAAGAAGCACAAAAGACCTGTGAAAGTGAGATCATTGAACCCTCAATGAGGTTGGTTGATCTATAATGTAGAAAAACTTGTTGAGGAACAAGTATGGAATACATTTTCATATTCTCAAGAAATCATCTATAGAAATAGATGATGGTAAAGAACCAAAACATTGGTTTTTATTGTCACTGCAACAAACACCCTCCAAAATTTTCCTGCGCTTAAATTCTGGAGTCTCCTTGTGATCTCGTGATCTGTCATTTCAAGTTGGTTAGAGTCACTTCATGGTCGGTTGATGATTTTCTAAGTGTTGAACAATTAATGTTTACCTTTATAGACAAGAATTGCACATTCCTTAAGAACAATGCTTGTGCAATCTACGGAAATAAAACATGTGTAGTTGCTAGTAAAAATGATTCTACAATCCTTATTAATAGGAATTGCACGACTCATAGACCCACGCAACCCCTACCAACGATGCTTGCATAGCTTATAGGGATAGTGCACTGCGCAATGCATACCAAAAATTATTATGCAACATTATTTGATAGTCTCTCTCCCTCTTATTGGAAACTGTATCATCGTTCTTGTGAGTCTTCTCAATTATTTCTTCCATGCACCTTTTTCTTTCACAAGTGTCACTTTCACTTTTGTGGCAATCGTTTTTTCTTGCTTTCTCTTTGAAATGTGTCACGCTTTCTTTCAATTTTCTTTAGCATGTGTTCCTTTCATTTTCTTTAGTGTTTTCAAGTGTTATTTTCATTTTTCTTACTGGTGCAAGTGTCGATTTTAACTGTTTTCACTCCTACATGTGTTACATCTTAGCGCACCACTAGAGGTATCTCTAGGGAACTTGTTTGCATTAGTTGATCATGTATATCATAAGAATATGTGCTAGACAGAGTCCCACAACTTAGCACGCTATCAATTTGCAGTCGACACTTATATCGTAACTTGTATTCTAAGTTTCACAAAGTTACATTTCAACTGTTCCACTTAGAAATAAGTGTCACTTTATTGTTCTTTCAAGGTATGTGTTATCACTCAGAAGTTTTCCTTGGCTGTGGAAGGAAAATCATTGAGGAAACCTTCAAACATCTTTGGGATTAAAAGTTAACGCTTCAATCTGGAGAAGGATTTCTCCTTAAACTCTACTACTCAAGGTCAATGTAGTAGCAGGTCACTAATATCCTCATTGGCCAAATTTTACTTGTAATAAATCAATTTGGCCTGGAAAGAAAAGAAAGGGATCATTGGGCATGGACTCTATGAAATAAATAAATACCTTCTAATAAAAAATTACATGAAAAATCATAAATAAAGGCACGATAGCTTATGATTTCTTTGACAGACTATCATCAAGATATTGTAGAAGACAATACAAAATAAACATAAAAAACATAACACTATGATTTATGAAAATGATATTTAAGATGAAAAACACATAAGTATTTCGAATAACATGAACTTGAGCATTCAATACAGATTCCAATTCATATTGCTTTATTCAAATACTAAATACTAATGTTCAAAGGTGTGGCTAATGAAAAGGTAAAAATAGCTGAAAACATATAGTAAATCATTCACACATGAATCTATGAAAATACACATATAATACTGTTTATAGAAAAATATATTAATCTCAAATTCTACAACAATACCCAAAGTTTTTCCAAAAAATTTGAACCCTTGGTCCTCTTTTATGATCCTCTTTATAGAATATTTACAAAATTGTAACCATGTCATTTGGAAACATTATTTATAAAAAATCTTAAATATAAAAAATATTATCAAGATCCAAAAGAAATGGATCTTAAAACCTCCTCATCTATCTTTAGTTTTTTGTTTGAAATTATCAAGGGTATGTTAAGGTCTAATCCCCAAGTTGGATTGATGAGGTGGCTCATCAACAACTGTCTATGAGCTTTTTCTAATGAACTCCTTAGAAATAGGGTACAAACATGCCTTCGTATCTCCCAAACTGTGATAGCTATGTAAAAACATATAGACGATTTTGTTAATCGTTCTATTCTGAACAAAACCCTCTTTTGGTTTTCATAAATTTGTTTCCAACTGCTCAGAAGCCATGCCCAAAGTTATTGAATTTTGCAGGAAATAACTACGTAAAATAGAGTGTTTCCATTTGATTTATGAGCCCCTCCTGTTAGATGATAATAGGCTATCGTACCAAATTATTTTTCAACACTTGTTTGTTCAACAATTAAACCATTCAGTACCAAATTAACTTGGTATACATTATTAGGACAACAATTATTGAGCGCTTCCAAATAATTTATCAACACTTGCCCAAAATAAAACAGAAACTAGCGCTAACAAATTAACTGTCAACACTATGTCAAAAATATTCAAAACAAATGCTCACATATTAACTAGAAACGCTGTTATTAAAATGTTACTTAAGCTTCTCTGTTTCCTCCACCAAAAGGTCTACATTGCTAGCCCGGGTTGGTTTTTCCTTCATATTTTTGTTGTCCTTGGGGCCCTGTTCTCCTCCTTTACCTTTTTTCTGGACCTTATTTTTCTTAAAAATTAGATCTTAGTGCCTCAAGAGAGCTAATTTGAAAGAAATTAGCATGTGATAAAAAAATGCATGTGGATTATAATTATGGTTCACTCCATTTCCTTGTGTTTGATGGTATACATGTGTGTGATTCAATTTCAGAACTTTCTTACATCATATTTTATTTCTTGTTCCACTTAGCCAATTTTAGAGTCCATCCTTGTCCTCACATCCTATGCAAACTCATAAGCATACTTAATTTTCTAGGCTAGTGATGAGTACTCTATAGATTCCTAAGCCTCAATTTTGAAATCCTTACCTCTCTTACCTATGCCCTCTTCTCATCTGAAGAAAAACCTCATCCACTTGCACATTGAGAAACCTAGAAGTCTGAACCATCACTTTGGCTTCTTAGTCATGTCAACTATTCATTTCATGATATACCTTTCCCTAGATTGTGCATTATGCAGTTGCAGTGCATAGTGGGGTCCTCTCTATGCCACTTTCATACACAAGAGTGATGTCCCTTATCCTTCCTCTTTAACCACTGCACACTATACATTTACAATGTTTAACCTTGTCTTCTTGACTCCCTAACTCACATAATTACAGAATACCATTGTTCTTACTTTCCTCAGTCATGCATTGCATTGTTTCAGTGTATAGTAGAGGCTCCTTTCGGTCACTACTAAAGAGAGCTTCATAGTACCTTGAGCTTTCCCCTCCTTCACTGCACAATGCATAATTATATCTAGAAAGGCTTCAACCTTTATCTGTTCACTGTGCAGAAGCTAGACCTGCTCCCTTACTGTGCATTGTGTAGCTTCAGTCAGAACTCTCTCTCTCTCTCTCTCTCTCTCTCTCTCTCTCTCTCAGATTCAATCCTGAGGCTCCTAATCACTACCTCTTTTTCCCTACACAAGGATGCTTGTATCTTCACCTTTCCCTATTGCAGTGCACATCTCTAGTGCATAACCTCCCTCCTATAACTGCACAATGTAACCAAGGAAGCATCTCCCTCTTAGCCCCTACACAGACCCATCACAATCAACACTTTCCATGAGCAAGTAAAGGTATAATATGTGATATCCATACTAATATTGGCTTGTCATGAGTAGAATTCATTTGTTGGTGTCACCATCATGGAATTATGATTCTTAACAGAGGTTATCGAGAATAGGCTACAAAGAGAGCACTCGCAAAGAAGGAGAAAAGTGGAGAACCATCATAAAGGACAAGAAGGAGTCTTGGACCAAGACAAGGAGGTGGCAAGTGATGCTAACTTGGAAGGTTTTGACACTCATCTAGACCCTTTGGAGGGTGAAGATAAAGAACAAGAAAATATCCATCATGGAGGATTCAAAGTCATAACAAAAATGAGAAGAGCTTGGTATTGATGAAATCAAGTCTTATGTCAATGTCACCAAGTCATGGCTTCTCAAAGTGTCATTATAAAGTCATATGTGTCAATGTATTTTTCCACATCACATGTGGAATGTAATTATGTAATTTCTAAAAATGAGAATTTATGTAAAATGTGTGGAAGTCCAAGGGCCCCACACGGAATGTTAAGAGTCACTAGAAAGTTCTAAAGTCATGTGGAAGCTCAAAGTTCATAGAGGAATTCGAAAAGTCATAGTAGGAGGTCAAGAGTCATGAGGGTGGCCAAGAGTCACATGGGAGGTGGAGAGTCACCTCATTTTTCATAATTACACCCTCATAACTCAAGATAGGGGACTTTATATGCCTTGGCGTCTCTAGTTTGACATAACAAAGAAGAGCTTTATTTATAGGAGAAAGTGGTGATTTAATGTTCCACTATTGTTGATAGTGTGGCAGCATTGTAATTTTTTATCTTAGGATTTTCACTTAATATATGAAGCTCTCTTAGTTGGTACACTTTAATGCATATTTCATGAATGATTGTGAGAATATTCTTTCATTTCTTTGCGGTGTATGTTTTTGTTAACACATACTAATGAAAATTAACTATTTCATTAGATTTGGTATGCATATTATTGAATGTGCATTGTTACTTGGTTTTATGATCGTTGTTATCTTGTGACCTATTTTGAAGGTTAACTAACGATTCCTTGCATGCTCTTGTGTGTCTCATTTAAGATAGTACTATTAATTTTCGTCTAGAGGTTCAGTCTCCCTTTTCTCTACCATGAAAGTACGTTATATGCATTGAAATTGTTTGCTTCATAGTGTCAACTTGATTTTTTCAAATATTGTTTGTATAATCTCTTATGTTGATAATTGTAGTTAAGTAAAATTCCTTAGAATGATGAAAATATTCCTTACTTCATAGTTGGGGCTTTTACTCCAAAATGTTTGAGGTTTAGTTGGGACTTCATGCTAGGGAGACCCCCTTGGTTTGTGTATTTCCAACACTATCAACAGTTGGTGCTAAAAGGAGGGTGATATGAAAAGATGAACCCATTAAGTATTATATGAATCTCTTATATTAGATGGCTTCTTCCAAAATCTTCTTCTCGAAATGCTTTTCTAATATATCAAATCTTACAGTCCCCGTGGAAATCATTCATAACTTGCCACATCTCATGTTTGATGGAAAGAGTCCAAAAACCGTGCTTGGGGATATGGTTTTATTAATTCAATTTTTTCTTCCTAATGAAATGCTTTGTAGTGTTGATTAGGAAAATTGTTTTCTCTTACACTTGAAGGTTGCGTTAATTATTGGTCTTACACATTGTCAAATTCTTCTACTAATTCTTTTGAGCAAATTGTTAAGGGTTTTCATGAAATTTTCGATAGATTTGATTATAACTATGTATATAAATGGATTAATCAACTTATAATCCAACCCAGTGAATCGGCAGAGGATTTTATTGATCGGTTTCTTCACCTTTGCTATCATTTTGTTGAAGAAGATATGGATTGGAATAAGAAGTTTCAACATTTTGGTTCTAGAAACATTGAAACAATTTATATTAGATTCTCTTGAATATTTTCTCTTCCGACTTTTCAATCCGATGCCTCCATCATCGGAGGAGGAATATATTACTCCTTTTATTACTTGTCCTCCTTTCTCATTACCAACAAAGGTGTTACCCATGTCGATGTTGATGTTGTAAGTCTAAAAAACAAATTGTTTATTTTTTTCCTACATTCATCTTCTTATCATGAACCAATTTTCATTCAAGAAGCACTCATGCTTTTCATAATTCCATCAAATAAAATATGGAGTTTGATCCCTTGATTCTTCGGGATAACACTAACATGGATAGTATTAATATTGAAATTGATTCTTTTGAAAGTAGTGTTTCTTCAAGGGATACATATCATCCTACATCTCATGACCCTTTGTACCTTGATTCTTTTAGTCGAACCACTCTACTAGTAATTTCTCTAGACACTTTTGATTCTCAATTTGTTTGTTCACATGGTGGTTATATCTCACATGTAGAGGAGAAAAAGGGTGAATGCACTATACACATTTCGTCCATGTTTCAAATTCATTTGCGTCAAACTAATGATCAATCTTATTTCAATATTAGTTCTAGTAAAATGATGTAAAAATACTTACTCATCTTGAAACCTTAAATAGCCATTATATTGGCATTCATGATTTTGCTTCTAAATGAAGTGATGAGTGCCCAAGCATACTGGATGATATTTTATTTTCCTCACAATATTTGGATTCTCAAGCTTTCGATATATAATCTAATCTCAGTGGATTATCATATTCAATTTTTGGATGGGATGATATTTAAATTTGGAACTATCTTGGAATTCCTCCAGTCCATACATATTCAGATACTAAACCAAGAGACTCAGATGGTATAGTTGTTGAAGCTTTAATAGATCCTATAAAATAAGAACAATTCCAATTCCAAAATCACATTGGTATGCCATTGTTCTACCATTATGATGATGATGATTATGGTGATCCAATTAATATTCAATGTTCTCATGATATTATCTTTTATTAATCTCCCTGATACGACCTTAAAAATGTTGTTAGTGGTGGTGTATGTTAAAATAATATCACATATCATAACATGTATGACAATCCACCGTTGTTACAAGATGATATGTGTATGAAAAATTGGAATTTTGAATCAAATTCAATCGCAATTGAATTTTATCCTCTTGAGTCTTCTCATCCTTCCTCACCTTTGGCACACTATTCTTTGTACCTGGATGTGTTTGATGAGTCTGCTATACCAAAATTTTATTTAACTACTTTAGATTCTTATTTTGTCAGCCTTGATTTCAACCTGGTATAGGACGGTGTGATTTCATGATCAAATGATTAAGAGTTTGAATCCATTCAATCAATATTTCTTTAATCATAATATTTTACAATAAAGAGGAATATATTACAACTTTAAATATTTAAGGGATTTTTCTAATAGATGTATCCAAATCTCTATCCATCAATAGTCTCATATGGTAAATTTTAAATTTGATAAAATCGATTGCATTAATAATTTTTTCTTTGACACATCTGAAAATAGTGGTATGCACTTATCTATTGATGCTTATAAGCCACCCAAATTTGATGATCCACCACCTGAAAGTTCAGGGATTTGTTAGGGAGTCGAGGCACTTTAGCCCCTACTGATGGTTATCACATTCTCACCAAACTGACATGATCCCTGACATGATCCCTGAGATATATTAGATCCATATGTTAAAGGATTCCTGGAGTTTTAAAGTTAATATTCCTAATCCTCAAGGTAGATATTATGATCGGATAAAAGATTCTTTTTTTATATTTCTCCTTCATGTGAATCCCTTGTATTATAACTAGGGCTCGAGTGAATATCTTTGACAGATCCCCAGAGCTTCACAACCTATCACTCCAATTGTAAAGACAAATAACACCAACTGCAATATTTCTCCATGTCAAGTCTTTCTATGAGTAATCAAATTCTTATGATTCTATTGTATGTTATGAAATTAAGCATGTTTCTGGCACAATTGACCCTCATAAGTCTAATTCAATGCTCGAATCTAATCCCTCAAGATGATATCCATTTTATAACTAATTTGAATCATGTTTCTGATATTTTTTTGGCTTGGTTTTACTATTCTTTTGATCCTAATCAGTTTTCAATTTTTTCTATACCACCAATCAATGTTAATATTTTCGACTTTCATCAAATAAAAAGTAATGATATCATGCATGGGAAAAGAGGAAAAAATCATCTCCAAGCATCATTATATGAGGAGGAATATTTTTCAATTCGAAGTGCTTGTAAAATATCTCAAATGAACACATCCTTATCTTTAAATAATAGAACATCTCATGCATTGACCATTATATTTGATTAACATACTAGCTTCAACAATTATCATCTTATCAATTATTTTCCCTCTAGTTTATTTGATGACAATTGTTGGTTTTCATATGATTCACGTCCACATTGTTGGATACCTATCAACTCCCTGAAACCATGGTAAAGTGGTTAAGTGGGATTAGCCTATATTTTATTCACTTAATATTCCTCAAGAGATATATCTAGTAATTAAATATTTATCTTTGCAAAAGTCTCAGTATGACTATTTTTATGATCTGATCATCGATTTGTGGGAGGCATCTTATCTGACAAGTTCAGTTGTTAATAATAAGCTTCGAATATATATTTAATTTAACACGTACGGATGTACGTTTGAAAGGTGGTTTCAAGGTATTCATGTTCATCCCTGCTATTGTTGTAAGCCTATAGGTTGGATAGAGTGATCTTATAAAGAACACCTTTATGATTAATACACAACTAGGGAAGCTGAGGTGGTACACATGGTGAATACATATTTTTGGAAAGACTAAGGCTTTTTGCTCAAAGGTAGATCTAAGAAAAGAAGCTGGAGTTCATCCACTGTGTCACCAAGTTTTTCTTTTGTGATAAAAAACCTTCAAAAGTTTTCCTAAAATTGAATTTTTGAGCCTCCTTATGATCTTATGATCTATTATTTCAAGTTTTTCAGAGTCACTTCATGGTTGGTTGATGATTCGCTAAGTGTTGAATCCAATTATTAACATATTCATAGATTTTGATGCATTTGAAAGGGCACCTATTTCTTGCAAGCTCAAGATTCAATGTTTACCTTTATAGACAAGCATTGAAGAATCCTTAAGAACAACTCTTATGCAACCTATAAAAAATGAGCATGTGTAGTCACTAGCAACAATGCTTATGTAGTCCTTGGTAATATGAATTGCACAACTCATAGACCCTACACAACCCCTACCGAAAATTCTTTCATAATTGATAGGGATAGTACATTGCAAAAATATTGTCGATAGTTAGTGCGCAACATTATTTGAAATATTCTCTCCCTTTTAGTGGCAATTACCTCATCATTCTAGTGAGTCTTCTCAACTATCACGTTTTTGCACCTTCTTCTTTCATGAGTGTTGCTTTCACTTTCACAACTGTCGTTTTCACTTGATTTCTCTTTAAAAAGTTTCGTTTTTGCTTTCTTTTCACCTTACCATGTGCCACTTTAACTTTCTTAAGCTTCTGCAAGTGTCATTTTCACTTTTTCTTACAGTTGCGAGTGTCACTTTTAATTTTTTTCACTCCTACATGTGTTGCTTCTTAGTGAACCACTAGAGAAAACTATAGCGCACTCTTTTGCATTAGCTGATCATGTACATCATTAGAATATGTATTAAACAAATTCCCATATCTTAGAACTTTCTAGTTATTGTCGACACTTATGTGATAACTTGTATTCTAATTGTCGCAAATCTAAATTTTAACTATCGCACTTAGAAATAAGAGTCTCTTTGTTTTCATTTAAAGGCATGCAAGTGGATTTTGAGTATGGTGCATTCTATTTTCTTGTATTTGATGGTGTACTAGATGTTCATGATCAGTTTTTGAACTTTTTTACATCATGTTTTCTCTCTTGTTCAACTAGTCCAAAACTTAGCCGATTTTGGAGTTCATACATGTGCTCACATCTTGTGAAAAATCACAAGAATACTTAATACTCCAAGCCAGTGATGAGTACTTTACACAATCCCAAGCCTTAGTGTTGAAATCCTTACCTCTCAGACTTGTGCGCCTATTTATTTTAACGACAACCTCCTCCACCTACACATTGAGAAACCTTGAAGTAAAGACCATCGCTTTGTCTTCTTAGCCCTATCAAATATGTAGTCTTTGATCTATCTTGCCTTGGATTTAACATTGCATAATTGAAATGGACAATGGGGTCCTCTTTATTTCAATATCATGCCCGACTACGTAGTCCCTTAGACTTCCTCTGCAACCACTTTGAATTTCATTATTATAGTGTGTAACCTTGTCTTCATGTCTCCTTAACTTGTGTAATTGTGTAATCCAATTTTTATTCCTTCCAAAACTACACATTGCACAGTTTCAGTGGAAAATGGAGGCTCCCCTAGGTCACTACCAAAGAGAACTGCATAGTACCTTGAGCTTTCCCCTCCTTCATTGTGCATTGCGCAATTATAGTTATCAAGCCTTCAACCCTTATCTGCTATACCTACCCACTACGTATAAGACTTGTCATGACCTCCCTTTCCTATGAATTGTGTATTTTTTGTTAGTATTGAGGCCCTTGCAGTAGAGCTCTATGTGATCCCTTGTCTCTCTCTCTCTCTCTCTCTTTGGAAGCTTCAATCCTTAAGATCCTAATCACTCGCTCTTGTGCCTTACACACACATACTTGTTTCTTCCTCTTACCCTAGTGAAATGCGCATTTCTATTGCAGAGTCTTCCTCCGGTAACTGTAAAATGTACCCAAGGAAGCCTCTTCCTCTTAGCACTTACATAGACCCCTCAAAATCAACACTTTCCATGAGAAAGCAAAGGTAGAATAGGTGATTTCTGAACTAATGTTGACTTTTCATGAGTGGAATTCATTCAGGTGGGTATTAGTGGCCACCCACATATTCCACTTGGACTCCCAACATAGTTTCCTTTCAATTTTCTTAATTCTAGTATAGATTTATATTTTTGGAATGTTTGGGTCCTAAACATCCAGAGCCATTTTGAGGTCCTAAAAGACATTTTTTTTCAAAAATGGAGAGACTAGAAAAGTGTTAGGATTTCTCTCACATATTCCTTTTTGTCTCCTCATAGATATATTTGAAACAAGGTATTATGAGAGAAAAACAAAGATCATCTTCCAAAGTTACGACACTAGGAAGATGGCGATCCAACTTACCCGAACGGGGCCCAAAATCGTTGGTGCTTCATCTCTTAGGGTAAGGGTTTCACACTTATTATTTATGATAAAAAGGCCTCTGAGCCTCATTGTAACATATTTTAGAAGGAATATAGACGTCACAACTCTTCTCAGAGATAATCTGACATCATTCAAGCGAGTTTGTTCCATTATGTATGTAAATAATTTCCATTAGTTAGTATTAATTAATTATGGTTATGTTTTTTTTTGTATCTTTGTGTTCTCTTTAAATCCGTATTTCATTTTATTCCTTCATAAATCTAGATCAGGACTTCATTTACATGTTTCATCATCACGTCAGGGTGATTCTTAAGAGAGCTTATCAAGGATATGTTTCAAAGAGAGCATTTTCAAAGAAGGAGCAAAAGGTAGAACCATCATGAAGGACATGAAGGAGTCTTAGACCAAGACAAAGAAGTGGAGAATCATGTTGACTTGGTATTTTGACACTCATATATACCCTTTGGAGCTTGAAGTTAAAGAATAAGAAAATATCCATCATGGATAAGTCAAAGTCATAACAATAAGGAGAAGATCTTGGCATTGGTGAAATTAAGTGTTATGCCACCGTCACCAAGTCATGGCTTCTCAAAGTGTCATTACAAATTCATAAGTGTTAATGTATTTTTCCACATCACATGTGGAATGTAATTATGTAATTTTTTAAAATGAGAAAATGTAAAATGTGTGGAATCCCAAAGGTCCCACATGGAATGTGAGAAGTTGTTGTAGATTTCTAAAGTCTTGTAGAAGCTCAAAGGTCACAGAGGAATTCAAAAAGTCATAATAGGATCTCAAGAGTCGAGAGAGAGGTCAAGAGTCACATGGGAGGTGGAGAGTCACCTTATTTTTTGTAAATACACCCTCATATATTAAGATATGGGACTTTATAATTTAAACATTGGATTCACTAGTTTGGAATAGGAGAGAATGTCTTTCTTTGCAGGAGCCAATGGTGACTTAATGTTCTCCTATTGGGGATAGTGGGGTAGCATTGTAATTGTATATATTTGGAATTTCACTTAATATATGAAGCTCTCAGAGCCGCTACACTTTAACACATATGTCATGAATGATTGTGAGACTATTCTTATATTGTTTACATTGCATGTTTATGTTAACACATACTAATTAAAATGAACTATTTCGTTGGCTTTGGTATGCATTTTATTGAATGCAAATTGTTACTTTCATTTATGATCATTGTTATCTTGTGAACTACTTTGTAGGTTAACAAATGATTCCTCGCATGCTCGTTTGTGTCTCCTTTAGGATAGTATTACACTTTTCTTATAGAGGGTCATTCTCTCTTTTCTTTGTTGTAAAGGTACCTTATATGTATTTCAATTTTTTTCCTCACAGCTGTTGGGTAATTTAATTATTTTAAAGTTAAATTACTTCATTAAATTGTCAAACCAAGGTTTGTGTACTTGTGAAGTGTCTATGCATTGGTTTATTTTTTATTATGGATTTCAAATTCAAAGGAAACATGTAAATTTCAACTACTCATGACTAACTCTTTGTCAAGTCACACCCATGTTCTTTTTTTAATATCAACCAACTAAAATAAAACTAAAGAAAATTAATCTAGGAATTGAAATTAATATTTAAATTACCAAAATAAAATTAACGATTGATTCTGATTGAGTGGAATGAAAATACTATACTAAAGGACAATTAAAATTCTATGTTACCTTGTAGAATCAAAATTCTACGCTATTTTTCAGAATTAAAAGTATATGCTATTGAAAAGAAAAGTAGTTGATTTTAATAATTTAACTGAGTATCTCACCAACAATGGAATTAAAAAAAAAAAAAAAATCAACTTAAGAAGAAATGAATGGCTAATATTTACAAATTACTAGTGTGTGCAGTCTTCATGAGATTTAATCCAAGCATGAAATAAATATGAGACTAAGATATGAAGGAATTAAAAAATTAATTAATGAGAGAAATTTTTTTTTTCTATCTTATTTGAGAGCTCAATCCTGTGACAATCAAAGCAGTAATGAGTAAATTTAATGTAAAAACAATGCATCTATGAACCATAATACATCTATGTAATTGTAACAAAGTTGAAATAAATTAGAAGAAAGAAGATAAATTTGAATGACTATGCTTGCTTATGACTCTTCATGGGGACCTCCTATTAAGCACAAGAATGAAAGAACTCAGATTAATGAATTAATCACCAACAAAAAAAATTATACAAGGAACAAAGTAATGCATAATAGGAGCAAAGTAATGTATTCATGAAAGAAGTTCTCTGATAACAACAATTACAAACTAGAATTACCTCCTTGTCTCTGCTTCAAAGAAATTTATAATAGTTCTAGACTAATAGCTTCGAAGAATTACAATCTGAGAAACTTGTTTTCAATTGAAAGATAAATTATCTAATCGAAATAGGAAATGTGATTCTCATGATTTTCTATGAGAAGAGAAAATCATGAGAATATTTCAAATCAACACATCATCATCCTTAAATCCAAGATTTGCTTGTTCAATTCTAGCTCAATAGACAATGAAACTACTTTCCTTCAAAATTTGCACAAGGATATACTATTATAACCAAAGTTGACTTCAAGGTTTAACATCAAAATTATCGAACTTTGTGATTTTTCAGGTAGGTGCGATAGGTGGATGTACATATGATTGAAATTTTGTGTTCATCCATGTATTTTTTTCTCCTTGAATCTCGGAAGAACTTATATAACCATGGGAAAAGTTGTAGAAAAATTGATTAGCTACAAAATGTGTTCATTTCAGTAACCATAAAGATGTTTTGATTAAATTTCATAGAGAAAATATAGATTATAAGCTATGAATGAATGATACATGTTATTATTCCTAGGCATGTCCTAGAGGACCTTATAGCTTGTAAATGTAGCAAAACTATATATGAAAAAGATAGAGATGGTGTTAAAGGGGATGTAAAAAAGAGGGCAATTCACGACCTCAACATTACCCCATGTCGAGTTTGTTGCATGTCCTCAAGCACCAAAACTTCCAAACTAGAGAGTTTACCTCTGAGTTAATTGTTTCTAATTCCTGGATTAAAACATCCAAGCTTGTAGATTCTTCCTTTCTTTTAATATTGAGTGCCCATACATTTTTCCTTATTAGGATTTTTCCCTCATGAACCTTAATTTTGTTCTTGAGAATCCTATTTTTTTCTTTAATGGAATCATATTTTATACCAATAACACATCCTCAAAATAATAGTATCACTCAGAGCCTCAATATTTCATTTTTCGTCTTTACTGCATCATTCTATTCTTTCATATGTCTTTTTAATACTTCTAATTGATAGATATCTTGTTTTAAAGCATTAATAGTTTCTTCCTTTACTTGAATAGTGGTATTGGTTTCCATATTGGTCAGAGTAAATTTATCGTGTGAAGAATATTCATAAGATTTGGTTTGAAAATGAGAATTTACCTTCCCTTATGCCCCATGTTCTAATGTCTCCAAGTAGTCATAAATTTATTGTTGAACATGATCAATTTTAGGTGTTTTTCTAGTTGGACATGGGCTTTGATAAAATGGAGATTATGTTTCCTCTTATGTATCAACATTGTATTCTTCATTATTATTAAAAGTCTCTATAGGTCCTTGTCGTGCCTAATTATTTAAGCGCATCGAAATCCATTTGCTTCTTCTTATTTTTTGTTTTCGCTCCACCACTTCTTGTGCAGTCCTCCTTTTGTTGGCGCATTTATGCATTTCTTCTTATTTCTTCTTTGATATATGTGTCTCCCTTATTGTTTCTTGTTAATTGGTATTTTAGCTACTTTTCTTCCTTCTAACATTTTGTTTATCATTTATTTATTTAACATTCTACAGAAATTGGTTAAGTGGAACCTCATATTATGTTTACTTCAATGAAATTTATATATCTACTAGTTCATTAACAGTCAAAACCTCTTATTTCATGAGAGGTACAAGGTTGGGGTTTTTAACTATTATGTGTCAACTCCTCTTAGTATTTTTCACTTATTCCTCTTTCAAGTGCCTCTATGAAATGGTTTCTCACCAATAAACTTTGCCAATTTTCTCCACTGGTTCTTAGGTGAGCTTCTACAAGAATTTTTACTAACCCGTGGTGGTATAGAGCCATGTCAATATCCCTTGAGTCTCTTTGTATAATAAAGGCCAATTTTCTAAGTCCACACATCAGATAATATTTTATATTTAACTGATTTCCTCCAATGAAGTGCATCAAGGGTCGTGTATGGTAAAATAATATTGTGCCATCTCGACCATCACAAGGTAATTTTTTTTTACTAACTAGAAAAATATTCCTCCATTTGGACTTAGTTGCACTTACTGGTTGAAGATTGAAGTATCCATACATGTATTATGGAGGAATATTTTTCATTCATTTTATTTGATATTTCAATTTTTTAACCAACTTTCATTGTTTCAAGGCAAACCCGCCACCGTTGTCGCTAAAGAGACTATAATATGAACATTATGTCTCAAATCTTGGCTTCTACATTGTTGAAAGCATGAGAAAATTCCTTGGTGACTTAAATCTTGTACCCATCAATTTTTCAAAGAAATTTAGCCACCCTGATTTCTTCAACTGATCTCAGTCTCGTGGGTAAGCTTGAAAAAAGTTAACCCCATTAGGCTCATACAGTATGATGATACCCATTGTGGCACGAAATATTTTCCCTTGAATCACCTCTTTTGAAAAGGGTAGATGGAGAAATAGATGATGGAATGGAATGGTTCAATGGTGGTCGAGATAGATTTGAAATAATTTTTCAAGGTAGTAGACAATTCTCAACAAATCCCTACCTCTTATATTGATTTTTTTCCACGATTTCAAAATCCAATTTTATAGTACCATTAGAATCTAGGTGATTTTGAATAATTCATATGCGATGGACAAGATTTTTACGTGATGGATAAGGATACACATATGAGTGACGCAATAGGACTATAATGAGGTCATGACTTTTCTCATGATTACAAAGGGTGTATCATAAACATTCAATAAGATTATAAATCTATTGCTTCTTAAATGAAAATTAATCGAACACCCTATATGCATACCTTATAGTACATACCTTTTTGTATTAATGTCCTTTTATGTAGGTCTGAAAAACTTCCATAAATTTGGAGTCTTCTCAAGTTCAAAATTCTAGCAGGTTCATTATTGGCTACAAAATTTGAATTGAGCTACAAAATGTTGTAGATTATGCAACAAGTTCTTCAATCTTACTTATTTTCTTTAAAACTTGTTGTTTATGATGCGATTTTTATTGATGTGGTGACTTCTAATTTTGATTGATGTTGATGACCTCTAAAAATGTTGATGATGTAGATTTATCGTGTAAATTTATTTTTAACAAAATCATAATAAATTAAAATTGGAGAAAGAAAGAAGGGAAATGAAAAAATATAATCTACCATGGACCCCTTGGTTTTAAACTAAGGTTTTATACATAGAAATGCCAACAGTACTTGTTTTCATACCTATGGTTTTATTTTATTTATTATAATCCTGTCAATGGATTATGATATAACCTTAACCTATTCCCATTAACAATGTAACATTTTGTTCACCAATAGTACTAATTCTAACTACTCCACTATCAAAAACAATATCTATTTCATAGCATCCAAGACAATGTGTATGCAATTTTCCTTAAAAATTTCTTAAATTTTAAAAAACAAGAGTCTAATCACTTGGCTTGAAGTTATTGAATTTGATGAATTATTCATGCCACCTCGTTCTCTATTGTTGGATTATGTTTTTTATTTTTATGACATCTTTTTGGATCTCATCTAGCTCATCCAATTGTGCCAGTCATTGTTTTTGAGCTTCAAATAGATGAAGCCCCAATTTTTCTTTTGTTATAAAGGTCTCCACTTGGAATTCAATTGATAGCAATACTTGCTTCCCATTGACAAGCTCATAATGATTATCTCTAGTATTATTTCTCCAAGTGGTACGGTATGTTGAAAGTGCCTCTAGAAGCCTTTTTGCCCAATATCTTCTCTTCAAGTGTATTGTCTTGGTCATTCTAGCTTCAAGTACCTTGTTGGTAAATTCTACTTTCTCATTGGCATGTGGGTGATATGGAGTGCACTTCCAATGTTACTCCATAATTTTTTGCACCAACATGGATGTGAATCGAGCACCTTGGTCTGTCACAATTTCTATTGGGACACCAAAAATAATTAACATATCCTCAAAAAGAAATATAACTACACAATTTTCAGTAGCAAAAGGAAATTACTTAGATTCTACTGATTTTGTAACAAAATATGTATAAACAAGAATATACCTCTTTTGTTTATATGTAGGGTTAATTGGACCAACAAAAAAAAGCGCTCATTTTTCAAAAGGATCTATTAGTACTTGAGGCTGTAGAGGCATTTCATTTGATGGAATGGGATTTCCCATTCTTTGGTAGTTGTCACATCTTTTGACATATTCCTTGGTATCTCTGAAAATAAAAGGCTAGTAATACCCCAAAATAAGCACTTTTTATGCAGTTATTTTATCAACGAAATGTCCTCCACATGGTTCATCATGGAAAAATTTTAATATCTTTGGTACTTCATCCTCTCAAACACATATTTAGATAATCATATGAAGTCCAATTTGGTACTCCCTTTATCCATGAGTAGGGTGCATTGGCCATGGTAAATTTATTTCTTTATTTAGTTTATAACTATGGAGGAAACTTTCTTGTATCCAAATAGTTAGAAATATCATTCTTTTTTAACACAAGGATCGTTACTACAATGCACATAATATTTTAAAAAACAAGCATGCGTTCTTGTTCTTACATGAACAAGATTCATATGCATCTTTTAATAAAACAATCTTTATTTTTCATCAATTGATGCACAAAACTCCTATGCAAGTCTTTCTGAACTCAAATCCTTGCAGCCTTTAAATAAAAAACATGGGTAATATATGCATACAAATTCATGAAAACCCTTCCAAGAAAATTAATATAATTAGCTTTAACCTTTTCCATGAATCTGATAATGTATGCGAAGACATTTCACTTCGAAATCTGATATAATTATGCATGCAATTAATATTTTATTTTCAATAATTAATATATAAATTTATTTGAATAATTTCAGTATAATGGATAATATTATTGTCCACATATTCTTATTAAGAGTCTATACAAATCATGCTAATATCTCCAAGGAAATTAATAATCTATTTTTCTCTTTCTTTAATCTTTTTGTGTAAAAGTGTTTCACTTGTGTTTTCTTTCCAAGAAATCTAATGCCAAATTTGTTGCTTTTGTACATGCAAGTGCATATTTATTTCGAAAAACAATATAACAAAGTAATCATGTATAAGTGTTTTTTTCTAAGAGAAAACTTGGTAAAATAATTCATGTATTTTTTTTCAAGAAAACTTTTAAAAGAAAAATCACACATACTTTTCAAGAAGCCCAACTACTTGTCCTTTTATGCTCATGATTATCATTTAATATTTATAGTTCTCTATATTTCTATATGTAATGTTTTGTGCTTTCTAATCCATCTTTATGCATTAAAATAAAAAGGAAGACAATTTTTTTAAGGCAACAACGAGGTTGACTTAACTTCTAGTCAAATAAATCATGCAATTTCACACGATTAATATAACCATGCAATATTCCTGATGGGAGTGACGGAACTTTTAGAACATGTGGTGATCGGGTTGCATACAAAGATCACTTGGCTTCCACGCAACCACTGAATTCTCCATAATAGTTCCTTGGTTGCATCGTTAAATTTCCTTTGCAATCCGGAATGGCTCTTAGTGTATTGTGTTGGGTGATGAGGTGGGGGTTTGTAGAGAATTTTGGTTTTGAATTGTGGTTTTCCCAGCAATGGTCATGGCTCTGAGAAGGCGAGGGATGTGCAATATGGACTAGTTGGGATCAAGGTGAGATCTCATCCTAGGGATTCCTATGGGATCCTGGCATGTCGATGGTGGTTACAACTCTTTGGATCTTCTACGTCTTCTATGTTTGTTGTTTGTGCGTCCAGCTATGCCCACGGGGGTTGAATCAGGTTCTAGGTTACGCCATTAGTTTCTCACTCTGTGCTTCGGTTCTAATTTGGTTTCATGGAGGGAACAACTTCAGGTCAGTTCCATTGGTATTGTAAGGGGAGATTCTGTGACAATTTCTGCCTGTTTTCCCTCTGGCTTCGTGGTTTGTGAAACTCTCATCGGTAGGGGTGCAATTGACAGGAGTTTGATTTGGGGTGGTGCAAAGGATCTATGGAAGCTAAAAAAAATTTCCCCTGTCTTGGGTCAGTAGAGTATGGTAATTGGTTCTGTGATTTCCTATTAACTGCTCAATTATGTTCAAATTGGTTTTTTCGTGTCAAATAGGAGGTTATACTGCAAGAGCAGTGGAAAGTGTTGTGATGGTCGATGTGGGTTGGTATGTATGTATATTTTTTTGGACATTGGGTTCAACGCTCCCCGTGTGTTTCACGACATGGACTAACCACCTCTTGTGGATCCTAACTCCAGTGATTGTAGTGGAGACTGATGCCTGCGGGTTTTGGTCTAACGACAATCGTGATTCCAAAAATTAACTCGAGACTTGTCGCTCTGATACCAATTGTTTGAATCATGATTGTCGTTAGACCAAAACCTGCAGGCGTTAGTCTTCGCTACAATCACTAGAATTAGGATCCATGAGAGGCGGTTAGTCCATGTTGTGAAACACACGGGGAGCGTTGAACCTAATGTCCAACATTTGTTCGTTTGAAATTACCCTTAAATTACCTCAATGCCACGTTAGAGAGGTCTTCCGCGTCAAGGGGTGTTGCTCCTCGTTAAAAACTAAAAAAAAACATAATGAGGGCAGTCACTCGCCCTCTGATGATGGCACCAGTTTAGGAACATAGAGAAGGATGCATCCATTTCTCCTTCTCGCTCTTTGGGGCAAGTTTGAGCTCCAGTGACCCTGGATATGATTGTAGACCAATTGCACAATGTTCAATTAAATATAGATATCATGAGGAACTGGTGCTATGAGGACCGGAACGAACCAGTGGCTTATAGTAATGATGTACACCATGTTTAGAATGAGATCCTTGACAAACTAGAAAGCCTTCAACGATGCCATCGACGCCCCAATGATCACCTTCTCACTCTGGAGGCAAGGATTAAACACATTGACTTCCATATGCATGATTATGTAGCTGTCTTTGCTTCCCCTCTTATCTTTCCACCCAATCTTCCTCCTTGAGAGGTTTTTTCTTATTATAGAGGTGGCTTAACGCTGGTAAATGTATGGGATGGTCAGTAGGCCTAGTGGAAATAACTCTAGTACTGGGTGTAACTGTCTTCCTACAGGCCATATGCTCTCTAAATCTATCTAGCATGAGAAGAAAGGTTCTTTGGAGATGAATTTTGTACTTAATTTCCTTTCAATAATATAATGCAAGCTTGTTGACCAAAAAAAAATATATAGCCATGCAATCTTTTAAGATACTTCTAGTCAAATAAATCATGTAATTTCACACAATTAATATAGCCATGCAATATTTTAAAATTTCAATGAAAATGAAACTTATCTTTTGTTGAAGAATCTTTCCTTTGTTTTCATAGTTTCAGCCTCCATATCCAATTCTTTGCTGGCAGTGTCTCTACAAATTCATTTGCAATTTTTCTCCTCCATATAATTTTTTTTCCTCCCTAAAACTCCACTTTCCTTCCCCTTTTCTCATACCTTTCTTACATTCAATTTTAAGAGTGCTATTAGTAGATTGTAACCATCCCATCATAAAGACCAAGAATTTTAGGGAGTTGACTATGTAATTCCTTTTGGTAGTAACAACCAGCTCCACCTTAAATAAATCTTAATGAAAATGTTAGTAATATATATATATATATATATATATATATGAATGAATTTACAAGATTTTTCATTGTAGGGATATTACATAATATCTCAATTTCATCATCCTCCATTGGAAAATGAAGATGCTCTTGGGAAAATTTCTCAAAGAAAAATACAAGGAACACAATGAAATTGTAGCATGTCTTAATGAAATCCAACTATTCCAATGCGAGCAACACACTTGCGTAGTTAACCTTCATGCTCGCTTGGCTCACATAGAAGGTCATCTACAATTTAACCTCAAGTCTTTGTTTCTTTTAGTAGATGTATAGCCCACTATAACTAGCAATGGAATTTTGTATATCTATCTCACTACATGTCAAAAACTTGGATGCAAGCCACGTATATTTTTGGAGGATTTTGGAGGATAAACTATAGACCATCCATTTTGTATATATATTTGACTGCAAAAACTTGGATGCAAGCCACTTATATTTTTGGAGGGTTTTGGAGGAGAAAGTATAGACCTCATGACCAAGCAGGTCCAGTTTCCCTCGTGGAAGACCACAATTGTATTCATTTCTAAGATTGAATACAAAAGTTATAAATAATAATAATAATAATTTGATGTTTGAAAAAACAAATAATAATAATAATAATTTAATGTTTGAAAAGATTTGGTTAATGAAAAAATTATAAAATTGTTTAGGCAATGAATTTCTTCCCAACTCAGTCGGAAAAACACAGCCCTAGGGCAAGGATCAAATAAATCTAAATTAATTTGGAGCCTGTACTGTTACTGAGACTGTACATAACATACATAACATACTTGTGCATTTATTAAATTTGAGGGCAAACCAGCAAAACGCTAATAGTTAAAATTTTAGGATTGCAAAGACTATGAACATTAATTTAGCTTTAAAATTTTAGGATTGAAAAGACTATGAACATTAATTTACCTTAGTGTCTTAAAGGTCACTAAGGGTGTATTAAATACCTTATAGCATTATAAATAATGCTGGTCAAGCGGCCGGTATGGCAGCGTGTTTTTAATTTGGTGACGTATTGCCCTGGCAATAATACGAATCATCTAAAACTATTGCTTAACATTGTAAAAACATATTTTTCCCTGAAATTTTTTGTTCCGGAGAAAATAATACATAAAACCATCACTCTATGTCAGTTACTAGTAGTGACATAATAATATTATAATAAATTTATTAATCTGTAATTTTTCGTATTTAAATTTTAAAATACTCTACCAAATTTTTTATCCATACTAGCGGTAATACTAATAATATAATCGTAGTTTTTTAATTACGCCGTGAGGCGTTTTCGCGGGCTTGGGGTGAGAGCAAACACCGGCTCACCCCAAACCCAATGAAAAGCCTTTTCCTACCGTGCATGGAACCAATTAAAATTTTACATTTGGCTGTTCAATTGAGCCTCCAGCTGCACCCGTTCCTCCTGAAACTCAGTTAACTTTACCTCCTCGTTCGCTCTGCTTTGCCTTATCTTTGGAGGGTCCGTCGGTGTCTCTGCAACGGACTCCATCCGACGGTATACCAGCTCTTCATTGTCGCCGTTCCATCCAGAGACTCGAGACTTTGATGGTGTCCAACGTTAATGCCTCTCCTTTGCATTTTCGTCTTCAGTTTTCCGATCACGAGATGCCGTGTTCGAATCCAAAGGAATCCAATAACTAGGAAACGGTCGTTCTGGGTCACCCTCTGCGGATTTTCTATTCCAAGGAACCCAATACACGGGATGTCTCCCCTCATTGTGATCAGACAAAGATCCCGGAATCCAGACAATGGGTTCTGGAAACTTTTGCAAATTCTCCGATCCCTTTTTCTCGGTATCATCCGTTATCCATTTACCATCACTGTCCTTAAAATCCTTCATTCGTTTTTCATCAACAGCATCATAAATTATCCTCTCAACCGGCTTAGGATAAGCTACGTGATTCGGGCACCCGCAGAAATGCCGTTCAAAGGGATAGTGCCCAAAGCGATCATAACCAGTCGCGGGTGCGAATCTCATCGGGTAATCATCTGGCTGCCGAAATTGTTCATTGGGACTGAAAGGTCGACTGTACACAAAAGAAGAAGGCAGAGGAGCATAGGTGTAAGGCCTAAAATCTCTACCATCTCCTTCATAATTCCTGAACTTAGGCCTGTAAAATTGATGCTCTGGAGGAGCCAGTAAGGACTGCCCCCATACTTAAAGCCGCAATCGTGCAGAGGCCAATAATAATTCCCCGGTGATTCTCTATAACTATAATAAGGTTCTGGCCACGACGCTGAAATTGGCTGGGGACCTCATACGTTTGGCGGAGCCCAGTAATATGGAGGATAAGTGTGTGGGCTGGGTTCCCCATACGCGTACATAGGATTCATTTTGCAGCTTCAACAAATCAAGCGGCACTTATTCCACAAAATTTATCTCCAGTAAGCACAGAACTTGATGAAAATCGATACCACAACTGAAATTAAATGTGAAAAACTTTAATCGAAAAAAATAATCACTCACAGTTAGATCCGATAAGCACAGAAGACTATGAAATTCGACACCGAAAATAAAACCAAACACGAACAATGTCAATAAAATTTGGCTACGATAAACACCGAATTTTAATCTACAAAATTAACCAATGAAATTTGGCTCTGACCAACAAACATCTCATGGAAATCGATAACAGAGCTAAAACCAAATATGAAAAACCTTAATTGACAATTACTCGACAAAATTTGGCTCTGATCAACACAAAATCTTATGGAATTCAATACCAGAACTGAAACCAGATATGAAAAATATTAATTGACAAGATTCATCAATTCCAATCGGCATGATTACAACAAACATGTAATTGGAAATACAATCTTTACTATACCCCCTGCTAGATAACGGATAAATGATTGAATTCCCCACTATACCACAATGCCTTATTTGACAATAATCGACTCGAGCCATCCACAATTCCCAGAGTGAGCACTTCTAACTTCTTGGTTCTTGGTTCGAAAATCACAGATAATGCGTGTTGGCAAGTGGCACTTTATACTCGTCACTGGGTTAGCTCGTGTCATTTCTGAAAACTTCCAGAGGCACCATGAACTCCCTGGAACTTTCCGAGTATTTCAACCAAGTAAATAATTGAGACTTCTGGAACGCTGACGTGTCACAACCAAGGCCTTGTAACCTAAACTTGGACCCACGACAAACTCTAGAATTTTGACTTTTCTATGATTCCACACATACAAGTTGGCGCACAGATCACAAGGATCAAATTGTGATCTGTGAGGTTGGGTAATATTTTTCATTTTAATGTAATATAATAATTACATGGAGAGGTGTGCTTATTGTGGAAAGGTACTTTAAAATTTAGGTTTTTAAAATTTTATTTTTACACCGGAGGCGTTTTCTTTGCGGGTTTGGGGTGAGCAAACATTGTTCACCCCAGCCAATGAGAAACACTTCTCATCGCCCTTGCAGCCAGTGAAATATTGACATGTGGCAGCGCCTCAAGCAATAAAATTGTTCTATTTGCTGAATTTATGTTCAGGGAAATTTGTACTCTGTGTGTGTCTTGTAGAAATCGACATTCAGGTGGATGTTCTGATGGGTATTGTACGAGAATAGATCTATGAATCAAAGTCCAGTGTGGAGTTATCGGATCGGTGTCCTTGTGTAAGACGTTGTAGCAATTTGAATGGAAGAGTTCGCCGTATGAAGGAGGATCTTGGTTCTTCTTGAGATTCTTGAATTGATCCATTCTGTGTAATCAGACCCTTAATGATATAGATTATGCAGTGCCAAGCACGGAGGGGTTTATCCACAACCTCTGTTATGCATAACAATGCAACGCGCTCAGTGGTGAGGACCGCTTGAGGTTACCGTGGAATTAGACCACAAAATACGATTAGGTTCTGTGTGGAATTCCGTGTGACCTCTATGAATAACGAAACCATAAGAAGACGGAATACCTTTGAAGAGTTGTGATTGGGAATTGAGGATTGGAATCGAACCGTGGACAACCGTGAAAGGAATGAGTATCGCGTCGTTGGACCTGTGAGTAAGGACCGAAACCCTGCGTGGAAGAGCGAAACCTCGATGAACAGTGAACGTGGGTTGGAATGAATCTGGCGGTTTGATCGCACCGCCTTTGTAGGGTAAGCGGTAATTGGGAAATCAACGCGATTCCATAGACTGGGTGACGTGTGTCCCTGAGCAAATTTGAGAAACCGCTCTCATCGGGAGTTAACGATCGTGCATTTAGCCTGCGTGATATATGTTGGATCATAAGGAGCAGTGTGATGTGCTCTCCGCCATCAGATGATTAACAAAGTTGCACAGCCGAAGAACCAAGGTGCGTAGGTTCTGTTGCCGTGGGCCCGAGACAATATTTCTTGGAATTCGAATGTAGTCCACAGTTGAGTTGATCAAATATATGTATCAGTGTTGGTTTTAATCATGGAATACGGATTATCGAATGCATGCCAAATATATGGTTCATACCTTGGTCATTACCCAATGTATGATGATTTGATCGATTAAAATGGAGTGACTTATTAACGTGGGTGAATTACACTATTCGTATGTTAATCCGAATCTGCTTGAATGGATTTTGGTCGTATGGGTCTATTATAATGTTGAATGGAAGACGAAGTGTGTTTTGATATATTGCGGTTGAGGCGAGATATAAAAGGGCCGTATATAATTGTGGGTAATTGTAGGAGCCTTTTACCCCTCATAAATTCACATTCATCATGTTCCCTAACATGTACTACAAATGATTCATGTCTCCTCCTTCCGGCGTTCCCAACGTTTGGTTAACAATATTCGCTTCAGTGCCAGGCAAAGCAGACTGATGAAGAAGAGGAATTTCGACCTAGAACGCTTAAGAGAGCTTCGGAGGTTATCTAGGCCTGAGCTGAAGTCCTCTTATTGTTGCAGGGGTATCTACAAATTTTAGAAGCAGCGTTCTTTTGAATTTGTATTTAGTTTTTTCCTTCTGTGTATTTTATAAACAATCAATGGCCTGTGACTCCATCGATTTGTGGATTCAGCCGCTTTATCCAACCTAACATGTGGTCGAAAGATCGATTCTCCATGACAAGAATGGTCGTTAATGCTAGAACTCCCTGCCCCAACTATACCCTTTTTAACACAGAAATCCCACTCTTCTCCCACAGAAGACGGGGTTTGTCTCAGAAGGAGGCAGAAATTCAGATGATGCTTGTTGCCTATGTTCATCTCGGCACCAAAAAATGTGATTTTCAGATGGAGCGTTATGTGTACGAGTCTCTGTCCGAGGTCGCAGAGATGGGCGTTGTGGACCGCCGCACAGGGCTTCGATCTGCAGTGCTCGAGAGAAAAGGATTCGGGTTAGAAATCATGTTTGAGTCTCACCGTATTACAGGATGTTGGAACACTTGATAAACTGTGATAGGACTGTCAAACCAATTCAACCTTTTGAATTTCTGAATAATGCCATTATAGAAAGATTATGTATAATTGATGGTAGACCTTCCTTACGGTCAGCCTTGAAGGCGGAACGGAGAAGAAATCCCCACTTAAAAGGAGGGGCAGTTGTATTGTAATTTTGTTATAGTGCAAATCCCTTCAGGTCGAACCTTGGTTGTGCTCGAATTCCTGAAGCCGGAGCAAAGAATTGAGACGGAAATGGGAACTAGCGTTGAGCTGTACGTGTACGCTGGAGGGTTTTAAAGCCAGAATGGAATACAATTCATGTTAAGGACCAGCATAGGGGAGGACTAGAGCGAGACTTCAACACAAAGTTCGCTGGCTTACCCATTTTGTGCAGAAAACGTGTGAAGAAAACTACACTAAGGGAAGCGTACTGAAGAGTAAGTGAACGCAGAAGATGGAACCTGGAGCGTAGAAGGAATGGAACCAAGAGGTGAACGTGGAACCGGAGGTTATAGTCAGGTGGTTTTGGGAACAAACCCGCCGATTTCACAGCACATCTCCTCCCATCAGGCGTTCCTTGCACCTAGGTGCAATTGCTAATTTTTAAAATGCTTAAGAACATATCCGTATGGCAAAATAATATAATAAACGTATTGATCCTTAAGAAAATACTCTACCCCTTGTTCCTTTGGCACCAATAATGTAATCAGAGTACTTTAATTTTTAAAATACTCAACTACTTAACCACTTAAATAATAAGGAGGAGGTACTGATTGTTGATATTATTATTATATGAAATTAAAATATAATAAAGGTATCTGAAAGCTCCCCGTGCGAACGTGATGAAACACGGGACGAAATGTTTATTGATTCCAAATAGAGCGTTGTGTAACTCAGATGTTTTTGGGTTAAATTCTTATTTTATTTTATATATAATATTTTTTTAAATAATAAATTATTTGAATTGGAGAAAGTTTACCATTTAAATTTGTAATTTTAAGAAATTTTTATCAAATTATAAACCTATTAAAAAAAAACCAAAACACTCTAAAAATATTTATCAAATAAATTCAGATACTCACCCGAGATCACTTCGAAAACTACAATCTCCACCTGTCCCTAATGGCCTAAAACTCTAAGCTAGCGACTTAAAATTCTAAACAGTTGGGGAAAAATTCCACGCGTCAAAATTAAATCGTCGACTATATTATTTTAACATTTTTATTGTGAAACACAGATGTTTACCATTCTGAACCCGGAAGGCTACCTGCCTCGTTAGGAACATTTCGCCTCACAACTAGAGAAACAACTATTGAGAATCCACGATATTAAGAGTCTACGTTGCGGGTAATGATTCTAAGTGAAAATGGTATTCGGATTTCGACTTGGTTAAAAATAAAATAATTAAATTAAAAATGAAAAGTTGTGAAATATTATTAATTAAAATTTTAAAAATAAAAAAAATAAAATTTATAATTTATTTTAATTATAATTAATTTATAAAATTATTATATTTAAGCCGACAGGCTTTTTCTTATGAATCAGTATACTTTTGGTTTGTCAACTTTTTAGTTTTTCCATCTGACATGTGTGCGCAAACCATCTAAAAGTGACATCTATCCACATTGCAGTTTATGATATCTGTTCACAACTCAATTTATCAATTCAGTGCCATTTCCTCACAGTTCATAACCATACATGTGCCATTCACCACCATTTCGCCCTGACTCTCTGAACAACTATGGCCGGACATTAATTACTACATGCCACTTATCCATGAACGAGAATCTGGTTAAATTCGTGACTAGATTAAAATTCTTTGTCTTCTTCACCAAGATCAACTTTAGGCTGTTTTCCATGTCTCACGACATTTAACGAAAGTGGTGAGTGTCCTTTCTCACTTTAATTCTTTTAAGGCATCTAACCGAACTGAACATGGATATTTACTATGGCGACATTAATTACTCCATGCCACTTATCCATGAACGAGAATCTGGTTAAATTCATGACTTCAGATTACAATTCTTTGTCTTCTTATCAACTTAAAGTTGTTTTTCATGTCTCACGACGTTTAAGGAAAGTGGTAAGTGCCCTTTCATGCCTTAATTCTTTTAACTGCATCTAACCAAAATGAATATGGGTATTTACTATATTTACTATTTATATGTGTTGGCTATCAGGGTATAGAAATGCTATGTGTTTGCTTATATTCGAATCTTGCAAAAAGTATGCAAGCCTTTGTAGCTAGACAATGTTATTTCAATTACACAACTCGAGATCGATCTCAGCCAGAAATGCTTAAGATGATCACGCCCCAATCTGACAAGCATTATGCTCGGCCCTTTGTGGAATAAGTATTCTGAAATCATGTTCTTTTGTATTTCCACAAGTTTTGATGACTGTTTTGGTAATATTTTTTCCACATTGAATTGAGTATTTTTCATGATTCAAAGTTATTACAAATTGAAAGAGAGTAGGGATGAACAAGAATAACGCACACAAAAAAGAAATATTTATTATTCTATATATGATCAAATGAATACATCACAATATTTATAGTTCTGTTGAGATCCAACCACTTCTAAATATGAATAGGGAGGTTGAGATATTCTCTCAACATCCACCTAAAAATCTGCAACTAATTCTAATATGAGTATGGAAGAATTATCTTCCAATACTCCCCCTTAATTCTTACATACATAACAATTAAAAATTATCTTCGTCTCACTGGTCTTCATTAGCAACTCTACTCACTCTACAGTCCTCTGGATTCCGCTCTTTCTTTCTTCACATCTTCGAGCTTACCTTTCAACCCATTTAAAGTACACCTGCTTATGACCATCAATGCTGAATTTGTAAGATTAAAAATTCTTGACACCCCTGAAGAAGAGTCTCGACACTGAACTACCCTATGGAAATATTTCCATCTGTGAAATAACCCCAAAGAATAAATTTCAACAGTCTATAGGAAAATATTCTAGGTACAGAATATGATCAGCGATCAATCCTACAAAGTGACCTTTACACACAAGGATCTCATTGTATAACCTGTAGTTGACGCTCTTGAAGCCCGAAGCACAACAAGACTCATCAACGTATAACAAATTCACACAATCAAATTAGCCAATTGTTCTCTCGTCACCGAAGAACGTCGAGAGCGACTAATTTAAATGATGCTACATTGTTCAATAATTGGTTATGTACTACACAAATTTCACAACAACAAATTTGACATAAAACTCTGACAGATGAAACCAAGAAAGCAACCAACCCATGCACTAAGTTTTTAAATATATATCTGAATCAGTAGCACTAGAATTCCACGGCAAATAATTTTGCATGGCTTCAAATTCATGGAGTTGTATCTGGAAATGACGAGTATGAATGAGGCTGAGGAAAGAAGATCAATTTCAATATTCACAGCAAATCTGTTAAATTTAACCATTGGTCCCATTTCCATCGCGAGTCAATAGGCCAAGCTTTTAAAAATTCGGTTGTCATTTCCAAACCTTAAAAGTGTGGATGACACCGAATGCCAGCTAAAGTAGGTATACACTATCCAAAGTGTGATCTCTGTGCAATTGTGCTACCAGTTGCACCAATTCCACCTGAAAATCATGTAAAGTCGTGTCTTCCTTCGCCTATGTTGGTCTTACCTTCCTTGAGGAGTTTCTGGAACAGAGGATGGTTTATATGCAGTGTCGGTATTACAAATCACTGTCGTTGTTCTCCTTTACTGCCCACGTACATGACAACATAACTGTCGCTTTTACATCCGAATACATCACTGTCGTTGTTCTCCTTTAAACCCTATTCACATCGATTTATTGACTTCCAACCAGATGGGAATCTGACATGTAGACCTCAAAGCAGTGATATGACTACAGAATTAAGAATACTAATATAGCCCCCACACAGGCCATAGCAAGCACAGTTCAACAAAAACAATCAGCGAAGAAAAATGTTGAAATTTACAAGGTAAGAGTGCAATTTTATATGTGATAATCCTTGTTGTCAATGATTGCTTCATTCAACGTGAGTTCCACGGAAGGATTGAACTCACTATCCTATTAAATATGAAACTCCCCCCTCTGCTCTGCGCTTGAAAAAGGCACTTTCCAGCGAGCATATTTGACCACTATTCCCAACAAATCACGTGCACTATTTCACATTGATCACACAATCTGGAATTTCCAGATCCGATTCGAGCTCTTCAGCCTCTCTGTGGAGTACAGGCTTAATATATGGATGATCATTGAGGCAAAGCAAGCGATGCACTGTGATTCTATATCTTTTTAATCTAGCCAACGGATACTAATCACACACAAAAACTTTCACCCAGAAAATAAATTCACTGAACTATCTACTCTCCTACAGCAGCGGTTTGTCAATCATTGCTCTCACATTTTCCTGGCCATCCCGTAAGGGATTTAAGCTAGTAGAAGCTCTGATACTATATTACAAATTGAAAGAGAGCAGGGATGCACAAGAATAACACACACAAAAAAAAAAAAAATTTATTATTCTATATATGATCAAATGAATACATCACAATATTTATAGTGCTGTTGAGATCCAACCACTTCTAAATATGAATAGGGAGGTTGAGATATTCTCTCAACATCCACCTACAAATCTGCAACTAATTCTAATATGAGTATGGAAGAATTATCTTCCAATATAAATTTCATACATATTTCTTTCCTTTAGATAAAACATTTGATTAGTAAATACTGTTATAGTAGCTCTAAAACATTTGACTAGTAAATACTGTTATAGTAGCGCTGAATATTGTAATACCGTTCCATGTTTCACAACATTGAAGGTGAGTAGTGAGTGCCCTTTCACGCCTTAATTCTTTTAACTGCATTTAACCTAAATGAATATGGGTATTTACTATTTATATGTGTTTGTTATCATGATATAGAAATGCTATATGTTTGCTTATATTCAAATCTTGCAAAAAGTATGCAGGCCATGACCTGACGAGCATTATGGTCGGCCCTTTGTGGAGTAAGTATTTTGAAATCATGTTCTTTTGTATTTCTAAAAAAAATTGTAGTGTTTTTTCAACATAGAATTGAGCATTTTTCATTATTCAAAGTTTCATATATTTCTTTTTATTTTACATAAAACATTTGTTTGGTCAATATTGTTAGAGTCGCTCTGAATATTGTAATACAGTTGTTGGCGAGCCTGCAAACATCTCTTATAAATTATATTTTTAATTTCATGTTTTGTAAATTTGGTTTTATTATTATTTATTTTACTCAGTTAATTGAAATATATAACCCTCTAAAACCCTTCTTTGCTCCTGGTACGTAGCACTTGGTGTTACTTATCACTTGGTTCTTTATGATCTTTAAAAAAATTGGTTGTATAAATCATAAGATTTTCTTCTAGAATTATTTGTGAGGTTCGCTCAGTGTTATTTATTTATAATTATAGTAAATAAATAATTTATTACCATAATATTACCAAATCTCAAAATTAAATTAAATTATTTTTATTACAACAATTGCTTTTTAATTAAATTAAATTAATCCTATTACAACAATCAGATTTTAACAATTTTATGAAGATATGATCATCTAACTCCTTTGTTTTTTTTTTAAATATAATTAAAATTTACAATATTTATTCTGCCTAATGTTCACTACTCAGGAATTTGATATAGCAGCTATTACATTCATTTGGAATCAAAATCCAATTAAATTAATCCCATGACAATAATCTGATTTTAACAATTTTGTGAAGATATGATCATTAATCTTTTTTATTTTTTTAAATATAATTAAAATTTACAATATTTATTCTGCCTAATGTTCACTACTCAGGAATTTGATATAGCAGCTATTACATTCATTTGGAATTTCGTTTGACTTGCAGAAACAATAAGGGAAATGGATATAAAACTTACAAATATGCTAAGTTTTATGTATTTAAAAATTTCTAATAATGTGCTTAAAACAAATACCAGTTCTTGCCAATTGCCTTTTCTAAATATAATTAAAATTTACAATTACTTTTTATGCAATTCTTGCCAATTGCTTTTTTTAATATAATTAAAATTTACAATTACTTTTTTTTTAATATAAAATTTCACCGGTATTTACCATGCCTAAATATTTTTTCACTGCATTTTAACGAATTTGATATAGTAACTATTACATTTATTTAGAATTCATTTTGACTTCAAAAGGAAACAATAAATGTTGCTAAAGTGCTAAGTTTTATGTATTTAAAAAAGTCTTTATGGCAACTATTATATTTATTTAAAATTTATTTTGACTTTACCGAAATAATAAACATTTCTAAAGTGCTAAGTTTTATGTATTTAAAAAGTTCCAATAGTGTGCTCAAAACAAATGCCAAGTTCTTACCCATTGCATGTGATGTATGTTTAGTAATCATGCTTTTGGAGTTCCCAAATTTTAGTTTCCCAAATAGAGAAGCAATGGAATTACGTTCTTAGTTAAGCTTCTATCTTAATATGTAATCAATAGCATAGTAATAGATGTCATTGGTCTTACATACATTATAGAGAAACACATATGCTCATACTAATGGTGTTAGCTCTAACCATGTTTTATATGGAATCACTTGTTCTTAATGATTAGCTTAAGCTTAACTGCTATGTTATGTTTACTATGCTTTATTTTTGGATAGTTCGATTTCTAGTATCTTCCTTCTTTTTTAATGCCAAGTGGAAGTGAAAATAATTTTTTGTGAGATGGGGCATGGACTTTCTAAAGTGTCTAAAAGCAACCATTATCTGCAGGAGTCAATGATGGACATAGCTAGAAAACAACAATACTTTATCAAATACAACCATCAAACTTACTAGATAACAAAAATAACCCTCTATCAAATAATATCACATATCAAAAACAATTAACTAGTCCATCTAATACTTTATCAAATACAACCATCAAACTTACTAAATAAACAAAAATAACCCTCCATCAAGCAATATCACATACCAAAAACAATTAACTAGTCCATCTAATACTTTATCAAATACAACCATCAAACTTACTAAATAACAAAAATAACCCTCAATCCCAAGTTATATCACATATGAGAAAATAGTTAACTAGTCCATGCAAATCTAATGCCCCTCCAATAGTGGTGCTTACCTAGTCAACTCCACTTTTGTAGTGGTGGAAACAAAAGTAATTACATTAATGGATTAATGATGTTTCAATGAGGGTTAGTTTGATTTTTTTTATTTTAATTGGTAAATATTAAATATTATAGTAAATATATTAATTTTTTTTTTTTTTTAAATATTATATTACATCGGCTTATTATTAATTATTTTTTATTTTATTTATTAAATATTATATTACATTATAGGCTTATTTATGGCTTATGGCATTATGGATTAAAGAAGAAATTATGGTATTATGAACTAAAAAACAATGATGAAGTTATGGGTTAAGAAAATAAGTCTGCGATTAAAATATTAATTATGGTATTATGAACTTAAAAACAATGATTACCTATGTCAACTCCACTTTTGTAGTGGTGGAAACGAAAATAGTTACATTAATGGAGTAATGGAGTAGTGATATTTTAGTGTGGGTTAGTTTGATTTTGGTTATTTTAATTGGTAAATATTAAATATTATAGTAAACATATTAATTATTTTTTATTTTATTTATTAAATATTATATTACATTATAGGCTTATTTAAAGCATGATGTTATAGACTTAAAAACAATGATGAAGTTATAAAGCATCAAAATAACTCGTATGCTTAATGGTATACAAGATATTAATTGTAACATCCATGTAAACCATTGTAATTTACATTTTTTAAGTTACCATGTTTTACCAAAACATTTGTATCAAGAAAATCAAGAATCAGTTAATGTAAAACGGATTCCTGAATGGGTATTCATTATTTATGGGAGTATTTTTCATCCTTTGTTGAAAAAGAGAGTCTGCATATTTGATTTGTGTCACTAGAGGGCATTACTGTGCGTTATATTTACTCTCGTTTACTCATCAAAGTGATATATTAAGACTTCAACAGATGTTCTGCCTCCACCATCTGCAAGAGAAATTTGTCGAATTGCAGACGGAAGTATTCTCGGGGTTCGATTTTTCTACCCTTAATTATTCAGTGCAGAATTGATGCGCAGCCCTCTGCACCTCTAAATATGTTGTTCCTTGAATATTTCATATCTATTGCATTGACGACTTCCCACGCGCAAAGAGATCTTCTGGGACCATATCAACATTCATGTGGACCCAATCGGAAACTAAACGAGTTCTGCGTTGATGCCAGAAACTTGAAAAGTAGGCAGTCGGTACAAGAAGCCAATGCAATCATGAAAGATTCTCAAAAGTTGAATGCAGACAATGTAGAAAGAGGTCACTTCCTTATGTAGAATGGAGCAATCAAATTTCTCCAAGCAAGGACTGAAGTTTGCTATCGTGGTTATTCTTCAAGGAAAAAGATAAGTGATGCCTTTTTTATTATTTACGGTTTCGATTATTTTTCAAAATATTTTCCATGTGTTTATATGGAAAGAAATATATAAATATTTATATAATATTGTATACGCAAGAAAATAGAAGATGCATGCTCTTTATTTTAAAACGTATTTTCTTGAATAGATTAAAGAGAGTACCTCTTTAATATAAATATTTATATAATATTGTATAAGCAAGAAAATAGAAGATGCATGCTCTTTATTTTAAAAGGTATTTTCTTGAATAGATTAAAGAGAGTAACTCTTTAATATAAATATTTATATAATATTGTATAAGCAAGAAAATAGAAGATGCATGCTCTTTATTTTAAAAGGGATTTTTTACTCATTTAGTTTATGAAATGATAACAAGTCCAAGGTATTTTCTTGAATAGATTAAAGAGGGTAACTCTTGAAATATTTTCATGTGTAGTGAAGAAAAAAAGAGAAAAGTTTCTCACATTAATATTCTTGGAAGAGTTTTATGAATATGTATGTATACATTAACCATGTTGTAAATATTAGATATTTAATAAATTCATGGATAGATTACCATAGTATTGGTAAAGATTAGCTATTCAATAAATCCATGGAACTACTTAGTTATATTTCTTTAGATGAACAAACTGTGTGATTACTTTTATATTATCATGATTATGATGTTAATTCCTTTTGGAAGAAGATTCTGCATAGGCATGCAATATATGTATTAACTTTCATTGGAAAGAATATACATGTTTGTAGGTGGGAAAGATAGCATGTTGTGTTAAACTACATTGGAAATGATTGTTAGTATAATCTTTGAAAAATAAGACATGTATTTGTATGCTTAATTGCATAGTTTTACAGAAAATAAAACATATGTTTACATGCTCACTTGTGTTGAGATTTCCTTTGGGAAGACTCGTGAAGGAAGCGATGTGATTCGTTGTGTAAGCACTCCTTTGGGGAGACTCTTTGGAATCTATATGCATTTGCATGCATGGAAGCAACATTTATTATGTTAGCTTGCATTTCATGCACTAAAAGTAATAGCTCAAGGGTTAGCTATTTTGACTAAATTATGTAAATTGCATGCACGAATATCGTAATTAATGTATCAATTTATTTTAAATATATGCTGGGGAGATGTAGCTATTGTCTTGCAGGAATGTGTGCTTATGTGACGGAAACATTAGTTAATGTGATGACTTATAACTAGCACATATGAGGTATGTGTTGTTAAAGGGAGAATGTCAAGGTACTTTACTTGCATGTCATGAATATACATGAGTAGATGGAGAAACTACTATAGTATAGATATATGAAATGATTTATTATACTTTATGAATCTTGACATCAATGTATGTTGAAGGTAACATTAGTAGGGTATGATGGTGATATGTATAAAGGAAATATTATGCTTAACCTGGTGGCAGGTAAATGATTATGGTTCATGCAGATGAGTGCGAACTACCGGATGATCCAGTGTACGATGGACCATTGTAGGTACATCCATGCCATCGAGATATGAAGATATGAAGACCAGAGGGTAAATGGTATCATATTTATTGTAATGGATTTAAGCTAGATATTTGTATATTTCCTTGTAAGATTTATAAACGATGGTTAAGGGATGGTCTCCCTTATAAGCCATTGAGTGAGGGCTGATCACCCTCACGAGCGTTTAATAATAAAATTAAACGTTTGTTGGTTTTCACCCTACGAGGTTTCTAGGGTATATTGGTGTTCAGTGATGCGATTGATTATTGTGTCAAGTTGATGATGTTGATTCCTTTCTTGTTATGATGTTCATAATGGCAAGTACGTGATGACTATATGAGTAATGAAATGAATGGAAGGTTACATCACACAGTATTATGTTAATGTATTGTAATAGAGGTTGTTAATGGTTAAGGAGCTTACTATTCTTATTCTAAAGTTACATTATGAACTGGTAAACATTCTATGTAATGATGAGTAAGAAATATTTAGTAGTGATTGGATAGTTACCCATGAGTAACTTGTATAAATTTTTTTAACTCCTTACATTTCCATGTGAAGTTATCGGTGTATGTTACGGTAATGGACTATAAACATCAACTTATATGGCTTGCATTGAAGGATAATGACTACCTTATCAAAGCATTCATTCACTTGGGATTAACTTCTACTAGATTCAAACTTTTATTTCACATGTTTTTTTTTCCTAACCAATAAATTTGAGATTAACTTCTACTAGATTCAAACTTTTATTTCACATGGCTTTTTTTCTTAACCAATAAATTTGTCTTTAAAAACGAGTATTAGAATTGTTAATATTTACTTGATTATCTAATTTAAAATAGTTTTTTTTTCAATTTAACTATTCTATCGACTTTTTCTTTGCACCTTTTGCAGGGCAAGCTATAGTTATATATTTATTTTATTGTATTTAGGTATATTTATATCATGAAATCAATTTAAAATTTGAAAAATTTGTATTAATTTAAATTTGTTAAAATTCTTATTTATCTTTTAGCTATTTGTAGATCAAGATTTATAAAATAAAAACATGTATGCTTACGTTCAGTTATAGGTAGGTGTTTAA